>JAZHEH010000269.1:0-600000 GCA_036589455.1 Ateles fusciceps
CGACAAGATGAGGAAGGGCACCATGGACGACAACATCTTAGCAATGCATGGTGGTTGTGGTGCCTGGCGCCGGCGTTCATTTAATCGGTCATTTCCAACCAAGTCACCGGCTCGAAACCATCATCGTCTCGACCACTATTCTTAGCCAACCGGCACCGGTTCATCGTCAAGGTTTCATCGCAAGGTGGCCGCCCAACCGACCGCCAACATCCTTGGCAAGTGCTGGCGAGGCATCACCGTCGCAGGCCCGAGCAGAGAACGGTCAAGCGGACCCTCCGCTAGTTCCACTTCTAACTTCTAAAGCATCTTCTCAGCTTCTTCTTTCACAAGAGCCCTAACCACTCTCTACCTCACACAAAGTTCTCAACGCTTTTAAGAATTAGAGGAAGCTTTCCCTCTGCTTCTACAAGAACAATGCTGAGAAGATAGGTATTACTATTGTCATCTTTTTTTTAACACGTGAAGAAATGAAGGCACTGAGAGGTTAAGTAACATGGTCACACAGCTAACAAGTAGAAGAGCTAGGGTTTAAACAGAAAGCATCTAGCTCCTGAGTCCATACTTTAAACTGCAAGATTTTCATGCCTCCATTTTCTTCATCTGTGAAACAGAACTAAAGATACCAACCTTACTTACTATGATGAGGAGTTAAATGAGCTAAATTTTTAAAACCCACTTTGAAAAACAGCATTATTTAAATCAGGGGTGCCCAATCTTACAGTTTCCCTGGGCCACACTGGAAGAGAATTGTCTTGGGCCACACATAAAATACACTAACGATAACTGATGAGCTAAAAGACAAAAATAGCAAAAAAAATCACATAATGTTTAAGAAACTTTATGGATTTGTGTTGGGCCATATTCAAAGCCATCCTGAGCCACATGTGGTCGATAGGCTGCAGGTTGGACAAGCTTGATTTAAAAAAAAAAAAGGTTATTATTGTATTTCCTGAAAAGGGAAGACAGTCCACCAGAATGTCAACTGGTCAAGGTTTCTGCAACAAACTCTTGGTTACCTTATGAACATAAATAGCGGTCATGCTAATGGTGCACTCACTCTTTTGACTAGGAATTGTAAGATGTCATAAAGATGTCAACACATATTACTTAATTACATCATTACAAAAATTACAACAGTCCTGTGATACATTAAAAGTAGATGATCCTCTCCCCATTTTAAAGATCAGGAAACTGAAACTTATAAAGTGATTTGCCCCAAGTCACATAGCTCAAACTCAGACATCTCTTCAAACTTAATGCCTTTGAATTTCTCCCCACTATGAATAATAGTGCTGTACTAAATGTGATCCCCCCCAAATTAATAAATAAAACAAAGGAAAGCAAACAAAAGAAAATGACAAAAATAAGGGAAATTATTGCTTAATGGGCACAGAGCTTCAGTTTGGGAAGACGAAAAAAGTTTCTGGAGATGGACAACGGTGACAGTTGCATGACACTGTGAATGTATTTACTGCCACTGAACTGAACACTTAAAAATGGTAAAAATGGCAAATTTTGTTATGTATATTTTACCCCAATACAATTTTAAAGAGAAAAAGAAGAAACAGCAAGAAAGGAAGAAAGGGAAGAAAGATGAAATAGTTTTTAAGCTTGTTATTATGTAACTTCAGAGGTGTCTTAGAAATAACTGAAATAGTTGCTTTGAGGCCTGGCGCAGTGGCTCATGCCTGTAATCCCAGCACTTTGGGAGGCCGAGGCAGGGGATCACGAAGTCAGGAGTTTGAGACTAGCCTGGCCAACATGGTGAAACCTCATCTCTACTAAAAAAATACAAAAAAATTTAGCCAGATGTGGTGGCGGGCGCCTGTGGTCCAAGCTACTCAGGAGGCTGAGGGAGGAGACTTGTTTGAGCCTGGGAAGCAGAGGTTGCAGTGAGCTGAGACTGTGCCACTGCACTCCAGCCTGGGTGACAGAGTGAGACTCCGTCTCAAAAAACAAACAAACAAAAACTAACTGAAATAGTTGCTTTGAGTCAGCAAAAGTATCAATAAGGAAGGTTGTAAGAGGCATTTAGCTATTCTGAAGGACATTTTTCATTTTAAAAAGTTATTATCAAACTACAAAGAGCTTATTGTAAAAACTAGACAGTAGAGAATTCTAAAAACAAACAACCATCTGTAAGTTTTGCATGTCATGTTTTGACATATTTCCTTCCAATTTTTTCCTTTTGTCTTTTGTACAGAATTGAGAGCATACAATTCTGTATCTTTTCTTAATGATCTATAGCATACACATCTCCCAGTTTCACACAGATGTATAAGACCCTTCTAGCCAACAGGCAGTGCTCTGCACATGCTTCTGGGGCACCATGACTTTTGAAAGAACCGTGGTTCTGCTAGAGGGCAACGTCCCTGCTTTCACAGATTCTTCCTACAATTAACTTCAGTGCAACACATCATAATTGAATGACACAAAGCACCCTCTACTTTCCAAAAAGTAACATCTCTAGCATATACAAATACAAATACAAAGCATATCTTTAGGCAGCTACTTTTTGCACGGTCCTGTACTAGGAACATAAGAGTTCAAACAAAGCATAAACCCTGGACACTAAAGTGACATTTTTGGTCATTCCATTTTTGAAATTAAGAAGGTTGATGTACCCTGAGTAACAGGAGAATCAGTTTCTTAAGAGTAGATCTAGGTCTTGTTCATTTTCTGCCTACTTTATTTATGAAATAAATAAATAATAATACTAAAAATCAAGAACTATTCATCCAATTTGTCTGGCCTGTAACGGCTTTACTCTAGGATAAGGAAATGGGTTCGAGATGCTAGGAAACCCACTCCTCCCCTGCCGTGCTCCTAGCCACACACACTCCTCTCAAGCCCTCTTACCCAAAAATCACTCAGAATACCAGCTTATTAGCCTGACTTACTCCACCAAAGTGATTCTCCCAAACTCAACTCCTCTTTTTGACAATTTTGAGGCAACTAGTTCACATGAGCCTATAATGAAAAGACCTTAGAGAAAGCAGCACTTTGAATGAAGGAGAAACATTAAAAGGAGGTGGTGAAAAGCATCTGTTTACACCTTTATTTTCCCCAGTGAACAATTTACCAGGCCCTGCCATCATGTTTGCCACCCACGGAAATTGGAATCCACTAAACCTCCATTTAAAACGCTCTCATTTATTTCATTTAAATGGCTATTAGCATCACACAGGACCCAGGTCATGCTGGAAAAAACACTTGGCTTAAAGACTTTGGCTTGATTCTCAATTTTACTGTTTTCTAATCATGTGATGTAGAACCCTCATTTCACCATCCAGAAACAGAGATAATAATAAGGATTCCAAATGATCTAAAAAGTTACCTGTTCATGATATGACAATGCCTCAAAACCCTGAAACATCACACAGATGTCTCTTCTTTATAATATTCCTTAGAAAGTCTGTCCTGGCTAACTGAAAAGGGGTCATGGATCCCCTAGGTCCCACTCCAATCAATAGGAAATTCTCACTGCTAAATAACCACCCCAGAAAGCATGCAAACTCTGTATCAGGGACATAAACTAAGACCCATTGACCAAGTCTGGTCCACTGCCTGCTTTTATATGGCCCGTGAGCTAAGAATGGTTTTTGCATTTTAAATGGTTGAGAAAAAAATCAAAAGAAGAATAATATTTTGAGATGTAAAAATCTCATAAAATTCAAATTTCAAGGTACAGAAATCATGCTTTATTGTATCATCACCATGCCTATTTGTTTACACATTGTCTGTGGCAGATTTCACCCTACAAGGGTAGAATTGAGGAGACTGATGGAATTCTGACTCCAGAATTGCAATGGAGACTGTATGGTCCACAAAGCCTAAAATGTTACAAAGTTTGCCAAAAGTTTTATCATTTCTGTTGTTCTCTGCCTGTCCACACCAAGGCTGTTGGTTCCTACTTTAAACAGAGGTAAGCTCATTTTCCATCTCACACAGCACCACCTGTTAGACTGACTAATTTGTGATAATGAAGACAATAGGCCACTGACCCCTGTCCTTGCTCTTTCAGTACTAAGCACTCATCACTCAGGATGCTTATTCTAACAGCACATTTAAGTATTAATTTGGCATCTCAGCTCTGCTTGGCACTATGGATATAAAAGTCCTGGCTATTGAGAATTCGAAATCTAACTGGTGAAGTAAGATACATCTAGGAAAAGTCCTTAATGAGCCATATAAGAATATTTACATCTGCCTTTATGAAGAACTCTTAGAAAAGATGCTGCTAGGTCAGCATATAAAGTGCTGCTATCATGGTACAGACAAATGAGTCTAGGTCTAATTGCAAATCTGTTTCATATGTAACTATGGAATATAAAACTTAGAGGTCATAGAAGGGGAGACTGAGACCGAGAGATTGAGGCCCAGGAGAGGTGCCACAGCTAGTTAGCTGAGAACCAAGATTAGACCTGGGTCTCTTGATCCCCAAGTCAGCAGAGATTTTTATGTGTACTTTAGATGTTCAGGTCTTTTTAAAGCACAAGTAAAGAATACTTAAAACTAAATATTGACTGTACTTGTCTTCATCCCCACAGTACATGTAGTCCTTAAATCATCATTTTAACCTTCAATTTCACTTCTGTTCACAATCTAGAAAAGAAACAATGCCACATTCTGATTTTCCTGTTTTTCTATGATGTTTCCAATCACCTAAAGTGTAAAGGGAGAAGAAAAGATAATAATGAAATTCTTAGAAATCTGTTTTGATCACCATTTATTTAAAAAGAAATAAGTACTTCCCATACATATTCATGAGGTAACTACTGTGATTTTGTTTTTTACATAATTTTCTATTGTTTTAAGATTGTATTTAAAGTATTTCTCATAACAGAGGCCTGTGGCTAGCATGAAGTAGCCCGACTTAATTAAAAAATCACCACCACCAAAGGGAAAAAAGAAAGGTTGAAAAGCTTAAAGTTGATCTGTAGTTATTCTATTTATATGTAGACAGCATGAAGAAAGAAGTGAGTCACACAGACACATTATTGTCACAGTAAATTCTCCTCACATTGGAAAATAAATTCTTTATGTGACAAATTTTGCATTTTCCCCTATTTCTTTCTCATGTAACCTTTAGCTATCACCACTGGCCAGCTGGCCTGAGTACAATACAAAAACAATATTAAAAAAGAGAAAGAAGACAAAGAAAGAAAAAGTTTTAAAGATGTGAAGTTTAAAGAAATGTACCTTAGGAACATTCTGGCTCTTTCCTTCCCATGAAATTTTAGCTGTTAGCAATCACTGAATAGCGAAATGTCATCTGTAGCTCCTGCTTATTGGGGCTAAGAGTCCTGGCTTAGTTTAAAGATCCCAGAGGCTTTAATGTACCTACATGCTTGGCAATGTCCACTGCTGCAGGCATCAGTTCAGATTCCTGACTTACTCACTTTGAGGTTAGCCAGAACTCACTTCTCTCACTCAAAATTGCTGAGATAATTTGAGGCTGTGAATGTTGATGCCACAGGCCTGAATAGGTAGCTCTGAATGCCTCCTTAAAGAAGCTGGGATGTGTGTAGTTTTAGGCGCAGCAGATCAGGTCTTTAGGGAGATAGTAGTATAGGATTTTCTCTTTTTGATAATGGCAAACTAGTTTGTTGCTGACCAACCGTCTTGGGATGAAAAGCTAGAAAAATTTATTTGAAAGCGTCAGAGAAATACCAAGGTAATAGGGATTTGAGAGTCCAAAATCCTGGAGAGAAATGGTGTGCAAAAACATGAAGTTGTTATTCAGCATCATTTCCCCCCTTAAGGCCTTAACCAAATGTCAAGCAGTAGCAGAGAAAGTGAGAGCTGAGCGGAGCTTCCAGCAGTTTTAGGATGAAGGGGGAAAATAAGTAGAGTCCAGGGCCCACCAAGGAGAGAAGCCCAAGTTAACACCGCAGGCTTCTAGTTGAGATGCCCAAAGGGGTAAGCCTCAGTGACAGGGGAAAACCAGAAATAGACCAACTCTCACAAAGAGCAAAGCCCACCCTCCAATCTGTTCAATCCCTGACTGCATCAGATGTAATGCCACTTCCTAATTACCTTCAAGAAGTAAAAGCTAATCTCTTTGAGAAGATTATACCATTTAGAGCCTCAAATTATCTACAATTCTTTATACATAAATAGAAACAGATTTACAAAGGTTCTACATGTTAGAGTTACCAGAAAGGTATTTTTAAAATATATTCGGACTAATTCAAGAAATTAGACTACAAGATGGAACAAAATGAAAATGCAATATATAATAACTGAAATGAAGAATTAAATGGAAGCTTCAGAAGCTGCCTAGACACAGCTGAAGAAAGGATTAGAGAACTGAAAATGGCCAGACTGAAGTACAGTGAGACAAAAAAGGATGGCAAATACAGAAAAGACAGTAGGAAATTTATGGTATGTAGCAAAATGGTGACATGAAATTGTGCTTAAAATACTTCTTGGTAACAGCGGTCTGACTCTAGTATGAAATTGCCTGCCTTAGTAAAAGCAAAGATAACCAAAGGGGAAAACACCTTAAAAGCTGAAAGTTGGCCGGGCATGGTGGCTCATGCCTGTAATCCCAGCACTTTGGGAGGCCGAGGTGGGCAAATCACCTGAGGTCGGGAGTTCAGGACCAGCCTGACCAACATGGAGAAACCCTGTCTCTACTAGAAATACAATATTAGCTGGGCATGGTGGCGCATGCCTGTAATCTCAGCTACTCAGGAGGTTGAGGCAAGAGAATCACTTGAACCTGGGAGGTGGAGATTGCGGTGAGCCGAGATTGTACCACTGCACTCCAGCCTGGGCAACAGAGCAAGACTCCGTCTAAAAAAAAAAAAAAAAAAAAAAAGCTTAAAGTTAACCCGTAGCTATTCTATTTATGTGTAGCCAGCACAAAGAAGGAGAGGAAAGAGATAATGAGATAGAAGCAATATTTGAAGTTGTAATGGTTGAGAATTTTCCAAAACTGACTAAAATCTTCAGGCCACGGATTTAAGAAATGCTATGAACCCCAAGCAGCAGAAATACAAAGGAAATCATGCCTAAGCACATCATAGCAATACTGCTGAAAATCAAAAATACAGAGAAAAATCTTAAAATCAGTCCAAGAGGAAAATATCAATACTGTTAAAGGAGCAACAATAAAACTGGCATCTGACTGTCAGATACAGTAAGAGGACAATGAATGGCAACTGCAATGTGCTGAAAGATAAGAACTGCCAACCTAGGATTCTATGCCCACTGAAAATAGCCTCCAAAAAGTACATGAATCAAAGACACTTTCAGACAAACAAAGATGGAAAAGATGTGTACACTAAATGAAACACTGAAGGAAGATCTTTGGGGAGAAGTAGAGTGATCTCAGATGAAGCCACAGAGATGCAGGAAGGAATGGAGAACAACAGAAAAGGTAAATAAGTGGAATCTAAATCTAAATCTAAAGGTAAATATTTGAGTATATGAAGACATACATCCATACAAAAACTGCACAAGAATGTTTATGGCAGATTTATTCATAATCACCCAAACCAAAAACAACCCTAATGCTCATTAACTGGAGAATGGATAAACAAAATGCAGTATATCCATGCAATGGAATACTGCTCAGCAATAAAAAGGGATGGATTACTGATACATGCAAAAAAGTGAGTTAAAAGAAGCCAGACTTAAAACAGCTACATACTATGTGATTCATTCAATGACATTCTGGAAAAGATCAGTGGCTGCCAGGATCTGTAGGTGGAAAGAGGAGAGAGATTATAAAGGGGCATGAGATAATTTGGGGGTGACGAAAATGTTCTCTGTCTTGTCTGTGCTGGTGGTGGTAGTGATGTGACTGTATGTTTGTCAAAATTCATACACATGTAAAAAATTTATTGTATATAAACTGCACCTCAGTAGACCTGAAATAAAGAAATTAGATTACGGGATAGTGTTGGTAACTTCTTCAGATCGAGTGGCCAAGGAAGACCTCTTTCAGGAAATGATGTATAATACGTAAAATGAACTTCTTCAAAATCCCTTGTTCTTTTATTACTAGGAGATAAAAAGAAGAAATGGAGAAATTTTTTCCTTTATTCTGAAACCGTGTTTTAATTATGCAAACTCCACACATAGGAGGACTTACAAGTGCAAAAATGCAAATTTAGCCTATTTTCAAAGGATGTTATTGACAGACACAGTTCAAGAAACCTCAGCAGAGAGCCATTTCAGGGTATACTCTATGTTTCATGATCACACTTGTGCTTTCATTTTGCCTCTCTGCATATTAAGTTGCCAGAAATGATAATTAGTCACATAAAAGCCTAACATTTTAAAAGATAAGGTGTGAGAGACAAGGTCAAAGTTCTTTTTTGCCCTTTTCCTCTCCCACAGAGATCCAATTGAAAGAGTCTTGCTGGGAAACCTCACTTCCACAGCACCTGCCTTCTCATCATTCCCAGAAGCTGCTGGCAGCTGTGGTAGTTCCACTGCCATGGAAAGACATGAGTGGAGTTTCCTTCCAGAGAGGGGTAGCATATGTTTCAGGAAAATCAAAGCATAAAGAAGTTATGAACTGGCAGCTCATATAAACTGGTTCCAACGGAGGGACTTTCTTGTAAAGCATTTCTAGAAGGATGCTTTATAATAAATGAAATTAAGTAAGTCTTCTCTTGTGAGAAAGGGGCCAATCTCCTTGCAATCAATGAAGCAGGGTCTCTAGAATGGTAGAGGAGGCTTTAGAATCACTGGGGTGACCCCATTAGAAGGGGATTACCCTGGAGTCACTCAGGGTATTTTCCTTCAGAAGGGTAGGTTTTGGCATGGTAGTTCCCTTTGTCCAGAAAAGGGAAATGGAATCAGACTCTGTGTTTGATGATTTCTGAAGAAAAGTTTCTAGTTCTCCTGAAGAAATTAAGACATGGAATGAGGATGAAGGGGTTCTTTCTAATCTGACTCCATTCTGAATTTGTTGTGACAAAGTTCAATCCCATTACCTCTTCTGGTCTCTGTGTCAAACAAGGGAGTGAACTTTAAGATGATTTTTACTTCTAGCTGCTGAACTTTATCCTTTCATCACTGCTCAAACATCAAGGAAGGTGTAATTATTGTACTCTCACTGAATGCAGAGTGGGCCTGGCTATTGCAGAAGACATAGATCTCTATGGATCACCCCATATGATTAAGGAAGTTTAAAACACATCTCTAACAAAGACCTAGCAGTACAAGTCAGGATGGATTTGGCATATAATGAACAATACAGGCAGAAACATCCTGGGAAGGGAAATAAATCAATGAAAGCAAAAGATCAGGGAATGCTTCATAAAAGAGAAAAGACTTGAAATATCCCTTGAAAGACTGATAGGATTTGGTTAGATGGAGAGAATAGCACCCAGCCGTCGGAGAAGGGAAAATGAAATTAGAGAGGGGAGAAGTCTGATGGCACATGTGGGAGGCAATGAGAAGAGTTTGGCTAGAGCAGTGTTTGTTCTGGCAAGTCTTGGGACAGGAGGATATAAAAGAGAGACGAGCCGCTGGAAGAGGACCTACAAAAAAGAATGGAAGGATCAGACACAAGTTCACAGTGCAGACTTGGAAAGTTGACCCCTCATGTATACTTCGGAAAGTCTCAAAACCTCATCAATGGGGTGCCTAAATTCCCCAAGCCTGTGACTGCAGATGATATTGGGCTGCTTCAGTTCTTCCCCTCTTCACTTGTGTGTGTCTACCAATAGAAGATATTTCACAGACAGAAAGAGCCTGTGCAGCTGAGAGGCATTTGATATTTGCCTATCTGAGCAATTCCTGATACCCTCTGTGAGAGAGAGGAGCAAACGTGTATCCTGGGGAAGAAATCTGCACCCCAAAGCATATAGCAAACTCTTTTCTAAACTGTCTAATAGAACCCTCTGCAATGACTGAAATGTTCTGTATCTGCATTGTCCATTAGAGTAGCCACTAGCCACATGTGGCTACTGAGCACTTGATGTGTGGCTGGTATGAGGAGGAAATGAAATTTTTCATTTCACTTAAATTAAATGCAAATTTAAATAACCACATGTGGTTAGTGGCTACCAAGTTAGATTATACAGCTCTAGATGTTGGGAAAGCTACAATCACATACATTCCTTGCAGGAAATTCGAAGAATCTGTACTTCAAGAAGTCTGCAGAAATATATCACCTTCCTGTTTCTTTCCCACGTTCCAAATGACAAGAAACTTATAACCAGTCTTTCCACAGAATCGAAGAAGAATCATGTTACAGTGGAACCGCCATAGCCATCTGTCCTTAGAATTCATTCTCCCAGCCCCATTCTAGTAAGAAATAACAACGAATAATAGTACTGAAGCAGGTTTAATATAACTTGGGCATTACACATGTTGTCAACATTAAGATCAACTTTAAATCTTACACTTACTGGAAAAGAAAACACAAACCACCCTCACCCTTTTTCTGTTGAGGGTCCATTTCAGGTCTCGAATTTCATTTACATAGTGATGAGGCATCTAGCACAAAGGTGGACATCTAATAACAAGGAATAGTATGTAAAAAAATCTCCATCTATCCAACTGTTCACCCATCTATCCACCCTACTGTCCACTCATACATGTAACCCACCCAACCAGCCAGTCAGCCATCTATCTATCCATCCACCCATCTATTTATCCCCTGAATCTATTAGTGACGCACAAAAAATAATTTTTCTCTCATCTACCCAGATAATGAGAGCTTAATAGAGAACAGATAAACAGGTGACTATGTGATACATTTTTTTTTTTTTTTTTGAGATGGAGTCTTGCTCTGTCACCCAGGCTGGAGTATAGTGGCACAATCTTGGCTCACTTGCCTCCCAGGTTCAAGTGATTCTCCTGCCTCAGCCTCCCGAGTAGCTGGGATTACAGGCATGCATCACCATGCTCGGCTAATTTTGTATTTTTAGTAGAGACAGGGGTTTCACCGTGTTATCCAGGCTGGTCTCGAACTTCTGACCTCAGATGATCAACTCACTTCAGCCTCCCAAAGTGCTGGGATTACAGGCGTGAGCCACCGTGCCTGGCTGATACATTATTTTTAAGAGTATGCTTTCAGGTTAATCCTCAAAAGTAGAATGAAGAATAAAAATGAGGAAAATAGTATGCATTAACTAAACATAATTTTAATTAGTCAATATTTATTGATCACCCATTTGGCACAAAAAACTTGTGGGGCACTATGGAAGATCTAAGAATATGTTTAAAACCTCTGCCCTCAATATTGTTAATAATCTACCCAAAAATGTAAAGCAATAAATATATGAAGGCTAAAATAAAGAAACAAACAAAACACTTCAAAACAGCAACATAAAAGGTGTCACAAGATAATTCATGTCTCAGATAATAAGTCTCATATATCAAGAGGGTCAGGAAATTTGGGCTAGAATGGCCCAACTTACGGTTTTAAGGAGGAGACTTGAGTCAGATTCTGAACGATAGGCAAGAAGGCAGAAAAAAAAACAAAAACAAAACACCTAGGATTTTAGAACTTGAAGGGACCATAGAAATTGCCTAGCTTAACTCCATCATTTTATAGATGATTAAAGTAAGGTCAGCGAGTTAAGTGACTTAGTCCCACTTTCTCATATGGGTAGTAATGGCAGGAAAATGTCTAAAACGCAGGTTTGTTGATGCTCATTCCAAGCCCATACACCACATGGGATGGGGAATACAGTCTTGTATTTAGGAAAGGAGAAAGCATTCTGGAGAGTGGGTGGGACACAGCATAAGACAGGAAACAGAGCCAGGAACACATCAGTGCAACCACCGTATATGAGGATACCAGTGTATGTGTAAGGAGAGAAAGTACGGGAGGAGAGGGAGGATGGGAATGCAAACCTGCAATTGCTCAGCTGTTCAAATCCCCAGAATTCTGGTTTCTGGGACTGTCTTGAAGTGTCCCTTTGAGCTGATGATGCCAGTATAAACTTTTCTAGAGACTTGATATTCTTTTCATATTGACAAAGATTCAAGTTCATTCACTGAAGGGGAGAACTACAGAAGGGAAGCTGGAATGAGGACTGGCAATGCTGGGCAACATATAGGGGGCAGGGATGGATGATTATCAATATGTGCCCCACTCATGACTCAGAACCCTGGATTCAGTAGATTTAGGAAAGGGCCTAGGAATCTGCATGTTTTTAAAGCTCCCTTGTTATTCTGGTGATCATCTGGTTTGGAAGGTCTTCTGGTTCATTCACTCTTTCACCAATCTACCTCTATACAGACCACCACCTTGAAAACTGACAATATTTAGTAAATATATGCCCCCATGACCCAGAAATTTTACTGACAGACATATACCCAAGAGAAATAAACACTTACATTCCCCCAAAGACATGAATAAGAATGTCCAGAGCAGGTTATCATCATCCCCTAACAAAACAACCCAGTTTCCATTGGTGTTCACATGAATAAATAAACCAAAGTATACTCATACAATGGAACACCACACACGATTAAAAAGAACAAACCACTGTTACACCTATCAACATGGGTGAACATCACAGAGATAATGATAAGCATAAGAAGATAGACATAAAGGAGTATTTACTATATGATTCCATTTATATGAGATTAAAGAACTGGCAAAAATAACCTATGGTGATTGAAATCAGAATAGTGATTGCCTCTGTATGGGGGTATTAGCCAGGAAAGGGCATAAGAGAAACTCTGGGGGATGCTGGAACTCTTTTACATCTCCATCTGGTTATCCAGCTCTATAGACATATGTAAAAATATATTCAGCTGTTACTTGTTCAGTTTACGTGTATATAGATTACACCTTGTTGAGAAGAAAAAATACAGAATTTATATTCCCCCTGCCAACCTCATGAGATATAAGATATAAGAATCCCATTGCTTTAAAAAATGAGATGGATACAAAAGTACAGTCTTAATCATTTAACTACCTCAATACCTATTCTTTCTAGTGGAATTGGTTAGATGTACTACCTGTGATGCACTACCTGTGATCCATCGGCTTTTTAAAGACCTAGAAAAACACAAAAAGTTAGCAATATGGGAGCTTCTAGTAATTTCTGAACTTGGCAAGGACAGGCAGTAACTATAAACTTACTGGGAACACACTGGAGCTGTGAAGGAGTGCAACCTGGCTTTTGAAAGAGCTTTCCCTTTCTGCTGATGGTGAGCTTGGTCTGCTTTGAAACTCCAGAGAAGAGCTCCCTGCAGCTGCCTCTTTACGTTCCTTGCCCTCACTTTCCTTTCTGTTTTTCTCCCCAAGAAGAGAGTAAACACCATCTGTATCACTGCACTCCCGAATCCAGAAACCAAAATTTCTCCTTCCCATCAAGAAAATTACCCTCATCCTGAAGTGCCCTCGGCCATTGGTAACTAGCCACAGCCCTTCTGCCAGCTCCAGAGTTTGCCAGCCCTGAATCAACACATGAAATTGTCTGTGGTCATTGGTATCTGGTCGGCAGATGTGCAGGGTAGGAGCAAGCCAAAGGGGAATGGAGGGAATGGAGAAACTCTGTTGAGTCGGTACAATGTGCAAACCTTGCTTTTGGGCCATTACTTTTCAGTCTTTGAAAATGTTGTGTGCCGGGCAGTGTGCTTCAGGTAGCTAAGCATAAACACATGTCTACAAATACCGATAATACTATCTTTATTTGTCCATTACTCAACAAAGCCAGATCACCTGAGAACTGTTTGTTCCTCTACAAAATGAGAATCCAGCACCATATGTATTAAAATGTGGGACATTTTCTTCAGAGTATGAACTTTCAAGAGCTGCATCTATGTATTTTCCGGAACACTCTCAAATCCTTCTGTATCTTTAACACATAACATACACTTGATTATAAGTGAATATAATGACTTATAATCAGGTTCATTGCAGCAGTTTTTCTGGGTTTGACCATATGGTCTATGCTGCGTCTGAAAGTCTATTCATTACTATGTCCAATTTCCAGAGAACAGAAGTACATAAAGTATATTCAGTAATTTGTGCGAACAACCTGCAGCTATTTCTTGAATTGTTAATTCAGGCAAGTGCTTTTTACATGCTAGACACTTGATAAATATTCAAAGAATGAATATGAAGTTTTAAGACTGAATAAATGTAAACTTTTATGCAATGTGCTCACACAAGAAATGCAGTTTGCAAATATGTATATTTCACAGAATAAAAAACTGTAGTGAACTCCCTCTTCCTCCCCACAATAAGTCCCAAAAACATGGTATATGGAAGTATGTCAATAAAGATACTAAAATTAGAAGTCAACCTTGAATAGAACTTTCTCCAGAAAATTTTAAAAAGTCAAATAATGCTTGATTTCATTTAAGAGAGACTTAGAAAAACCAGCAAATGATTGTTCTGTCACAGAGAGTCAAATACAAAATCAGCTGTGGGAAAAGTTAAACTGTCTGAGAAAAATGAATTTCAGAGAAACGAAGCTCATTTTCTCCTCTTGGTTGTTTCTGAAAAATGTTTTGAAGAAATGCGGTGGAACTTTCCTGTTCTCTGAAGGTTTTGAATTGCTTCTAAAAAATATTTGCCTGAGATTTAAACTCTACTGGGTGTGATTGTCTTTCTCACTGGTCAATTAATTTTGCAAGAAGGGAGAAGTTAGGAAAAGGCAATGCTAAATAGATATGTCTCCAGAAAAGCCACCTCAGTTTTCTGCTTAGAGATTTTTTTTTTCTCATTTGTCTCCTTCTGTCCCCATCATTCACTCACTTCTCTTTCTCAAACCAATGTTATACTCAAGAAGTCATCCCCAGAACAAAACCTGCCTGGATGGGAATCCAAGTTTGAGTAAAACTTCTCCTTGTGCAAACAGCTCCCTGTCCCAACATGGTAGTTCATTTACCGAGGCATCTACCACCCTTGGAGATCATGTAACTTTCAGCCGGTACTTACCTGTCTGCCGAGAGCGCTGTGAGTGTGAAGACAGACACCCCAAGCAGAGGTAAGCTGTATAAAGGGGATCAGTTTGCAGCCAATCCTGCCAAATAGCCATCTGTCAGCCAGGTACCTGCTGGCATCCACTGGAGCACACGTTACCAGGAGGAGCAGGTCTCCCAAAGCCAGACTGGAAATGAACAGGTTTGGAACATTTCGCATGGACTTGACTGTAAGGAAGATCTTGATCAAAGTGATGTTGCCAACGAGGCCTATCAGAATGATAACCCCATAAACTGCAGGGATGACATAGAGGATCCCCGGCTGGGACCAGTCGTCGTTCACGGGGAGATCCGCACTGTGATTGGAGATGTTGCAGTGCATGAAATGGTCCACTTCCAAGTTTAGAAGGAAACAGTCATTTAGAGCCATCTCTAGATTTTTTTCCCCCACCTAAAAGTTCCCTTAGATGCTATTTCTTAACTATTGATTTTGCAACCGGGTGAAGATGAAGATGAGATCTATGCTGGGCTCTTTGTCTTCTTTAATAAAAATACTCTGAGTACATATATACTAACTATATATTCAAAACCGTCTGTCACTATTTTGACACTGGTGCTGCTCTGGCCCTCACATGACTAGTGCAGTACAACTCTAAATTCAATAAGCTAACCACAGCAAAAACGTAGCAACAAAAAGCCTTAGAATTAAACCCACTCTGCATCAGCTCTTTCTACCCCCATTCCAGTCTGAGTCTCCCTGGCTGCACTTTACTAAGAACTTTTGGCCTGCTATTTTCACGCAGCTTTGCTGTCTTTCCTGATATTTAGAATCTGAAGGTTTAAAGTGGGTAGGAAAAAACTGCACTGAGAAATCCTCAAATCCTATAGGCAGGGTGCTTTGCACGTCATGGGCTTCACCAGCAAACAGCAGCTCCGCTGAGCTGCGGCTCTGAAGAGGAACTAGGGTTACTTATAGACAGAGAATGCCAGCCCCCTGCTGGACACTTCAATCACTGCCCACTTGCCTGCTTTCTCCAAATGAGAATCAACCAGCCGATTGCAGTTCCTACGTGGCTTAACAGATACGTTTGCCTTCTCATGTAAGCACATAGCACCCAGGGAAGGTATTAAATAAATGTTGCTAGCACTCTGCAAAGGCACTGGAAATCTTTCTGACACTATCCCCATGAATCCAGATGGGGATTCATATCCCATTTTCTCATTTTTTCTAATTCATTAGAATGACACACTAAGATTGCTATCAAATGAGGCCTGTCTTTGAATTAAATGCACACTGATGCACAGGGCATCCATGTGTGAGTTGCCCCACTCAGTTTTCCCACTGCCTCTTTGAACAGGGACTGCTCCTCAGAAACACATGCACAGATTCACACCTTAAACCTTCAGCAACTAACATCGGGAAAACCAGAAGCACAATGCACACATGCTCTTTCCTGTAGATTTGCCAAACCATTCCTATTTCATTTACCAGTGAGAAATTAAATTGGGAACCAGCTGTATTCTTAACTCTCAAAGATCAAACTCTCAAAGATCAGAAAAGTTGGTCTTTTCTTATCTGATCTAAAAATTTTATGAATCGGCATTTTGATGCAGCTATTTGCATTTTTAATTGAATGTTTGCCATGTTTTATAGCAAATATTCTCTTAAGCCCTGTGTGGAAAGTAAAGAACTATAAAAGAGTGATAGATACAATACTGAGGAATTGAGTGGGTGGTAAAAAATAGTTATAGTTGAAGGAGTGCTAAAAAAAAGCTTCACTGAGGAAGTACTATTAGAATCAGGCTTAGAACTTTAGCCAACAACTTCTAAATACATTATTAGAGTGCATCTTTATGACTTATGTGAAGCCAGCTCTTCCAGGTACATGACGTGAAGCCAGTCACTAACACGTAAGGTCTTTTTTTCGGAACCCATCGGGAGTAACAAAACTTGCACTGACCATGCCAGGGCTCACCAAGAAAGCCCCCCGAGTGTGTTGTTATGGACATTTCCAGTGGCAGGTTCCAACACTGAGGCTGCTGCCATGTTTCCTGTGTAAATATGAAAGGTTCCTTTCTCTTCTTCTCCTTTTCCTTCTCTTTTCTCTACCTAAATAAAATCACCTTTCTGCAACAAACAAACAAACAAAAAGAAAGTCTCAGCACTCCTCTCCACCAGCAGTAGGAAGACTGATGCTGCATAGCTAGAAGTGGAAGAGCTTCTCAGCAAAGATCAGTATCACCAGTAACGAGCCAATAGCCATGAACCCAGTGGTGTTGATTAGTTGCTAGCAGTATAGCTTAATGATGCAGTACACAGGCTCTACTTCAATCCTGGCTCCCTCATTTATAACCATGGCAAGTTACTTAGTATCTTAAGCTTCAGGCTCCTCATCTGTAAAGTAGGATAACTTGTGAAGTTAGATGAAATGATTCATGTTAAGACTGCATTGTATTTGGCACATAGTGAGTGCTCAATTAATATTAGCTATTATTATTATTATTAGATTGAGGGGGGAAAGGCTTACTTTGGAAAAGCCCAATAAGGTCAGAAGAGTGACTGACCTCAGATCAACAGGCAAGCACTCATACAAGTGAATTAGCATCTCCTCTATTCACTTGAAAGAAATTTATCAAACATCTACCAGTTGCCAGGCACTGAGCAAGAGGCAGAGAAAAATACATGAAGATATGTACTCTCACAGCTCTTTAGACCACATCCCCTCTCTGGAGTGAAGCAACTACCTTTTCTCCAGAAAAGATATTATCTGATGTTAAAGATTAAGTGTTGGCAGTGTCTTTTGAATGAAAAAAATTGTATGTGCCTAGGATCAAGGCATAAAGGAAAGAGCATGGCATTGAGCAAAGAGACATCTGTAAATCCAGAGGGTCACCCACATTGGAAGCCAGGGATGGAAAAAGAACAATGTGAAATGCAGCTAGAAGCAGGTTTGGGTGAGATTGTGATGGATCTTGTATTCTTGCTAAGAAGTTTGGTCTAGAGGGCATATTGTTGGTTCACAAAGAGGACTTCTGGATGTTGTTTCCTTTTATTTCTTTAGACACCCCTGTGTGCTGAGTCAGCCTCACTCCTTAAATCTAATTGGGTGGATAGTGTTTCTTCCAGTGTAAGTTAAGGGGATGCTGCTACGTATTGATTTCTCATAGCTGGTGTTAGCATTATGTGTTCCACAGCACTACAGATTCTTCTAATGGTATTTTAGGAATAAAGGTATGTTGAGGTTTGACATCTAATATTTTCTGGGATCAAGGATGCTTTAAAAAGCTAATTCGATAATTTCTATGCCATTTCAACTAATTAACTATAATGACTCTTTCCATCCCTACTATTATGTGTCACCTTCCGGCAGAGCACCAAACATATTCAGACATTTGCTTAGCTTTTTATTTACTGGTGAGCATGAGATGCCTTTGAGATATGAACACGACACAGAACAAATATAAAATCTCTGTCCTCAGGGAGTCTAATTTATGAATAGAATTGGAGTATGACTCAGCATCTTTTCTTATGTGTTAGGGCAGGGTGTCACTTTGACATATGAACATGACATGGAACAAATGTAATACAAAAGCTCTGTCCTCAGGGAGTCCGATTTCTGAATAGAATTGGAGTATGACTCAGCATCTTTTCTTATGTGTTGTGGCAGGAGTGTCACTTCTATTTCTATTTCAACAGAGTCACATTTTTCGTCTTTCCAAAAGATTTTATTTTCTGTGAGGCTTTAATATGAGGTGGACAGTGACTTGGTAGAATTTAGGAAGACAGGTAGATTCAATGGGACCACAGAGAGTGGAGACAAAGCCTCTTCCCACTGTCTATGTGCAAGGGCAAAAGGGAAGCCACTCTGGAGGGAAAGGCTGAATTTGGCTTTAGGCATATTGAGTTTGCCAGATGAACAAGGGAATGTAAGAAAGCCAATGGAAAATGAGAGGTGAAGTCTGAAAGCATAGAAGTAAATAATTAAGAGGACTGGCTGAGAACTAGAACCCTGAATGCCAAATAGTTTAAATGTAAAATAAAAGAGCCACAGAGAATCAAGTGAAGTTAGGCTTTGAGAAGAAGATTATGTGGTATAAGTCAGTGAAGACTAAGCATGATTTCAATATTAGATTTGTGACAGCACCATGGAGAAGCTGCTCAAAAGATTACAGCAACCCTTGCTTGAGAAGAATCAGAGATGTCAAATTTTAGTACTGCAGCAGGAACAAAAGAGGCAGATGACTCTATCCAGATCCTGTAATGCTGGGATCATTTCAAGTTCCCTTTTCTATTCTCAACATTCTGTGACTTTTCATGGGGCTTCAAAACTTAGAAGAAAGATGAGGGAAGTCTTCTGGAAGAAAAAAAAGAATCAGGTTTCATTTTGAGCCACATGAAACTGCAGAAGTAAATGTAGATGCCAAGAGAAAGCCTAAAGAGGAAGATAAAATTCTCAGACATATCTGAGGCTAGAACACCTGGTGTGGTGATTAAAATATATTCACCAGTTCTCAGTACTCTTTACTTCAAGAGATGTAGATTAATTTAACCCCCACCTCCACCTCTTAAGTGTGAGCTTTACTTAGTGACTTGCTTCTAACAAATAGAATGAGACAGCAGGAACAGTGTGTAACATCCAAGACTAGATGATAAGGGGCATTGCAGCTTCCTCTTTGCACTCTCTCCTTGGATCAGTTGCTCTGAAGGAAATCAGCAGCCATGTCATGAGGATACTCAACTGGCCCTACGGACAGATCCACATGGATCTATATGCTATATATTATAGTATACAGTATAGTATACAGATCCATGTGGATATATACTATATACTATATAGTATATACTATAGCTATGGACAGGAGGTTTCATGCAATATAGTATATATACTGTATACTATAGTTATAGTATAGCTATGGACAGGAGGTTTCATGCAATATAGTATATTGCATGGCTTGTGGCTACATCACTATATATAGTATATATACTATATTGCATGAAACCTCCTGTCCATAGCTATGTGAGTCAGTCATTTTTGAAGTAGATCATCCATCCCCAGTCAAGCCTTCACATAACAGCAGCCTCAGCTGACTCTCTGACTGGAGCTTAATGAGAGACCCTGAGCCAGAATCATTCAGCCAAGCCACTCTTAAATTCCTGATCCACAGAGACCATGAGTTAATAAATGTTTGTTGTTTTAACCCATTGTTTTATGGTAATTTGTTATGCAGCCACAGATAACACCTGGTAAGTAGAATGGATGGAGAAGAGGAAGAAAAGAAAACTACCCCAAAGACAAAAGAAAACGGAAAAGGAAGACCAGAAAAAGCAAGTGCTATGAACCTGAGTTGAACCCTGAGTGGTCATACAGGGTGTGAGGGAAGGAAAGTATGGTCAAATCTAGAAAGGTTGTGCAGACTAAAATTCATTTGTCATTCAGTAACACCAAAGTTTCTTATCTGGATCAAAATATGTTTTTGTTTTTGTTTTTGTTTTTTTGAGATGGAGTCTCGCTCTGTAGCCCAGGCTGGAGTGCAGTGGCGCGATCTCAGCTCATTGCAACCTCTGCCTCCCGGGTCCTGGTTCAAGCAATTCTTCTACCTCAGCCTCCCAAGTAGCTGGGATTACAGGCACAAGCCACCATGCCCAGCTAATTTTTGTATTTTTTAGTAGAGACGGGGTTTCACCATGTTGGCCAGTCTAGTCTTGAACTCCTGACCTTGTGATCCGCCCACCTCAGCCTCCCAAATTGCTGGGATTACAGGCATGAGCCACCGCGCCTGGCCCAAAATATGTATTTTTAAAATATTGTAAATGAGCTGAACTTTCTTGTTTAGCCACCATATACCTGGAAATTAGACAGTTTATATTTCATTTCTGCATCTGCTCAGTGAACTTGGACAAGTAAAATAAATTCAATGAACATTATTTGTCACTGAGCTGTTCTGTGCTATGAATTCTCCATTCATAATGTACAGGAATATTTTCCCCTTGCCTAGATCCCAGGACAACTTGATGCATTAGCACAACCAGGAGTATGGATGGCAAATGAGAGTGGTACTGTTTCTCTAATCTCAGCCATCTATTTCCAGCCTTTTCTTCCTCTCCCCTGAGGGGGTTCTATCAGCACAGTCCTAGACTCCTGAAATACATTCCTGTATTATTTCTACCTCCAATAACAGATGTCTGACAAGAAAACATGTTGCTGGCATGGATTGCTTTTTAAATGTTAGATTTTAAAATGTCTTTCAGTTTATGGAAAAGTCACAAAGATGGTACAAAAAGTTCCCAGTATACCCCTCATCTAGCTTCCTCTATTATTAAAATCTTACAAAATGAAGAAATTAGCATTGGTATAATACTGTTATCTAAACTACAGCTTTTATTCAAACTTAACCAGTCTTTCCATTACTGTCATTTTCTGTTCCAGAGTCCAATTCAAGATACTATATTGCATGTAATAAACATGATTCCTTAGCTCCTCCTAGCTGTGACAGTTTCTCAGGCTTTCCTGTTTTTCCTTACCTGGACCTTTTTGAAGAATACTCTTCAGGTATCTTATAGACTGTCCCTCCACCGGGGTTCACCTGGCATATTTTCATGATTTGACTAGGGATATAAATTTGGGGGAGAAAAACCATAAGAGGTAAGACACCCTTCTCATCACTTCCTATCAGGGGAGTATGTATTAGTTGCTACTGTAACAAATTACTACAAACTTAGTGGCTTAAAACAAGAAAAATGTATTTTCTTACAACTCTGGAGACCAGAAGTCAGAAATGAGCCTCACAGGGCTAAATTCTGAGTGGTGGCAGGGCAGACTCCTTCTGGAGGCCCTATGGAGAATTGCTCTTTGCTCTTCCAGCTGCTGGTGGTTCCCAGCGTTCTTTGGCTTGTGGCTACATCACTCCAATCTCTGCTTCTGTTGTCAAACTGCCTTCTCTTCTGCAGTCAAATCTCCTACTGCCTCCCACTTATAAGGGCCCTTGTGGTATAATGAGCCCACCTGGATAATCAGGACAATCTCACTATCTCCAGATCCTTAATTTAATTGTGTCTGCAAAGTCCCTTTTGCCATATAAGGGAATATTCACAAGTTCCGGGGACTAGGGGGTGAATATCTTTGGGAGCCATTATTTACCCTACTACAGGGTAGATGATTATCCATATGATTAATAAGCGGTGAAGTTCACCTTCACCACTTGAGTAAGGTGGTATCTGCTAGAATTTCTCCACTGTAAAGTTATATTTGGGGTGATAGATTCCTTTTCATTGCTAAAAGTATGACTTCACACCTAAATAAGTAATAATGTTGACATTTTGTAGCCATTCAACACCATTTACATAAGTTCCTTTCCCTGCCAGCCCCATCTCTAGGTCCCAGAAATACAAAAATTAGCAAACAATGGTTACTGCCCTCAAGGAGCTAATTGCCTAACTAGGACAATATTTTCAATGTGTTGAAAGAAAGCTATTTTGTAACAGAAACCAGCATTATTTTTAAACAATGGAACTTGCTTCAGCAGAATTTCACATACTGCAGAATGTAAGCTTCTGCTTGCCCCACCACAAGATATCAGAGGCTGAATTCTATTCAAATTTCTTATTGGCTGCCTGCCTTGGATGAAGTTACTTTTAAACTCTATGCTTCCATTTTTTCATATATAAAATCTGGAACCTGCTTCAGCAAAGACCTTTGATTGTATAGTAGGTTTCAGGTCATACAAAAACGAAAACTAAAGTTCTTACAGTTTCTGAAGTATGATTGGACTTTCTGTGACTATTTTCCACTTTTATATGCGCTCTTGGATTCTCTTCTCAAAGGTGTATTATCATCTCCCGGGCAAACCAATAAAAATGCCATCAGGCTTTTCATGAGAAAGTCTGGCTTTTATTTTGTTTCCAGCCAGTTTTATAGGATAAAATAGCCGAGATGCACCCCCAGACTCTTGGTGCTCATGTAACTAAAATGAATCCAAACCTTACATTTCACCTTTTGTCTTTGGTCTGCAAAAAAACAAACCCCATGTTCTTCTCTAAGGAAGATGCTAGAAAACAGGCTTATCCGTAGATTTTTCTCCAAGCGCCACTATGGCACTTCAAACTCAGAGTGGTTCCGTGGGAACTCTCACTCAATATAAAAACCCTGTTATTTTTACTGCTTGAAGGAGGCTCACCTTAAATTAACTCCCAAGTCATGTCTGAAGTATATATCCCATACCAGGTTCTTCAAGTCAAATACTCTTGAAATGAAACAGCTGAGAAATACACAGGGAATTTATCATTCACATACTGCAGAATTTAAGCTTCTGCTTAACCCACCACAAGGTATCAGAGGCTGAATTCTATTCAAATTGCTTATTAGCTGCCTGCCTTTGATGAAGTTACTTTTAAACTCTACGCTTCCATTTTTTCATATATAAAAGGGATTTAAATGACACTAGGGTTCTCCTTCTTAGCTCACAAAGATTGTTGCAAGATTCAAATGAGATAACAAATAGGAAGGCATTTAAAAAGACGTAAAGTCCTAAACAATTTTAAGTGACATGGTAGTAAATTATCACAATTTTTTTAGGTGTGATAATGGTATTGTAGTTGTGTTTTTAAAAGTCCCTAACTTTTAAAGCATGGGTGAGCACGCTTTCTCTTAAGGGGCCAAATAGTAAATATTTTAGTCTTTGTGGACCACAGGGTGCCTGTCCCAGCCAATAGACAGTAGGTAAATGAATGGGTGTGACTTTGTTCTAATAACTTTATTTGCAAAATAGGAGGTTGGCCCACAGGCCAGAGTTTGCTGATCTGTTTCAGAAAAACTTGCTGAAAATATTTATGGATAAAATGACATGATAGCCAGGATTTGCTTCAAAATTATATGGAAAATAAAGAAGTGGGTAGGGACAAAAATGAAACAGGATTGGTCCTGAGCTGATACTTGTTGAAGACAGGTGAAAAGTATGTGGGTGCTCATGTTATGCATCTGTCTATTTTTGTATATGTTTTAAATTCTCTACTATAAAAAGTTTTTCAATGTCTAGTAAATGTAATTAATTATTAACATGGTTAATAATGCCAACCAAGTAACTATTCACATATCTTTGAGGCCTTGGCTGGGTGGTGTAAAGTGAAGCTCTTCCCCCCGAAGGGTGGTGGTATCATTCCAGCCATTCAGATACACATTTCCTCTCCTCCACATCAATCAACCTGGAGGTCCAAGATTGAAGTGCCATGAAATGCACATGACTTGGAATGGAATTGGTTTCAGAGTAGCTGGTGGATTGTCAGTGTAGGAAAATGACTCTTCGATGCAGTAGGGAAGTAGACTGATTTGCTGTTTTTACTGACCACCCCATCTTTCCTCATTCCTCCCCCATGAGCATATTAGTGTATTTTAAATTATGCTAGTGTCCCACAGAAGCCAAATATATAGCCGGATGGATAATGAGTATTACAGGATGCGTGGAAAGGGGTGAGGACAGAGGATATAATAGAGCCAATATTGATTCCAGATGCTTTACGTGTGTTCTTTCATGGAATCCTTACAACCACCCTATGATAAAGGATCATTTAGATCCCTTTTAAAGATGAGAAAACGAGGCATAGAAAGGGCAAGTACCCTGCCTGCAGTTACATGGTTAAGAAGTGTGTTTCTGTAATTGGGTGCTTAGCCACTAGATCACACGACCTCTCAGGGGACAAAGGAGAGAACCACAGAGATAGTTATGACTCAGAGTTCTCCTGAGAGGTGAAATGAACAAACAGGAAAGTGAAGAAAACGGTGCACTGAAACAAGAGTAAGTAGAAACTAGGGATAAAGAATTAGGGAGCTAAAAGACTGGTGGAAAAAAGCCAGTAAGGAGAGCCCAGCAGCTGTGGTTTCTATTTCTTTCTCGGCAATGGTACCTTGCGTTTTTTGTTTTTTGGAGGTTTTTTTGCCTCTAGGGAAATAAACAGGATGCTCGGTTCCTGTCTCATGTCTACAGTCACATTTCTTTAATACCAAAGTAATTTAAGATGTGGAATAGAGAAAAGCAGAAACTCACTGGTTCCTAATGATGACAGGTCCTCAACTGTGCTTCCTCTTTCAATAAACAAGATGAAACATCCTCATGGAAACATGAAGCAAATTATGCAACGGTTTACTGAAAATACTCCTAGGCTTCAAGGTGACTCTTAGCAATAATGAAAATGCCCCCATTTCTGATTCCATGGCAAAGAGGCTTCTCATAGGATTAGAGCAAAGCTTGATAAATTGTTTTTCATCTCCTTCTAGTGCACCCCACTCCCTGTTCTAACCCTAGTTCTACATCCCTTCACCAGCAGTGAAGTGCCACCTTTCAAAATGAAGAGCTAATTTGTTATGTTGGAATTAGAGATTTCACTATAGTCATCCAAAAATGTTCACTCCTCTTCCTTTACTTGCAAACTCTCCTTCTGATGATTATGATTGATAACAGTCTTCCTCTTTGGGTTTTGTACCATTAAAAGCACTTACCAACACACATTTTCTTTCCTTAATCAAAGACCTAAAACTGTGTGGAAATGCTGCATTTGAAAAGAGATTGACCAGACCTCCCAGGCTGTAAGGCTGACTTAAGGGGTGGGGCTTCCTTATGTCTATAGCAAAGAAAGCCTGGTTGCCAAGCACACAAAAAATTTATTTTAAAATAGAAAGTTAATAGCTGAATAGGTTACAGCAGCCTATGATGTTTATAGGCTTCTGAAACACTTCGATTGAGATTCAGTGACTTCAGGGAGGCAAAACTCAATAATTTTTATTTTAACTTGCAATTAAATTGTTGAGGTAAAAACAATCAGAGCAGAAAGAGAATGAGGAGAAGCTTTTGTTACTAGGCAATCCAGAAGCAACATAAACTGTACTCTGGAAGAAAAATGCTTTTTATCCTTTCTCAGAAACTGGGACACATGAAAAGTAGTACTAAAGTTTTTCTTTAGAAATAGCTACTGCCAAACCTACTATAGGCACATTCACCCCTTAAATTCTCACTCCAAAATCCAGGTCTATTCAAGAGTATTTGTATGTGAGAACATGTATTTGTTGGAGGGTAGGAGTTAGAATTAGCATTTGCTGAGTATTTCACTATGTGCCAGGCACTATTATAAATGCTTTATAGCTCTTTAGATTTTGAACCCTATTAGGAAGGTACCATTATTAATCCCATTTTAAGAATGAGGAAACCAAGTTCCAGTGAGGTCTTATAATTCACCCAAGATGACACAATTAGTCAATGCTAAAGCCTGGTTTCAAACTCAGACAATCTGGCACAGATTTCATGCTCTTAATACCATTCTAGTTCCATGCAATTTCTGAATTTTTGCTATCTGAAATCAGATATTTTTTAGATTTCAAATAGATCCCCCAATCCTTCATAGCTGAGAAAATGGAGATGCAGAGAGGTTAAGAGACTGTCACAGTACAATATTTATTTTTATCTACATTCTTGCTGAATTTTTGTCATCCCAGTTTCTACAACATGCGCCATCTTTCAATCATATTATAGAGCTTCTGGAATGCAAAGACCTTGTCTTATTTATCTTCACATAAACCTAATTTTAACACTCTCTCTTATAGAGTATGACAAATTGTGAAAATGTACACATACTCTTCATCACTGCATCCATATTTCCATGAAATAAGACCTTGAAGCTCTTCCCATTAAAATGCAGAGACTCTCTATGTATTCTGCCCTTTATGACATTTTTCCCCAGCAAAATGTGCTAGAAATAGCCTTGTGCCAGCTATAACCTAGGTCTCAAGAATCCTAGCATGCTTAATTTTGCCACCACCTCGTGGATGAACACAGGCTAGCCTACTGGAGAATGAGAGGCCACAAGAAGTAATGGCAAACCATCACATCTGAGTTTATAAACACGAAACATCCCTCAGCTGTGCCAATTATTAACTATAGATTCATGAATGGAGTCCAACTGAGGCTCACTGAGAACCACCGCCTAAGTCCAACCCAAATTTCTGACTCACAGAATCGGAAGCTAAATAAATTATTGTTGTTTCAAGCCACTAAAAGAGAGAAGAGACTGTTACAGTAAACTAATGTTGAGTGATGGTCAGAAACCAGGTCTCTTGATAGTTTACATATTTCTCTCCTTCCACCCCCCCAATCCATAATGCTCTCTCAGAAGCCATTTCATCAGAGGAACTATGGCATCCACAGAGAGATGTACCACTCAGATCTCCCATCAAAGAAAACATGTTGTTAGCAGAAAAGAGTACAGTTTGCTAAGAACCTCCAGCTAGTCCGTGCCTTTAAAATCCCCCTGAACTCTCTAGCTGAAGCCATGCTCTTCCAAGGCAGCCCTTAGCCAAAGACTCAGCATGGCAGGAGCCCTGTGACCTGGTCATTTCTGCCCAATGGGAAACTCTTCTAATGGGCAATCGTTGTCACAGAGCTTCCCATTGGGTTGGTGGAGACTTTGTTAGAGCTGCTTCGTTGTTCAAGGCTCTCCCTAGCCAAATCTGCTCCATAACCCTTTTATTTTTCACAAGTATCACCTGTACAACATACTCCTTTCTTACCTAATTCTAATCAGTTTCTGCTTTCCAGGGAGGACCTACCTGGCACAGGGAATAAAATTTGATTATCAGTGTACTTCTAACATTGAAGGTGGAGGAAAATAATCAAATTTAGAGGCCAATCATTTGAACAATGTCTTTGCTCCTCTCTCATCTTTCTTGTATGTAAGGTCTCTCAGTACGGACGATCCCCTACTTAAGATGGTTCCACTTAACAACTTTTTTACTTTACGATGCTGCAAAAGCAATCCGCATTCAATAGAAACCACACTTCCAGTACCTATACAACCATTCTCTTTTTAACTTTCAGCATGATAGTCAGTAAATTACATGAGCTATTAGACACTTTGTTATAAAATAGGCTTTGTGTTAGATAATTTTTCCCAGCTATAGGCTAATGAGAGTGTTCTGAGCATGTTCAAGATAGGCTAGACTAAAGCTATGATGTTCAGTAAGTTAGGTGTATTTAACACATTTTTCACTTAACGGTATTTTCAACTTAAGATGGGTTTATCAGGAAGTTACCCCATAGTAAGTTAAAGAGCATCTGTATTAAGATAAAACGTTTGTGTTTTCAATAGCTTCCTTCATGAAGGTCATTCTCAAGTTAACATTCTCCTTTAAGAAATTCCTAAGACAATTAGGAATGATTATGTGTGACCAATAAGGAATTGTCTTAGGAATTTCTAATGACTCGTGCCTGCAATCCCAGCACTTTGGGAGGCTGAGGTGAGCAGATCACTTGAGGTCAGGAGTTCCAGACCAGTCTGGCCAACATAGTGAAACCTCATCTCTACTAAAAATACAAAAAGTAGCGGGTGTGGTGGCACAGGCCTGTAGTCCCAGCTACTTAGGAGGCTGAGGCAGGAGAATCGCTCGAACCCAGGAGGCAGAGGTTGCAGTGAGCCAAGATGGTGCCACTGTACTCCAGCCTGGGCAACAGAGTGAGAGCCTGTCTTAAAAAGAAAAAAAAAAAAAGAAAGAAAAGAAAATTCCTAAGACAATCAAAAATGTAGTGAATGTAGCCACATAGAAGTGCTTGTTATTTTTAGGTAGGCTCTTTTACTGCCCTATAATTTTTTCTCACATGCTGCTTGAAATGCCCTAAATATTCTTCACTCTCTCCTTCAGCTGGCAAGCTTCTCATTGTTTTATGCCAAGCTGAAATGTCACTCTTCTACAAAGCCTTCCTAGAGTTCTTCAGACAAAATTGTCCCATCGCATCACAACCACCATCATGATCATTACCATCACTATTGACATCTACTGAATATTAATGCCAGGTCTTGGCTTAAAGCTACATGTGAATTATTTATTTGATCCTTACAGCAACACAATGAAGTAGGTAGTATAATTGCATCCATTTCACAGATGAGGCATTAGAGGTACGGAGAGGTTAAAAGTCACATATCTAAAAAGGAATAGGGCTAGGACTCAAACTCAGCCCATCTCTTAAGCATAATGCTATGGAATATGCTGTGCCTGAAAACAGCAGGCCATGTTCTATTCTTTTCTTAGACACCTCTTCTTAAAAAGTGAATGACTTGTAATTAAATCTGATTGATAGCAGGCCTGGCAGGAGAAAGAGTGAGAAAGAAAAACTCTGTTTTTGCCTTTAATAAAGTTAATCCTGAGATTTCCCAGAGCCCTCTTCTCTTCCATTCCCTTTATTTTCCTCTCTCCTCAGTCTCCTCTCCTTTCTAGTCCCTGATTAGCAAAGTGAAAAGCTGGGATAGTTATGACTCCCGGCTTCAAGCTGTTGATGTTATTAGAGTCTGTGGATTGGGAAGTGGGAACACACTTATTCCAATTTTTCTCTGTTTAAAGCTTTGGTATAGGAACAATGTGATTACTTCCTATTTCTTCTTCCTGGGTTGTGGCCATGTGTCCATCCCAAGATAAGGAGGAAAAAGCATGAGTCTGAACTATGTTCAATTGATAACAATACTGCAACTGTCAATCTTGGTTTCCCCATGTGTGACCTTGATTAAGATTCACAATCTCTATGTATTTATATTTCTTTATCTATAAATGATATCATCTTATTATTTATAAAGTAGAAACAATAATCTCTAACTCACAAGGTAGTTGTGAAAATTAAATGACACATAGAAATAGTCAATAAACAGTAGCTCTTTTCCCAAGATCATTGTGAAATACTGCACTTGATATTCAGTCAAATCCATTGTGGTCTCCTGAGTCACATTTGTATAAAATTAGCTTTTTCCATCTTTTATGGGAAAGTTTGTGTTTTTTTTTTTTGTCTATAAGCACACTGTATTTATGTGACTAAATATTAAATAAATATATAAAATATATATAATAATAATTATATACCTTACATAGTTTGGATATGTGTCCCCGCCGAAATCTCATGTTGAATTTTAATTCCCAGTATTGGAGGTGGGGCCTGGTAGGAGGTAATTGGATCATGGAGATGGATTTCTCATGAATGGTTTAGCACCATTATCTTCATGCTGTCCTTGAGATAGTGAGTGACTTCTCATGAGATCTGGCTGTTTAAAAGTGTAGCACCTCACTCCTCTCTCTCTTGCTCCTGCTTTCACCACGTGATGTGCCTGCTCTGCCTTTGCCTTCTGCCATGATTGTAAGCTTGCTGAAGCCTCCCCAGAAGCTGAGCAGATGTTGGCACCATGCTTCTTGTAAATCCTGCAGAACCATGAGCCAATTAAACCTCTTTTTTTTTTTTTTTAAATAAATCACATAGCCTCAGGTATTTCTTCATGGCAATGCAAGAACGCCCCTAATACAAAGCTATAATCAGTATACTGGACAGACAAAACAAATTATTTGATTAGGAGGTTTATGTGTGTTAATAAATTTGACTGGGAGAAATATAACCTATTGGTGAGTAGGAGAAATTTTGTTCTAATTCATGATATGAGAAGGGATGTTAAAGTTCTAATAAGGCATGGAATGGTAAAGTAACTATTAATTGAATGTGACCCTTGGGTAATTTATGCCTATAAGAAACTAAAAGTATCATGGAAAAATGACTTTTTAAACTGCTATTACATTTATTCATACATCCACTCACTCATCCATGTACTTCTTTATCTATTATTCATCTGTCCTCCATCCATGCAATTTTCCACCCATTCATCAACTTATTATCCAGCTATTCATCCATCCATGCATCCATCCTTCCATTCACCCACCCATTCCACTGACCCACTCAAGGTACTAACAGTGCAGTGCATGTAAACATATATAAGAAATGGTCTTTACCATAGGGAAACTTTCTATGTATTAAGGGAGAACAGAAAATAAGAGGAGACATGAGCTAAATCACCCCAAGAGTTGTGTAATACGTCTACAGAGTTCTCAGGCATGAGAAATTATATCTGAAGGGCAAGAAGAAAAACTTCTTGCATGGAAGAGACAGAATTTACTTTAGACACTGAAGATTCTTGAAGAATTGGTATAATACCTGTCCTAGTATATTCAAGCTTCTATACAAAATACCTTAAACTAGCTACTATACAAAATACACAACAGAAATTTATGTCCCACACTTTTGGAGGCTGGAAAGTTCAAGATCAAGGTGTCTACAGATTTGGCGACTTGTGACAGCTCATTTTCTTATTCATAGATGACCATCTTCTCACTGTAATTTCACATAGTGGAAGGGGTGAACAAGTTCTCTCGAGTCTCTTTTAAAATGACGCTAACCCCATTTACGAAGGCTCTGCCCTCATGACCTAATCACCTCCGAAAAGTCCCCATTTCCTAATACTATCATGCTAGAGGTTAAAATGTCAACATGTAAATTTGGGGGGCACAAATATTCGGGCTATAACATTCTGCTCCTGGCCTCTCAAAATTCATTCCCTTCTCACATGCAAAAATGCATTCATCCCATTCCAGTAGCCCTTAAAGTATTAACTCATTACAGCATCAACTCAAAAGCCTAAGTCTAAAGTCTCATCTAAATATAATCTAGGCTAGGTGCAGTGGCTCATGCCTGTAATCCCAACACTTTGGAAAGCTGAGGCAGATGGATCACTTGTGGCCAGGAGTTCGAGTCTAGCCTGGCCAACGTGGCGAAACCCCATCTCTACTAAAAATACAAAAATTAGCCAGGCATGGTGGCACATGCCTTTAATCCCAGCTACTTGGGAGGCTGAGACACAAGAATTGCTTGAACCCAGGAGGTGGAGGTTGCAGTGAACCAAGATCACACCACTGCACTCCAGCCTAGGCTACAGAGTGAGACTGTCTCAAAAAAAAAAAAAAAAAAAAAAAAAAAAAAACCATAAATATAATCTAAATTAGATATGGATGATATTTAAGGTACATTCCTCTTCAACAGTGAGCCTGTGTTATCAAACAAGTTATGTGCTTCTGAAATACAATGGTGAGATAGGCACAGGACAGACATTCCCATTCCAAAAGAGAGGAATAGAAAAGAAAGGAATAACATGTCCTGAGCAAGTCCAAAACTTTAAAGCTTAAGAATAACCTTCTTTGCCTCAATGCTTTGCTTTCCAGACCCACCAGGGTAAAGGTCCCAAATTATGGACACACTGGAGAAAAAGGGCCATCTTCCAGACACACTGGGCTGGAGGTCCTGCCTCTGCAACTTTGCTGGGCATCAGCTGGACCTGCAAGACTCCAGGAAGAGGCCCTGTTCCTATGGCTTGTTTGGGTGCAACACACTTTGTTGCATCCACTCAAGCCACACCTAAGACAGCTGAGGAAGGTGGCAATAAAGCACAGGGAACAGAGCCCACAATGAAAGGGAGCAATGGGCAGTGGCAACTCCACCTTTGAAATTATTCTGCCCCACCCCCACGTTCTTGCAGTCTGGGCCTGTGATGGAAAGCACAGCCCCAGTGATCTCTGAAATGTCTTCAGGGTTATTCTTCCATTATCTTGGATAACAGGTCATGGCTACTATTTAGATGGCAGACTGATGTTCCCTTGTCTTGATGAATAGTTCCTAGCTTCTGTTTAGACAGCTGATCTAATCTCCTTGTCAAATTTGGCCACACACTTCATGTTCTTTCCTGCACAAGGTTTTTCATTTCTTTTAATATGGATTGGCTGAGACATTTCCAAATTTTTAAAATCTGCCTCCTGTTTGATTAATAATTCTGTCTTTAAGTTGTTTCTCTCTTCTCATTTTTAACTATAAGCAGTCAGAGAGAGGGCAGGCCATTCCTTCAACACTTTGCTTGGAAATTGTCTCAGCCACATATTCAGTTTCATTGCTCACAAGTTCTACCTTCTACAAAACAATACAACATGAAAATAATTCAGCCAAAGTGTTTGCCACTTTATAACAAGGTTTGCCTTTCCTGCAGTTTCCAGTAATATGCTCTGTATGTATTTCCATCTGAAATCATATTAAAATAGCCTTTGATGTCAATATTTCTACCAATATTATGTTTATAACCACTTAGGTATTCTCTAAGAAGATTGAGGTTCTCTCTACAGCTCTCCTCTTTTCTTTCCTAATTCCTCAGCAGAATTATCTTTAAAAGTTTGATGTAGTTTGGCTGTGTTCCTACCAAAATCTCATCCTGGGGGTGGGTTTTCCTGTGCTGTTCTTGATAGTGAATATGTCTCACAAGATTTGATGGTTTTATAAAGGGCAGATCCCCTGCACACACATTCTTGCCTGCCACCATGTAAGATGTGCCTTTGCTCCTCCTTCACCTTCTGCCATGATTGTGAGGCCTCCCCAGCCATGTGGAATTGTGAGTCCATAAAACCTCCTTTCCTTTATAAGTTATGCAGCCTCAGGTATGTCTTTATTAGCAATGTTAGAACAAACTAATACAGTAAATTGGTACTACTAGAGTGGAATACTGCTATTAAGAAACCTGAAAATGTGGAAGCCACTTTGGAACTGGGTAGCAGGGAGAAGTGGGAACAGTTTGGAGGGCTAAAAAAAAAAAAAAAAAAAAAGAATATGTGGGAAAGTTTGGAGCTTCCTAAGACTTGTTGAATAGTTTTGACCAAAAAGTCCAGGCTTAGGTGGTCTCAGATAGAAATGAGGAGCTTTTTGGGAACTGCAGCAGAGGTGATTCTTGCTATACTTTCACAAAGAGACTGGCAGCATTTTGCCCCTGACCTAGAACTTGAGAGAGATGATTTAGGGTATCTGGCAGAAGAAATTTCTAAGTAGCAAAGTGTTCAAGAGGAAGCAGAGCATAAAAGTTTGAAACATTTGCAACCTGATGATGCAGTAGAAAAGAAAAATCCATTTTCTGGGGAGAAATTCAAGTTAGTTGCAGAAATTTGCATAAGTAATGAGGAGCCAAATGTTAGTCAGCAAGACAATGGGGAAAATGTCTCCAGGGCATGTCAGAGACCTTCACCTCAGCCCCCTCTCCCCACCATCATAGGTGGAGGCCTAGGAGAAAAATAGGCTTTCATGGGCCAGGCCGAGGGTCCCCCTGCTGTGTGCAGCCTAGGGACTTGGTGCTCTGCATTCCAGCCATTCCAGCCATGGCTAAAAGGGGTCAAGGTACAGCTTGGGCCGTGGTTTCAGAGGGTACAAGCCCCAAACCTTGGCAGCTTCCATGTGGTGTTGAGCCTGTGGTTGCACAGAAGTCAAGAACTGAGGTTTGGGAAGCTCCACCTAGATTTCAGAAAATGTATGAAAACACCTGAATGTCCAGGCAAAGTTTACTGCAGAGGCAGGACCCTCATAGAGATCCTCTGCTAGGGCAATGCGGAAGGGAAGGGTGAGGCTGGAGCCCCACACAGAGTCCCCACTGAACACTCATCTCATCTTGAATTGTATTTCCCATAATCTTCACTTGTTGTGGGAGAGACCCACAGGTGTAGAGCTGCCCAAGACCATGGGAACCCACCTCTTGTATCAACGTGACCTGGATGTGAGACATGGAGTCAAAGGAGATAATTTTCGAGCTTAAGATTTGACTACCCACTGGATTTCAGACTTGCATGGGGTCTGTAGCCCCTTCATTTGGGCCAATTTCTCCCATTTGGAATAATGCCAGTACCCCCATTGTATCTAGGAAGTTACTAACTTGCTTTTGATTTTACAGACCCATAGGCAGGAGGGACTTACCTTGTTTCAGATGATACTTTGGACTGTGGACTTTTGAGTTAATGCTGAAATGAGTTAAGACTTTGGGGGACTATTGGGAAGGCATGATTGGTTTTGAAATGTGAGGATATGAAATTTGGGAGGGGCCAGGGGCACAATGATATGGTTTGGCTGTGTCCCCACCTAAATCTCATCTTGAATTATAGTTCCCACAATTCCCACATGTCATGGGAGGGACCCAGTAGGAGGTAATTGAATCATGAAGGTAGGGTTTTCACGTGCTGTTCTTGTGCTAGTGAATAAGTCTCATGAGATCTGACGGTTTTATAAAGGGCAGTTCCCCTGCACACGCTCTCTTGCCCGCCTTCATGTAAGATGTGCCTTTGCTCCTCCTTCACCTTCTGCCATGATTGTGAGGCCTCCCCAGCCATGTGGAACTGTGAGTCCATTAAACCTCTTTTTCTCTATAAATTACCCAGTCTCACGTATGTCTTTATTAGTAGTATGAGAACAGACTAACACAAAATCCATTCATGGCAATGTTAGCTCTTTCTACCATGCACCTCAAAACTCTTTCAGCATCCACCCATTACCCAGTTCTAACACTGCTTCCACATTTTTAGGTATTTATTACAGCAGCAGCCCACTTCTTGGTATCAGGGAATGATGGTCTTCTTGATGCTGTTAATTAGTTTTATTTCTAAAGAAGCTGACTGTGAGACACAGATTTGACTGCAAATAATTTATTTGGCAGATAATTTAGGAAGTTCTGGTAGGTGAGTAGGGTAGTATGTTAGGGAAGGGAAGGGGCCAATCAAGGCTATATTATCAAGCAAATTTCCTCTGTGAGTAACTAGAATTCAATCACACTGAGAAACTCTTGGAGTCAGTATAAAACACATGCCTGATAATTATGCTACTGGAGAGGGAAGGAAGTGGGGGGTGTTTATATGTCAACTCTCATCAGACACTGGTTGAGAACTATTCCTAGAAAGATGGTAATTTCTTGGTACTTTTGGCCTTCCATGTGCCTGGATAGAGAGGGCTTCAGTGGCCACAGAAAATCCTCAGGAAAAGAGATGACATATTGGCAGTTAGCAATTAATCCTGTCCACTAAAATGGTAAGGCCCAAGTAGATATGGGGAGATACAGACAGTGGATGCTTTACTAGTAGAGCCTAGAAGAACAACACTTTTAAAAATGACTAGGGATGGTGCTTTTGTACAAGGGTGAATCAGAACATCTGGGAGGCATGTATAGTTTTAAAAGCCATATTTAATGTAACATAATTTTATATTTCTAAAATAGCCATACCTTGGGTTTTTATCTCTTTGGTTGATAAATATAGAGAGAAGATAGTAAGTTTCCAAAGAGTTCAGCATAAAATTACAGCATTAAGACATGTGAGTTTCAGGAAGGTCACTTGAAATGCTTGTTTGGCTTAAAATGTTTGAGAGGGACTAAGCTAGATCCCTCGTTACAACGTGCTACCTAATAAGGAAAGCATTTACTAAAGTGGTTCTTCCATTTTGTTTTTCTACCCAAAAGTAAATAAGGTATAGATATATAAACTGAAAAGAAAAGCTGAAATTGGGATCCCCATTTCATCCACATCTTCAGAGCCATGTTGAAAATGTATTTCAGCACAGAGGAAAAAATGGCCTTTGGCAGAAGCATTTAGCAGAAGATTCAGTTTCTAAATACATTCTCAGCAAAATTAAATGGATTTGCCATGTTCCAATTCAACTCAGTTATGCCCCATGAAATTGAGAAGTTTGCATTTTAGAAACCATTAAAAAAACCTCAACTAATAATTTCTAAAAAAGAAAAACGAAAAGAACTACAGAACAAGTCACGAAAATCAGCTATTCATCATTAATTTTTCTTTCTTAGTGGGAATGACTGACTCACTTATTTGCTGAATTCCATTTTGGGCAACAATATTTTTTTTAATTGTTTTTATTTATTTATTTATATACATATATATTTTATTATTGCATTTTAGGTTCTAGAGTACATGTAAAGAACATGCAGGATTGTTGCATAGGTACATACGTGGCAATGTGGTTTGCTGCTTCCGTCCCCATCACCTATATCTGGCATTTCTCCCCGTGTTATCCCTCCCCAACTCCCTAACCCTCACTGTCCCTCCCCCTAGTCACCACTTCAGTGTGTGATGCTCCCCTCCCTGTGTCCAGTGTCCATGTGTTCTCATTGTTCAACACCCGCCTATGACTGAGAACATGCGATGTCTGATTTTCTGTTCTTGTGTCAGTTTGCTGAGAATGATGGTTTCCAGGCTCATCCATGTCCCTACAAAGGACACAAATTCATCGTTTTTTATGGCTGTACAGTATTCCACGGTGCATATATGTTGGGCAACAATATTTTTAATGTTAATCTTAGAGTTCATTCTTCAAACAAAATATATTGATAAGGTCTTATTTTGGGGTGTAAACTTTGATTCAAATATCTCTAGTAAATTTATATCTATAAACTTATTTGCATAAGCATCCTTGGCTGGAGGAAGAGGAAGTTTGCTCTAGCACTTGGGGAAGAGTCAAAAATAGTTTTTTGAATATAGGCCTCTGGCTTGATGTCTGAGCTTTCTGGAGAGATGGGATAATAAGAAAATCTGAGGAATCCATGGCCAGTGCAGTGGTTCATGCCTGTAATTCCAGCACTTTGGGAGGCTGAGGCAGGCGGATCATCTGAGGTCAGGAGTTTGAGACCAGCCTGGCTAACATGGCGAAACCCCATCTCTACTAAAAATTCAAAAATTAGCCAGGCATGGTGGTGGGTGCCTGTAATCCCTGCTACTCAGGAGGCTAAGGTAGAACAACCGCTTGAACCCAAGAGGCAGAGATTGCAGTGAGCCCAAGAGGCAGAGGTTACTCTACTAGTAAAGCATCTACTATCTGCTATCTCTCCATATCTACCACTGCACTCCAGCCTGGACAACAGAGTGAGACTCTTGTCTCAAAAAAAAAAAAGAAAAGAAAATCTGAGGAACCCATTTTAGTGAGAAATCCTGAATACACAGGTCACAAGCAGCATTGTACTAAATCTCTGCTGAAGACAGTGAATGAAGGCTGCAGGGAACATCATGTAACTTTGATGACTTGAGGGTTCAGTTCTAGGGTACCCGGGACATCAGCACTCTCCCAGAGGTGCTGGCTGTGGTGCTCAGCAGCACCAAGTAGCAGATACCCTTGAGGGATTCAAGGAGAAGACAATGGGAAGGATTCCTACAAGCTGCCAGAAAGGGATTTTGCAAAACCAGTGAAATCTGGACTTTTCTTTTTAATATGACTACTTTAGCACTCACAGGCTGGAGAAACTTGGGTTGACAACGAATGAAAACAGTAACAAGTTTAACATGCATCAAAATTTCATAACCCTTTGCAGATCATTACAGAAATCTATGAATGGCTCTTAATAATTACATGGACAGAAAATAGTAAATCCAGATAATATAAATGCAATCAGTTGTGCAGTGTTGTGTCATCTTGATAAATTACATTTTCCAAAGAGATACTTTAAATATATCTATTGTTTGCTCAACTGAGTGCCTGCCGGGTTAATGGTGAAAGCTGTGGATTTGGGAGTTAGGAGCCCCTGAATTCAGGTGTCCTAATTGGGCCAATGGCTTTTTCACCTTAGGCAAATTTTGGGTGGATGATTGATTGCCTCTAATTCATCACCCCAACCCAAATCAACACCCTTGGCAGGGCCTCATTGTAGGCAGAGAGTATTTCCTTGCCCCTTAACTTTGGCTTTGGCCATGTAATATAGCTTGGCCAATGACATATGAGCAGAAATTACTTCAGTCCCAAGTGTAGGCTTTAAAAGGCCTTGTGCATGTCCACCTGCCCTCTTGTGCTTCCACCATCACCATAAGAAAAATCTGTTCTAGTTGGTCCACTAGTTCAAGGAAGATGAGAGTCATGGGCAGCAAACCACAGAACTGCTCTAGCCACAGAAGCCTAGATCAGCCAAAACTCAGCTAGTTCAGAGATGCCTTAGCTAAATACATGCTTATTATAAGCTGCTGGTTGGTTGTTATGCAGCAATACCTAACTGATACATCTTGTTATCTTTCTGGACCTCAGTTTCTTTATCTGTAAACTGAATAAGTTTACTATTTAACTTCAGATCTCTTCTAGCTTAAATTCTTCCTTATGTATATGTAGCTGAATTTTAAAAAAATCTTTTCTTATAACCCTAAAGCATACTGATTTTAGGAAGTATTGATCCCCTAGCTGGATACATTAGGTCTGTATTTTATGACACCCACTAGGTAGCAGAAAGTCTTTGAACCAAAGCTGAAGAGCCATATAAAATATGCAGAGGTTGAGCCTCGGATAAACAGTATACATTTAATTTCTAGCTTTCAAAGTAAAAGTTTCAGAGTGAGCCCCTTATGTCTTTATTGAATAAAAACAAGCAGGTCTCCTAGACAGTCAGGTGTGAGGGAAAGGAAGGTCAGCATCTTCTAGATTTTTGGGAAGCATTTATATTTTAGGCTTATAGAATTCAAGCCAAAAGTATCCAACCAAGGTTTACCTTTGAGGACCAATAATGATTAACCATCTCTCTGGCAAGATATCTCTATACTCATTTTTATAACAGCTTCTTGACTATATCATATGATTTTTTCACATAGAAAAATAACAGTATTCAACCTCTTTCAATATGGAAAATTAACATTCTCCTCTGTTTTTCTTCCTTGTCTTTACTCCATGAGAAAGATCTACAAAAACCTACTTCACCACTAGCACCCCCACTAGTGGAATGCAAACATAGCCCTCTCCTGCTGGAGGTTAGCCCTTCAGACTAATAAGTTTTAAGCTGTTAAAGATTTTGGGTCATCAAACTTTATTGAGAAAGAAAACGGGCTGGGGAAGGAGTGTGTGTGTGTGTGTGTGTGTGTGTGTGTGTGTATGTGTGCAAATAAACAAGGTGTGTGGTTAAACCCTGGAAGGACTAGAGGGAGGCAGGGCAAGATATATTAGGCTGGAAAATGTCTCCCCACCCCAAATATATTATGTTCTAATCCCTGGAACCTGAAAATGTCATTATCCTATGTGGAAATAGGATCTTTTCAGACGTGATTAAGCTAAGGATCTTGAGATGGGGAGATTATCCAGACTTATCAAAGTGGGCACTAAATGCAATCATATGTATCCTTATAAGAAAGAGGCAGAGGAAGATTTGACAGACAAGCAACGAAGGCAGTGTAACCACTGAGGCAGATATTGGAGTGAAAAGGCCACAAGCTAAGAAGCAGGCAGCCCCCAGAAGCTGGAAGACGCAAGGAATGGACCCCCCTCTAGAGTCTCCAGACAGAGTCTGGCCCTGCTGACACCATGATTTCAGCCCAATGAGACTTTTAAGATTCTTAACTCAATCATATCTGCAAAGGTCCTGTTTCCATAGAAAGTAACATTTCTCTCTCTCTTCTCTCTCTCTCTTCCTCTCTGTCTCTCTCTCTCTCTGGTCTGCCTCTTTCTCTCTTACTTCTCTTTGTGTCTATCTTATCTGCTGCCCAAGCAGATGCTAAACTGTGGGATGAGATAATGGATTCCCCCTACTTTTAGGTATGCTAATCTCTAGGAATTATTTTATTCCTCTCCTCCCAACACTTCACATGGTTTTCTATTTGGAAGAGAGAAAAACATTTTATAGTTATTTCCTAAATCTTTATTGATTGATTGATTGATTGATTGAGACAGAGTCTCACTCTGTTGCCCAGGCTGGAGTACAGTGGTGCAATCTCAGCTCACCGCAACTTCTGCCTCCCAGGTTCAAGTAGATCTCAAGCCTCAGCCTCCCAAATAGCTGGGATTACAGGCATGTGCCACCATGTTAGGCTAATTTTTGTATTTTCAGTAGAGATGGGGTTTTGCCATGTTGTCCAGGCTGGTACCGAACCCCTAACCTCAAGTGATCCACCTGCCTCAGCCTCCCAAAGTGCTGGGATTACAGGTGTGAGCCAACACGCCCTGCCAAGTCTTATTTTCTAAAACAAGATTAAGAATATAGGTATATATAGCGAGATCCAAGATGGCCGATTAGCAGCAGCTCAGGATTGTAGCTCCCACTGAAAGCGCAGAGAGTGAGTGGACGCCACATTTTCAGACGAATTTTTATTGCCCACGGACCAAGAGATTCCTGGCGGAGGAGCCCCACGGGTCACCAGCGCGACTCTTTTGGCCGGCGCGCGGCGGTTCTCAGTCCGGAATATACGGGACTGAGTGCCCTTTGGTTGGCGTTTGGAGCTCGGGAAGGCAGAGTCTCCCATTCAGCTGATTGAAAAGCGGACTGAAGTGGGGAACCAGACCGGGAGATTCCCGGGCAGAAAAGCGCCACGAATCTTAACGCCGCTGCTTGAGTCGGCGTGGTGGGCCGCCGCAGGGGAAGGCTGGTCCCCCCCCTACACACACACAAAAAAACAGCAGTTGGCATTGCTGAGGATTGAGAGTTTCACAGCAAGTACAGCTGAACCCGGGAAGGTCCAGTTCTGTGGGGGAGGGGCGTCCGCCGAAGGAAAATTAAGAAACAGAAAAAACTTTACTACCAACAAGTTGGACGTCCACTCAGAGACCTAATCTGAACGTCAGCAATTACACAGACGACAGGTGGATAAATCAACAAAGATGGGAAGAAACCAGCACAAAAAGGCTGAAAACACCGGAAATCAGAATGCCTTTCCTCCTGCAGAGGATTGCAGTGCCTCATCACCAATTGCAAAAGGCCTGATCGAGAATGAATGTGAGGAATCAACGGAATCAGGCTTCAGAAGGTGGATAATGAGAAACTTCTGTGAGCTAAAAGAACATGTTCTAGCCCAATGCAAGGAAACTAAGAACCTTGAAAAAATGTTTGACGAAATGTTGATGAGAATGGACAATTTAGAAAGGAATATAAGTGAATTAATGGAGCTAAAAAACACAATACAAGAACTTCGAGAAGTATGCACAAGTCTAAACAGTCGAATTGATCAAGCAGAAGAAAGGATTTCAGAGGTCGAAGACCAACTTAATGAAATAAAACGAGAAGACAAGATTAGAGAAAAAAGGGTAAAAAGGAATGAGCAAAGTCTCCAAGAAATATGGGACTATGTGAAAAGACCTAATCTACGTTTGATAGGTGTACCTGAATGTGACAAAGAGAATGAATCCAAGCTGGAAAATATTTTTCAGGATATTATCCACCGAAAACTTTCCTAACCTAGCAAGCCAGGACAATACTCAACTACAGGTAATACAGAGAACACCACAGAGATATTCCTCAAAAAGAGCAACCCCAAGGCACATAATCATTAGATTCACCAGGGTTGAAACAAAGGAGAAAATACTAAGGGCAGCCAGAGAGAAAGGACAGGTTACCCACAAGGGGAAGCCTATCAGACTCACAGCAGATCTCTCAGCAGAAACCCTACAAGCCAGAAGAGAGTGGGGGCCAATATTCAACATCCCTTAAAGAAAAGAACTTTCAACCCAGAATTTCACATCCAGCCAAATTAAGTTTTATAAGTGAAGGAAAAATACAATTTTTTACAAACAAGCAAGTACTCAGAGATTTCATTACCACCAGGCCTGCTTTACAAGAGCTTCTGAAAGAAGTACTATGTACAGAAAGGAACAACCAGTATCAGCCATTCTAAAAAACCCATCAGTAAGCTGCATCAGACCCACCTCACATGCAAGGATATACAGAGACTCAAAACAAAGGGATGGAGGAAGATTTGCCAACCGAATGGAGAGAAAAAAAAAAAAAGGAGTTACAATTCTCATCTCTGATAAAATAGACTTTAAAGTAATAGAAAACAAAAGAGACAAGAAGGACATTGTATAATGGTAGAGGGATCAATGTAATGGGAAAAGTTAACGATCCTAAGTCTATGCACACACAATATAGGAGCACCCAGATACATAGGGCAAGTTCTTGGTGACTTACAAAGAGACTTGGACTCCCACACAATAATAGTGGGAGACTTTAACACTACATTGTCAATATTGGACAAATTAATGAGACAGAAGGTTAACAAGGATATCCGGGACTTGAACTTATACCTCGACAAGTAAACTTAATAAACATTTACAGAACTCTCTACTTCAAATCCACAAAACATCCATTTTTTTTTCAGTAACACATCACATTTATTCTAAAAGAGACCACATGGTTGGGAGTAAATCACTCCCCAGCAATTACATAGTATTTCATAGGTTCAAATGAAATATTGGTTGGCTGTTTGTTTGTTATTTTCCTCCCTTATTCCTTCCTGTCTCCATCGTATAACACAATTATTAGTATAAAAGAGCTTTTTAATACCCATTTTTAGACTGCATTCTAGCCTGGGCAATAGAGCAAGATTCCTGTCTCTCTCTCCCTCTTTTCTTCTTCTTTTTCTCTTTCTTTTATTCTCTTTTTTCTTTCTTTCTCTCTTTATTCTTTTCTTTCTTTTTTTTCAAAAAAAAAAAATACAACCTATTTCAAGATGCTTAGAATGATGGCAATGCAAAAAAAAAAAAAAAAAAAGAATCCTCTCTGATAATTCTCATTCACATATACTTTCATAACACCCAGCACTCTGACCCTGTTCACAGAGTATCATGATTGTTTACCTATCGGTCTCCATCACTAGACTCTAAGACCCTTCATAGATGGCCTGCTGTCTGTTTTTTATATGGCATGAGAATTTAAGATGGCTTTTACTTGTATAAATGATGGGAAAATAATAATAAAGAGAATATTTGATGATATACGAAAATTACGTAAAATTCAAATTTCAGAGTTGGAACACTGCCACACCCATTCCTTTATAAAACCAAAGCTCATTTACTATTCTAAAAAATCCTAAGATTTTTAAGAATAAAGAGTTCACTCTTTGGAACAATGAAGCTGGATGACAACACATCTGTTTACAGTATAGTATAATTAATATCGTAAGCCCACTCTTGAGACCTACTACTCAGAAAAGATTATTTTTTTCCAATATATTACCACTCATTGACAATGCACCTTGTAGAAAAAAAAAAAAAAGAATATAGGTATATATATTCTTCAACAAGCAGAACTTACAGTGCAAAGATACATTTACATTTTTTCTTTTTTTTTAAGAATTATTACTCATGTCCTAGCCTAGAGACACTCAGGAGGTATGGTCCAATCCAGCTTTTGTCCATTGTCCCAGTGGCTCTGAACATTGCCCAGAAGCCAATTCAATTCAGTTCTGCATGGTTTGTTCAAGGATGATTAGAGTTCAGGCTGATCTTTTTTATCTCCCTAATTGTTAGAGAGAACAAGGAGTCCTGAGGCTGTCCCCAAATCTGGCAGTCTGCTTAATAACCACTCCTCCTCAGCTTCTAAGCACTTTTGAGGAAGGAGGAGATCAGTCACTGGCAGAACCAGCTACTGTGTTACGGATTTATTAACTTAACCCCTTCTGAGTGCTCAAATAAACTACAGATGCAAAGAAGACTTTTCAAGGGTTAAAGGAAAGCTCTATGAACTATACGTTTTCACCAAAACTTAATCGAATTCACTTTCTCATTTTTCTGCTTGTCTTTAAAATCCCAGGTTGATTTTTGTAGAATTCACAGTGTCACTCAGGTAATGCTGTTTCTAGTTACTTTATTAAGGAGTTCTTAATAAAATAGCATAATGTGATGCTCCTTTTGCAAATTCAGCAAGTATATCACACAAAAGGGAAGCCCTCCCCCAACACACATACAGCTCTGGGGAAAGGGGTTTGTGTGTGTTGTGTGTGTGTGTGTATGTGTGTATTTATTGGCCCAACTCATTTCTCCTGCCCCACTCCCTTTTGGTCATGGACCTGCAATTTGATCTGGTACTGTAATAACTCAATTTTGCCTAATCTGATTACACTTGACTAAAAATGAAAAGCAGCATCTATATGATATATTGAAGGATTTGTAAGGGAAAACTGTTTACCCTTCTAGTAGATTGTATCAGTTTAATGCAGGGTTTCTTAGCCTTGTCACTGTTGATATTTTGGCTGCATATTCTTTGTTGTTGGGGGGACAGTTTTGTACATTTTAGGATGTTTAGCATCATTCCTAGCTTCTACCCATTAGATGCATAAATGTACCAGTAGCACCCCTTCCCCTCGTTTGGGACAGCCATAAATGTCTCCAGATATTGCCAAGTGTTTCTGGGGCAGGGGCCTGGGCAGTGGAGAACCACTACTTTAAATTGTAAGTTCATTTTCTAAAAGATTCTCAGAGCAGTCCAAGAGAGACTGTGTTGAAAATGTGTATTAGAAAATTTGGTAGCCAGCCTCCAAGATAGCACTCAATGATCCTGCCCTCCCTGGTATTCATGCCTTTATGTAATGAATAGAATATTGTGGAATTGATACAGCATGATTTTCTTCAAGCTAGGTCATAATGCCACAACCTGATGGGGTCATCTTGACTGCTACCCCACCACCACCAAAAACAATGTGAACAGCAAGTGTTGCAGCAAAGAGTTTAATAATCACAGAACTGACCAAGTAAGGAGAACAGGGAGAAATTTCTCAAACTTGTCTCCCTAGAATTCAGAGGCAGGGTTTTTAAGTGTATTTTGGTGGGCACGGGGGTGGGGAACCAGAACAATTGATTGGCTGGGGGATGAAATCACAGGGGCATCTAAAATTGTCTTCATGCAGCTCAGTCAGTTCCCAGGAGTGGAAGTTCAGGACCAAGTGGTGTCTCTTGGTGTACTGAAATGCTAAGTCTGAAAAATATCTCAAAGGCCAGTTCTTTAGGTTTCACAATAGTGATGTTATCTATAGGAATAGTTGAGTAAGTCACAAATCTTGCAACCCCTGGTTATGTAACTCTGGGAAACATGCTAAATGATGGCAGGTCATTGTTTAACTATGTCTATTCTTTAGCAAAGCTTAAGCCTCTACTATAATTTTAACTTACTTTATGAATGCATATGTTAGGCCATTCTTGCATTGCTATAAAGAAATACCTGAGGCAGGGCATAGTGGCTAACGCCTGTAATCGCAGCACTTTGGGAGGTCGAGGCAGGCGGATCACCTGAGGTCAGGAGTTCGAGACCAGCCTGACAAATATGGTGAAACCCCATCTCTACAAAATTAAAAAAAAAAAGAAAAAGAAATACCTGAGACTGGGCAATTTATGTTAAAAAGTGGTTTAATTGGCTCACGGTTCTACAGGCTGTACAAGAAGCATAGCAGCATCTGCTTCTGAGGAGGCCTCTGGAAGCTTACAATCATGACTCAAGGCCAAGGGTGAGCTTGTATGCCACATGGTGAAAGCAGAAGCAAGAGAGAAAGAGAGAGGAGTTGCCACACACTTTTAAACAACAACATCTTGTGAGAACTCACTCATTATCATGAGAACACCACCAAGAGGATGGTGCTACACCATTCATAAGGGATCCACCCCCATTATCCACTTACTTCCCACAAGGTCCTACCTCCAACATTGGGGGATCACAATTCAACATGGATTTGAGCAGGGACACAGATCCAAACTCTATCAATACAGCTTCAAGCTCTGGACAAGAGGGGGGTCAATTTCCCTTGCCTCAATGTTTAACTATACACTAAATTATTCTCATAATTATCTTGGCTTCTGTGGTAGAATAAGCAAAACAATAATTTAGCTTGTGAGGTTGGAGGCAAGATGGAGTCAGTCATGTTAGATTTCTCTCATTATGTATAATTCTGCATAAGGGTTTCATTGATCTTTGATCATTGATCTTTTAGATTACTTGCTCTAAGGGGAAACTAGCTGCCATATCATGAGGACACTCACAAGCCCTGTGGAGAGGTTCACATGGCAAGAGCCTCATGAGATCCATGTTGGATGTGGATTTTCCAGCTCCTGTCAGGCTATGAGATGACTACAGCCCTGGATGACATCTTGACTACAACTTCATCAGAGGTCCAAAGCCAGAATCAGCCATCAAGTCATTCTTGAATTCTCGATGTGCCAAAATTGCTTATTGTTTGCTATAGTTTATTATTTTTTAAGCCTCTAAGTTTTGGGGTAATTTGATATATAGCAATAGATAACTAATATAACTTAGAACAAATACTAATTTTGAGCAAAAAAAAAATTTGTCTATCCAATATTTGTTTAATCAGAGAGACATTCCTTTTTAATTTTCTGATTAAACAAAATTTCAAAGGCAGAATACCATGGATCATAGCATAGCTAACAAAAGGAAGACAGAAGCAGGTCAAAAGATAAAGCTAGAGTTTTTGTCAGGAAGAAACAAAAAGCTTCCTTTGATTGTCTAAGCATAGGGGCATCCCTAATTCCTAAAATAATGGGATTAAGCAAATAAACACTTAATTTATTTTTGTTATTATTTTTTAAATTATACTTTAAGTTCTGGGGTACATATGCAGAATGTGCAGGTTTGTTACATAGGTATACACGTGCCATGGTGGTTTGCTGCATCCATCACCCCATCATCTACATTAGATATTTCTCCTAGTGCTATCCCTCCCCTATCCCCCCACTCCCTGCTATTCCTCCCCTAGTCCCCCACCCCCTCCCCCGACAGGCCTCAGTGTGTAATGTTCTCCTCCCCTGTGTCCATGTGTTCTCGTTGTTGCACACCCACTTATGAGTGACAGCATGTGGTGACAAACACTTAATTTAATGGATAAATGCATGTTTTATCTTTGTAAATGTTGGATTTTATTTGTTAATAAATTGGGTTCCATTTAGAGTGTTTTTGTAGGTCATTACAACATTAGTTCTTGTTTAAAATTTTAAAATAATCATAGTTTATATAACCATGGAAATTGCCAGATTATTTGTCCATTGATGCTTCTTAAAATGGTGCATAAACTGGCCCTCTCACATAGGAATAAATTTCAGGGATAGAATTTCCTTGCTGCTATAATTTCCTTGCTTACAAAACAATTTTCTCAAACCATTAAAGAATGATGAGCAAATTAATGGATAAACAAATCATGGTATATTCATATGATGAAATACTACTCAGTGATAAATAGGAATGAACTGTTGCTACATACAAGATCTGTGAATATCAAAATAATTATGCTGAGTGAAAGAGGCCAGACAAAACGAGTGCATATTTTATGTTTTGAGGGACACAAATTCTAGAAAATGGAAACCAATCAAATCAATGGTTGCCTAGGAATGGGGGTAGAAAGGGGCAGGAGGGAGTCATTATAGGTAAGTATGAAAAAGCTCTTTGACGGTGATGGATATGTTCATTAATCATTATCTTAATTATGGTGATGACTTCATAGATGTATACATACGTGAAAACCTATCAACTTGTGCACTTTAAATATGTACAGTTTATTATATGTCAATGTTACCTTGAAAAACTGTTTTAAAAGTGATGGATGACATACCATATCATAAAAAATGAATGGTGGCATAATCATACAGAAAAAGTAAAGAAATGGAACATAGACAAAAGTAGTTATCCTATCATCCGAATTCCTAAAAATTTACTCAGTTGCCCAAACAAACAAAAATACTGGACTCCATGTGAGCTTAAGTTTGCTGTTCTACAATCCAGTGCTTCTATTCAAAGATACTGGGGAACAAGGAAGCCTGTAGGGTTCCCCAGACACAAGACAGATTGCTTTCACTGCAGGAGTGCTTGTGTACCCCTCCCCCAACTCTAGACAGCACAGCTTGTAGCAATGAAAGTGACTTCCTTCTTCTTCTTGAGGAGAGGAGAGAGAAGATTAAAGGGGACTTTGTCTTGTACCTTGGATACCAGTTTAGTCACAGTAGGATAAGGCACCAGGCAGATTCATGAGGCCCCCATCCCAGGTACTAGTTCATGGATGACATTTCTACACATACCCTGGGCCAAAAGGGAACATGCTACCTTGAAAGGGAGTACTCAGTCCTGGCAGTACTCATGACCTGCTGACTAAAGAGCATGAATAACCAACAGTACTGCCCAAATAGTATGCCATGGGCCTTGGGTGAGAGACCCTGAGACATGTTGGCTTCAGGTACCAGCTTGGCCACAGTGGAGTAGAGCACCAAGAATACAGCTGGGGTCCCTGAGTCTAGGCCCAGGCTCTTGGATAGCATTTCTGGACATGCCCTGGGCCAGAGAGGAGCCCACTGCCTTGAAGGGTAAGTTCCAGGCTGTATTCACCACATGCTGACTGAAGAGCCCTTACGTGAACACCAGTAGTGGCCTGAAAGAACTCCCTGTGGGCTGCTGGTGGTAGCCATGGAGAGAGGATCTTTTGCCTATGGAAAAGGGAGGAAAGAGTGGGAAGGACAATAGCCACAAAATAAATAAATAAATACCTAAAAATTAACTTAATCAAAGAAGAGAAATATCTCTATAATAAAAACTATAAAACACTGATGAAAGAAATTAAAGAGGAAACAAAAAAATGGAAGGATATTTCATGTTCATAGATTGGAAGAATCAATATTGTTAAAATGTCCATACTGTTCAAAGCAATATACCAGATTCAATGCATTCCCTGTCAAAATGCCAATGTCATTCTTCAGAGAAATTTAAAAAAAAATCCTAAAATGTATGTGGACTCACATAACTTTAGAATAGCCAAAGTTATCCTAAGTGAAAAGAACAAAACTGGAGGAATCACATTATCCGACTTCAAATTATGCTACAGAGCTACAGTAACCAAAACAGCATGGAACTGGAAAAAACAGACACATAGACCAATGAAACAGAATAGAGAACCTGGAAGCAAATCTACACACCTACAATGAACTCATTTTTGACAAAGATGCCAAGAACATACACTGAGGAAAAAACAGTTTCTTCAGTGAATGGTGCTGGGAAAACTGGATGTCCATATACAGAAGAATGAAACTTGATCCTTATCTCTCACCATATATAAAAATAAAATCAATATAGATTAAAAACTTAAATCGGAGACCTCAAACTATGCAACTACTACAAAAAAATTGGGAAAACTCTCCAAGACATTTGTCTGGGCAAAAATTTCTTGAGTAATAACCCACAAGCGCAAGAAATCAAAGCAAAAATGGACAAATGGGATAGCATCAAATTAGAAAACTTCCTCACAGCAAAGGAACCCACCAAGTCAAGAGACAACCCACAAAATGGGAGAAAATATTTTCAAACTACCCATCTGACAAGGGATTAATAACTAGAATAAATAAGGAGCTCAAACAACTCTACAGGAAAAAAATCTAATAATCCCATCCAAAAATGAGCAAAACATTTGAACAGAGAGTTCTCACAAGAAGACATACAAATGGGAAACAGGTATATGGAAAGGTGCTCAACACCATTGATCATGTAAGAAATACAAATCAAATCTACAATATCTCACCCCAGTTAAAATGGCTTATATCTGAATGACAGTCAATAACAAATGCTGGCAAGGCTGTGGATAAAAGGGAACACTTACACACTGTTGGTGGGAATGTAAATTAGTACAACCACTATGAAGAACAGTTTGGAGGTTCCTCAAGGAACTAAAAATAGAGCTACCATATGGCCCAGCAATCCCACTGCTGGGTATATACCCAAAAGAAAGGAAGTCAGCATATTGAAGAGACAGCCGCACTCCCATGTTTGCTGCAGCACTGTTCACAACAGCCAAGATTTGGAAGCAACCTAAGTGTCCAACAACAGATGAATGGATAAAGAAATTTTGGTACTTATACACAATGGGATAATATTAAGCCATAGGAAAGAATGAGATTCTGTCATTTGCAGTAACATAGATGTAACTGGAGATTATTATGTTCAGTGAAATAAGTCAGGCACAGAAAGACAAACATTACATGTTATCACTTATTTGTGGGATCTAAAAATCAAAGCAATTGACCTGATGGAGATAGAGAATAGAAGGATGGTTACCAGAGGCTGAGAAGGGTAGTAGGGAGGGGGAAGGAGGTGGGACTAGTTAATGGGTACAAAAAAAATAGAAAGAATGAGTAAGACCTAGATTTGATAGCACAACAGGGGGGACTGCCATCAATAATAATTTAATTGTATATTTTGAAATAACTAAAAATATAACTGGATTGTTTGTAACACAAAGAATAAATACTTGAGGGGGATGGATACCCCATTTTCCATGATGTAATTATTACATATAAAATATTTCATGTACCCAATAAATATATACACATACTATGTACCAAAAATGTTTTTGAAACACAGATTGCTTTCTTGATTTCTTTTTCAACGAGTTTGTCAGTATACAGAAACACTGCTGATTTTTGCTTATTTTGTGTCCTTCAACTTTACTGAACTTTTTCTTATCAGTTCTAAGAGTTTTTTGGTGGAGTCTTTAGGTTTTTCTATCTATAAGATCATGTCATCTGCAACCAGGACAATTTGACATCTTCCTTTCCAACTTGCATATCCTTTATTTCTTCCTTTTGCCTAATACCTCATTCTTCAATTCTCAGAGCCTCAGCTAACTTTTCCTTCATCTACTCTTATTACAATGTCTTGGTAATTCTCCATAAGACTAGCTATGGAGTGGGGAGCCATCTTCTTGCACCTCTTTCATTTTCCCTCACAATAAGGTCCAACACTTTTCTGCTGGTTTCAAAGATTTTGCTACTACTCATATGGAGAAATAGACAGAAAATAGCAAATATGAGAAAGTTATGACATTTCAGGGTCATACTAAGTCCTTATTCTTATGACTCTGTGTTTCTTTCCAAAATCTCTTCTGAGATGGTGGCTGAGAACCCCTTAGGATTTTCTCTGTTTTATTGGTAAAGTTAGGACACCAATCCTCCTCCTATGCCTAATTTACATCTTTTCCCAGTTCTCTCAAAAGTCAAAAACTATGTTGACTCTTTCCTATATCAAGAACCCTCTTCAAAGCCTATAGGGATTAAAAACCAATCAGGACAGAATAATTTTATTAATTTGGGTCAGGGTTTTAGTGTGAATAGTGTTGTTGGGCAGGACTATCTTCTGCTATTATGGTACTCTCTCCATGAGATTATACTGTCAGGGCTCTGTATCAGTTAGCTATTTGACACACTAATGCTGCATAACATACCACTTCAAAACCTAGTGCTGTACAGTAACATGTATTTCTCCCTCATGTGGTATTCTGGGGGTTAGCTAGAGTTTGGCTGATCTTGGCTGGGCCTAGCTCCAATGTGTGGGTTTAGTTCAACTTTGCTCCACACACCTCTCATCCTCCTTAGACCAGCAGCTTACCTTAGGTGTGCTCTTGTCATGGTGCTAGCAGAAATGCCATAGGGAAGAAACACATTATATTTCTTAAGACCTAGACTCAGAACTGGTACTCTGTCACTTCTGCCCCCATCCCATTGTCCAAAACAAGTCATATGGCCAAGCCTAACATCAGTGGGGAAGGTAGGTATATTCCCCCATGAAGTTTTTGGGAGGTGGAGTAGGAAGGAATGAATACATGCTGAACAATAGTCTGATCTACACGTTGTTTTTCACTTTTTTTCCTCCATCTATTCCCATACATTTATTATTCTCATACTGCTGTAGAAAAATAGAAACTTGTGTTTCACAATTTGCAAGCATGACTTATGTTTCACTATTTACAAAGTTGATTTCGTGCATCACAAGACTTTACTCTCTATCACTTTTCTGACAGGTACACTACTTTTTCTTTGGGCTTATCAGGCTATTATAGTAAAATATTATGGGGTGTGGGGTGAGGTTTATACCATGGAGGTGATGTCAATTGGGAATGTATTCAACAGTAAATAACGTGAAACTCAACTTACAGCTGCTGGAACAAATAGGAATTTATTTTCTCACACGATTAGAAATTGAAAGGCAGACAATCTTGGGCTGGTAATATTATCAAAAGACTCAGTTCTTTCTCTTCTTTTGATTCATGATTTTTAGTGCACTGGCTTTTGTCTTCATGATTGTAAGATGGCTAGTGGAGCTTCATATGTCAAGTCTACATTCAAGACAGAATAAAAGGTCAGGGGACCATGATAGCTGACACAGTCTCCCCTTGTATTCAGAAAGCAAGGCTTTCCCAGAACCACCCTCAATAGATGTCCATTTGTATCTCATTAGAAAATAAGATTTTGGGCCAGGCGTGGTGGCTCATGCTTGTAATCCTAGCACTTTGGGAGGCCAAGGCGGGTGGATCACAAGGTCAGGAGTTCGAGACCATCCTGGCCAACGCAGTGAAACCCCATCTCTATTAAAAATACAAAAAAATTAGCTGGTTGTGGCAACAGGCGCCTGTAATCCCAGCTACTCAGGAGGCAGAGGCAGGAGAATCACTTGAACCCAGGAGGCAGAGGTTGCTGTGAGCCAAAATTACACCACTGCACTCCAGCCTGGGCGACAGAGCTAGATGCTAGACTCTGTCTCAAAAAAAAAAAAAAGAAAAGAAAAGAAAGAAAGAAAAAAAAAAGAAAGAAAATAAGGTTTTGATGATTATAGCCTTTATAGCAAAAGGAGGGTTGAAGGCTGTTGGAAGGGAATGTTGAGACAACCTACAGTATGTAACACAGGGAACACATTTGTCCCAGTACCCAATCCCCTCCCCCTCTAAGTAATGCTTACCTCCAAGTATCTATCCATTTGTAACAAGTACAAAATGTACAACCCATGGATACTCCCTGACTAAATGGTAACCCTGTACCTGGACCTCTTTTCCACTTAGGAACATGCCCATCTGTGTTTTCATCAGGTCACATGAAAATTGATCTTGAGTTTTATGAATTGATTTACACATTTTATATTCTCAAGTAAAGCCATAATGTTTACTGATTTGAAAAATGTCAGGAAAGGCTATTCTTTTAAGGTTGTGTCCTTGAGCTAAGTTACTTAACTACTCTGGGCTTCAGCTTCATTACCTTAAAAAATGCACTTATTTAAAAACCTATCTTGCAAGGTTGCTGTGAAGACAAGAAATTATATTTGAAAAGAGCTTCATATTTTGCCTAGCATTTAGGAGGTAAGTTGAGTTTTGTTACTTGCAGTTGAATGCTAAATATATTTTGCATATTTTGTCTAGCATTTAGGAGGTAAGTTGAGTTTTGTTACTTGCAGCTGAATTTCTAACTTATATACTAACTATGCATTAGGCTTCACTACCTCCCACAATCTTTCAGTGACTTACTCTGACGAACTAAAGGGGTAAAATGTACTAATCAAAAAAGGAATGTACTGTGAAGCCTTATAACCAGTAGCTGACGTCATTACCATTATTGTTCTAGGGTACTTGAACTCATTCTGATTACACAGTTCATCCTCGTTTTCTTTGCAATTTCAGAGCATGATAAGGCTACCAGTAACATGTCAAGAATCTGCACCCAGCATTGCTTTCATCTGACTGCCAACTCTGCATCACTATCAGGTACCAGCCTTCTATAATGGTCAGATGGTAAGTGGAGGTGGGTGGATAGGGGGTTGGGCAGCTACTTTTTAAAGTATAAAGAAGAAATGTAGAGGAATATAAGAATATCTTGCTTGAACATAATCTGTAGGTCTGGGAGAAATTGGCTTCTTCCTTCCTTCCTGTCCCCACAACATCAAAGCTCTACTCTGCTCCTTCTTAGGGCAAGGATAGAGCATCGGAAGAAAGCAGAAAAGTTTCCAGCTGTGCCACTTCCTTCTAGAGAAAAAAGCATTTGCTTTTTTATTCATATTTCTCAAATTCACTGGCTACAGCACTTACACGTTTGTTATTCTCCACTTAGTGCTCTAATTGAAATTCAGGTCCAACCACTCAAGTGAAAAGTTAACTAGTTTAAGAAATAGGCTGGGCGTGATGGCTCACGCCTGTAATCCAAGCACTTTGGAGGCCAAGGTGGGCGGATCACCTGAGGTCGGGAGTTCAAGACCAGCCTGACCAACACGGTGAAACCCCGTCTTTAAAAAAAAAAGAAAGAAAGAAAGAAATAATTAGACTATCCAGCCATTAATTGCACCTGACATTAACCCAGATGAATAGACACATGATCTGCTACAAACTCATTGGTAGGTTGAATGCTAATGTTGAATTTCTCTCAATTTACACACACCAGAAGTAATCATAGGTTGTCTCCCTTTATCTACCAAAAATTAAACCCAGTAATTTGTGGGGTGAAGAGAAAGGCAATCATCAAAATTATAAAAAGGTAGTATTTTTTTCTTACGTTAATACTTAGTGATTGCTTTAAATGCAACAGAGTTTAAGTGTAATAACAATTCTTAAGTCAAAGATATTATTTAAAATTTTTCATTCTGTATACAACTCCAGGTTTAGATTAATTTTCATAATCTCAATAGTGGGAATGTGGATACCTGTTTTGCTCTCTCACCAACTGATGGGTATAAAGAAAAGGATAGTGGTTGTAGTGGCAGTGGGGTCTTTTAAGTGTCATTAGCACCCAAAAGTGGGAGAAAGGACAATTGCAACACTTCAGCAAGGTTTACCTTGCCCCTGAATTTGCTTAAATCATTATAGAAGACCAGGACTGAAGTTCCCTTAACAATCATCCCCTCATTATACAGACAGTTGTTTGTTTGTTTTGCTTGGTGTTTGTGTGTTTGTGCACATCATATGGCAGAAACTCCTTGATGTGTCTTGCACCTGTGCCAATAGATCATGTGCAATAGGGATGCCTATATAGAGGTGATTTGCACAAATTGGCCCTAAAAAGTTAACATGGACATGTGTCCCATTCCACAAACAGGGATATGCTTTAATGACAATTACCTTGTAAAGGGTAAAACACTGCCATAACATCATGCTAATATTTTATATAAAACCCTTTCCTGAGAGCAGGTTGATAGAGGAGGGTCAAGGGAGCAGGTGAGTGCTGGGAATATAGTGAAATGGGACGTGAAGAGAAGAGGAAAAGGGTTAGAGACCAGAGACTGGGGGAAAGATCAGGAAAAGAAACCATGTTACCACTGAGCCTGGGAGCTCCTGAATCCTAATGAAGCATGAGTATCCTTGAGGTTAAACCAATGGTTCTCAAAATGCGGTTTTCATACCAGCAGTAACAGCATCACCAAAGAACTTGTCTGGCCCCCCACCTCACACCTACTGAATTATAAACAACTCCTACAGGTGATGCTTATGTGCAGTCAAGTTTGTGTAAGTGAAGAAAATAATTTTCCCTCTGCACCTTTCATGAGTTCTTAGTTGGGACTCCTTGTAACAAAGGACAGATTGACAAGAGAAAAACAAAGATGTTTAGTAACATGTATACCTTCTGTGTACATGGGAGAAAACCCAGAGAAATGAGTAAATCTCTAGAGTATATCTCAGGGAATTGTCTTAGACTTCAGGCTTAAACACAATCCTGTGCTGAAACAAAGAAAAAAAAGTGTGGAGAAAGCCCTGTTATGAAAGTATTTGAAACAAGGGTAAGGTTTGTTATGCAAATTTTAAGTTGATGCTTTCTCCATGATAAGAGTCTAGTGATTTAGCCATCCTTCTCTTCCTGGTGCAGAGGGAAACGCCCTTACAAATGGTGATCTCCTTTATAGATGTAAAATTCTCTTTCAAAAGTGTAACTTCTATGCTGCTTTCAAAGCATCTCCTGCGTCTGCTGCTTCCAAAGACACTTATTTGGGGTGGCACATTCTGGTTTCCTACAGTCATATTTTGGGGTAGAATGTCCTGAACCGCATCATTTGAGAGCCACCACTGTGTTTAACATTATCGATGATGTCCACCTGGATATGAATGAGTTCCCATGAGACCAAGGTCATCTCAAGGGCAGTGAACAGAGATCACCAATGCATCTCCAGCCCCTAGGAGCAGACTTGCAGAGAGCCACTGAGTATCTATTGCTTGAATCAATACATTATTCTTGTTTGAGAATAGGGAAGTTTTTTCCTGACAGCAAAATTTAATATGGTGACACCAAGTTGTAGACAATAAGGGAGAAGGAAGTACTAAAAATGGGTGTGTAAAAATACCAGTTTCACACTTTGGCCCAGCATTGTCCCTTTCTGTTTACAAAAATCGTACTTAGGTATATCACTTTACAGGTAGATTCCAAATTTTACAGAAATAATTTTAAGCTCCTCTCTTCTTTCTTTTCCAATTGGGCAACAGGTAAAAACAGCAATCCATATGACTCATTATCTGTCATGAAGTTATGGACTAACATTTCAGATTTAATACCGTTTATGTAGAAGGACTATTCTGTTCATAGTGTTGGGGTGCAGAACAATACTCAGAAGTATGGTGCTTTGGAATGCTGAGCACTTTGAATTGGAATTGGAAGGTCTTAGAAGCTGCCTCAGAATTAAGGATATCTTGGTTATCTTGTTTCTTTTCCCCTTCCAAGGGCATGGAGGGACTCTTTCTGGAATTTTCCTTATCTAAGAAAACTTTTTTCCAAAAGAAATGTAATTGTCTTAAGGACAGCACCCCAGCCTTCCCTCCCCACCACCCTGCCAGGATCTCATCAAATAACCAAGAAAGAAGGAAAGATTAAGCACTGGAGAAGAGAAAAGACAAAGTCATCACCATACCCAGACAGACTTCATCTATTCTTCCAAAGGCAGCTCTAAGAGATTACCTGGAAGACTTTATCTGTATAATAAGACAACTTTTGTTCACAGTGAAGTTCTGTCCCTCACCTTCCTGAAATTTACCCTCTACTTCCCCCAAGCTAAGTGGAACTTAGTCCCAGGCCAATTGTCTATTCTTTGGTTTTATGCATTTCCCCTAAAAATCATTTACTATCCCTCAAAATTACATACATCCCCCATTTACCCTCTCTGTTATGAAGAGAGAGAAGCCCTAACGATCTGGGCCTTCTTTGAGTTTCATATTTGTGGGACATCCATGCTTACACACATTATTAAATTTTGTATGCCTTTTTCTCCTAGTAGCCTGTCTATTGTTAGTTCATTCCAGAAAACCTTCAGTGGATAGAGGGAAGGTTGGCATTTACCTCTACTACAGAAAATATTAAGTTAAATGGGAAATAATAATTCTGCTTGACAGCTTTTTGAAATAAGTATTTTCCCATTAAATTATTTGCCTTAGGCCGGGTGTGGTGGCTCACACCTGAAATCCCAGCACTTTGGGAGGCTGAGGCAGGGGGATCACTTGAGATCAGGATTTTGAGACCAGCCTGGCCAACATGGTGAAACCTCGTGTCTACTAAAAACACAAAAAAAAAATTAGCCAGGTATGGTGGCACACACCTGTAATCCCAGCTTCTAGGGAGTCTGAGGCAGGAGAAAGTGTTCTTGTGAGCATTATTTACCTCTTTACCTCCTATCCTAAGATCTTGCACAAAGTGGGTGTGTGGGTGTTTATGTTTATTGAATGGATGGATCGATGAACCACAGGGAATTTCCACTTATCTCCTGTGTAGACAGAAATTGATGACTCCATGCTTCAGGCATCTCATAATAGTCTTGGAACTAAACAATACTCAAGTTGATAAGTCCCCTTCTTGCCTCTCCTCCCTTGCTTTTACTTTCTTGACGAAATTGTCAGTTCTTGCACAAGCCATGTAGCATTCCAAGACTTAACTGCTTATCTGAGGCAGAAAAATCAACCTGATGAAAGTTTATAGACAATGGGAACTGAAAGAAAGAAACTGTTGCACTTTCCACCAAGGACTATAATGAGCTAATGTCCACAAAAGAGTTTCTAAGCTGTAAAATACCATGATCACAATAGTCATCATTGTTAAAAGTATTTGCTTGTTGGTATAAGATAACTACTTTAGAATTCTATTTTCTGAGCAGAGGAAATAAGGCTGGAAGATTAGAAGGTTCTGCTCATTGACATTGATGATGCATGAAGTCTTTTCTGTGGCTCTGGGACTTTTGTGCATAGCCTTTCACAATACATTGTTTTCCTTGCATCTTCATTCTCCAAATGTGGATTGAGAACTTTGCAGATTTTGGGCACTGTGCCAAGTGCAAAGATGGAAAGGTAAGTCAGTAGGATCCCTGCTCTTAAAAAGTCATGGTCTTCAGAATTTAACTGCTGTATCACTTAACAGAAGTTTGAAAACCCATGTAACCTCTTTACCCATTTTTAAGTTGACATCTCAAGATTTTCATCATAAACTTAATCATTATAAAGAATAGAATTACCAATGCAGTATAAATATGGATGTTTACAAATAAAACAGACACATCACTCATTTAAATGTGTCCAATAGAATCTAAATACCATTTAGATACTTATCATCATTCATTTTCTTAAATATATAGAAAGGAATTTTATGTGTCTCCTTGTCATCAATCTCATATTTCATTCCACTTCTCTCATAGAATTTTATCCTAGTGAAATTGTTTTTTGTGCCTGAAGACTTGCTGGTCACCCTATAACACCCATACAGAAAGACACACAAAACCACTTTTCTTCACATGATCATTCAGCTTAACTTTCTTAACAAAGTGTAGCTTGATCATGGACTGCTGGGTTCATCTCCTAGCCACACCGTGTAATAGTTGTGTCTGTGGGTTAACTTCATTTTCCTCTTCCATAATATTGGGAAATTAATATTGCCTATTTTGTAGGGTTGTTGCAAGGATTATATGAATCAATATATGAAAATACTGAGTCCAGTGCCTAGCATATAATAACCATTTAATAATGGCAAATTATTAATCTAGCATGAAAAATACCTCTTCAATCACAATATGAGAGTCACCTTGCACAACATTTTCTTTAATATATGCTAGATCCATGATATTTTGTCCAACCCTGCTTTTCATTCCTAAAACTGTGGAGGCCAAGGGAAAGGTTCTCCTCTGAACTCTAAAGGATCACTGAAAATGAACTGACAATAGACAGATGAAGAGGAGAAAAGAACATACAAATGTATTAATGTGTATAAGCATGAGACAATTGCAAGAGAATGACTACCCAATAACTCAATGAGGTCCAGATGCTGATATACCCTTTGTTATGGGGTAAGGAGAGATGGAGAGAATATGGCTATTTTTGAGGGGTAGTAAATAATTATTAGGGGGAATAAATGGATCCATTGCTCAGACAATGGCTAGTAAATAATTATCTTTGGAAATTGAATGGGACCTGAGAACAGACAACAGTTTGAGACAAAGTTTGTCTGGGCTTCAGGTATGGTGTTTAATTTTCAGTCTCTTCCTCTGTGATTTGAGTTTAAAGTTCTCTGGTTAATGAAATTTCAGGGGAGGAGATTGGGGGTAATTGTGTTCGTCTTTGGTAGTCAGGTCCAGGTAGATAATGGAACTACTGAGAACAGCTTCATCTTATGCTTTGAGAGAGACAGAGGATTGAGATGGGGGCATGGGGAAGTGGGTATCAGAGAGCAGAGAGATCTTGAGGCTGCTTTTGTAGTTCCACATGTCAAAGTACTATTTATTAGGGAATTATTCTCTGAGCCCCAAGAAGCCCTTAACGCAGACTACCAGTTTGCCAGGGATTCTTTTTCCAAAAGTACCTCAAATTGACGGACAAGTAATTTGCTACTTTCCTCCTATCTTCCCATCGCTAGAACAAACTTCCAAAGTACTTCTTATAAAAACACTAGCAACTACAGGCCATTTTAAGACACTATGAGGAAATGATAAATTAGCATACACATGTTTCTCCCCCCACATGGTTAGTCATAAATCGCACTGAAGCTTTAATTTACCTTAAGATGATTAATAGCTAAACCATACTCAAAAGTCACCTCCAATGTGACTGATGCATGCTGTTTTCTGGTCATCCTATCACTTGGGGTAACTTTTTTTCAACTTTTATTTTAGATTCAGGGGGTACATGTGCAGGTTTGTTACTGGGTTATTATGTGACGCTGAGGTTTGGGATACGAATTACTCCTGTCACCCAGGTACTGAGCATAATACCCACCAGTTAGTTTTTCAGCCCTTGCCCCTCTCCCCGCCTTTCCTCTCTAGTAGTCCCCAGTATCTATTGTTCCCGTCTTTATGTCCATGTGAACCTATTGTTAATTCACTTAAGATAATGGCTTCCAGTTGCATCCATGTTCCTGCAAAGGACATGACCCTATTGTTTTTACAGCTGCATAGTATTCTATGGTATATATAAACCACATTTTCTTTATCCAATCCACCATTGATGGGCACCTACTTGATTCCATGGCTTTGCTATTGTGAATAGTGGTGTGATGAAGATGCTAGTGCATGTGTCTTTAGGTAGAAGAATTTGTTTTCATTTATATGTACCAGCAATAGGGTTTCTGTGATGAATGGTAGTTCTTTTGGAAGTTCTTTGAGAAATCTCCAAACTGCTTTTTACAGTAGCTGGACTAATTTACTTTCCCATCAACAGCGTATAGGCATTCTGTTGGTTTTTGACTTTTTAATAATAGTCATTCTGACTGGTGTGAGGTGGTGTCTCATGGTGGTTTTGATTTGTATTTCTCTGATGATGCAGAGCATTTTTTCCATGTATTTGTTGGCCGCTTGCATGTCTTCTTTTGAGAAGTGTCTGTTCATGTCTTTTGCCCATTTTTTAATGAAGTTATTTGTATTTCACTTGCTCAACTGTTTTAAGTTCCTTATAGACTCTAGATATTAGATCTTTTTGGTTGTGTAGTTTGTGAATTTTTTCTCCATTCTGTAGTTTGTCTATTTACTCTGTTCAGCTTCCTTTGCTGAGCAGAAGCTCTTTATTTTAATTTGGTCTAGCTTAGGGTAACTTTTCAAGTGAACTTTTGCTAGCAACAGTGGTCATCTCTCTGTTTCTTAGGAACACACCCAGAGAAAATGGATGCACATGATGACAAGGAAACCAGAGTGGCCAGGATGTAGGACTCCTGGACTCTCATACATGGTGGGTGGAAATGTAAAATAATACAATTACTTTTGAGAAATTTGGTAAGGAACTTTGCAGTTCCTTATAAAGTTAAATCCATCTACCTTATGACCCAGAAACTGCACTCCTAGTTATTTATTCAAGAGGAAAAAAAATATGTCTACCTAAAGATTTGTACAAGAATATTTATTCTGCTTTATTCACAGTAGCCCAAAACCCAAATGTTTATCAACAGGAGAATGGGCAAACAAATTTTGGTATACCCATACAATGGAATACAACTCGCAATAAAACAGAATGAACCATGGGACATTTAACAACATGAATGAATCTCACAAACATTATGTTAAGTGAAATAAGCCAGATATAAATGAGTACATATAGTCATGTACCACATAACGACATTTTTGGTCAATGACAGACTGCATACATGACAGTGGTCCCATAAAATCATAATACCTTATTATTACTACACCTTTTCAATGTTTAGATATGCTTAGATGCACACATATTTACCATTGTGTTGCAATCTACCTATAGTAGTCAGTACAGTAACATGCTATACAGGTTTGTAGCCTAGGAGCAATAGGCTATACCATCTAGTCTAGATGTGTAGGAGGATATACCATCCAGGTTTGTGTAAGTACACCCTACGATGTTCACACAATGACAAAATTGCCTAATGATGCATTTCTCCGAATGCATCCCCATTGTTAAGCAATGTATAACTGTACTATTATAGTTCCATTTACATAAAGTCTGTGTTAATAGGGATCATAACACTGATTACCTATGGGGAGGGGATCTTGATGGTAGAAGGTCACAAGGAACTTTATGGGATGATGAAAGTGTTCTATATATTGACTGAGGAGGGGTTACACAGGTGTATACCTTTGTCAGACCTCATCAAACATTACATTTAATATCTATACATTTTATTAAAGATACATTATACTTTATTATTTTAAAAATTAGAGAAAGAAACATAGCAGCATCCAATTTTTCAGTTTCAAGGGACCTCAAGGATCATTTTACCTTAATCTCCTCCATTTTGATGCCAGACAATTTCATACAACAGCCCAAGTGAATGACTACTAAGCTTCAACTTGTACTTTATGGTAGGGAAAACACAAAATTATAGCCCTGTCTATTGTCTCTTTCCATATCCTCAGCTGAATTATCCTGGTGGCTCATGATGGGCTGGCAGTTAACAAAAATTCTTACCTCCACCAGCTAGGACTTCTCATATGAATTCTTGCCAACCCTGAATGCCCCTGTCCAGTTGTGCACCTTTACAATGATTAATATTTGCATTAAGGACCAACACTTCTTCTGATACCTTAGAATTCATCCTTCAAATGCCATCCATGGCCCCTGGCATTGTCATATAAGTAGATTATCTCAGACAACATTAGGAAATTTGGGGGTGAAATTATTCAGAGTCTCTTAAAGGACTAGTCACAAATAAACACGTTCTATGAACATGCTAGAAAAGGACTACATTACAACACAAGAAACCCACATCAGGACAAGAAGATTCTTGGTTGCCTACATAATTCGTGTAGGAAGCCTTATAATTAGGCTGTCATACTTGATAAAACCAGGGCTGGGAACGCAGCTTAAATCGTGACTGACGTGGATGTTTCTTCTTCTCATGTAAAGTTACAGCATTAAGTTACTCCCAGACTGCCACTGTAGGAATGAAGAGAGAGTAGTGACCTACTCTCCACAACTGGGCTAGAAGTTTCAGGAAAAGTCAAACAATCCTTTGGGATTGGGAAGAGGGCATTGTTGTCCACAAAGAAAAAATTAGTGATAGACTTATGGGGAAAGAATGTAAAAATAGATTCTTTCCTTCAGAAATATCAGATATTTAACTTTTCTGATATTTGTTTTGTTTTGCTTTCAAATAAGATAGGGCAACAATGTTATTAGGTAAACATAAATGGATACTAAAATCCTATTGATTTTTCACTTTGGCCCTAATGTGTAAGGGAAAGAAAGAGGAAAAATGGTTAAAGGGACACCCAAAAAGTAAGCCATATGCAAAATGGGAAAAATTTGCACATTCACATCTTCCTTACCCAATAAATACTAATAGCACTCTCTTATTGAATGCTTTCCATTTGCCAGTCACTAGGCCAAGCACCCCAGAAGGACTTTGAGAAGTTCTATTATCCTCATTTAACAGGAGAAGAAAGTAGAGCTTAGAGAGGTTAAATAATTGGCATGCATATAGAAAGTAGTAGGCCCTGTATTTGAACCAGACAATTTACCTGGTAAGCCTGAACTTTTTATCACCACATTACACTGCCTCTAGTCCCCAGACCCCAACACATCTCCATTATGGGAGTACCAATGTCTCTTCCAGAAGTTTATGAGGAAAAGACACAACCCGAAACCTGTCAAGTATCTCAGAACAAAAGATAATAGTATCTCCAAGTAAGTTTTTTAACCTTTACACATACCCATGGATACACAGCAAACAATGAAAAGAATTGAGAGAATTGTTGAAAATTATATGTTCAACCTAAAGAATAAAAGAGCTAGAACATTTTCATCCCAATCCATTTTTATGGGTTTCTGTTAGGTAGGAAGAACTGTCAGGTAATAGTTTATCTTAAATTCAAAACTGACACGGACTTTAAAGTTAAATGAATTCAATTTTTTTTTTTTCAAAAAAGCCAAACACTCACCTGGCAAATTATTCAGCTCAGCTCTTTGTTATGCACTACCTCACTCCTAATACTTTTTTCCGATAATCACATTCGCGACATCAGGAACAGTGCTGTCTGCGACTCACTGTCTATGATTAGCAACTAAGTGTTCTGGCTGTTTACCTCTCATCTGACTGTTTCAAATTTGCTAGAAGAAGAAAAACTTTCATACTGAGTTTTATTTTTAAAATTCTTTCTCAGAGGCATTAATACTTCTCTGGAAAGAGTCTAACTTTCAGACCAGGGTTTATCGAAGCATGATACTTTAAACATTGAAAAGATGACTCTCATGTGAATATAAAGTGAGCACATCTTGATTTATTTACCTCACTAATCAGATAATAACAGGGTAGTAAATCTGGTTCAAAGCAGAATTTGAGAGACCAAGTATACACAGGCACTGAAAGAGGGGAATGCAGGAATAAGATGACTAAATTATGAATTCCTAATACAGGGAGGAACAAAAAAAGATTACTTAATTAGATGCAAAAGTAGCTAACATCCTACAGAGCAACAGAAATATCTTTGGGGCTATTTATTTTACTAGACAGAAATTATTTACATCTCAACCAGATTAAAAAAAGGTTCAAGTTATATAACCTGTCAGAGTCTGGGTCTTAATCAGGAGTAATAGTAAATTAGGCTGGGTGCAGTGGCTCATAGCTGTAATCCCAGCACTTTGGGAGGTCAATGCAGGAGGATCGTTTGAGATCAGGAGTTGGAGACCAGCCTAGGCAACATAGCAAGACTTCATGTCTACAGAAAATTTAAAAAATTAGTTAGGCATGGTGACACATTCTTGTAGTCCCAGCTACTAGGGAGGCTGAGGTGGGAGGATCACTTGAGAGAAGATCAAGGCTGCAGTGAGCCATTATCACATCTTTGCACTCCAGCCTGGGCAACAAAGTCAGACACTGTCTCTCAAAAAAGAAAAAAAAGAGAGTAAATAGTAAATCAAGTGAAGGTACATTTCCCTCTAAAATTGAGTAATCCTTGGGTGGGCCTGTTAGGAAGAGCTCCATATGTCACTGAAAGAATATACAGTCATCCTTTGCCTTATTTCCAAGGTTTCAGATGATTTTTCTAACTAAATTTTATATCTAAAGAGTATTTTTTGATTAGTAATAGGCTTGGAATTCACAGTTTCACAGTCTTCAAAATTCTTATGAGCAAAAATATTATTTCCAGAATGGATTTTTGACTGTGAACCTCCAGCCTGATCCCTTAGAGTGAACTTATTCTGGATGATGCCAGGTAAATGCTTTCTAATCCAGTGACTCTGCCATCCAGGCTCCCTCCCTATCTTCTCTGGCACTGATTCCAAAACCTGAAGAACACTGTAAAAAACCACAGTCAAGCATCTTTCAGGAGGAGGGATGTAATTGACTTTTCAGTCATCTTGCCCTAAGTTCTTCTGGGTTTACTGTTGATATCTTATCATTGTTCTTTCTGAAAGGACAGGTGACCTTGGGGTCTCTGGAAGGTCAGTACATTCAGTTCTTTGCACACACAGCTCCTGCTCTCAGTTTCTCTTTACCTGTAATTAAGCTCATGTGGCTCAAAGATGCTTCATACTTGACTTGGTGCTTGGAGTATGTGTAGGACTTGGAAGCATGGAAAGACAATTGAGGATATTCAATGTAGAAATAATAAGGTGAATGAAGGCACAGAGAAAAGTAATACAATGACTGTAGCTTGACTAGATCCAAGATTTGAGCATGTGAAAAATAAGAGAGTGACAAGCAAGGAGTGTGGGTTATATAAGGTAAGAAAAAAAGTAACATTTGTTGAGTACCTACTATGTGTCAGGCCCTTTTGAGACTCATTTGGCATGCCAATTTCAAGTACTATTTTTTACTTCCCCAAATCAGCATGTTGGAGAGTGAGACATTTCACAATTAGAATACAGAACAGAGCTTTCTTTTTCCCAAGACTATATGACTTCCACTTTCCTTCTCAATAACCAACATCAGATGCCTACTTTTCCCAGAGAATTTGGCCTGAGAGTGGCCTAAGCTGAAAAATAAACCCAATCTATTCTCTGAAGTTTGGGTCTTATAATGATAAACCATGCTTAAAATTGACATAGCAATCAAAATAATCACAATCTTAGCTAATGTTTACTTAGCAATCATCATGGGCCAGGCACATACTAAGCAGTTTATGTGTATTGCCCCCTTTTAATCTCCATGACAACCTTATAATGTAGGTACTATGATTACTTTCCATTTTGTAGATGAGGATTCTGTGAAATGAAGAGGTAAGCAATTAGCACAAGCCCACAGAATTTAGTAAGTGATGGCACCAGGTCTCTGACTCCACACTGAAGAAAAATCTATGGTAGAAAACCTGCTGCAATGACTACATGATAATCATGGCACTTACAGGACTTACAGTTTAATGTGCACCTGTCTCACTGGAATCTCACACCATCTTACCTCCGCCTGCCCAGTCTAACCAGAAGCCAAGCACCAATATGCTAATGAGATTGCTCTAGCTGAATAATAAACTAATGCCAGCAAAAAGCAGAACATCTCAATCAAGTGTAATGGTGAAAGAGAGTGTAAAGAAATGAGTGTAAAGAAAAGACAAGAAAAGGGCACTGGACATGGTGGTTAGGTTTAGATTCTAGAACTAGATGTCCTGCGTTCGAGTTCCTGACTTCATCACTTTCTAGTTGTATGACCTTGAGTAAGTTACTTAACCTCTCAGTACTTTAGTTTCTCCATCTGTAAAATGGGGATAATGACAGAACTTACCTCAAGATCCTTGTAAGGATTAAATGAATAAATATTTGTAAACTACATAGAACACTCCCCAGCATATAGTAAATGTATAATAAATAAATGGAATCAGGAAAATTGCAGGTAGGTCAATCACAGACCTTGTTGATGGCTAGAACCACACCGAGATGTTTAAAAACAGCATATAAAATAGAGAAACAAATGAAAAAACTAGATTGGCTGCTTCTTTACAGGCAAACTGATTGGGTTTCAAAAGGCAAGTTGGTCAAACACTTTGTTCACAAATCTATAAAGCAAAACTACACCAAGGGTAGCAAATGGCATATATTGGGGGCAGGCACAGTTAACTTGCTTTGGTTCTAGCACAGTAGCACTGACATTTATCATAGTGTGTGTCTTTAAAGCTCAATAACGGAGAAGCTTTTGAATACAAGCATTCAATAAAGAGAGCTGAGTATCCCTCTAAAGTAACTCAATTTTCCTAGTTCATGATCCATTGATTCTGCTGACTAAAAATGGCCAGTCAGCCACGTAAGATAATATTTCTTGGGAATGGGAATTATCCCCATCTGGATGACATTTCATCAAAACTTTTTGGTGGGAGTTATAAAAGCACAGGATTGTGTTTATCTCATTAGAAAATTGGAGAGAGACAAGATTGGTGGCTTGCCACCTTAGCCAGATTTTCCTATTTTTTCTCCTGAAGATCCCTGCTTTTTATGCCAACTATATTCTTCCTCTTTCCCTTTAAGGGCCCTTGCTTTATAAACCTCACTGTGGTATCATTTTATCAAGGAAATAGATTTACCGAAGCCTAATGACTTGCAAAGCTGAATCTCACGAGTCCCTGCGCTGTGTATTATGAAAGCACTAGTCCACAGACACCCTGCATAGTTGCTCTGTTGCTCTGCTACCATGATTTATATTTCATTTCCTATTCAGCGGTTGCTTCTACTGCTTTTCTTTATCAATTCCCTTCTTCCCAGATCATTGCTAAAAGCCCGTGCTTCTACCTCGTGCAACAAAATATGGTCTGACAACGGTAGCTGTTATACAACATTGGGGAAAGTAGATGATAGAAATCAAATTGATTTTTAGTTCCATGAAGTTCATCTAGCTTCAATTTAATCTTTAATTGTTGTGCCAACAAGCATATTCTAGCAAAATTTAAAGTTTGTAGAAATATTAGCAATCTTTAATCAAGTTAATATTTTATCCTAAAACACAGAGTTTCCTATTAAATTATTCAATATTATATTCTTATATCATAAAGCCTAAATCTTCTTCAGATACCTTAATTTTAAAACGTTACATCAATAGGTAAATGAAGGCAGATTCATTTTTAGACTGCCTACCTATTAGAAATGCGTCTATAGCTTCACAAGGATCTATGTTCTTCCATAGTTTTCTTTCCCCTTTCCCTTTACAGTTGGGTATTTCCATAGAAGGCCCTCCCTCTCACTAAGGACGTCACTTACTCTCAACATATAAAACACAAAGGTTCTAAAAAGAGAGCATCTAATCTCATTACAAGCAAGGAATCCCAACAGGAAATTGTGTCTAATTTCGTATGTTACTACTTGATAAACACCAGGTGTTGCTTGTCTTTTGTTAAGGGATTATTTGTATTGCGTATTTTACCAAAATTATCCTATATGAGGCTGTTTTGTTGCTAAGTTCCTTCTTAACATTATGCCGCAAATATCCCAAGGCAGCTAACCATAGCCCCTACAAAAGATGCAATCCTTAGCTTTTGAATATCATGCTGCTGATTCATCATCAACACATGTATTGGTATTGTCCTGCCAAACAGTTGCTTGATCTCACTTGAAATAAAGACACACAGGTGTGTCATTAGCTGGCTGACATCAGAGAAGCAGACTGCCCATTTACTGTCTTCAACGAAAGCCAAGTGGTCTAAAAAACTTTCTAACATATAACCTTTGCCTTATTTAATAAGTATATTTAACCTAATGATTCTTAGTCCTGGATTTGAGAATTCTTCTAGGTTTCTTCAGCTGCCTTCAAGGTATATCATGAAAGCTTTTAGAAATTAGCAAATGAAATAATGAAATAAATTTCGGTTCAAAATATACTTGGTTGGATGTGATCAATTTGAAGGTAGTGGACATCCACTGACATAAATAAAAATATGATGGAAAAAGTAAATGACAGAAAAAATCGAGTTTTTTTCCTCTGCAGTAGAAATAGATACTAATCTATTAAAGATTTAGTGTACTCAAAATAAAAAACCATAAATAAAGCTTTTCTACATATACATGTGTATATATATGTATGTATGTGTGTATATATATTTGGATGTTGAATGTTTTAACCCTATTCTACCCTCAATGGACTACAACTCTTTAAACTGAGGCATGGCATTGTAATCACATTGACAAAATGGAAGGAATGAACCTACAATGAGATTGCAGTTGTCCAAAAATAATTAGAAATAGAAAAAGAGTTTTAAATATTAAATAGTATTCAAACATTAAATATCTGAGCAACAGGTGGGCATGGTGAGTCTCCCTCAGTGTCTCAGATTGTGATGTAAACAGCCTTAACTTCAAGCAACTTTTGCTTTACCTAGAAATATAAAAAGGTTGGCTGGGCGCAGTGGCTCACACCTGTAATCCTAGCACTTTGGGAGGCTGAGGTGGGCAGATCATGATGTCAGGAGTTCGAGACCAGTCTGGCCAATATGATGAAACCCTGTCTCTACTGAAAATACAAAAATTAGTGGGTCATGGTAGTGCACGCCTGTAGTCCAGCTACTTGGGAGGCTGAGGCAGGAGAATTGCTTGAACCCAGGAGGTGGAGGTTGCAGTGAGCCAAGATTCCACCACTATACACCAGCCTGGGCGACAGAGTGAGACTCTGTCTCAAAAAAAAAAAAGGTCAATATTAAACAGTCTCTTTTATCTTGATCCTTTGCGATATGAAACACCCCTAAGGCTTACCTACAAACCTAAGGTATATATTACAATAACTCATAGATGAAACAGACTTATCATAGCATCCATTTGTACCCCTGATGTGTATGTATGTAAAACGTGTGGCCTAAGAAGAACCTGACTTCCACTGAATTTTTCTTCTTACAAGATTTCATCACATTAATATCCTTAAATCAACATTTCTAATTAAATTGTCATTTTCCAGCCTTCTTCCAGAGAATACTTTGGTGTACTGGGAGAGGAAACAAATTGTTTTTGTAAGATAAAAACATCGGTATTTCAACCACCAAACAAAAGGTGATAAAATTTTCATTAGTTAATATTTTTCAAAACGTTCACTATTTGTGTGAACTCAGTAACAATGTTAAACCAGAATTAGATAATGACACAGCCAGAAGATCCAAGGTCAGCAGGACCTCATTATAAACTCATGAATAGCTCCAGAAATGTGATTCAGGCCTCCCATGTCCAAACAATAACTGAAAGATGATATGTCAAATTAAAAGTGGACACACATTTTGCCCACTGTTTCCATTTAGAAGTATAGTTTATTTCTCCACTCCCTTGGATCTGGGCTAGGCTGGAATTGCTTTAACAACAGAATGCAGCAGAAATGAAACTGTATCCATTCCAGACTTAACCCTTTAAGAGGCCTGGCAGTCTCTACTTTCTCTCTTGGAAACCAGCTGCTATGTAAGGAGTGTGACCACCCTGAGCCATACATGCTCTGATCATCTCAAGCCATGTGGAAAGGCCCCAAAGGATTAGACACATATGGAAAGAGCTCAGTGAGCCCCCAAGACATCTGATATGTGAGTGAAGAAGCCATCTTGGAAGTAAACTCTGCTCTCCAACTCCAACTCCCACCTGTTTTCTGCCTCAGCCAGGAACGTGTGGAGCAGAAAGGAGCTATCCATCTAAGTCCTGTCTGAATTCCTTACCTATTAAATCATAATCAAAATAAAATTGTTGTTTTAAACCTCTAAGTTTTAGAGTGTTTTACCAAAACAGATGGATAAACTAAGAGATGACTCATCTTTCATGATTGAGAGCTCAGCTTAAAAATAACTTTAAAATGAGGAAAAATTGCACACAAATTGGATTCTCCCCTTGTAGAGTAGTAAATGAATAACAGGAGAATTATTGCACTGTTAGCTAAACCCTACTTTATTTTTCCTTAGCTAGTCTAATCTAGTATATGAAGACACTAGATTTTAGCCCCTAGAACAGAACATATTGCTATAGGGCCAGCTGACAGCAGCACACGAGAGTAAGAGGTTTCATTTTCTAAAAAAAAAAACAAACAAAAAAAAAAAACAAGGAAAAGCAACATAATATCTTACCTCCTTGTACACTTTTCTAAGTGATAGAAAGATATCTAGATAGTTTCAGAATTATGTAACTTCAGAGACTGCCTATGGGGTCGGGACAGGGGGACCCTGTGGATGACTGGAGCAGATGAAGCCATTGATTTTTTTAACAATATTTATTAAGCATTGGCCTTGTACCAGAAATCTGGGAGACACACAGAGAAAAGCCCTCATCCCTGCCTTCAGAGAGTTTATCCACTAGGTGAAGAGATAAGCAGGTAAACAATTACATTACTATGTGAAAAATCAAAAGACCAAAGTGTGAACCTGGTGAAGCAAATCCAAAAAGAAGAGAGCATAGTGCCAATTATATCAGGTTGAATGATATGAAGTTGCCAATGTTTGATTGACTTTGGTCTACAGATACAATAATTTCTTATGGTTTCATCTGCTAGTTTAGAATTAATGACGTTGTTAATGGGTACAAAAAATAGTTAAAAGAATGAATAAGACCTACTATTTGACAGCACAACAGGGTGACTATAGTCAACAGTAATTTAATTGTACATTTAAAAATAACTAAAAGAGTATAATTGGATTGCTTTTAATACTAAAGATAAATGCTTGAGGGGATGGATACCCCATTCTACGTGATTTGATTATTATGCATTGCATGCCTGTATCAGAGCATCTCATGTACCCCGTAAATAAATATACCTAACTATGTAGCCATAAAAATTAAAACTTAAAAAAATACTGCATGTTATCACTTATAAATGAGAGCTAAACAATGGATACACATGGACATACAGAGTTGAATAACAGATACTGGAAATTCCGGAAGGTGAGAGTATAAGGAAAGGGGTGAGAAACGGAAATTACCTAATCAATACATTGTATATACTATTCAGGTGATTGTTACATTAAAAGCCCAGACTTCACCACTACACCATATATTCATGTAACAAAACTGCACTTGTACCCCCTAAATTTATTTTTTTCAATAGGGTGGGGCCTGAATCCAATATGACTGGTGTCCTTATAAAAAGAAGGGGCTGCATGCACAGAGAGATGACAATGTGAACAAGGTAGCCATCTATAAATCAAGTATAGGAGCCTCAGAGGAAACCAACCAGGCTGGCACCTTGATCTAGAACTTCCTGGAACCAAAACTGTGAGGAAATAAATTTCTGTTGTTTAAGCCAATAATAATCATAATTTTAAACAAAGGACTCTTCGTTGCCATAATCTAACCAGTCCTGCTCTTACATACCAGGAAGAAAAATTAAATTTCCATTTTACATTCATAACACCTTCAATCCACACACAATGTTTGACAGAAAGAAAACTTAAATGGCCTTTTTCTTATGTATAGTTCCACAGAAATGTTTCCTGTATTCTTTCATCTCTTGAGTTTGATTTGCTTGAAGAAAATTAAAAGGATGAAAGCTCTTTAAATTATTTTAGGTTTCTGGAATCCCCAAATTGGTACGAAGAAAATAGTAGTGTTACGGATACTCAAATATAAATATGAAAGGGTATTTTTATCCTCTTACTGGAAATATAAAAATATTTGATTCATAAAGGTTATCTTAATAAATATTTTTAGTGTTATGAAAGTATTGCAAATTTAAAACCAAGTCTAATCATATAATATTTGTAGAGTTATAAATAACTCAGTTATTTAGTGGCCAAAATGCAAATACATACTCTTAAAATACTAACTTAAACACTTCTAGGAATCAATCCTGCTATTCACATAGAAGGCAAATGTGTGCTGGTTTCAATGCTTCAGTACTCTACTGATGCTATTTGACACACAGGAGGATCAGTTGATTGTGTTTGCCCAGCAAACAAGTGTGAACAACGATGGGCTCTATCTTAGAGGAAGAGGGAAACTTGCGGATGTGCCACAGGCATTGCCTAAGAGCAGAAGCAAGGTTTCAGTGGTCTGTCTTTGCTTTCTAAATCACATAGGCCAGTTTCCACGACCTTACAATTAGATATTCAAAAATAAGCAAACAACTGCATTGTTTAAAAAGAGAGAGAAAGCAGGCTGCTGTCTTATTTACAATAGGGATAAACACTGTTGTTTAGAAGAAGAGCATGTTTAGATATAATGAACCAACCCACTTTTTTGTAAGTAACTTACAAGTCAAAGAAAGCCAAAAAAATATGACTTCAATAGTGTTTTTCTTACAAATAACTGTTACTAATACTAACAAAAGTTGTTTAAAGTCAAATTTCTACAGTCAGATATGCCAATAGTTGCTAGTGGTGTCGCTCCACAAATGTTATCCCAAGATTCATTCTGCTTATTTCTGTCCAAAAGAAAAGAATTCTCTAAGCTAATTACAGACATTGCATATAGAAATATACATATGTATAAATGCACAGATTATGCATATGTATACCTACTCAGTACATAAACATATATTCATATGTATGTACACATATAGTAGCCATGAATATTTTTATTTTTCCTGACTATATTACATAAAAAGCATTGCTCAGTCATGGCTGTAGTTTCTTCATAATTTTAATGTGCCACTATTTATCATATGCATATCTGCTATGGTGTGAATGTTTGTTCCCTCCAAAATTCATGTAGAAACTTAATCCCTAATGTAATAGTAGTAAGAGGTGGGGCCTTTAAGAGGTGATTCAGTCATTAAGAGGGGATAAATATCACTCTCATGGGATTGGGTTAATTCTTGAGAGATGAGTTCTTACTCTCTCAGGATGGGATTGGTTCCTGTAAGCGTGCATTGTTGTAAAGTGAGCCTGTCCTCATGTTTTGTCTCTTTCACACACACTCACTTGCCCTTTCACTTTTCCACCATGTTATGATGCAATATGAAAGCCCTTGCCAGAAACTGCCACCATGCCTTTTGTCTTCCCAGTCTCCACAACTGTCCAAAATAATTTTCTTTTGTTAAAAAAAAAAACTACTCAGTCTTAGATATTCAGTTATTGCAGCAGAAAACAGACTAAGGCAATATCCAAGTAAGATTTCTAAAGCTTATGTGAGTGTTTCCAGTCTTCCTAGTCCAGAATTTTCACCACATACCTTAAAGATGTTAACTCTTTGTAAAACCACAAATAGTGTCCATTAACTGATTAAAAGCCTTTAGCTGACACAGGATAAGGAGGAAGGACTTTTAGCAAATGGATTTGAATTGGTCAGTAAATATTTAAAACTTTAAAATATATTGGAGCACTTATATCTTGATATGGATTCATCCCATCATTTATTTTAGAAATTCAAGTTTCTCTGTATCTCATGGCTGGCTATTCTGACTATAGGACTTTTAACTTCCATGAAAAAAAAATGAGTAAAAATGAATACCTTCCAACCTGAGTAATTGTGGGGAGTACTTGTTTTCTGAAAAGTCATTTTTATCTAGCCTTCATTCATCTAAACTTTCCATTAGCAGCTACAGTTCTTCATGCTTATTATAATGACATGTACCTTCTGACTCTTGAAAGAATAAATTTTATTTTACTGTTTCAGTCATTAGTATTTTATTCGGTTATAGGTTTTGAAAATTACTACTCCATGTGTGACATGCCAGAATTCTTGAAAAAGTAGCACACATTTGCTAATCATGCCAAATAAAGAAGGATTTTATTTCCATAAGAAATTATACAAGACAAACATTTATTTTTATCCTGTATGATCAAGGATAAAGTTACATAGGTTAATTCTTTTATTTATTTACTTTTTTTGCTGCATCTGGCTCAAAATTAATTTTAGTGGCTAGGGAGTTGATCTATGTAGAGGAGGAAAATACCTTTCCTTCTACCCATCTTAGGTTCATAGATGGGGCCCTTGTAACCAAAAAACAAAAACAAAACAAAACAAAACAAAAAAACAGATTAACAAGAGAAAAGCATACAAATTTCTTTAATATAAGTTCGATGTGACACAGGAGCCTTCATAAGGAAATAAATATCTGAAGAAAGAGTTAAACCTGAGTGTTTTTATGGTAGATTTGATGAAGAATGAACAGTAATGAAGAAATACGATACAACAAAGGGCAGGGGGGTGAGATAAATATAATAAATTGGGGGAAACCAAGGAAGGCCTGTTTGTTCAGATTCTTTTCTGGGTCCCTGTATCTTCAGAAATAAGGATGCGCCTTTCCTCTGGGTATAATGCAAGCATCACTCATCTGAGAGTCTTATGACCCACTTCAGGGGAAGGTCAGAAAATTCATCCTAGGTTTTATGACCTGCTGTAATGAGAGAAGGCAGGAGAGAGTCAGAAAGGCCTTTCTATTTCTGCCATTTCTCAAATTCCTTCTAATTAAAATATTCAGTAAGCCAAGGTGTCATATTTGGAGTGGCATGTCCTGAGCCCCATCATCCATTTCTTGAAAAATATTTTTGAAACTTATAGTTTCATAATCTATATGAAGAAAAATTTAAAACTTCAGAGCACAAAAACTTGGAATCAACTTAAAGATGTATCTATTTTTTTAATGGAAAGAGTCAATATTTTAAAAATATACAATTTTTCCCTACCATCAGAAATTAAAGCATTATAAAGTGACTGCAATGAAAACAGTTCGATTCTGGCACTTAATAGAAAGATAGATCAATGCATCAAAATATAATATAAAAACAGAGTCAAATGATTTAGGAATTTAGTAAATCATAGGGGTAATATTTTTTATCAAGTGGAGAGAATATGGATTATTTAATAAATGATATTAGAACAACGAAGTACCTATTTAGGGAAAAATAAATCAATTCATTTCTCACTCCCTACAATAAAAATAAATTGAAGAAGTATTAAAAAATTAAATGTAATAAAAAGTAAAGCAAATATTCAAGAAAGCTGGAAGTTGTCTTTCATAAAAATATGATCTTGAGTAGGAATGGCTTTTGCAGTTAAGATACAAAACCGGATGCTATAAAACAGTGGCTCACAACCTTAGCTCTATGTTAGAATTATCTAAGGAACCTCCAAGAAGTTTCCATCCTTGGACTCCGCTCTGAACTAAATAAATCAGAACCTCTGGGGATGGGCCCAAATCTCTGTTTTTGTTTGGCTTTTTTGTTCATTTGTTGGATGGACTGTTTTTTTTTTAATTTTTGGATGATTTTGATGCACAGTTAGGCTTGAGAACAATTGCCATACAATAAAACCTTCATGAGAATGTCATTCATATCATTCTGGAATCTGTCTCAGATATTCTTTGCCAAGAGTGGCCCAACTGCCATTTTTACTTTGTAGCTGCCCCACTGCATCCTTCTCTGTCTGAGGCTTGCTGTCTTCTTGGCCCTCACACTTGAATACAAGGCCCTCACTCTAAGAATGTCAAAAATCTTTTAAGAGTGCATCAATAGGTGGGCTGGCAAGAAACAGAGGGCATGCTCCAATTGAGTAATTTGAAAAGAGTTTAATAAAGAGATTGTATACAGATGGAACCATTGGTATCCTGATTGTGGCAGTGGTTCTGTGAATCTATACATGTGACAAAGGTTTATCTGACTATATCATACACAAAAAAAAGTGCATGTGAAAACTGGTGAAATCTGGGTAAGGTTTTTAATCTAGTCAATAGTATTGTGCCAATGTCAATTTCATTATTTTGATAATGTAGTCTTAGGTATATAAGATGCTATCATTGGAGGAAGCTGAGTGAAGGGTACATAGGACCTCTCTGTAGCATTTTTGCAACTTGTTATAAGTCTATAATTATTTCAAAATAAAAAGTTTTTTAAAAAAGAGACTGTATGTGAAGATGTGAGTGGGGAACAGGAAAATTACACAAGGAATGGTGTAGCAACCCATGACTCAACAACTTGAGCTCAGTTTCCCACTCCTAGCCGGAAATAATGAGAGGATGAAACAGTTATTAGGAGAGAGGAAAACACAAACTGTCTGGAAAGGGCTATCTGACAGGTGTTGTAACCTTCAAACAAGGGATGCCAAGGGATGTCAGATGGGTCAAGGCTCAAGTCTTCAAGTTCATTGAATCTGTGCCCTAGATCATTATCTGACATTGAGCAAAATTAGTTTGAAAGCTTGAAAGAAGTTGTAAAGTTTGGAATCACCACTAGAAGAGAATTTAGGAGGCAAGGAAATTGGCTCACATGATTGCAGAGGCTGAGAAATCCCAAGACCTGCAGTCAGCAAGCTGGAGACCTAGGAGAGTCAATGTATAGTTCTAGTCTGAATCCAAAGGTCCGAGAACCAGATAAGTTGATACTGTAGTTCAAGTCTGAAAGCTGTGAGGCTCAAGACCCAAGAAGAGCAAATATTCCTGTTCAAGTTGGAAGGCTCGGATAGACTGATATCCCAGCTCAAAGCAGTCAGAGCAGGAAGAACTCCCTCTTATTCACAGGAAGGATTAGCTGTTTTTTTGTTTTTGTTTTTTTCCAATTCAAGCCTTCAACTCACATTAGGGAGAGCAATTTGTTTTTCTCAGTGTACCAAATTCAAATGTCAATCTCATCCAAAAATACCCTCATAGACACACCTATGACAATGTTTGACCAGATATTTGAGTACCCAGTGGCCCAGAGAAGTTGCCACATAAAATTAACCATCACAATCATGAACATATGAGATTTCTTACTAAGGAGCAATTCATCAAAATATATAGTCGAATGACCCATTATTTTGTCTCATTCATAGTGAGATACTATGAATGATAAAAAATCTCTTGGATATTGTCTTTAGAAGACTCAGATGATACTTTATGATAAAATTTTTTTTTTCTCATGCTGGTCATCCTTTCCACAAGAGCTAAAAGTTAACAGATATCAAATATATTTTGCCTTCAGTAAAAATGGAAATGTGCTCACTGGCTTGAAAAGCTCATTTATGCTTTGGGTTGGCCCCACTAGGACTGTACTCATACATGCACATCGCAGTCACTCGACAATCAATCTGATAAAAACCATATAGTGCTCTTAATCCAAGAAGCAGTGATTCAGAGAGATAATACTCTGGGCACTTATATTGCCTACGCTTTTGTAAGCCAAGTGTTACTTAATTTTTTAGAAGAATGGGTAGCTGACCTTGAATCTCACTGGGGGATGCCAAAACTACAGCTAAGTTAGAGCTTTTGATGCTATTGTACTGAAGAGGCTATTTGTTTCCTCTTGAATCCTCCATTGGCAGAGAAGGTAGGCTGAGACCATACACTTAAAATATGCTCTTTGGTATAGAAAAAAAAGTTCAGGTGTATGCATAAAAAACATCCTTTTTTCATGCACGTGTTCATTTAGTCAAACTACATTTATTGAGCACCTACTATGTGCCTGGCACCATGATGTGCTAATATCTGATACAAGAGCCCTTTAGGCAGAGGGAACAGTAGGTACCAGGAAGACAGACTATGTAGGACTTCCCAGTAGGCCATGAGTATTTGAAAGTAAGATGAACAATTATACTCAATGATCTTTTACCAAAAAAAGAGTTATTTTAAAAGCAAAAAAAAAAAAAAAAAATTAAGCTATTTTTAAAGATAATAGATATTTAAGGAAAGTTTCAAATGAGCCAAAGAAACAGATAGTTTCTATTTGTGTCAGACATATCCAAAGGTAACTCCCAATGAGTCACACCCTTGTATAATTCCAGCTAACCTCTTGAGCATGGGTGGGAACTGTGAATTGCTTCTAATCAACTATATATGAAAAATGCACCAAGATGTCACTCTCTTGACTGACTACCTTATATAAGATGTCTTGTGTAAGATGACCTTACCTTACATAAGATTCCATCTTAGCAGACTGGGAGAAAAACACTCTCCTGCTGGCCTTCAAGGTGCAAACAGTAGTGTTGCAAACTGCCTATGGAGAGGGCCATGTGGCAGGAAACTGTTGGAGGCCTCTAGAAACTGAAGGCAGTCTCCAGCTGACAGCCATTAAGAAGCTAAGAGCCTCAGTCCTACAAACAGAAAGTCCTGAATTCTGCCAACAATTTACAAGAGCTTGGAACAGGACTCCAAGTTCCAGATGAGACTGAAGCTCCAGCTGGCACCTATGCAGCCTAGTGAGACTCTGAGAAGAACTTAGCTAGGTAGTACCTGGACTCCTGACCTGCAGAAACTGGGAAATAATAATATGGGTTGTTTTAAGCCACTGTGTTTGTGGTATTTTGTTATGCAGTGATGAAAAACGAATACACAATCTAACCCTGGTTTTCTCCTTAAACTTAAAGAAAATACTTCTCCCCCCAAAGCCCCGCAACTTTCCTGTACCCAGTTCTGTCCCGGAGCTTCTTAATAAGCTCAGGAACAATGGCCAGTTCAACATCAAGACACCTTCTTGGCTTCTTATAACCCCAAGTTTCCTGGTGAACATTCCTACCACCACAAAAACGTTTTCATCAGGAACACTGATGAGGAAAGTAGGAGATTCTGTATCTAGGTTTCAGCATTCTTCTGTCAGAATTTTTTTTTTTAATTTCCTGCCTTCATGCTGTTTTTATGGCTTTTTTGGTTTTCCTGGAGGCAAATATCTCTGAAATAACCTATGCTAATGCTAAGTAAATAGACCTGTGCTATTCATTTTCATTGAAGACTGGCGTTTATCTAACACATTATTTGACATAGAACAGACACATAATAGCCCCAGTGTGAAGCACAGAGTTTTCTAAGACGTAAAACACAGATTAATCAGGTTGTCCATAAATCATGTGCTGAAGTGACAAACCAGCCAAAGGGGAGGAACTGGGGAGGATCAAGACTATAATAACGAAACAGAACATGAGGGGGATGTAGTAGACACTGTTGATATCCTTCCCAGATGCCCTGAAACCAGATGGGGCATCAGTCCTCTAGCTGTAGTGATTGTCAGCTGCTAATAGGTCACAGCTGCCACCTTCCAGCATCGTTTTTGATCAGAAGGGAACTGACTTATCAAGGAGGTTTTCACACTCAAACACACACACACACACACACGAGCAAAGGATACAGCTCACATCTGACGATTGTCTGTTGACTGACAGGGATATAAAAAGCAGTCAACCCCTTTGCCTCCATATGGAACCACACTGTGGTGCTTGCCATTCATTCTCCAGAGCTCACCATCGAATGAGGCTGAAGCTGGTCCTCAGCTATAACTACACTTAGCTTTTCCTGCTTTTCTCACTCACCTCCGTGAATATTCTGTCATGAAATACCTTGCATAAGAATCACCATCTGAGATGCACCTCCCAGGGGAACCCAATCTAAGACAGTTATTTTTTGGATGCTGGCAATGTACTATTATTTTTTCTTTTAACAGCTTTACAATATATAATTCACATGCCATACAATTCATATATTCAAAGTGTACAATTCAGGTATTTTTTAGCATATTCATAGGGCTGTGCAACCATCATCACAACCTCAATCTCACTTTAGAACATTTTCTTGGCTGGGAGCGGTGGCTCACGCATGTAATCTCAGCACTTTAGGAGGCCAAGGCGGAAAGATCCCTTGGCTCAGGAGTTTGAGACCAGCTTGGGCAACACAGCAAGACCTAGTCTCTACTGAAATTTTAAAAAAATTGGTCAGGCGTGGTGGTGCACACTTGTAGTCCAGCTACTTGGAGGGCTTAGGTGAAAGGATTGCTTGAGCCCAGGAAGTCAAGGCTGCAGTGACCCTTGATCTTGCCACTGCACTCCAACCTGGACAACACAGGGAGACCCTGTCTCTAAATATATATACATTTTTGTCCTCCCTAAAAGAAGCCTGGTGCCCATTAGCTGTCACTTCCTTTTCCCCACCACTCCTTCCCAATCAGCTCTAAGCAACTGCTGATCTACTTTGTATCCTATGGATTTGCCTCTTCTGGATATTTAATACAAATGGAATAATATGTCACCTTTGGTGGCTTACTTCTTCCATTTAGCATAACGTTGAGGTCCATCCATGTTGTAGCATACATCAGCACTTCATTTCTTTTTATTGCAGAATAATATTCTATTGTATGGATATGCCATATTTTATTTATCCATTCACCAGATGATAGACATTTAGATTATTTTCACTTTTTAGTTATTGTGAATAATGCTGCTGCTATCAAACCCAGCCTGTTTGCCCACCTTGAAGTATGGCGAACACTGGACAACAAGTTTTGTAGCAAAAAAAGGGTTTATTCACTTGGCAGTCAAGCAAGGAGATAGGGGAGAACATGTCTTAAATCCGCCTCCCTGAAGATGGAGTTTAGGGATATTCATGATATAAAAGAGCAAAGTGGTCTGAGATGTGGGGGAAGGTGATTGGGTAAAGGAAAAGCAAGGTAATTGGCATTCTGCACAAGTACAGTCAAGTTCATGGCTCTTCATAGGACTCATGCAAAAAAAAAAAAACCATGGCATTAGGATGTCTGAGGTGGAGCTCTCAGCCCTCTGTCATCAAAAGGTCACCCATTGAACATTAATTCAGGGCCAGCTGAAGGATTGGTGGTCTCACCCAGTTTGAACTGGACAAGAGCTGACTCTAAGTTCCTGAAAGAACAACTTTGGCACCCATTACCATTGTGACCTACACATCAGAGATGTTAACTATAAAGAAACTGAAGGGTGTATTGTGATATATTGCTTAGCTATGTGACATTTAGAGTTAGTAATTAAAAAAAAAACAGCTAAAAGCGAACAAAGCAGGTTAAAGTTTGACAAGCTTAGTCGGGTTTGCTCTCAGCATCACTGCTATGACCATTCATGTACAAGATTTTGTGTGGATACATGTTTTCACTTCTTTTGAATTTATGACTAAGAGTGGAATTGCTGAATCATATGGTAACTTATGTTAAACGTTTTGAGAAACTGCCAAACGTTTTTCCAAAGTGGCTGCATCATTTTATATAATATATTAGGGCCAATTTCTCCACATTCTCACTTACATTTGTTTTGTCCACTTTTTAAAAATTATAGCTATTCTAGTGGGAGTAAAGTGGTATTTCATCATGGTTTTATTTTTTGTTTTTGTTTGTTTTGTAGAGATGGGGTCTCCCTATTTTGCCCAGGCTGATTTCAAACTCCTGGGCTCAAGTGATCCTCCTACCTCAGCCACCCAAAGTGCTGGGATTACAGGTGTGAGCCACTGTGCCCAAACTCATTATGGTTTTGATTTGTACTTTCCTAATGACTAATGATGTTGAGCATCTTTTATTTGCTTATTTGCCATTTGTATATCTTCTCTGAATAAACATTAATTTATTTGCCCATATTTTAATTGAGTTCCCTTTTTATTATTTAGTTATAAGACTTCTTTATATTAATATATTTGGGATACAAGCTTCTTATCAGATAAATGATTTGCAAATATTTTTTATTATTCTGTGGGTTGTATTTTCAGTTTCTTGATGGCATTGCTTAATGCTCTATTTCTTGACCTGGGTGTGGTTACATAAATATATTCACTTTGTGATAATCCATAAAACTGCAAATTTTTGTATTGGTCATAATTGAAGAATAATCCTATTTTTCTTAATAAGGGAATTTATAAGGTGAAAGGAAATTTTGATTCCCTTACTACCAATATAAGATTATAATTAATTTCTACTCTGGTTCCCTTAACTCATGTCAAAAAGGTCTGTCAAAGATCATGGAAGACTCCTGTAGATCAGCTAATTCATTCCTTCATTTTAGAGACAAGAATTGTTAGAGTAAGTTGTGGTTATATTATCCTCACTATATACTACATTTCAGCTTTGCTTGATTTATCCCAAGTTACCCCAATATATTACTAAAACCCAATTCACTGTCAACATACTGGGGTGACCAAATCCCATAAATCAAATGATTCACAGCTTTACTTTTGCAAGTCAGAAAGCAACTTCCTCAAAGACCTTACATTCCCTGTAGCCTTTTATATAATCCAGTCTTTTCTGTTTCTCTGATTCGTTTGTTGAAAAGCTACTTACTTAGTATCTGTATGTGCTGAGCACTGTACAAGGGACAAGATATTCAGTGGCAAGCAAAACAGAGCCTTTGTCATCATGGAGCTTCCACTGTGATAATATTAAATGACAAATTGTACATTGAAAGCATTATGTCCAACTGTGGTAAGGGTTAGAAAAAATGTGTAAGATGCTCTGAGAAAGTGAGAACAGGATTCCCAAGTTAGATACGGGAATCAGAGAAAGCATCTCTAAGAAAATCCCATTTAAGCTGTGTCCAGGGAGAGTTAAGAGTTAACCCAGGAGAGAAATGGAGAAAGAATTTTCCAGAAGAAAAGAAGTATGTGAGAATGTCCTGAGGCCAGAAGTCTGAAGCTGCAGGTGAACTGAAAGATTAGTTCTAGAACTGTGATGTTCAATATGGCCACTAGTCATACGTAGCTAATCGACACTCCAAATGTGGATACAAGACAAATTTGAAAGAATACATTACTGATATTGATGAATTTTGAATTTTTTGCTTTACACAATACTCCTTTAAATTAAATGCTAATATACTGAGTCAATACCAGAGTTAGCAAATTTACTTAACTGGGACAGATATATTTTTGCGTCTCATGGGGTTCAGGACACACTACTCCTAATATGGCAACTTGGCATATTGAATATTCTAAGTTAAAAAATTTTGAGAAAATGGCAGAAGAAGAAAGGTCACTCCAACTTTCCTCACCCTTCTCCCCCTGATGCAGGTCATAAAACCTAGAAAGGATTATCTGACTTTCCTCTGAAGCCGGTTTTAGACCCTCAGAGGAGAGGTGCTCTCTTATACTTGGAGGAGGCTAGGCGTGGTGGCTTATGCCTGTAATCTCAGCACTTTGGGAGGCTGAGGTGGATGGATCACCTGAGGTCAGGAGTTCGAGACCAGCCTGGTCAACATAGAGAAACCCTGTCTCTACTAAAAATACAAAATTAGCCAGGCGTGGTGGTGCATGCCTGTGATCCCAGCTACTCAGAAGGCTGAGCCAGGAGAATCGCTTGAACCTGGGTGGCAGCGGTTGCAGTGAGCCGAGATTGCACCATTGTACTCCAGCCTGGGCAACAAGAGTGAAACTCTGTCTCAAAAAAAAAAAAAGTGTTATACTTGGAGGAAAGGAATAATTTTATCTCTGAAAACACCAGGACAGAAAAAGAGAATCTGAACAAACAGGCCTTACTAGATTCTCCACCCCCCACGCCAGTTTATTACCATTAGATCACACCCTTTGTGAGAGCTGTCAGAGTCAAGATGGAATCACTCATGTCAAGCCCAAACAAAACGGAGTAGGTAGGCCAAGAGGAAGGGACCACATGGACATATTATGCCTATGATCAAAAACTGTTACAGAGACTCTCTGAAAACCACAAAATTTCATTACTGAGCATGAGCATGTTTAAATTTTGTCTTCTGTTAATCTGTTTATTGTCAGTTAATTTGCAGACACTCAAGTACACGACCTAAGTTTGAAGAGGAAAAATTATTTCCTCCCAATAATATAAATAAAATATAATAGGTGGAAATTTAGCATCTGAATTAAGATGAGCTTGCTGCAAATTTAAAATACCCCCTGGATTTTCAAACCTTAGTATGAAAAAATAACATAAAACATCTCTTTATTAATTTTTGTATATTGATTACATATTGCAATGAAAATATTTTAGATATATTGGGTTAAATAACATATATTACTAAAATTAATTCCACTTTTTTTTTCAGTTTAGCTGCTGGGAAAGATAAAATGACATACATGGCTCATATTCTGTTTCTACCGAACAGCACTTGGGCTAGAATTTAGTCAAGTTGAGTACAAGTGAACTGCAATAAAGATAGGGAGGAAAACAAGAGCCAGATTCTCCTGGGCAGTGCAGAGCTTATTAAGAAGCTTGAATTTTGAGCAGGGAAGTTACCTCATTGGCTTTGCATTTAAAAACCTTCAGTAAGATCTGTCTGGCTACACTTTGAATAATGGCCCGGAGGAAAGCAAAAAGGAGAGACCAGAGAGCAGGCTCTCTCTTCAATTCAGGACATGTCTCATATCTCTAAAACATAAACTATGCCCAGGGCCTTGGGTCTTCAAGAAGGACTACACCCCCCACGAGTATCCAAGTTTGACTCAGTGGAAAATACCCCATTTCACCGCTGAGGCCTTTGAACCCTCAAATACTTCAGTGACATCCACTTGTGTACACTTGTTACCACATTGCACCTTGTTGATCTAAACCAGTTGTATTCAAATTTTTTTTTAACACTAGGCCCCAATAAAACAGAACTGCTCCAGTTGGAGCTGAGGTAGGGATTCAGAGCCCAACCACTCACTCCACCCCCTTCTAGGGGAAGCCTTTGTAAGGGTCTTCAGAGACCAGTTTGAAAACCACTATAATATAATGAATACTTTAGTTTACCTTGGCCATGATCTATTGCAGTGGGACTGTAAAATTACTGTAGATAGCCACAAATATTATAGATAGAAGACATTATCTAAAACATTTAGAGGCAAGATGCAGGTAAGGAGTAAGGTTAGTTCTGTAGGACTATCGAGGAGTGCTAGATCCCAACTTCCCCTCCAGTTGATCTGGCTCCAGATTTTTAAGAGTTCCTACTAAACATATTAGAACAGCAAAATATACAGACATCCAAAATGTCTAACAATAGGAATTTTAAAATATTGATTACAGATCTTGATATCATCTATGTATTATTTAAAATTTATAATAAGCCGAGTACAGAGTCTCATGCCTGTAACCCCAGCACTTTGGGAGGCTGAGGTGGGCGGATCACCTGAGGTCGTGAGTTCAAGACCAGCCTGACCAACATGGAGAAACCCCGTCTCTACTAAAAATACAAAAATTAGCCAGGCATGGTGGCACATGCCTGTAATCCCAGCCACTTGGGAGGCTAAGGCAGAAGAATTGCTTGAACCCGGGAGGTGGAGGTTGCAGTGAGCCAAGATCGCACCATTGCACTCCAGACTGAGCAACAAGAGCAAAACTCCATCTCAAAAAAAAAAAAAAAAATTATGATAAAAGGTTAAGTGAAAAGGGGAGATATGCAAATTTCGTGTGCTTTCTAAAGCATTGTATAAAATGTGTGTGTATGAATATGAACAAAGATGGAAACAAAATTTACAAAATGTGAACCAAATTGTTTTGTTAATATGGTAATTTATGGAGAGTTGTTTTATTTTTAATAATATTTCCCTTATATTATTTTTCAATCAAAAAAGGCTTGAAAATTTTGAAACAGATTATAAAAAGAAAATGTAAGAAATCATGTGTTACAAAAGCAAAAATGTTTTCTGAAGTGTCAAGGAGAAAAGAAGGTTCTTCTTTTATTGTACCACCAGCATCATTATGAGGGAAAATCAAAAGCTGTTCCCAGGAACAACGACTTGAAGCAATGGGGATCCCAAGTGGAAATTTTCATAATTGCTTTCCTAAGCCACTGTACAGAGGAATTATGAGTACAAAAGACAAACAGTGTGTTCTGCATGTTTCAGAATACCCATAAAGTGAGTTCCTTAAATTACTACAATTTGTATAGAATTCTCCATATAAATATTCACGTTATTTTCTAATAGATTTATTTTAAACTTCACTTCGAAGATATCTTTAATTAACTTAGTGATTCTCCTGAGTGTTTCTTTTAGAATTCTGTATATTACTTTATTACTTGCTGTGAATCTAGCCAATATTTAAGAAACTTTTACTTTATTTTTTATTTTTTTCTTAATGAGCTATATCCTTAAACTTCAGAGGAAGCTGGAAAGTAAGTGGCCCAGCAGGTTTCCAAACATACAATATTCACAGCTGCCAGGTGGACATGGTTCTGGTTAACTTAGGAAGAGGTAGGAGAGAGCCTTGGGGGAATTTGAAAAGATCAAAAGAACTAAAATGACAATCTCAGATTACTACATCATCCTTTTTGAAAGTGTAAAGGCTATTTTTTTCACCAATGAATTAATCTGAACTAATGTGGAGAACGAAAGACCCTCTGCACCTACCTCTTCCACATGGTTCTGTAGTTAGTTTTATTTTGTTTTGTTTATCTCAGAGAAAACTGAAAGACCAATTTGTGATCCTTCAACTCTGTTGAATGTGTGTGAGATCTTTTATTAAGTTTTTACAACTTCCTTAAATAAGCCTCCTCACTGGGGGTGGGGGGAACCTCACTAATTTGGCATTGTGAGGTAATCAGAGAGCCTCCCCTCTCTCCCTGAGTAAAGGGCACCATGTTTTGCATAAGAGTATTTTACAGACAGGCTTATTTTCCCTGTAACTTTTTCCTCATTGTTTTATCTCTCCACTTACCTGTCCATTTTTACTCTGCCCCTGAGTCAGGGCATTTATGGTCCGGAATATGGTCAGCATGCGGAAGAGGAGAAAAGGAAGGAGAGGGAATGGAAGCCAAGCTAAGCTCTTGGGCAAAGAGAAAACAGTAGAGGGTGGGTAAATTATTTCATGATGCAATCTTAAGGGTAACTTACTTTCTAGGAGGTCAGAGAGAATTCCTGTATCTGATAAGCCATTTTGATTTAGGCCAATAAAATCCTGCCCAATAAGATACTATTTTTTTGAAACCAAATTTGCAAAATTATCACAATAAAACATGTTTGATATGGCTAACTCCATCTTGCTTCTAACCTGTAAGCTTTCTTCATTCATTCCTGGTCATAGCCCAAGCTAACCATGGGGGAATTTATAGTTAACTTACTTCAAAGCAAGGATGATAATAGATCCTCCCTAAAACTAATCCTCTCCTTTGTCAGGGACTAAAACTGCCTTTGTAGACTAATGAAAAGCCACAAAGATTAGGATTATGGGAGGGGCCTGAATTCTTCTAAAATGTAGGCATAGTTTCTATAATTCCTTACTGCTCAAGAGTCACGTGGCCAGAGGTCATAAGATTTGTGACTTCCCCAATTGCTCCTACAGATAACATCACTATTACAGAACCTAATACTGGTCTTTACAGATTGTTTTCAGACTTCCTGGCCACCAACTGACCCCCACCCTGACTCAGGATTCAATCAGTCTTGTGGCCCTACCAAGAGGTGGATTCAGTGCATGAGAACTGTTTTCCACACCTCTATGATTTCCTCATCTAATTAGCAGCACCCATTCCTTAGGCCTCTACTCACCAAATTGTCCAATAAAAACCCTAATCTCTGAGCCTTCAGGGAGACTGATTTGAGTGATAATGAGGGACCTCTCTTCCAGTTGCCAGGGGCGTGGTTTCAAAGGCAGGAGTTTCCTGACTCCTTGCCTCCATCAGGGAACCAGAGGAGTTTCAAACGTAAAGTTCTTTGTTTGGGTTTCCTGCCCGCAGGCTAGGTAGAGAAAGCCAGGTGAGGCTCCTTTGTCCAAAAAAAAACCCGGGGGAAAGCTCTGGGAGGAGGGGGCTCTGTAATTCAGAGTTGTGAACCAAGCAGCCAATTCTGGTATCAGAGTCAAAGATAGTCACTCCAGAGGAAGTTTGAAAGAACTGTCATTATAGGAGAACATGAATGGGGGAGGGAATAACTCAAGGATTACAACTCCAGCTGCTCCTACCTATACGGATTCCTTTCCTGGGTCCCCTCCCGCTATCTTTCTTTCTCTCTCTCTCTAATAAATCTCTTTCCACAAAACTCTTTGGTTCCATAATATTTATTTCAACGGCAAACTCACGGCACCTCCAGGGTCCCTTTCCCCATTATTCGGGGTTAGTGAGGCTAAGAACCTCTTCAGAATAGGGAGCTGAGTATGCTCTCCCGGTTAGAATAATTCCATCTCCCACATGGCCAGCCTCGTGTCAGTTAAACCCTTTCTTTACTGCAATGCCACAGTCTCAGTGAAATGATTTTGTTCGTGCAATGTGCAGGAAGAACCTGTTGGGCAATTACATTTCACATTGCCAGATGTCACTGCCCTGGTGTGTTGGTTAATGGGAAGGCGGATTCCCCTTATGGGCTAGGAGGTGAGGAAAGTGTCAGCATCAGGATCGAGAAACATGTCCAAAAATAGATTATCAAGGCCAAGGAACCCAAAGCAAGAACTAAGGAACCAGGGATGATGAAGCTATGAGAAACAGGTCCTAACAGGCAAACAGTAAGAGTCAAAAAGTCTAGAAGAGGAATATAGGGCCATTAGTTAGATCCTTCTCTTTGAATAGGTTATAGGGTTCCATTTGAAAGATTAATAGAAAACCATATGAGGACTTTGGAAATCTAGGTAGATATTTGCTCATTATTGTTGGGTTTGCAAGATGACATGAAAAGATCATGAAACTTAAGCCATAAATAGTATCAACAACATCAATAGATACTTACCCATGAATCATTCTAAGAACAAGTCCCCTACCCCTCAACACACATACCCTTTATTTCCTAGACACAATGATGAGGTAATTTCATGAACATATGAGTAGCTATGTAGTGGTGGCTTTAAAAACTAAGCTTCTAATTAGTGGCCGATAAAAATGTTTTTGTTTCACTCTCAAGTTGTCTCAAGACCACTTATGCATTCAGATTGAGTATTAGCCAAGATTTTTTTACTGCCAAAAACTAAATCCAAATCAAACTGTCATAAACAAGAAAAGGGATTTATTAGTTCACCTAGCTAAAGAGATTCTGGGATAGCTCACAGAACTGAATGAGGATATATAAAAGTTAACAACCAAGGAGTTGTCAGAGCCAGGGCATATAAACTGTAGAAAATAAAAAAAATTTTTCTTTTACCATTCATAGCTCTTAGTTGGGGGTAGACCCATGTAACAAAAGACAGATTAAGAAGAGAAAAAGAGAGAAGTTTTTTTAACATGTGGATCTCATGTATACACAGGAGATACTCAGAGAAATGGGTAAATTTTTAAAAGGTAGCTTTGAATTCAGTCTTAAATACTAACCTCCACTGAAACAAATAAGAGTATAGAAAAGGCCAGTTTTGAGGAGATAATCAGGAAGTCTGGTAAACAAAAGCAAAATTTGTTATGCATATTTAAGTAAGTGCCTTCTTCATTGGTATAAGAGTATCTAGTGATTTAGTCATTCTTTTCTTTCTGGTAGAAGAGGGAAATACCCTTACAAATGGATATTTCTTTTTTAGATGTAAATTTCCCTTACAAACATGTAACTTTCCCTTACAGATTTAAATTAGCGCTTATCGAGTATCTAGTGATTTAGTCATTCTTTTCTTTCGGGTAGAATGAGGGAAACACCCTTACAAATGGATATTTCGTTTATAGATGTAAATTTCCCTTACAAACGTGTAACTTTTACTCTGTTTTCAGAGCTTCTCCTGTGTCTGCAGTTTCTCAAAATAATCAGCTCAGAATAATCCCTATGCCAAAGACGTGTATTTTGGGGGTGGCATATTCTGGTTTCCTACAGTCATATTTTCGGGTGGCATATTTTTGGTCTCCTACAAAAGTAAGGGTTGGGAATTATGAAGTCAAAGAACAGGGATGATGAAACAAAGAGGAACGAATCTCAATAGGCAAATGATAAGAGTCTAGAAGTCCAGAATCAGGGGCTATAACCAAGAACTCGATGCCCTCCGGCTTTCCATCTAGCCTTCATCTCTGCTATCTCTGCTTCTCCTTGTGTATGGGTCCCATTATCTCCTACTAAAGGCAAGCTTACTGTACATGGCAAATTAAAGACCTTCCAACAATTTCTGGCATGCATCCTAATATAAAATTCAAGAGAGTCATCCCACACACACATACACTTTGCATCTAAAAAATCTACAGAAAACTCTAATTGGCCTACCTTGGGTCACAGGCCTACCCCTTGAACCAATCTTTGTGGCCACTGTGTCAAATGCCCGTTTCTGTGGCAGGGCAGGACAATCTACTGTGATAAAAAAAATTCTACTAGAATGCATGAAATGGGAGATAAATTCCCCCAGAAGAAAGAGAATGCTAAATCAGAGGGTGGGGGCGAGATATGAAAGGATCATGGGCAAATGAGAATAATAGCTATCTGAGTCCTTATACAGCTTCCATCCTCCATATTATTGAAGAATGCATTGTTCTTGAGGGCAAGCCACATTCAACTATTGACAACAATGGTATGAAACCATTTTTCCAATGACATCATTTATTTACAAACACAGCTAGACTAATAATTTTTTAAAGAATTCTGGGGATAGTAGTAAAAACATAATATAGCTTAATATTTTCGTGTAATTGTCAGTGCTACAGTGGTGGTGCTGAAGTGTAGAAAGGAAAATTCAAAGCTGATTGAGACCTCCCTTTCAACCCCTTATATTATAGGTAAGAAATCTGGGGATCTGGGGAATTTTGTGTCTGGACAATTCCTAAGGCTTGCAAGGAAAAAGGACAGGATCAGAATATAGATCTTCTATCATCCAGCCTGGCACTCTTCACTTTTAAAATAGAGGAATGCAGAATGTTAGCTTTCTCCATGAAGGATATCTGCTTATCCACAGAAAATTTCATTTTCTCCCAAACAGATAACCACAAAAAAATGTTGTTTTAAAAGAAAGAAGAAGATAACATGACAGATAGAGGTTTACATAATTTTAAATTAGCTTGAATTATAAAATTTCCAAAAGAAATGTTTTATTTCAACTTTCTCATGACATTATTTTGCAAGAGAAATGCATAACAAATTTAAATCATATGACGTCATCTACACACTGAAAAAGGAAAGTTTAATAGAATATTGTTCTCTGTGACAAGGAAGAATAGGTAAGTAAAGAATATAGAAAGCAATATTTTTTTCCTAAAACTTAAGTTTTTACCTTTGGTCTATTTTATGTAATGCAACTTTTTAGATAAGGTTTTTTTGTCTTTTGTTTTTTAAAGTGATGTTTTAATACTTCAGGCATGATTTCTGGCATAGTAGAATTAGTTTGACGTTAATAATGGTCCAATTTATACTCACGTCAATCACAAGTCCTCTTCAATTCAATTAATGATTTTAAAATTTTCATCTATGTGTGAGGTCTTTTAGCATAAAAAGATGAGACACCCACACATGCATCCAACCAACATATATTAACTGCCAGCTCTGTGTTGGGCACTGAGATAGGAACAGGGGGTGAAAACAATGAGTAAGTGTAATAGACCTTTGAGAACCAGATAGTCAAATATAAGGGGCAGACAAGGGATCAAAAACAGTGAAATACACTTAAGAGTTATATGAAGGCAGAGAAAAGACATCCTAACACTGCCTCAATGTATCAGGGAAAGCTTCGCAAGGTTTAAGACCAAAGCTGAGTCCTGAACAGAGATTCCTGAAGTAAATGTTGTGGTGCCCACCCACATCTCTAGATCATCATTCTGTTCAGAGGATCTTTTTGTGCAAGCACCTAGACTTTCTGCTTTAGGGCTTTCCTATCCACAGACACAAGCTCGGTCCTCACACCAGATAGGTAGGAAATATAAGGGAGTTATAGCTGTGAGACGTGGACAAGTTACAGTAAATGGAGAATAAGAGCTGATTGATAAATATCTCAGCCTCTTTACCCTCGGATGGGATAATGTCTTGGAAGTTCTATGAGGGATCAAGCCCACTTATTTACAGGAATAATCTGCTCATTAATACACCTCATATTAGCTGCCTTTCTTTCTTATCTCACTGCCTTATGCTTTCCTTACTGAAATTCTTCTGGGGAGCCTAACCTAGGAAAATATACACAGCAATTGGGAAACTTATTCGTGAGATAAATAAATGGTGGTGGTTGTAAGTCACTAGGTTTCCGGAGTGAATTGTTAAGCAGCAATAACTAACTGATACAAGCCAAAAATGAAAAGGAACTATAATTGAAGTAGGAAAATTAGTAGAAAATTAGTAGAGCAGTGGTTCTCAAATTTTGTCTTGGATTAGAATCATCTGGAGGACTTGCGAAACAGATTGCTGGGCCATAACCACAGAATTTCTGATTCAGTTGACAGGGATTAAGGTTCAATAACTTTCATTTCTACCAAGTTCCTAGGTGATGCTATTGCTGCTGGCCCAGGAATCACACTTTAAGAACCACTGCAGTTAACTGTAAAGCCATAGAAGCCAAAAAAGAAAGTCTTTTTTTAATTGAGAAGTATTAAGCTCTTTATAATGCTGAGAGATTTAGTAAAATAAAGGTCAAACGACGATTGGATTTCAAAAATTATGATCAATAATGACACTGACAACTACAGTTTCAGTGGGGGTGGTGTGGTTTGAAGCTAGTTGGCATAAGCTGAGGCCAGCATGGGAGGTGAGGAAGTAAAGACTGCACATAGATACAGTTCTTACAACAAAATTGCCAGGAAGAGGACTAAAGGGAGATATAGAGTAGGAAAGGTTCTAATTCCGGTTAGTAGGCATACTAGAGTGTATTTCTATGCTCATGATAGAAATCCAGTGGAGAAGAAAAAATGATAGAAAAAGAAAGGCTAACAGCAGAAACAAAGTCCTTGTGGACAGAGCCAGAGTACCTTTCATAAAAGAAAGCATACAACTTTCATTGCAGCAGGACAAAAGATGGCAACTATAGAAAAGATGGTTTCCTGTCTAATGACTTCAGCTTTCTCAATTAAGTGTGAGATGTCATCAGCTGAGAGTAAGGGCAAAGAAAGGGGTACAGAGGTGCTAGAGGAAAAGATATGAGATTGCCATCTCTTGAATGAGAAACAAACCTACTTTCTTTTTGAGGTGAAAGTGTCCATCAACATGAATTTCACTTAGGGATAAAGATATAAGACATTGGCATTGTACATTTATTCAATGCATACAATTTGCATACCTTGTGTCCAGGTGAAAATGGAATTGAGTATATATGTTAGTATACTGGCATTCAATAATTTTCCAGTTTTGCTTTGCTTTGAAAAAATTCTGGATGTTTGCTTTGAAAAGATTCTGGCTAGAAATGCATAGGAATTATTTATAAACAAGGATAGCTGGGGATTGTTTGAAATGGCATAGGGGACAAAGGTAACATATTTTTCCTCACCTATAGCAAGGTTCATGGCTGAGATTCCTATAACAAAGAGACAGATTAACAAGAGACCAGTATACACATTTATGTAATATAAGCTTTGTGTGACACAGGAGCCTTCAGAAATTTCAGAAATGAAGACACACACACATACACATACGGAAACTTGTGTATTTCTATGAACAGTCATGCAGAAGTATGAATGGAGGACAAAAGGGTGTGGTCTAATGGTAAAAACAAACAAACAAAAAACCTGGTGCAAACTTAGCAGGGCCTGTTTGTTGTTTGTTCAGATTTTTCTTGGCATTCCTATGTGTATAGGGGCAGGATACCTGTCACATGAGGGCCTTCAGAAAGAAGAGAGGGAGGTCAGAGAGTGACCTTCCTAGGTTTTATGATCTACCTTACGGAAGAAAGATGAGGGGAAGATAAGAGTGACCTTCCTGCTTCTCCTGTTTTCTCAAATGCCAAGATATTTTGTAGTAGCATGTCAAGAATCTCATCAATGGTATCAAATGATTTTGGAATATCAGCTGAAAGTAAAATTGCAGTCTACTGTGTCTGGTGGGGACTATAACTAGCACCCAGATTAGAACCACACCACAAATTTTCGTTCTAGAAAGTACAGACTTTTCGTTTGGACTTGAGCAGAATTTTAAGATCTCTTAGTGGTCCATGAAATATGACTATTATAAAGATAGTCTTATAAAAATTATTCAACCAAAACAGTTTGTGTGAGAACTGCCTAAATGTAATGTCCGGTATGTTTTCACTAGTTGATTTTTATATTTGTTTTATTTTATTACTTGGGGAATAGTGTGTTTTCTAGTTATCTCTGATGGGACTATTTTAGTTTTCTGAAGATTTTGGGAGTGCTACGTGAAGTATTACTATATATTTTTAAAGCCAGTGATGAGATTACAATTAAGTTAGAAATTAATAAATGTATACTCAGACCTATAAAAAAGTTTCTTTTGTCACTAGTCTGATCTAACAATGAGTTGGATAGAGGTCTGTCCTTTTGCACTGGAGAATTCTTATTAATTCTCCATGCTTTTTTATGATTTTCTAATGCTCCATTCCATAATTTAGTATCTTTACATCTTGCCTCCCAAAACCAATCCAGGGCTTCTTTGAAGTAAAGTGGTACCAAATCTTGTGTGGTACTGTAGATGGTGAGTAAGAGACAGAGAAAAATCAGATGAGCCAGAAGGTTTCCATTATAGAAACCCAAGTTTCTAAATGGATTTTCTAAGGAGGTGTAAGAGAATGCTATAGAACCAATCATTTGACAATGAAAAAAAAGAGTTAGGTATGTGCTCACAACTTCTTCTTAGAAGCATTTACCACAATTGTAATCAATTAAGTGATTATGTAATTATTTGCTTAATGTTCATCACGTACCTTTAGACTGAAAGTTCTATGATGGCAGTATAATCTCTGCTTTGCCCACCACAATATCCTCGGATCTTCGGATGGTAGCTGGCATACAGACACACAATAAATTTGATAAAGAAAAGCAGTGAAGCTATTCTGATATAAAGAAGGCTCTGATTCTGATATAAAGATATCTGATATTCTGATATAAAGATAGTTAAACAGACCACTGAATGAAAGACAAACAGTTGTGCTTGGAAGGAGAAGGCTAGGAATTTACAAATTGTCTTAAGCCATTTGTCTTACTCCATTTTGTGCTACTATGGCAGAATACCACAGGCCGTATAACTTATAAAGAATAGAAGTTTATTTGGGTCACAATTCTGGAGGCTGGGAAGTTCAAAATCATGGTGCTTGCATCTCGCAAGAGTCTTTTGCTGTACAATCCTTTGGGGAAAGCAGAAGAGCAAGAAAAGGCAAGAGCAGAGAGAGAGAGCTGAACTAGATTTAATAACAAATTCATTTTTTGCAGTAACAAACCCACTCCTTCAATACTGACATTTATTAATTCACGAGAGGAGAGCAGAGCCCTCATGACCTAATCACCTCTTAAAGGTTTCACTCTCAATACTGTGGCATTGGGAATTAAGTTCCAAACACATCAACTTTGGCAGACACATTGAAACCATGACACCATTCAAAATTCAAATATCTAAGAGCAGGATTTTTATAATTCCCAAAACTAATATTTTTCCCAATTATTATTATCATTTTCTATTCATTAATGAAGATTTTTTTTCTTGTTTCCCAGAGTAATTTGGCCCAAGGTTTTAAATGAGAGAATGACCTGATCAGGTTTGGATTGTTAAAACACACCTGGATAATACATAGAGTATGTGGGAAAAACTTGGACCCAAAATTCCTATTCTTTTTAAAATCTGGCCTCTATTTTCCTATTTCTAAGTTTTGCTCATATTATTTTTATAACTAAAATATCTGTATTAGTCAATAGGTTTGGCTACATGCAGTGGCTTATACAATGAGAGTTTCTTTCTTTCTCATGAAATAGTCCAGTGGTAAAAAGTCCAAGGATATTGTGACAGATCTACTTCATGAAGCCACCCAACAGCCAGGCCTCTTTCAATTTATCTTCTGTGATACCCGATGCTGCCTTATCTTCATGGTCTAAGATGGTTTGACACTACAATCACATTCTAATCAATAAGATGGAGGAAGATGAGGAAGGAGATGGATAAGAGTGAACCTCATTTCTTCTATGGATAGACTGCATAAGTTTCTGTCTTTCTGGCCAGCATATTGGCCAGAACTAACCACATGACCACATATAGCAGCAAGGGAGGCTGGGGAGAAATATAGTCTTCATTGTGGGAGGACATAGGACTGGCTGAATAAGAGGGGCAGATTATGTTCATTTGAAAGGATAGACTGAATATTGAGTGACAAGTAGCCATCTCTGCTATGCTATCTTCTTTTCCTTCTCAAACTGTCAAAATCCTTTCTATCACTGCGAGTCTGATCTAGCTCAAATTTCATCCTCCATGAAGCAAATGAGGAGGTAAGAAGGCAAAGAGTAGAGTGCCAGGGAATAATAAGCTTGTTTTCCCTGAAACTGTGTTTAAGACATTGGCGATCATGATTCGGAGATCTAAAATCAAGATTTTGGGGACAGTGAAATAAAATAAAATTACAAATTTTGAACTCCTTTAAATATAATGTTGATCTTACGTTTTTCCAGATGCCTCTCCCCACTTCAAGTAATGGATGACAGCACAAAGGCATGGCTTTGCCTAACACATACTCTCAAAGTTCCTTTCAGCTCCAAGATTCCATGAGCCTTGGTGTACGAAATAGGAAAACCTCAAAAACTCTTACCTAACACAGATCAAAGCGTATTGGTCATGACAGAAAAACAAAAGCCCAGGTTTTAAGCAATAGTGCACTTTAAACAAAGTGTTTTTATAGAGAATCCAACTCCACCATCCCTAGATGCCACCTGTTCTGTCCTCTTGCCCAGAGTTGGGAACAAGTCCTTCAACTTTCTCCCACTTGTGAGTTTGTTGTTGTTGTTATTCCTAAATTTGGAAACCAGTTGTTATCTCCCTGCTGTCTTTGGTTCCCATGTTTCCTTTGTCAGTCCTCTAGAAGTGCCTTGGGGAAGTCAAGCGACCTCCTGGGTATTTGTAAATTTTAGGTGGATACACAAACAAACCCCATGGTAACCCTCAGGCCAATTCTTGTAAGTATACTTATTTAGGGCTAATTTGAAATACTATTGAAATACCTTTATAGTTAATCAACACTACAAAAAATAGTGATCATCAGGATCAAATAACATTTAGTGAATTTGTTAGATAGGGTTTAAAAAAAAAAAACTAAAATACTCCCCATGTTTCTTCCAAATCAAATATTAATTGATAATGCAATATTCTCACAACATTTACATTATTTTAAACATGTGCTCATTTTTAAAATGAATATTTGGGATTTGTTTAAAGTGAAGCCCAAGTGAAGGGAGACAGCATTGTGTGAATTGCAAAAAGTGGTCCAATTTAGCCTATAAAAGTGAAATTGCAAACATAAGGGGATTGAGTATTAAAAATCCCAGTTTGTGTATGAGCAATCAGAGGCTACGGTATCAGATTTTAATATAAAGATAGGACCATGGTAAAATGCCTCCTTAAGCCTATTCCCAAAACGTATCAAATGCTGACCCTTTATTCCTTTGTTGATAGTTCTCTCTAGAGTCTAGACAACAGCCTTGCTGGAATAACGAAAAAATGTTGACTGAAACCTTGTAGGGTTGTGTGTGTGGAAGGGTTGAAGGAATCATTCTGAATGAAGCTGTAGGCCAAGGATTCCAAAAAAAAAAAAAAAACAAGAACAACAAAGAAGCACCAGACACAGTGGCTCATGCCTGTTATCTCAGCATTTTGAGAGACCAAGGAAGAAGGATTACTTGAGCCCAGGAGTTCGAGACCAGCCTGAGAAACACAGTTAGATGAGACCCTGTCTGTACAAAAAATTTAAAAATTAGCCAGGCGTGGTGACACACACCTGGTCCCAGTTACTCAGGAGGCTGAGGCAGGAGGATTGCTTCAGCCCAGGAGGTTGAGGCTGCAGTGAGCCATGATCACTCCTCTGCACTCTACCCTGGGTGACAGAGTGAGACTCTGTCTCAAAGAAAAAAAAAAGCAAGAAGAATGAGATGATTAAAGTAGGGACAAGTGAAATATAAGTGGCTATCAGGGCTCATGAAATCAGCATTCTGAAAATTTTAAATAGTGAAAAACAGAGACTTCTTATTTATCTGAGAAATATACTTGTTGTAAATTTGGACAACAAAAGTAATCATCTTCATTTAAGAATAGTAGGCACTAAGTTTTGAACACTGACTGCAGCCTAATTTATTTAAAAGGATATCTCAGAAGAAAAGGTAGTTAACATGGCACATTGATCTCCCTCTTTTAGAATTGAAAGAGAACTTGCACAAATTTTTATATGTTCGTGGGGGTTCTTGAGATGATTGAGTTGTTTACTAGACTTGCCAGTTTTGGGTATACATGTGGGTAGCGTATGTACAGCAGAGTGAAGGACTGGATAATCAAAAGAGTAACGATCACAGCTGCTTAACTTGTCAAGGTGTCTTATAAAGCAGACAGGTGACTAGAGTCTTCTCTCAGCCACACTGTTCTAGAGAAATGTATCGAAGTTCTACTTTTTTATCCCAGTGGTTCTTGTCCTCTATGTTCATAGATTTCATCCACCTGTGCATGGGAATCCCCTGTGTCCTGATTTCTCTCAGCTCCCAGCTGATTTCTGATTTCTCCAGCTGATTTCTCCCCCCACTTAGGACTAGGATCCCATGTGTCCGATCAGCAAATTCTAAGTCTTGGTCAACGTATTAAAACTATGGATAACTGTGTTTTTCATTTGCACTTTGTCAACTTTAAATAATTAGATTTAGAAAATATGATTAAATATAGAGTTTATTAAAGTGCAAAGCTTAAGGATAGCCACCTGAGTAACACAGATTCTAAAAGAATGGGGTCAGTACTCTAAAGTGAAGAAGTTAAGGTTTCACTTACATAGGCAATTAACAGGGTTGCAACATTTTCTGTACAAGGTCAGTATAAACATTATAGCAATTTGATTGGTTACAGCTTGCTACATTCCAAGAAAGATTGCTTTAACATGCCATGAGGAGGGGTGATGATCTGAGGGGACTTATCTCTGGTTCCACAGGGCCTTTCCTAATCATTTACAGGAAGAAGCAGATGCTGCAGCTGCATGCTGTGTGACTCGGGCCACAGAGCTACATTACTCTCAAGAATCAAAATAATTTAAAGTCTCAACATCTCTCAATTTGAATCAATTATTTTCACAGTTTTTATCAGCCAAATTCACCACAAACCATAATATTCTTCGTTTTGGTGCTGACTGAAAAGTAAGCATTAAGAGGTAGTTAACTTCAGCTGGGTGCAGTGGCTCATGCCTGTAATTACAACACCTTGGTAGGCCAAGGTGGGAGGATCACTTGAGGTCAGGAGTTCGAGACCAGCCTGGCCAACATGGTGAAACTTCATCTCTACTAAAAATACAAAAATTAGCCAGGCATGGTGGCGCATGCTTGTAATCCCAGTTACTCAGAAGGCTGAGGCAGGAGAATAGCTTTAACCTGGGAGGTGGAGGCTGCAGTGAGCTGAGATTGTGCCCTGGGCGACAGAGCAAGACTCTATCTCTAAAAATAAAAAAGAAAAAGAAGAACAAAAGAGGTAGTTAACTTCTTTATACAGCTCTTTCTTTCCACCAAACTTCCACCATTAACTTCTCCTAATCCTAGAGAAATGAGAGTTGAATACTATACTTTAATTCAATTCAGTGTAAATTAATTTGGGTTGGGGAGGGTATTTCCATAAAGGACATAATTAAACAATTAAAGACATAGGTGCTTACAAAAGGGTATGACATTTAAATTTTAGTGCCAAGTAATACTCCATCTAGTCTAGAAGGATAACTCAAATGTCATAGAGATGAGATTCATCGATCCTTCAAATGAGAAGGAATCTTGAAGATTTCTTATATAAGCTTCACCACCAGCACCGCCATTTTTCAACCTGTTACTTATTTGAACCACGAACTTTGTTTCATGATAGGAAACACTGTAAAGAGGTAGACTTTTCTACGCCTTTATACAATTAATACACTTTACATTAAAGAACATAGTAATATTAGAAATTCGTGAGAAGAAAAACACCAAAAAGACTGTTTAGTATCACAAGATGTGCTGAATGACAAGGAAGAGAATCGTTAATAAGACTGCACCATGCTCAGTTTAAAAAAAAAAGAAATCCTCGTAGTTTAAACTTCCGAGGGGAAGAAAATTTAATATATTCAGGTACATTTTGTTCCATCTGTGTGCTATAGATTATAAACTTAAGGCTAAAGGTATTTTGTAGAGAAGTGTTTATACACACACACACACACACACACACACACACACATATTTATGCAATTTTAAAGTAATTCAGCACATTATTTCCATATAGAATAACTAAAAGTAGAAGGGGAAGTAGAATTTAAACAAAGTAGGAGTGATTGGATTTTATGCATTTTTTTATTTTTATTTTTTTTGCAGGGGGACGGGAAGTAAGACTGAATTACAGACATTTTAAAAAGTATGCATGTATGTGATGGAGAACTTTTTAAACTATTAAGTCACTACTTTAAAACTATTCCCAAGAGTTAATTTCTCATGCTGAGCTTCAAACTTTATTTTAAATAGATACGAAAATAAAATAGTGCCTTTCATAAAAGGCAAGGTGATTTATACCTGAACTTGTAAAGAAAACACGAGAAGGGGATTCTACCACCTGTTTTGGCATATACTGACTACGACCTAGTATAAGCCTCTGAGCCCTTCTCTGGGTCTTCACTTCTTCACCCATGATAGGAGGTAACATTTAAAAAAAAATTTAAGGACCAACATTTTCTTTAGACACTTTTATTTCATAAAATAATGGCCAGGTGGCACAAAGAAATTTTTACATTTATTTAAGAATTTATGTATAATATTATTTAAATTCTTTAATAAACGTTTTTCATTTAAGTCCATTGGGTCAATGACATGTGTGGTAAATTTGTGTGTACATGTGTACAAGTCTGAATAACTGGATGGATGAAGTAGTTATTTATACACACATAGACATGAACCCTTGCAGTCATCTGTGATTGGCCCTTCTATTTTCCTCATTCCCACAGTCAATTCTTCAGTGAGTCATAGCAGCTCTACCTTCAGACAGATCTCACATCTGACCTCTTCTCACTATCTCTGTTACATCATCATCCAAGTCCATCAACACTCTCCTGACTGCCAGAGTCTCCTCACTGGTTTTCTACCTTCTTTTCCTATAAGCCCTGGTTTGTTCCCTGCAAAGAGACCTTAGAGAAATTTGTAAAACCAAATGAAACCATGTCACGCTCTGCTCATAATCCTCCAGTGTCTATCCCCATCACATTCAGAATAAAATCCAAGCTCCTTCCCAGAGCTCAACAGTTTTACATAAATTGTCCCTTCCCTTGTCTTTGACATTTTCTTTTTTTTTTTTTTTTTGTTTTTTTTTTGAGACAGAGTCTCACTCTGTTGCCAGGCGCCAGGCTGGAGTGCAGTGGTGCAATCTCGGCTCACTGCAACCTCCGCCTCCCGGGTTCAAGCAATTCTTCTGCCTCAGCCTCCCGAGTAGCTGGGACTACAGGCGCACGCCACCACACCCAGCTAATTTTTGTATTTTTAATAGAGACGAGGTTTCACCATGTTGGCCAGGATGGTCTCGATCGCTTGACCTCATGATCCTCCCGCCTTGGCCTCCCAAAGTGCTGGGATTACAGGCGTGAGCCACCGCGCCCGGCCTGACATTTTCTTGTTCTGCTCTAACCACACCACACTCACCCCTCTGTTCATCCTGGTCTCTAAAAGTGCCCAGCATTATGTCTTCAGAGATGCTGTCCCTAGCCACCTTAGCAAACACCAGCTACACATTCAATGCCCATGTCATCTTGCTTTTTTAAAATAATACTTATTACCTCACCTTATATAATTGATTGTTTCTCTTCTCATGAATTTCTAATATTACTATATTCTATAATGTAAATTTATTAATTATGTGACAGCTTAGAAGAGTTTACCTCTTTATGATATTTTCTGACATGAATAAAAGTTTAATTGCTCCAATTACAGTTTAAAGTAGATAACTGGTCTCCATTTATTTCTCTTTTCTTTTTAGAAGCAGGGTCTCGTTCTGTTGCCCAGGATGGAGTGCAGTGGCGACATCATAGCTCACTGCAAACTCAAACTCCTGAAATGCAAATTCTGTGAGGACACAAACTTTGCCTGCCTTTTTCAATGCTATATCCCCAGCACATATAACAGTGTCCAGTAGAAAGAATGCTTAATAAGTATTAGTGGAATTAATTAATTAATAAGCAAATATGTACATACTCACATATGCACTGACGGTGAGGCAGCTGAAAACCTGGGTTCACTACCCTTGGCCACGTCCATTTACCACATTCCATACAAACATTACCACTTTCTAGTTTTACATGATGTGAAAACGGCCTCCGCCTGTTGTAAGACTTTTTCCTTAGTTCAGCTAAGAGCTGGGTCTTGTCACACGGCCATGACAGATTAGGCTCGCAGACACTTTGAAGGGTGAGAAAAAATGGAATTTACTGGGCAAGAAGTGGAAAAAGGGAAACAAGGACCCTTCGCAAAGTCAGAGTCCTGCTAGTATGCTTCCTGCCTCTCAGATTGAATCCCAGGCTCCACCCAGGAAGAGGAGGGGCCAGGCTCCTCTCTGCAAACTTCTGTGACTCCACCCCAGTGCTCGTGCTTCTCAGTGTACAGACTGGTTGGAGTTTCTCTGGAGACCCTTTTACACCTGGCTGTCTCACTAACATGTAAAGAAACTATTAACACAGTTAATAGTTTAACATAGTAGTAACAGTAAGGACCCTGTTATGAGAAGTATGCACCAGGATCTATGGGAGCATACGTGGCAGATATATAACTCAGACTACTGCTGGTGTGGAAACAAAAGAGATGGGTCACAGGATCTTCTGAGACCTCTTGAGGAAGTACCTCAAGGAGCCAGGTGAGGCAAAGTGAAAAGCACATTTTAGCACAGGAAAGAGAAAGCAGACAAGCTGACAACCAAGTTGGCCAGCTAGTGGTGATGTCTCTCCCAAAACTGAGAATACATTCAGAAAAGTGGGTTTGAGGGAAAAGATGAGGTATTCAATTTTGATCAGTTTTTCTGCCTTTGTACAATGTACCAGTTCAATGGTGCAGCTGATCGGTGCTCTAGCCAACTACAACTCTGGAGAATGAAATCCTACAAAAATACTTCCTAGTTCTTCATGTGGTAGGCCCATGAGCCATTCATCTTGTAAAACCTTCATGGCTTGGCACAATGCCTGCCACACAATATTATTTATTTAATGTCTTTAATTGAATTGCATTGAATCCCTAATACTGTTACTGAAATGCCAAAGGTTTGGTCTAGGTCCTGTTACTTGCTGCACAGAAAGCCAGTCACTGAGACAATGAGTATTGCCAGGGAAGAAAGGCTTTATTCAGGTGCTGCCACCAAAGGAGGTGGGGAGATCAATCGCAAGTCCATCTCCCCAGCTGACTAGAATTGAGGGTTTATATAGTGGAGAAGGAATACAGCTACATGAGGGGAAGACAGGAATTAAGGAGGGGTAAGGAAGTAATCATGACAAATGAGAGGTCTGGTATCTCATTGTCTGGATGCAGTGATCTGGTGAGTTTCAGTTCCTTGATACTTACTGTCTGGAAGGCCTGAGAGTCAGTTTCCTGAGGAAGGAACTCATATAAGACAACTATAAGTTTCAAGCTTTAAGGCCAGGAGGGTCAATGTTTATGTTTATTTTAAAAGACCATAAACATCAGTTCTATGGGACAATTGGGCTGGTTTCAATATAGTTGCCCCTTGATATCCATGGGAGATAGGTTTCAGAACCCCTGTGGATACCAAAATCCAAGGACGCTCAAGTACCTTATATATAATGGCATAGTATTTGCATATAACCTATGCACATAGTCCCATATATTTTAAATTATAGAGAGTATAAGTAATCTCTTTATAATTTAATCTCTATAATAGTTTATAAGTAATCTCTAGATTATTTATAATATCTAATACAATGTAAAGGCTACGTAAATAGTTACGGTATTTTCCTTACTCATAAGTTCAAGAACTCCTGACCTCAGGTGTTCTGCCTGCCTTGGCCTCTCAAAGTGCTGTGATTGCAGGCGTGAGCCACTGCACCCGGCCAAAAACAATCTTTACAATAAAAGGTATAAGATTTCAATAGAAGAAATTAGAGAAGATGCAAGTGAGTTTTACAATATTTTATATTTATGGATTTAAATAAATATTGTTAAACTGCCATGTTATCCATAGTAATTTACAGATTCAATAAACTACCAAAAAAAAAAATAGCTATGGTAGCAGAGATATGAGTTATCCTGAGTTACTGGCAGTGAATCTGTATAAGTCCACAGCAACTTCAACCTTTGCCTCCTCAGAAGAAACAATTCAACTGAGGGTCATAAAGCAGAGAAAGAGACTCAGGCAAGTTCCAGAGCAGGAATGGAAGTTTATTTAAAAAGTTTTAGAACAGGAAAGAAAGGAAAATTTGCTTGGAAGAGACCCAAGTAGTTTCCTTCAAGTCAAGGAGAGAAAAGAGAGCAAAAGAGACCCTTTTAACCTTGACCCTGCGACTTTATAGGCTCGCCTCTTTCCCATGATTCTTCCCTTAGGGTGGGCTTTCGGCATGCACGGTGTTCTCCTTACCCTTGGCAATGGAGCATGCACAGTGTGTTGAGGGCATTATATGCATGCCCATCTAAGGCTTTCTTCCTTTTTCTGGTGCCATGTTTCCTTGGAATGTCATACTTTGCCACTTCGTCTCAACAGGCATGGCCAAGAAGCTATTTCTCCCGAGGGCCTGCTTTCAATTAACATTTAATGTTAACAGGTGTGGACCATTAGGAGATTGTCTCTCCTTGGCTGCCAAATTATCATTTTTAGAGAGGCAATGCAATAATTGCCAAACCATCACCCTACATTTCTAATGGGTGGGGGCAAGAGCCCTCTCCTGCCCCAACTCATGCCTGTCTAGCTATAACAATACTATGTTGGGTTTTTATTTGTATTATTTATAATTTTATTATTTTTATTGGTTTTCTTTAAAAAATATTTTGCTTGAATCTGTGGATGGAGAGCCCACAAATACAGAAGGCCAACTGTATATGCATGTTCATAGGCTTTTTGGTAAAGTTTTCATTAATTCCCAGTTGATGATTTGGTATCGGTTTTCTCTTCAACTCTTTGTTAGAGGCCTCTAACAACATTCTGAGCTTCTCTTCTCACGCTTCTACATATTATTTCCTCCATGTCAACAATGGTCTTCCATATTCTTAAGTAGATATTTTTATATGAATACTTATTCTCTTCTGATTCAAATATGTGCCAAGTACAAAGAGCTGGCTCTAGAACAGGGGTATGTAAACGTTTTCTATAAAGGGCCATGCAGTCTCTGTCAAAATTACTCAACTCTGTCATTGTAGCATAAAATCAGGCACAGACAATACATAAACAATGGGCATGGCCTTGTTCCAATAAAAACTATTTTCAAAAACAGGGCTGGGCGCGGTGGCTCATGCTTGTAATCCCAGCACTTTGGGAGGCCGAGGTGGGCAGATCACTTGAGGTCAGGAGTTTGAGACCAGCCTGACCATCATGGTGAAACCCTATCTCTACTAAAAATACAAAAATTAGCTGGGCGCGGTAGCACATGCCTGTAATCCCACCTACTTGGGAGGCTGAGGCACGAGAATCACTTGAACCCTGGAGGTGGAGGTTACAGTGAGCCGAGATCACACCATTGCACTCCAGTCTGGGCAGTAGAGCAAGACTCAGTCTCAAAAGAAAAAAAAAAAAACAGGTGGCAGGCTGCATTTGGCTCTCAGGCCACAGTTTATCAACCTATGCTCTAGAATAATGTGAATACAAATAAATATATACATACCTATCAATGCAATTGATGTATAGATATATATAAATTATAAAACTGATCTTCAGCAGTTTTGAAGAAGCAAAAAAGATCTAGATAATCTACTTACAAGATTGAAAGAAAATCTTTTCCAAACTGGACTACATTCATTTTTCTTTTACTAGCATACTTAACAACATCAAATTCATAGCACATCCTGTGAGAAAATATCAGAGGATCATTTCTGACCTTCCTCACTGCCAACATTCTCTGATATTATTGACAAGTGTTATCCTCTCAAAAGGCTGCAGCCTAATTACTTTCATCTTTGTTTTCATGAACAAAGTTAATACTAATTAAAATGCCAACCCAATTAAAGATGAAAATCTTGTCAGTATTTATACCATTGAAAAAAATAACCTCTCAGACTTGAGTGATTTGTATAGTTTCTAAAGAAGCCAAAATCTAATATTGTTTGTGAGGTTGCCCACCAACCAGGGAGAAGGGACTGAATCACTTGGATCTGTTTGTTTCTGAGCTATAATGTTCTGGTCAGGAACCACTGAAACTTAGTATTGATTTTCCGTGCTCAATTTCTCTCCCAGATTTTGGTCTTCCACATGAAGATAATTTCATTACTATCAGGATGCTTGGGCAACTCGCAATGAACACCAGGAAACTAAGTTCTGTAAATAGCTTTAACCTCTTACCTCCATTTTGTTAGCTTAGCCAGGCTAGCTGCCTTAATTACAAGCTGGTGCTTCACCCTCCTTGAGAACAATAAATACAGATAGTGGTTTGAAGAATTGAAATTTACCTCTTATAGTGAATAATTAACTGAACATCCATGGACAAATTCATGACATTTTAGATCTTGCTTTCCAGTTTTTCAGCAGCCTTCTAAGTATTTGATTTGTTGATATCTGAGGCTCTTCCCAATTACTGGCAAAAACAAATTAGCTCAATGACAATTCAATCCTCTGTTTTTTTGTGTGTGCAGTAGGAACTCTTGAACAAACATGCTCTTGATCACATGTCTCCTATAAGAAAGCTGGAATTAGATTGGAAATTGTAGGGATGGTCCCAGCAGGACAGTAGGTTTTAAGAAAAGCAGTTAGCAAAAACTCAGAAAGGAAAACCATATTTGTTCACTTTTCTTTGGGTTTTCAATGTGACTAGTTTTTAATTTTGGTGGTAGTAAATGTGAATACCCTACTCATTAGACAAACTCATATTCAAATAAGAAATAAAAAATTGAAAAGATTATAATTAGTGATAATTTTTAAAATATATTCCTGACACTTAAATATGCAGTGTTATTGAATATTAACTATGTGAATACTAAACAGCATACACTGTTGTGAGTGAATACTGATACAACTTTTTTGAGGAGTATTTGGACAATATGAAACAGGAGTGTTAAATTTATTCTGCTCTTTTGATCTGGTAATTAACTCACTTCTTGAAATTTATACTAAATGGGCCAGGTGTGGTGGCTCACACCAGTAATCCCAACATTTTGAGAGGCCAATGTAGGAGGATCACTTGGGTCCAGGAGTTTGACACCAGCCTGGCCAATATAGTGAGACCCTGTCTCTACAAAAATAGAAAAACTTAGCTAGGCATGGTGCCACATACCTGTAGTCCCAGCTACTGGGGAAGCTGAGGTGAGAGGATCGCTTGAGCCCAAGAGTTCGAGGTTGCAGTGAGCTATGATCATACCACTACACTCTAGCCTGGGTGACAGAGCAATACCCTATCTCAAAAAACAAACAAGCAAAAAACAAAAAGAATTACTTGGCCCTAAATGTCAGTAGTGCTGAGGATGAGACAGCCTGCTTATGCCAGGTCCAGAGCTATTGCCTGAAAGCATTTCTGAATTGAAGTTTTCTACTCATTTATTCATGAAGCAACATAAGATCCATTCAGCCTCCTGGATTCTCACTACATTCCTACAAACTTTCTTAAATGGGGTGGGTTGACCATCTTTCCTTCCTCCCTCAGCACTGTGAAGTTCATACACACTAATGTCATAATATCCGTCTACATGGAAGCCTGGTGTAGAAATGCAGCATTAGGCATAGAATCCCAAAGAAGCTCATCAGTGCCTCCAGCTGAATCTCCGTCTTTGTTCTGATTTAAATAAAGCCTTTCTTTAAGAGCTCTTCTCAAAGCAATCCAATGAAATGCTACAAAGTATACCAAATCCAATTACTTTCTGCATTCTTGCCTAGTATTTGGAAAAACTAATCCTTCCTAAGCCACTAAGCTCATTCAAAAAACATGCCAAGGTGACCACATTAAAGGAAGTGGAATCTTAATGAAAGCCTTGACACCCCCAAAGTATTAATGAGAGGGGCAGGTTGGCCTCTTAGTCAAGACTCTCAAGTGTGCCCAGAATATTAACAGACAATTTCTATTTTGAGGCAAATGGCTCTCTCACAATGACAGAGACGGTTTGCTAATGCATGATTCAGATGCTTTGTCAAAGAATGAATCAGCAGAACAGTTAGTAAGTACCACAGTAGTATACAATATGAACATAACTGGTTTTCAGTATGTCCTCTATTTTTTTCTGGCGCAGAAGCTAATATATGGTGCAGTTAAGTGATGTTTTCTCTACCTCTCACCAAGCAAAGTTCATTAGCCTGTGTGGGCAAAGAGCATCAGGGATGCTATGGAAGCCACAGGTGAGAAATGGAGGAGGGATACTCAAACAGATGGTGCTCTCTCCCTGTGCAGTCCAACTCTCTTACCCAAAACATGAACAGTAATGCTGAAAACAAGTACATTCATTTCCTATCATGCATAACAAATTAAAAACAAATTTAGTGGCTTAGAACAACATACATTTATTATCTCACTGTTTTGTGGGGCTTTAGCTGGGTCCTCTGCAATCAAGGTAGGAGCAGAGGTCTCATATGAGACTCAAGGACTTCTTCCAAGCTTATTCAGGTTGTTGGCAGAATTTACTTCCTTGCAATTGGAGAACTGATGCTCTCAACCTAGAGGCTGCTCATTCCATAGGTTGTTTACAGTATGGTTGTTTGCTTCTTCAAAATCATCAGGAGAGACATCCTGCTTCAGGTCTCTTCTTTCAGAAGGTCTGGACCCTTTTTTAAAGGGCTCCTCTGGGTAGATCAAGCCCACCCAGGATAATCTTCCTTTTGATTAGCTCAAGACAACTGCTTAGGGACCATCATTACATCTGCAAAATCCCTTCATGTTTGCCATACTTTATTATCTGAAAGCAAGTCAGATTCCACCACCACTCAAGGGGAAAGAACTACATCACTGTGGATACCGGGAGGTGAGAATCATGGGCATCATCTTAGAATTCTGCCTCCCACAACAGCATTGTGAATGTTGAAGTTGGTAGTACTGACTGGGGAGAGAGTAAAATATATTGCATGTCAGAGTCCATATCCTATCCAATAGGGTGACAGCTTGGAATAAGTCAAAACTAGCAGAGAGAAACTTGAGACCTATGCTAAGCTTTAGCATGGAAGATCTGGTTTAAAAGCAGTTTCTGGAAAAAAGACTTGGAGGTCTTAATTATTTAGAAGCACATAATAAATGTTTGTGTAGTGTGACATTTTAGGAAAAAAATAATTGCTCATTATTGCAATTATTCTGCAACACTAAATATATTAATAATCAGAATAAGAAAGAAAACATAAACAGTGGGCTTGGTGCTGCATATGCCAAACCACATCTGGAAAATTTTTTGGCAGTTCTGGGTTTGACATAAGCTAAACATCCTAAAGTAAAATAAATAAATTTAAAAAAAAAAGAAAGAAAAAAATCAGACAGAGCTCAGCAATAATAAGGGGAAAAAGCTAAACATTGCTCAAATGAAAGCTTGAGATCAAATCATATGAAAAATGTTTGAAGGAACACTATGGATGTTTATAGAACAAACTGAAGAGGAAACAGGACTGCAACTACGTAAGAGCTGAGAAAGCAGAAATAAGACTAATAGACGACAGTTACAAGGAAATATATTTCCCCTCAGTATAAGAAATATAGTTCTAATGTTTAGTCATCCACAAAGGAAATGACTCATGGGGAAGCGAACTCATATTCAAGGTTAATCGCATCCATGATGCTCTCTGATCCCTTTCCCCACCTCCATTCATTATACCCGTTCTCACCTTTATCTCCACCCAACCTCATTTTCTAGTTGGCAATCATGCAGTTTTCTCCCATAATGTACATAAAGCAAAATTCCTCAGCCTCATATTCCACCAAGCTACTGGCTCTTTCTCTCATCCTCTTTGAAGCCTGACTTCCTGAAAGAGTGGTATGCACTCTTTATCTGCCCTCCATAGCCTGCACCCTCCTATCACTCCACCCAGTCTGGCTTCTGTTCCCACCAAGCCACACACACAGGTCTTTGTAAAGTCACTGTGGATAAGTCTAGTGATGCTCTTTGCAGTTTCTCTTACATGACACTGTTCACTGGACTGTCCTTTTTTGAAATCATGTCTTTCCTTGGTTTCTCTGATATCACAGTCTCTTGATACCTGTCTGATTCCTCTGGCCACTCTTCAAGCCTCCTTTGTGATCTCTCTTTGTAAGATATACACTAATGCTCCACCAGCCTCTGTCTTGGGTCTACTCTATTCTCATTCTACGTGGTATCTTTTCTACATGGTGTCCTTTTAGTGACTTCCATTGCTCTACCTGCCATTTGTACATTGTGAGACCTTACTTCTAGTATAAATCTCTGTCTTCTGAAATCCATGTCTCTTCACCAAAGACCAACTGGAGAGCTTCATTGGGAAACCCCCAAGTAACCTGAAATCTCAATGAAGCCAAACCCTGATTTATAATCCCCCACTTTGGCCCATTCCTCCCATACCTCCTCCTTAGGTTTCCCATGTCAGAGAATTGTTGGCAGGATGTCATTATGGTCCCCACCCTCATTCTTACCAGTTCTTCTTAGTCCATTAGTCTGCAAGTCCTGAAGATATTCCCTTCAGATCAATCTAATTTTCTCTATTAAGATACTACCTTGATTCAGGCCATCAACTTCTGCCTGGATTAACGTAATGGATTTGATTCTAACTGGTACCTTCTTGTCTCTCTCCCAAATTCTATCTTTATTACAGCCAGAGTGCCTTTTCAAAATTAAAAAATAAAAAACAGACTGTATTTCTATCCCCATTCCTGTATCGTTTCTATATGTCCAGCCTCCTTAACTTGGCATTCAAGGTCTTTTATGATGTGTTCTCTATATGCCTCTACAGCCTTCTCTCTTGTCATCCCCCACATCCCCCATTTCCCCATGTTATGGCCTCCAGCTATATTATACCATTAATGGATCCCTGTGGCAGCAATTAGTCATCCCCTCAAAGTCCATTCATTCTCCCCACTTTATAGACACATGTCACCCAAAAAGAGCCAGAGAGCCTGGGTTCCTAAATGACCACGAGGAAGGACACTTATCTAATCACCTGATGAGACCATGATGTGATCCAGAAATAAGCATTTTATTGTCTTCAGTCTCTTGGATTTGGGAATTGTTTGTTACTGGAGTCAGTGTACATTACTAACATAACAATTCACTTCGGAAATATTAGGTGAAAGAGAAATACACTTCCATAGTCTTTATGTCACCGGATTTGAGGTCTCTGTTACAGCAACTTAACTTTACACTAACTAATATATCCTCTACGACAAAACTGGACACCCTATGTTCTCACCCTGTCCCAGCACTTACTGTACTGAAATTGTCTCTTTGTCTATACTCCCCCATTAGCTACTAGATAGCAAAGGCTGTGCCTCTATGTAATTGTACCCACAATACGCAGCATCCCTATCTCTATCATTAGCATCATTGTCAACTTCTATATCATTTATTGATTATCTTGTACCAGGGACTGTTCCAGTACTTAATATAGGTTTATGTATTTATTCCTTAAAGCAACTCTATGAGACTAAGTACTCTTATTTACCCATTTTATAGAGTGGGAAACTGTGGCCCAGAGAAACCCTCTCCACATCCACACATCTAGGAAGTGAAAACCAAGATATGGCCCTACAAGCATAAATAGTATAGTACATGTTGTAGGAGCTGAATAAATCTTGCTTGAATTAATAAGCTAAATTGATTAATTTGGTTGGCTGCAGAAGGGACTTTTGCTGTGGTGACACATTGCACTATAGAAGTACTCTTGAACTGTCTTTGGTGAAGGACTTTTTAGAATTTATGGTCTGATATTTTTGTATGATATAAAATCATGTATTTGGCTATCACGGCAATATCAAATACAATAAAAGTTTCTAAACACTTAATTCTTCATGTCTCTACTCAATCAGCATGGCCAATAAGAGGTTATAATAATCTAGCACCAGTCTGTGGACCACACTTTGTGTTCCACTGGACTAGAGAACCCATGGGGTCTGTTTCTGCTCTAAGATAATGCATTCCATAATCGTAAAACAAAACCCAAAGAGGAAAAGTATTCTACTTTAAGATGTATTAATCCGTTTTCATGCTGCTGATAAAGACATACCTAAGACTGGGCAATTTACAAAAGAAATAGATTTAATGGACTTACAATTTCACGTGGCTGGAGAGGCCTCACAATTATGGCGGAAAGTGAAAGGCATGTCTTCACAGGGTGGGAGACAAGAGAAGAGAGCTTGTGCAGGGGGAGACTCCCGTTTTTAAAACCATCAGATCTCGTGAGACTTATTCACTGTCATGAGAACAGCACGGGAAAGACCTGCCCCCATGATTGAATTGCCTGCCACCAGGTCCCTCCCACAATATGTGGGAAATTCAAGATGAGATTTGGATGGGGACACAGCCAAACCATATCATAAGAGTTTACAAAGAGCCAATGAGAATCATCTACTCTAAATTTAGCTAACATCAGAGTGGTATATGCTAAATGCTCTGGTGAGAAAACACCACACACATTGAAAGAGATGCCGAGTACATGGTCCTCAATCTTAGCATGAATCTAGTAGGGGTGGATTCAACTAATACCCTCAAAATGTAGAAGAGATAAGAGCATGGTTCAGAACATGTCCTATAAGAATATACAAACAGAAGCCCTCACTCAAGGGGCAATTACTAGGGGATATTTCAAACATGGCACACACATTCTATAAAATACAGATGATTCCTAACTTAAAAATGGTTTGACTCACAATTATTCAATTTTACAATGTGTGATACACATTCAGTAGAAATTATACGGTCAAATTTTGAATTTTGATGTTTTCCTGGACTAATCATACTCTCTCAAGATGGCTGGCAGTGGCAGCAAGCCATAGCTCCCACTCAACCAGGTGATCACAGTCAATGGGATAAACAACTGATACTCTACAGTGTATTTTGTTGCCAGATGACTTTGCCCAACTGTAGGCTAATGTAAGCATTTTGAGCACGTTTAAGTTAGGCGAAAAGTAGGCTACTATGTTCAGTAGGTTAGTTGTATTAAATGCATTTTCAATATTTTCAACTTCTGATAGGTTTTACAGGATATAACCCCATCATAAGTATGGTAGTATCTGTACTTTTTGAAACAGTCCTTTTAAAAATTGAGACTGGACCATATGTACTGAAATTGAAATATATCCAATAAATTTTTAAGTGAAGAAAAGCAGCCAAATGATGGCCAACTTGTATAAATTTATACTGCCAATTATATATCCAAAAAGGAACTTGTATCTAGAATATATAAAGTCTTACAACTCACTTATAAAAATATAAATAATCCAATTAAAAATTGGCAAATGACCTAAATAGATGTTTCTCTAAAGAAGATATAAAAATGGCTGATAAGCATATGAAAAGATGCTCAACATCATTAGTCATTAGGGAAATGCAAACCCAAATCACAATGAGATTCCACTTTACACTTGATAGGATGGTTATAATAAAAAGAGAGACAATAACAAGTGGAGAAATTGAAAGACTTGTAAAACATTGCTAGTGGGAATGTAAAATGATGCAGCCATGGTAGAAAACAGTCTGGCAGTTCCTCAAGATATTAAACAAAGAGTTATCACATGATCCAGCAATTCTACTCCTAGATATATATGCAAGGAAAAGTAAAACACAGCCACACAATGTTCATAGCAGCATTATTCATAATTACCAAAAAGTGGAAAGAACTCTAATTTTCATTATCTGAATGGATAAGCAGCACATGATATATCCACATGATGAACTATTATTTGACAATAAAAAGAAATGAAGTCCTGCTACACGCTACAACATGAATTAACTTTGAAAACATCGTGCTAAATGAAAGAAGCCAGACATAAAGGACCATACATTACGTAATTCAGTTTATATGAAATGTCCAGAATGGGCTAATCCAGAGATACAGAAGTAGGTTAGTGGTTGCCTCGGGCAAGGGGGAGCAGCAGATGAAGAATGACTGTTAATGGATACAGGATTTCTTTGGGGGGGTAATGAAAATGTTCTGGAATTAGATTGTGGGGGTAGTTGCATCTCTGGGAATATGTTAAAAACTATTGAATTGTACACTTTAAATAGGTAAAATGTATGTATGTGAATTATAGCTCATAAAGCTGTTAAAATAATTGCTATTGCCAGTTCCCTGGAGCAATTCAGAGATAGATAAGCAAGAGACATTGTAGATCTTTTAAAATAATTTCTATGTTTTTATGTTCCTCTAAACTTAAGCCATGCTCACTTTAGCCATTGTTCACAAACTCCATCAGCATTAGAAAAAGTAAAGAATTAAAAGTGGGGGCAACATTATCTGCATAGGCACAACTTAGTGAAAAGCCTCAGGAAAAGGAGAATTAGTACAACAGATTGATGCAAGACAATGTTTTATTAAAACAATAACTTGCCATTTAAAATACAAGTTTTTCTCCTGCCTCTGTAAATTAACAGCTATTCAACTGTTTGCATTTCTGAAACTGAAGTGTTTTGGGGCAGTTCCTAATTGTGAGATACATAAAACACCTCTGGAAAACCTATTGAAAAAGAACCATTCCTTAAAGTCCTGTAACCAGAGCCCCCCCCCCCCGCCAAGAGACAAGAGGTTGAAATAGGCTGCATGTCCATCTCTTGAATACACTTCAGTGCATGACTTATCCACTGCAGGTCTCTTTACACTCCTGAAACCAAGACATGTACTTCAATGTTTTAATTTGAAATAATTTAAATTTTAGAGAAAAGTTGTAAAAATAGTAAAAAGAATTTACTTATACCTGTTATCCATGTCCATAGTCACTCATTTTAAATAATCTGCCACATTCATGTTATAGTCCGTCTCTCTCTCTCCACACACACATTCACAGAGAGAGACACACACTTTTTCCTGAACCATGTGCAGACATATTCATATTCATTTACTCCTTAATCCTTCAGTGTGTATTTTCTCTATTTCCTAACATACCCTAAAATATTTCCAACTTATAATCTTGCATGACCACACTGCAGTTATTGCAATTAAAACATTTAGCATTGATACACTATTTTTATCTAATCTATCATCCATACTCCAATCTTATTGGTTATTCCAACAATGTACTTTATAGCAATTCTTTTCTAGTACCGGATCCGTCCCAGAATCACACAATACATTTAGTTGCCATGTATATTTAGTATCCTTTAATCTGAAACAGTTCCTAAGCCTCTTTCATCAATATTTATATTACATTCATTATTTTAAAGTGTATAGGTGACTTATTTTATAAAATGTCCCTTCATATAGGTTTGTCTAATGTTTTCTCATGATTTGATCCAAATAATGCATATCTAGCAAGAATACCACGTAAGTGATGTTGTATCTTTGCCAAGGTCTCAAAGCCAGAGGCATGTGATGCCCATTTGGCCTTACTGGTGATGCTAATTTTGGTCATTTGGTTAAAGTTTAGTTTCTTCACCGTATAGATTTTCCTTTTCATAACTAATAAGTAACTGGTGAGGAGGTACTCTGAGACTATGTAAATATCCTATTCCTCTTTAAGCTTCTTTCCCTATACAATTTAGCAAGAGAATTTAAGATAAGCCTCATAATAGAAAAAAATAGTGTCAAGATTCTTGATACATAAAGAAAATGTATTCTCAATATATGTTTCTGTCAAAGTTGTCTTAGATTATAGATCCAGGTGGGCAGGAACTGGTCCATGAAGCTTATTTGGTACAGAAGGCAGTTGTGTTATGTGTTCATAATAACTATGAAAAATTCTTAGCAGTCGTGCAAGATGAGCTTAGATTGGGTATTTCAAATATGATACATACATTCTATAAATTCTATGCAACAAATTTTAAAGTGGGAACAGTTTCATATATACCAAAATTGAAATATCTCCAAGAAACTTTTAAATGAAAAAAGTAGGGTATATAAAAGCATGCACAGAAGAATACCATTTATGTTTTAAAAACTATATTTGTACTTTTACATATTAATATATGTAAATTTATAGAAACTAGCCTGGAAGAGTATACACCAAACTGTTAACAGCAATTACTTCTCTGGAGGCAAATGGGAAATTAGAGAGGGGGTAGTGCTTGCTCTGTGGGGAATAAGACATTCACTTTTTAGTCTAGACACCTGTTTTTAGAACAGGAATGTCTTATGTTTTACTAAAGCATATATATTCCAAAGACATATATTTGCTGAAAACACTTACATTAGCATTATTTTCAAGATTTCCTTTTTTCACATTTTGACTACTATTCATGTGAATAAAAGGCCGTGCACAAAATTGAAGTCTCCTTTGCTTCTCTCACTTATATACATATGATCTCAAAAAATTAGAAACTGAAGAGTCATTTTCTACCATTCTCCAATGTTCCTGACTTTCACAGTTGGTTTTATTTAACCTGTAGATATTTGAATTAATCATAATGAATTTGTCAATACTCTAGCAAACCAGCTTCCAAGAACATTTTACTGAATAGATCCCAGACATCTGTTCAGTGAGGTAGAGATGTGAGATGGTGAGGAATTAACACCATCTCACTGGGTATTTTTTATTGTGATTTAAATGGTGATATAGTTTGGATATTTGTCCTCATCCAAATTTCACGTTGAATTGTAATCCCCAATGTTGGAGGTGGGGCCTGGTGGGGAGGTGTTTGGATCATGGGCAGATTCCCACAGAGAACCCTCACAGGAACCCTCACAGAGAACCTCTATTAGGGCAGTACCAAGCGGAAATGTGGGTTTAGAACCCCCACAGAGTCCCCAGTGGGGCACTGCCTAGTGGAACTGTGGGAAGAGAGCCACTGGCCTCCAGACCCTGGAATGGTAGAGCCCCAGCAGCTTGCAACTTCAGCATAAAAAAGCCACAGGGGAGGAGCTGCCCAAGGCCTTGGGAGCCCACCCCTTGCAACAGTGTGCCCTAGATGCAGGTTATGGAGTCAAAGGAGATTATTTTGGAGCTTTATGATTTAATGGCTGTCCTGCTGGGTTTCAAATTTGTGTGGGCCCTGTAGCCCCTTTCTTTTGGCTGATTTCTACCTTTTGGAATGGGAATGTTTACCAATGCCAGTATCCCCATTATATCTTGGGAGTAAATAACTTGTTTTGATTTTTACAGGCTCATAGGTGGAAGGGACTTGACTTGTCTCAAATGAGACTTTGGACTTTGAACTTCTGAGTCAATGCTGGGATGAATTAAGACTTTGGGGGGGACTGTTGGGAAGGCATAATTGTATTTTTCAATGTGAGAAGGACATGAGATTTGGGGGACCAGGGACAGAATAATACAGTTTGAATGTATGTCTCCACCAAATCTCATGTTGGAGGTGGGGCCTGTTGGTAGGTGTTTGGATCATGGGGCAGATTCCTCATGAATGGCTTGGGCCATCTCCTTCATGATAAATGATTTCTCACTCTGAGTTCACATGAGATCTGGCCATTTGTAAGTGTGTGGCATCTCCCCTCCTCACTCTCGCTCTTGCTGTTGCCGTGTGATATGGCTGCTCTCATTTCACCTTCCACCATGAGTCAAAGCTCCCTGAGGCTTCCCCAGAAGCCAAGCAGTGCTGGTGTCATGCTTGTACAGCCTGCAGAACTGTGAGCCAATTAAATCTATTTTCTTACAAATTGTCCAGTTTCAGGTATTTATTTATATCAATGCAAGAATGGCCTAATACATATGTATAGTATCACATAGCACTTTACTTATAAAGCTGCTATTTTTTTAAACTTGCTATCTATGGAAAACATCAAAAATATACAAAAGTAGACTATACTTCAATGTACCCATCAAACAGTTTTAATAATTATCAAGTCACAGCTAATTTTTTTCATGTATTCCTCCCTACCATCTGATTGCTGGGAGACAAGTCTCCATGGGTCTCTTGTGTTTCCTCATGTCTTGTGAGCACAGGTGCTCACTGACTTTGTTATAAACTCTTTTCAAGGATGTGTATAGCAAAAGTCTTAGATGACAAAGATAGTATCTGTCTTCAGAGTAGAGGGCATATTTGTTTACTGATCAATATGATAAAGATAATGTCTCCCTTCAAAGCAAACTCACGAAGGCTTGCTAACTTCCCATTATAAAAGATCCATGTTCCCTAAGCTCAAGGTTCCCCGGCTGTGATGCAAACCTACTGCTTGCACAATATCCAACTGGGCCACTTTGCATTGCCTCCATGAGACTTGAAAAGCAAAGAGAGATCTGATATGAACATAAAACTCATGCTGCTTGCTGTTCTGTGAATAATAAAGTCCTTTCTCTAACCCAAAAGCCTTGTGTTTTTGCCAGTATCCATAAAACTGGCAGAGTAACTTGTAAGCCTGGCAAGTAGGGTAAAATCTGAAATTCTTCAAAATTCTTGAGGCAAACTTCTTCTCTCCCATATTATTTTGAACAAATCCCAGACATTAAATTATTTCATTCATAAATATTTTGTTAGGTAGGAACTATTTCAAATATTCTTTGAAACCAATATAATCAAAGATGATGGAACTTAATTCCACACAAGTGTTTATATACAATACCAACTCCTAAGGCGTGAAGTTTGGTAACTACATGTGGATGATCTCTTCCCCTAAAGAAACTCTTGGAACTAAATATGTTTCCAAACCTAGACTTTTCAGATTTTAGGAGGGTCATAGAGAACATAGACTATGTATTAAACAACATTTGCAGTGAGGCCTGGGGCAGCACGGAGTAATCAAACATTGATATTTTTCCATGAAACAAATATTCACAACAAGATAAAGAGAGACTATAAACAACCTCTCTCTTCAATTCAGCTCAAATTTTGTCACCAAGGAAATTACAAACAAAATTTTAGCTTGTTAGTTTTGGGGGAATTTCAGAACTGCAGACAAGGAACTGTGGGCCTAATCCTTAATCAAGTTAAAGATTTAGGCCCTCAGCATGCTGATTTTTTTTTATAAAGCCATTTTTTAAAATTCACAGATCTTTCATTAATGTGTTTGGATATTTAAAAATAGACAGGGCCAAAATGGAGTACTTTAATGCATTAATAAGATTTCAAATTACAGCTACTAATTTGACTATATTTGTGACATGATATTTTATCATGTTTCGATTTTGTAAGCATTAAATATTTCTGAGCCTCCCTGATCAAAGTGGAAAATGAATAAGTCATTTGATGAACTCAGATGCATAAAAGGGCACGTACAACAATTAGAAAGAGGATGTTTAACCAAAGATAAGTAAAAAAGGGACTTGCATGAGAACAAATCGTGTCTGGAAGGTTAGAGGTTACTCACAGCTACGTTCACCAAGCAAGAGTAACAAGGCTTGCAGTCTATACACAAATGATGTTCATGTAAGACAGAGAAAGCAGGACATCCCAGGAAGTCTTTTCCTTATGTTCCCTGCCCAAGGACAGGAATGTATAGGAGGGTAAACTTGAAGTTGATACACATGTGTCTAAATGGATGAGAACGTGGTCCCAGAATACTCAACTACTCTAAATAACATCTACTTCTTCAGGTGTGATGGGTTGCATCTCTGAATAGGGAGAAGGAATGTCATATCATTTACTGAGTATCTACTATGTGTCTGACAATTTTCCAGGTGCTATTTATGCTGTTATTCTAATAAAAAAATAAGGAAAGTAAAACCCAGGGAGACTGAACGATGGGTAAATGAATGAATGAATGAATTTATATGAAAAAGCATTTGTTAGCAATTTCCTAGGTGCAGGCACTGTTATATGCATTTAAATATATAAATGAATGACAAACAACTTCAACCTTCAGGGAGTTCCCAATTTGGTGGGAGAGACAGATATATAAGGACATAATTATAGCATAATTTTATACATGCTGCTATTGTAGCTCAGAATTTAAAAATCAGACTTTGTCATGTATAAAAACTTTATTCCAGATAAAAAGAAGGGAAATTTTTACCAATCAGAGGCTAGGAATAACTCATCCTCATTCCTGCAAACATTGACACTTAAGAATTTATTTTATATTCAAAAGAAAGTAAGATGCCATCCAGAAACTGCCTTATCGTCAACAAGGAAGAGAGTCTTTATGACCCTTAGGTTTAGGAGAGAAAGCTGGATCTTATGTCATAAATAGGCAAATTCCAAAAGCCACATAAAGGAGAGTTGTTACATGCCTTAGAGAGGAGTAATAATGGTGGTTTTTGTTTTGCATTCTTTCAGAAATACATGAAGAAACTATCATTTTGTTGACACTTTGATTATTTAACTATTAGTGATGTCTTCTTATTCAGTGCTTCACTTCTCTCTCACTAGAGATAGGAACCAGGAGCAGTGGTAGTATAGGGGATCAGAAAGTCAGAGTATTCCCTTATCCATTTTCTTATTCCAAGGATTGACAACAAGCAAATCAACCTATAGTTTAAAGAATGCTCCTCCTTATTGGAAAAGAAAAAGATCATTTGCCCAGCTCTCACCACCTGGAAGCTTTCCTGACATTGCAGATTTCTCAAAGATTCCAGACAGTAATTTCATCTGCTGAATCTTTTGCTTGGCTTGGTGCAATGACACAGGCTTTGGATCGAAATGTCAGCTCTGTCACGACTCTCTGAACTACAGTTTCTCCCTAGCATATATAATGCTTTTTATACAACCTAACACTTAAAAAACATAAGCCTAAATAGGAGACAATGACTTGGCAGAGTAGAGAACTCATCAGTCATTAGATAATGGCATCCCATAGTCATTATTTTGAAGAAAGTGAAATTGAAGGATGCCAAAAATAATTAAACCCAGAAATAAATATATGCTGCTGTAATAAAAAAGGAGGTATATGTTTGTGAATATTTTATAATGTGGAATGATCATTGAAATATCAAGGATTCTAGTAATTGTATTTCCTGAATAAATGTATGTTTATGAATTTTCTAACTTACAAAAAAAAGGAGGTATATTTGTGAAATTGTAATTGAGATGACAACGGAAGCAAAAAAATAAGATAATTGAAAGAAAAATAATGCAATTATAATCCACAGCCAAGCACACACCCCACTCCCCACATCATTATGGATAATAACTGCTGCCACCTAAGACTCTAGCTTTAAAATAAGGTGACAGAAGGATCAGTTTCTCTGCTTGTCTGAATGCTCACCCCAGTACAGGAATATCCTCCTGTGCTCCCCTCCAAAAAGGAAACATGCTAAGTAGACTCTCACGGGTAAAAGACGAAGGAGATATCTCCAGGGGAGTCTGGTGGGAACAATGCCCATCAAGATCAGCCTGGTGGAGCCTCCGGTAGCTAGAAACCACCAGAAACTGAGCAAGTTCCTGGGGTTACAGAGGTACCACAGAGGAGGAGAAGAGCTTCAGCTACAATCCTAACGATAAAATATGTATGACTGAAAGTGTTATCAAAGACCAGTCATGGAATTCAGAAAAATCCACCCCACTTCACCCAACTAATCTTTAAGGAGACAAGAGCAGTTTCCAAAGATTATCTTGACTATATCATCTTGGTGTGAAACGTGAACCCCCCTGCTTCCCTTTGGCATTGAGATTGAGACTTGGGACAGTTAAAATCATCTGATTTCAAAAATCCCCAGTCAGTAACATTTCTTCCTTTTGCCCTCCCATCACTCTCTGCTTAGGGAATTATTTCTCATTGCTCAATTTTCCACAAAAGTTTCAGTAACTCAGAGTAAAATTTCCTGACATGCACTCTACCACTATACTGCAAAAACACTATTAATATACTTGCATTATGAAATTTTCCAAACTTATTTTTTTCCATGCTTATTTTCTTCACTAATCTGTAAACTTTTTCAGTCACAAATAAAGTTGTATTCCTCTCTAGGGTATCCTGAGTGCATCATGATGCTTGGTATCAAATAGACAGTCAATGAATGCTTATGGATTGAGAATAAAGGATTAGCCAGGCATAGTGGCTCACTCCTGTAGTCCCAACTACTCAGGAGGCTGAGGCAGGACTGCTTGATCCCAGAAGGTCAAGGCTGCAGTGAGCTATGATCATGCCACTGTACTCTAGCCTGTGTGACAGAGTGAGATCCCAATGCAAGAAGAAGAAGGAGGAGGAGGAGGAGGAGGAATTAAATAATTTGGGCTTAAATTTTCTTGTCTCTCCTATATATCCATTCTGATAGTAGTTCAATCACAGTAGTATGTTTTATTTTTGCACTGTCAGATATTGTGTTATCCATTTTAGGTTTTTCGTGAATTTTTATTATTTGTTGTAGCCAGCTTCTGACATAACTTCCAATGATCTCTACCTCATGGTATTCACACCTTTGTGTAATTCCCTCCCCTTAAGTGTCAGCTGGACCTAGTCACCAATAGAATGTGGCAAAAGTGATGGGATGTCACTTCTGAGATTAGGTTACAAAACAGTGCAATTTGTGTCTTGTTGGCATGCTCTCTAATTGGTGCTCTCTCCTGCCTTTCACTTGCTTGCTTTGATGAAAGCAGCTGCCATGTTGTGAGACACTCTATGGAGAGACCCACATGGCAACGAACAAAGAGAGGCCTTGGCCAACAGCTCACGAGAAATTGAAGACTCAGTCCACTAGCCTGCAAGGAACTGAATCCTGCCAACAACCACATGAGTGAACTCAGAAGTGGATCCTTCTCAGTCGATCTGAGATCTACAGTCCACAAGAGACCCTAAAGCAGAAGACCCAGCTAAGCCACACTCAGATTCCTGAACCATGGAAACTGTGAGATCATAAATCTGTGTTGTTTTAAGCTGCCAAGTGTTGAGTAACTTGTTACACAATAGATCCATACTACATTATTTATCAATCAGCTAGGGATCTCAGATGACAAAACCCAACCATTGCAAAATCCCAGTATGGTTATTAGATTTAGTCCACAAATGATCAATTTGCAACATGCATAACAAATTATTCTTCAGGATTCAAGACTTTGTACAGTATGCCCTCCATATCTGTGTGTTCCACATCTTCAGATTCAACCAAATGCAGATAGAAAATACAGAATTTGAAAATACACTGTTCCACAGGACCAACTGTGGACTTGAGCATCTGTGGATTTTGGTATCAGAGGTGGGTCCTGGAAACAATACCCCTCAGATACCAAGAGTCAACTACACTTTAGTCATCAAAATGGCTCGTATTTCCCACTTTATTATTGAGTGCATACCATCTGCCTTCAATTTGGGGCACAGTTTCTCCTTTGCATACATAATTTTATTTGAGTATGGGAATACACTATTGAATAAAAAGTTACTGTCCTCAGAACCACTCATCTAGTGGGGGAGACAGACATCTGAGCAGAGAATTGCTTGCTTTCATTTCAAGTGATGAAAACCATAAGGAAATGGGTGCATAACAGGCCTATGCTCACTGAGACAAGGCAACTTACTCAATTTGAGGAGTGGAGATATCCATCAGGACGTCAGTGGAGTCTTCAAGGACACATGAAAGTCATAGAGATAAAGAACAGGAAGAAGATCCCAGGCCTAGGAACAGAATAAACCAAGAGATATCTTAATATATTCCCCAGAATAGAACCTTTGGCCAAATTGCACTAAAGATGCTCTTGATAAATGAATTATCCCTGGGGGGCTGAGGAGGGGTAGCATGAGGAGAAATACCTAATATAGATGACAGGGTGATGGATGCAGCAAACCACCATGGCACATGTATAACTATGTAACAAACCTGCATGTTCTGCACATGTACCCTGGAACTTAAAGTATAATAAAAATAAATAAATAGATAAATAAATAAATAAAATGAATTATCCGTTACAAGAAATGTGTGTCTTGTTATTTTTATGAGAAAAGCAAAAAATGGGAATAATTCACACAATTAGATCAAGACAATTAGAAACTCTGCTTAGGCTAATTTCCTTAAGTGGTTGAAGCCAGTGCCTTAGTTCATAAAACTGGAGTTGTCATCTCTCCTTTACTTATGACTCTGAAATGAACTTTAAACTCCTTGAATAAGAAGATAATCAATAATTTCATTTCTCAAACCTTAAGGCCCTGACTTCTCTCAACTTAATAATTACCATCAAGAAAAGCTCGAAGAAAAGCATCCAGGCGGTGCGGCCTAGTCTCCTGCACGCGCGCGGTGTTCAGCATTCTGCAAGCCTACCGAGCGCACGTCTGCAGCCGGCTCCCTCGCTGTCTGAATCACCGACCTCTCTCCCCGCTGTATTTCCGAAATGTCTCTTTCTAACAAGCTGACGCTGGACAAGCTGGACGTGAAAGGGAAGCGGCTCGTTATGAGAGTCGACTTCAATGTTCCTATAAAGAACAACCAGATAACAAACAACCAGAGGATTAAGGCTGCTGTCCCAAGCATCAAATTCTGCTTAGATAATGGAGCCAAGTCAGTAGTCCTTATGAGCCACCTAGGCCGGCCTAATGGTGTCCCCTATGCCTGACAAGTACTCCTTAGAGCCAGTTGCTGTGGAACTCAAATCTCTGCTGGGCAAGGATGTTCTGTTCTTGAAGGACTGTGTAGGCCCAGAAGTGGAGAAAGCCTGTGCCAATCCAGCTGCTGGGTCTGTCATCCTGCTGGAGAACCTCCACTTTCATGTGGAGGAAGAAGGGAAGGGAAAAGATGCTTCTGGGAACAAGGTTAAAGCTGAGCCAGCCAAAATAGAAGCTTTCCGACCTTCACTTTCCAAGCTAGGAGATGTCTATGTTAACGATGCTTTTGGCACTGCTCACAGAGCCCACAGCTCCATGGTAGGAGTCAATCTGCCAGAAGACCAGTGGTTTTTTGTTAAAGAAGGAGCTGAACTACTTTGCCAAGGCCTTGGAGAGCCCAGAGTGACTCTTCCTGGCCATCCTGGGCGGAGCTAAAGTCCGCAGACAAGATCCAGCTGATCAATAATATGCTGGACAAAGTCAATGAGATGATTATTGGTGGTGGAATGGCTTTTACCTTCCTTAAGGTGCCCAACAACATGGAGATCGGCACTTCTCTGTTTGATGAAGAGGGAGCCAAGATTGTCAAAGACCTAATGTCCAAAGCTGAGAAGAATGGTGTGAAGATTACCTTGCCTGTTGACTTTGTCACTGCTGACAAGTTCGATGAGAATGCCAAGACTGGCCAAGCCACCGTGGCTTCCGGTATACCTGCTGGCTGGATGGGCTTGGACTGTGGTCCTGAAAGCAGCAAGAAGTATGCTGAGGCTGTCACTCGGGCTAAGCAGATTGTGTGGAATGGTCCTGTGGGGGTATTTGAATGGGAAACTTTTCCCCGGGGAACCAAAGCCTTCATGGATGAAGTGGTGAAAGCCACTTCTAGGGGCTGCATCACCATCATAGGTGGCGGAGATACTGCCACTTGCTGTGCCAAATGGAACACGGAGGATAAGGTCAGCCATGTGAGCACTGGGGGTGGCGCCAGTTTAGAGCTCCAGGAAGGTAAAGTCCTTCCTGGGGTGGATGCTCTCAGCAGTATTTAGTACTTTCCTGCCTTTTAGTTCCTGTGCACAGCCCCCAAATCAACTTAGCATTTTCTGCATCTCCACTTGGCATTAGCCAAAACCTTCCATGTCGATTCAGCTAGTGGCCAAGAGATACAGTGCCAGGAACCCTTAAACAGTTGCACAGCATCTCAGCTCATCTTTACTGCACCCTGGATATGCCTACATTCTTCAAGATCCCATTTGAATTTCTTAACGACTAAACCATTGTGCATTCTAGAGTGCATATATTTATATTTTGCCTGTTAGTGAGCTGTGTTAGCTTAGTTCTCTTTTGATGTAGCTTATTCTTATTAGCTTTGTGACTGTTTCACTACTCAGCATGGAAACAGATGAAACTGCCTTTGTAGGTAGGGAGGTGAAATTGATGATCCATTAAATAAACAATAAAAGTGTCCATTGAAACCGTGAAAAAAAAAAAAAAGAAAAGCATCCAAAGTACTTTTACAACCAAACAAACACCATTTTAAAGATGACTAGATAAAACAAGCTTCTACTGCTGGATGTACAAATTAATTTTTCATTGGCTTTAAAAAGGATTAAACAAGTAGCATGTACACAATACAGTTAAACTCTAGCCTCTCTATGTTCAAGTCCCCTGGGAAAATGCCTACCCTTCCTATATGTCTTGGAAAAAAGCCTTCCTCATTTCCAAATTTAGATCAAGGAGTCCTTGACTGATTCCCAACATGGTTTTGGTTTTACTTTTACAGTAATCCTATTTTATAGTCAATTAACAGAAAACAAGATACCCTCCTATGTTTGAGTTGAGCTAAGTTCATAAGCTTTAAAGGCTGAGCCACTTGGGCATGGTTAGAACCAAGGAAAATTCATAGCCTCTTCTGTGATATACTCAATTATTACTGTGCAACTTGGTAGTTAGACATGCTTCCTTGTGGAGGACAAAAGGCAATATATAGCCACAGAAAATCTCAGATTACAAGTAAGAAGTCGGAGGTGGAGAGAGACAGGACATTGTGAATTTCCCTCTCTCCAGCCAGGAGCAAGGGGGAGCTTCTAGGGGGATGCTCGGAATCATAAGATTATTTACTCAGCCCCCCTACACACACACACACGCACACACACAGACACACAATCTGTACATCCCACATTCTCCTATCCCACAGATTGGCCTTATATAATCTACTATAAGGAGAATAATGTGTTTACCTATAATCCGCTTGCTTGGAATTCTAAACTCAGAATCCCTTTGAATGAACATAATATTTGCCACTAAGGTAAATAGTACGTGCCTGGCATGCACCATGTAAGAAGTACAGATGCCTTTGCTATGGTTTGGATGTAGGTCCCCTCCAAATCTTATGTTTAAATGTGATCCCCAATGTTGGAAGTGAGGTCCAATGGGAGGCATTGGATCGGTGGGGCCGATCCCTCATGAATGGCTTAGCGCCATCCCCTTGGTGATAAGTGAGTTCTTGCTCAGTTAGTTCACATGAGATCTGGTTGTTTAAAAATCTGGGACCTCCTCCTGGCTCTCTCTCACTCTGACTCTCACCATGTGACATGCCTGCTCTCCCTTTGCCTTCCACTATGGTTGAAAGCTTCCCAAAGCCCTCACCAGAACCAGATGCAGGAGTCATGCTTGCACAGTCTGCAGAATCATGAGCCAATTAAACCTCTTTTTAAAATAAGTTACCCAGTCTCAGGTATTTCTTTATAACAACTCAAATATATCCTAATACAGCCCTGTATCTGCCATGGTGGAGTGACTACATAGAGAAAGAGATGCTCAGGAAGCCCCATCTATTCCAGCCCCTGGCTGTCTGGCTTTCCCCAGCCCAGGCACCAGACATAAGAGTGAAGGAGCCTTTAAGATGGCTCCAGTCTCAACCACCATCTGACTGAGAAATCCCCGGACAAACTGCCTAGCTGAGCCCAGTCAACCCCCATATTAAACTATATACACTGGGACCTGTTGAGAGGTGGAGTGGGGGGGAGGGGAGAGCATTAGGAAAAATAGCTAATGCGTGCTGGGCTCAACCTAGGTGATGGGTTAATAGGTACAGCAAACCACTGTAGCACACGTTTACCTGTATAACAAACCTGCATATCCTGCACCTGTACCCCAGAACTTAAAGTAAAAATTAAAATTAAAAAAAAATTGTTATTCCTTAAGCCCTTACTATGTGGTGGTTTAACAACCAGCTATAGAGACCAGAATAGTCTCAATAAGAAGAATATCTGACTGAGTCTTCTGTCATCACACCACTGTCCTGGTCATCTCAAAGATCTGAATTGTTTTCCAGTCACACTCCACTTCTCCACCTCTGGCCTTCACTGTCTATTCCTACTTTAGCCACACATTGAGCCAACCAGGAGAATCTTAATAGAGGGAGAAGACTGTTCTCAAGTTGAAGATGGATGTAGTTGTACTAACTCTGCCCAAGAGATGAGTGCCTCTATTTATCCAATATAGCATCGAATGAGCAGTTTAGTCTGCATTTCACCTTGGATTCCAAGATTTACTCCCAGACATACGGCTGTTCTGAAATAGCCTCCAGTTATAGCCCTCCCAGCCTCATGCCCTAAGTGGAAACACATGATTCCAAGCATTTTGATGTGTTGTTTATAGCCTACTTGAACTATTGCCAGGTTTGAATTGGCAATGCAATTTGGGAACACATTCTAAAACTATTACTTCACCCAAAAAGGAAGAATGTTTTGTCTTTTTAAGAATATTCCAAATTAAAAACTATTTAGCAAGCTCAAAGAAGTGAATTTCTCAGATTCAAGAAAGTGTTCACGCTGGGCGCAGTGGCTCACACCTGTAATCCCAGCACTTTGGGAGACTGAAGCAGGTGGATCACCTGAGGTCACGAATTCGAGACCAGCCTGACCAACATGGTGAACTCGTCTCTACCAAAAAATACAAAAAATTAGCCAGGCATGGTGGCAGGTACCTGTAATCCCAGCTACTCGGGAGGCTGAGGCAAGAGAATGGCTTGAACCCAGGAGGTGGAGGTTGCAGTGAGCCGAGATCAACACCATTGCACTCCGGCCTGGGCAATGAGAGCAAAACTCTGTCTCAAAAAAGAAAGAAAAAGAGAAAGAAAGAAAAGAAAAATATTCATATATGCTATGAGAGTTTAAGATTACATTGTATCCATAAGAATTACTTTTCGTTCAAAGAAGAATTTCTGTTATAAACTAGGGGATTAAACACACAAGCCCATACACACACACACACGCATACTTGTGGACAAAACTTTGAAAAAAATAAAACTTGCTTTCCTAGAAGGCAATCAGAAGCTGTGTCAAATTTCCCTCCAGTAGGCCACATAAACAAATGAGACACATATTTAAACAAATTGATAGATGGTAGGTTATCAGTGGAGCAATCAAGGCTTGATCAGTATATTTTTCCAGCAGGGCCAAGCCAATGTGATACAGCAGGAATCTTGCAAGCTCAAGGGAGCACTGCAGAGGCACAAAGCTACCTGCTGTAAATGGCAGGCTGTTTTTCTACACAGGTCTCTATGAGGAGATGGGAGAGAATGCTATAAAAAGAATCACTGCAGCTTAATAGAAAAGTCTCATTTTTCTGCTTAGCTTTATTTTTATTTTCCAAAGCATTTTAAAATTAAATAAAAATTTTCCCATTGAGGTGCAATCTCAACCTGCTAATGTCATGTTTATAAAGGCAATCTGGCACATGGAGAAGAGCAGGCTTTGAAGACAGAAGGGCCATGTTCAAATCCCAGCTTCTGCTATTCGCTAGCGGTGTGAACTCATGCAAATTACATGACCCCCTCTTATCTTTGATTCTTCTTTTGGTAAAGTGGAGGTCATAATGCATATGATGGTGTTAGAGGTTAAACAAAATAATACCTTAAGTTACCAGTTCTATCTTAGAACATAGTAAGTATTCAATCACTAATTATACACATTAAAGATTAACATACTTAATTACTAATATATTTCTTATTAAATTTTATTATATTTTTTCCTTTTAAAACATTACCATTATATTATTAGTAATATGTATTATTTACAATAATTTTTTAAAACTCTCTGATCAGAATTAAGAGACCTGGTTCTGATACCTACATCGCTCTTTAAATAATATTCAATTTAGGCAACTTGCGTTCCATTCATTTAAGAGCCTCAGTTCTTTCGTTGTTGTTATATTAAAAAATGAAGGAATTAGGTTTTCTGATGTCTCTCCTGACAAACATTTCAAGCAATTTGTTTTCTTTGTCCAATAAGATGGCCTTGAACAAAACATTAGTGTTTATGGCCAAGGCATCTGGTCTTGGGACCAGGGGTATGCTGGTACATGTTTAACAATTGAATCTCTGGGTAAAAAAGCCCTGATTTGTGTTTGCCAATTACTATGGTGTAAATATTCCCACCATGGCCAATTTCTTGCTATCAGTGAGATGTTACTAAAGATAGAATTAGAAAGAGATACATACACAATGAGCTCTCATGGTACTATTCAAGCACATCATTGTGCCAAACTCACTCAATAGATCCCAGCACTTACTATTCAACTCACATTCAGTTCCTGAGCAGTTCTTACATCATGTAGAAAAAGAGCTCTGGGTATTAGGACACTCTATTTTCAGCTTCCTGTCAGGAAAGAGACATAAATAACTCCGTTTACCGCATGGAATGTACCACTGAATTCCCTGCCATTTTTGAAAAAGGAAAAATATGTTCGTAAACCATGAAACACTGAGATGCAAACTTAATCTGCTTTTCTTACACTCCATTCTATTTCTTCACTACTTTAAAATCTTCCCTAATTTCAGACTGTAAAAACAACATGACCTTTAAAGGTTCTAAATCAGAAAATAAGTAAAAGCAAACTTGGTCTCTTCTTCAATTCTTTAACACCTATAAGGATGATATTTGTCAGCTCAAATCTTTCTCTCATCTGAAAAGTCAATCATAAATTAATAGTGAATGGATTCTGAATACAGTATTCCCACAGATGCTGCAGCTTAAAGTGTTAGGATGTAGAGCAGAACCACAAATGAGAACCAAATACATGTTTTAGCAACTGATACATCATGTGTTGATTGCCAAAACACTAAAGCCCTGTAATCCACTCTAGGAGAGGCCCTCAGGAGATAACTCGGCAGCTTACTTTCTCACAGACCTGACATCTTTGATCTCAGACCTTTGATCTTCTTAGACCTCAGAGATTTGAAGTTGAAGAAACTTGCAAGAAGTCAGTATACTATTAAGTATACTGTGACAGTGTATATCTGACAGTCCAACAGATGCCTTGTATATTAGTCTGTTTCATATTGCCATAAAGAACTGCCAGAGACTGGGAAATCTATAAAGAAAAGAAGTTTAATTGATGCACAGTTCCACATGATTGGGGAGGCCTCAAGAAACTTACAATCATGGTGGAAGTCAAAGATGAAGCAAGGCACCCTCTTCACAAGGCAGCAGGAAGGAGATGTGCCAAGTGAAGAGGGGAGAGCCCTTTATAAAACTATCAGACCTTGTGAGAACTCACTCACTATCATGAGAACAGCATGGGGGAAACTACCCCCATAATTGTTCAGTTACCTCCACCTGGTCTCTCCCCTGACCTGTGGAGATTATGGGGGATTATGGAGATTACAGTTGACAATGAGATTTGGGTGGCCTCACCATATCACCTTGTACAGTGGGTTCCAATATTCATCTAAAGATTGAGAAGAAAAATCCTACTGATTTGCACCCCAGCAAAGTGTTTAAGTTTCTAAATTGTCACCCCGAGTCATCATGAAAAAAACATTATTTTGATCTTATTGTCTTCTGTGTGGTGTATAAGGACAATATATGATACCTTTCAGAAACATTCCCATCAAAAAGTATTTAAAAGTGCAATCTTCAATGCCTAGAAAATAAAATAATTTATTTCTTGGAAATGTGATATTGCTGCAGTTCTATATTTTAAGGCATCCACATGTAGAATGCCTCTCAAGTATAAGACATTGATGGCATAAGGATTTATAAAACAATATAGGAGACATTGTTTTTCTGCCCAGATCCCTATACTCAGCCCATGCATCCATCCTTTAGATGCTGTGAGTGCTGGCTGTCATCATTGTATTATTGGGAGTTGTGTCACTAAGAAGGTCATCTCCTGGAAGGGGCAGCTTGTTTCACTAACTTAGTGACAAGTGTGTACAAAAGCTCTTATATCCCCACCCTTGCCTAAAGGTGGAACGAACTTTGTAGTGCAATTTGTGATTCAGAGCTCCCATACAAAATCAGGCTGAGATGGTCTCCAGGTGAGATCATATCCTGGCTTGACTCTTTTCTGTTTTGCTTCCCTCAATCTTCTCCTCCTGAGAACACTTCCTCAAAAAGGCATTTGCAAAAGAGTCCACATCTGAGGGTCTACTTCTAAAGTACCCAATCTAAGACAAACTTAGACCCTTCTCTCAAGAATATAAGCGATATATAAGAGTTGCACAGAAAAATAATTCTGGAGACTTGCAGTGTTATTCTTGAGTATTCAGCTGAGTATGGGCCAGCACAAGCACATGAGGAAAGGAACACCAGAGAAGTTTAAAGGGAGAAATCCCTGGAGATCACACAGGGCTAAGAATAGCATCCATTCCTCACAGGCTGAGTGGAAAACTTACAATTCACAGGGCATTGGCTAGAATATTAAAAAGAGTTTTGCCTCAGTCATGGTGAAAAATATCATCAGACTATACAGTGCTCTGATCTCACATAACAACACTTAAAATCAAGACTCAAAAGTATCAAGATATTTCTAAGTAACTATACTCCAGAACAAAGCTTTAACGTACTTATAGAAATTCAAAATTATACAACATCCTACAAGATAAGGTTCACAATATCTGGCATCTAGTAAAAAATTACCAGGCATTCAAAGAAGCAGAAAAATGACCTGAAGTGAAAAAAAACAAACCAATCAATGGAAAGTCACATAGAGATGACACAAATGCAGAAATTAAAAAAAAAAAAACTATTTCGTTTGTTCAAAATCTAGAGGAAAGATTAAATCTGATAAATAGAGACATGGAAGATTTGAGAAAGACCCAGCAGGTTAGATACTGCAAAAGAAAATGTTAGTAAACTTAAGCAATTTAGCAATAGGAACTATCCAAAATAAAACAAACATAAAATGGGAAAAACCATAGCATCAATGGTCTCTGAAACAATTTCAGGTGGACAAATACATATGCAATTGTCATCTCTGAAGGAGAAGGGAGATGGAGAGGACAGAAAAACATATTTAAAGAAATAGTCAACAGAATTTTCATATTTAATGAAAAACTATAAGCCCACAGATTCAAAAAGCTGAACAAACCCCAAGTGTAAGAAACATGAGGAAAAGCACAGCAAGACACTCTATAATCAAATTTTTTAAAACAAGTAATAATGAGGAAATACTAAAAACAGACAGAAGAAAAAAATACATATTAAGCACAGGAAAACAAAGATAAGGATTACAGTAGATTCTGCATTGAAGCAATGTAAGCTAGAGGACAGTGGGGCAACATCTCTGAAGTACTGGAAGAAAAAACTATCAACCTAGAATTCTGTACATAGAAACACTATCCTTCAAAATCATGGCAAAATAAAGACTTTTGAAGACATACGAAAATGAAAGAATTCATCAGAAGGAGAAAAAAAAATTACAAAATATATTAAAGAAAAAAATAAAAGATTAAAATCTTGATATATGCAAAAAAGAACACTGGAAATGGTAACTATATGAATAAATTTAAAGAAATGTTGTCATATCAGTCTCCTTAAAAGATATCAGCCACTTAAAGCAAAAATAACAACGTATTATAAAATTTATAACATGTAAAGTGGAATGTGTGGCAACAATAACACAAGGACCAGGAGGAGGTGAGAAACGATAGTGTTGTAAGGTCCTTATACTATATAGGAAGTAGTGTAATATCACTTGAAGGTAGACCATGGCAAATTTTAAAGCTACCACTACAATACCATGCACACAAAAGTTATAGATAAAGTCATATAGGAGGTAAAATGAAACCATAAACATTATTCAATCCAAAAGATGAGAGCAAAAGAGGAAAAAGGAGGAAATAACAGACAGGAAACATTGAAAATAAAAAATAAAATGTTAGATATAATCCCCACCATATCTATAATATCACGTGTGGTGAACAAACTCTAAGATGGCCCCCAATTATTCCTCTCTCCTTTTATTCGTGCCCTTGCGTGTATTCATGCTCTCCTCTTGAGGGTAGGTGGGGCTTGTGACTTGATTCTAACTGACATAACATGGTCAAGGTAATGAGCTATCACCTCCATGATTGTTATATAAGATTATACTTTCCATCTTTTAGTAGACTTTCTCATTGCCTGTCTCTCTTACTGACTTTGATGAAGTAAGCTGCCATATGAAGAAGTTCACATGGCAAGGGACTACGAGTGACCCTCATTGTGACAGCATGCAAGGAATTGAATCCTGCTGACAACACATTAGCTTAGAAAGTGATTCTCCTTCAGTTGAGCCTCAGATGAGACTCCAGCCCTACCCCAACTCTTTGATTTCAACCTTGTGAAATATCCTAAAGCAGAGGACCCAGCTAAACTGTGCCTGAATTCCTGACCCACAGAAACAGTGAAATAAATGTGTGTTGTTTTAAGCTATTACATTTGTGGTAATACTCTTCTGCAGCAATAGATAATTAATTAAATATGAAATGTAAATGGTTTAAACACCCAATTAAAATGGAGATTGTCAGACTGGATTAAAAAAAACCAAGACCCAATTATATGCTACTTTTAAGAAACCTACTTTAAATATAAGGATATGAATAAGTTAAAAATAAAAACATAAGTTATACCATGCTAATTCTAATCTTTAAAAAAAAGAAGCAGGAGTTTCTGTAATGATATAAGACAAAGTAGATTTCACTGGGGATAATATGAATAAGAGTAAAGGTGGTCATTTCATAGAGTCCAATTCAGCAAGAGGATATGACAATCTTAAAGTTGTATGTTCCTAATAACAGAATTATTGCATCAATTAAAAACTGAAAGAAGTATAAGAAGAAATAGAAAAATTCATCATTACACTCAGAAACTTCCCCCACATTTTTCTCAATAATTGAAAGAATAAATTAACAGAAAACCAATAAGGATACAGAAGACCTGAACAACACTATTAAACAAATTAACCTAATTAGCATTTGTGCAACACACACAAAAAAGCAAAATACACATTCTTTTCAAGTACACAGAGAGCATTTAACAAAATAGGGCATTTCTGGCCCATAAAAATCTTTTGTCTCATTTCCCCTGTGGTATTCTTAAACTAAAAGTGCTAAAATCTCAATCTCTATTCTTAACCTCACTCATATTGTCCATGGGATTTCAGAAGGAGGAAGGATAAACAGGGAAACCCTCTAATACAAAGTGTGCCAAATGCTTGTTTTGGGAAGGAAGATTTCAATGAAGCAGAAGACTTGAGAGAGGGAAGATTCTAGTTCACCTTAAACATTGGCATGTTCTAAATGGCGCTCATGGGACTGGATTAATAGATGCTGATACAATTTGGATGTTTGTCGCCTCCAAATCTCATGTTGAAATGTGATCCCCCAATGCTGGAGGTGGGTCTGGTGAGAGATATTTGGATCATGGGAGCAGATTCCTCATAAATGGCTTGGTGCCATCCCCATGGTAATGAGTGAGTTCTTGCTCTGCGAGTTCATGCAAGACCTGGTTGTTTAAAGGAGGCTGGAACTTCCTCCTCTCTCTCTTACTCTCCCTCCCACCATATGATATACTTTCTCCTCCTTTGCCTTCTGCCATGATTAGAAGCTTCCTGAGCCCCTCATCAGGAGCAGATGCTGGTACTATGCTTCCAGTACAGCCTGCAGGACCATGAGCCAAAATAAATGTCTTTTCTTTATGAATTACCCAGTCTCAGGTGTTTCTTTATAGCAATGCAAACAGACTAACACAGATGCTCAACACATTGTCTTTTGTTATCAAAAAGGTTGAGGTCCAGTTATTTTTGGCTCAATGACATTAAGTATATTATTAAAGTTTGTTTATATAAGATGGCATTTAGATAATCAGTAATACTACAGGGTAGTAAAAATGCCAAGAAATTCAATATTTTACTAGGGGAGAGATTTCTATAAATACTTCTTACGGTGACATTACTGTGCCTGGAGGAGGGGGAGGCAACTCAGTCTGTAAGAAAATTTAAGACGATATATAATGTTGCTTGCTCACTCCGTGTGAAATCAATCAATAGTTTAATTCAACACAGCTACAATGTTGAATCAATGATTCGATGTAAAACCAAAGCTATTAATGGGGAGATAACTCCCCTAGAGTTGCACTGAAAAGCAAACAAGAAACTTCATAAAAAGTAAAAAGACTGTTTCTCTGGTGGGTTGTCATTGAAAATCCTCATGCATGTGCAGAGCATAATTGATTGGATGGAAGTTACTGGAATAGGCTATGCAGATCTTAAAAAGCTTCAGGTTATTCAAATTCACTTTAGCACTCAGTACCATTGGGCAATTTTGTAAAGAAAATAGAACAATCTGGGTAATTATAGCAAGGAATATTTTTTATAGAGAATTTTTTTGCAAATTGTTATAACTGTTCTGAAGGTCAATGTCCATATAAATATAAAAGGTGTGTACTTTTAGCCCCAAAATACCCACTGCTCAGATATGCTCACAAAATTGACTGTCATATATGCCCACAAAAGATATGTTTCATTTAGAACTTTTTCTTCTAGCAAATAATGGAAAATCAATGTCATCCAGCTTAAACAATAAAGGAGGTTTGTTGGCTTACAGACTTGGAAAATTCAGGCATAAGATGGTTCATAATTTGAGCTGTTTTATACAAGGTGAAAAAAATTGACAAAACAGTAGAAAAGTGATACAGGAATGAGATGACAGCCAATATAGGGTGTATCATCAAGCTAATTTCCACTGTGGACAACTTAGAACTTAATTTCAATAGAAAAACCCTAAGAAGCAGTGTAAAACATATTACCTCAGAGGTAATCCATCCTAGGGGAAGAGGGTTGACAGCTTCTCTTAAGGGGCTTTAATTGCATTGTGCTAGACAGAGGACTCCAGTCATAAGAGAAACCCCTCAGACAACAAATTCAGTACTGATAATTAGAATTTGGGCCAGTGGACACTGAAGTGGTAAAGACAAGTGGATATGTGTAGGACATCAACAACATCTGCCTCAGATGAATTTTGGATTGGGTGACTCATCGGCTCAACAATGCCATGAAGATTCTCTCTCCCCATTCTGATTTCCAGGATTAATTTTATCCAAACAATGGTTTCCATGGTGGTCATTAAATGAGTACCAGTCCCAAATGGGGCTACATATATTGTAGAATATGGAAAGCACTTCAATGTCAATTTTCCAAGCAAAAATGCTTATATTTAGTAATTAGACTGGATTGAGGCAGAGGCATATCTTGAACTAATGACTTTGTTACATGGATTAAATCAACCGGTATCGACCCCCAGAGATAAAGATGGATTGTCTTCCTCAAAGGCACATAGAAAATCTGGATACTGTTGAGAAGGGAGAAGCTGAGAGGATGCTGTGTAGTTCAATCACAAATGTATAGTGATATATGTGTAAAGATGTTAATTACAACCTTCTTTGCAAGAGTGAAAACCTAGGGACATCCAAAACATGCATCAATAGGAGACTTATGAGTTAAACAAATTATTGTATATTCTTACCGCGGATGCTAAGCAGTAGTAGATCTTTATTTTCTGATATAGATCGGTCTTCAAGATATATCATTAAATGAAAAAGCATATGCAAATCAATGTGTAAAGTAAATCACTTTTGTAAATTAAAAAGGCAAGCCCACACAACTACGGAGCTGTGGGATGATAAATGTTTGTTGTCTTAGTGGATATGGGTAGGGCACCAACAACATCTGCCTCAGATAGTCTTGGGGTAATTGTTATATTGTTGTGCAGAAATAGTCAATGCAATGGCCTAACAGGAAAAGCACAGCTATAAATAAAAGTACAATATGATTCTCTTTATTTTTAATAGTTAAAATTTGAAACATCCAAGTGTCCATCAATAAAAGAATGGATAAGCAAACTGTTTATTCATATAATGGAATGCAAATCTCAATAGAAGAATTGAGGTACTAATATACACTATAACATCCATGAATCTCAAAAACATACTGAGTGAAAGAAGTCGCACATAAAAGAGTACATGTTGTGGGATTACATTCATATAAAGTTCTAGAATGGACAAATTCTCATATATAGTGAAAAATAATCAGAACATTGATTTCCTATTGGAGGGGAGAGTGAGAGATGGGGACAGGGTTTGCCTGGGAAGGAACATGAAGGAACTTTCTGGAGTGATGGCAATGTTCTCTATCGTGATGAGGGTTTGTATTTGTCCAGACTCAGTGGATGTGTACTTAAGATTTGTGCATTTCATTGTACGTTAATTTTATATAAAAAGAAAAATCTTAGACAAATACTGAACTCTAATTGATAATATGCATGCCGAAGTGTACAGAGGAAATGTACAGATGTCTTCAATTTACTTTGAAATGCATTAAAAAATGAAATGGGCCAGGTACAGTGGCTCATAATTGTAATCCCAACATTTTGGGAGGCTGAGACAGGAGGGTTGCTTGAGGCCAAGAGTTAGAGACCAGCCTATGCAACACAGTAAGACCCCGTCTGCTATCTTTAAAAAATAATAATAAGATAGGTTAATATAGGTGATAAAATAAGCATAGTAAAATATAAATGATAGAATCTAGGTAATTGTATACAAATATTCACAATAAAATTCAACTTTGCTGATGTTTGAACATTTTCATAATAAGGTAATTTAAAAAATTAAAACTACATACATAGCATTATTGATATCCCTTCAAGACAACTAAATGAGATTTTTTTCCCCCCAAGTACAAAACAATACTTGTATATTGATCTGAAGCTCAATATAAAATTATTAGGCAGGTCTGATTCATCAGGCACTCATTAATTCATTCAAACATTTAACAGTTATTTATTGAACATCTATTACTTGCCAGGCACTTGAAAGAAAGCAAAAATGCAGACAAGTCCACTCAATAAATAATTATCTACTTTCACCCATAGTAACCGACTTGGAAAGGAATGCTTTGTAGCACCAACATATGATGAGAAAGTCTTTCATTCACAGCTACTTTAAATGTTATATTTTGCTTATTAAATAAGCTACTTTCAACACGGAAAGTCAATAATGTTAAATCAGAAATAATTACACAAATGCTGATGTCAATTTCAAATTTTTTCTTGAATATATTTTCAGCCTTGGAAGCAGAGAAATTTAGACTTCACAAAAGAGAGGCCCTCACAAACACACATGTGATTTTAAAAACAGTATTATGCTGACAGGTCGAGAAAGCTCTAAATGTCATGTCCTCACAAGAAGCTATTATGCACCATGCTTGAACAGGGCTGGGGGACCTAGCAACAGAAGGAAGAAAAGGTTTCCAAGCCGAAAGGGCTGCTTGCTTCAGAGCTAAATCTTAAATTGCCACACCTTGAGGTCTTGACCAGGAAAATGACAGCCATCCAATGCCTCAACCTAATAACAGGTCTTGTTTCCTTGCATGACATTGGATTTATTAGATAGACATTTTTAAACATATGATTTTTCAGTGTAATTCAAGTTATATCTCGAGGTGGAGCACAAACGCTGAATTTCTGTATATAAATATATTCTGGTCTATGAATCTATCTCTTCTCTCACACACAAAAGCAAGGTTTTAAGATGGGAATCAGAAATAATCCGAGTTATATATACTGTAGTAATTCACATTACACCACTAAATGTGACTCTGAGTAATTTAAATGTTAGAATGCAGGGTTGAACAGCAAGACAGAGGCTGAGAATTTGCCAGCCAGAAAATTTGAAACCCTTCCTGATGCTCACTCTCAAGCAGCACTGGATGCCTTGAAATGCACTTGGGCTTCATGACTCACTTTACCTTTCTTTTTCCCTGGGGATTATCCTACTTCCTGTTTTGTCCAAACTAGCCATCAAAGCTTCTATTATTTGAAAGTCTTGCTAAAACATCTTCTTTTCCTTCAAGGTCCTGGAATTTTACCATCATCTTCCCTTTAATCTCTCTTCTCTTTCCCAAGTATAAGCGTAGCTTTGAAGGGGGAGAAAAGTTACAAAAAGGGCTATTTTATATATATAAATGGAACTGGGGAGAAACACTTGTCAGCATTTGCTTCAGAGGAGAAGAAGGCGTGGGGGAAAGTAACATTTGTGAATTCTCTAAATTTGAACTTTGACTATTTTTGTCTCATAGGGACTGAAACCACCTCCTTCTCCTCTCCCTGATGCTTCTACAAAACACTACTCATTATCTACAGTAAGAGCCCTGAAATCAGCTTCTCTCTCACTCAGTTCATGGAAGTGCCCACCGACAGAAAAAGGAAATGATAATTAAAAGTACACTGTAGAGAGTTCTGTGCCCCAATCACCAATCCCCCCAATGCAACACAGAGGAGAGAGAGACAGAGACAGAGACAGAGAGACAGATGTTTTTACTGTTTGTCCCAAGGACCTTACCACATCATTGGTTCTAGCATGTGAGTAGAAACCATAAACTAAGGAGATGTTATTCCATGAAACGAAAGCAAAATATCAGGCTCAGAACTTAAAAGTTCCATTTATTTTAATGTGGTTCTTAAATCTCTATCTGGCGTGGTAGCTCACATAATCTTGAGGCTGTATCTCAAGTCGTAGTACAACAGGACAGGACAAATACCTTTTATCCCTACCAATTCCTACCCTACAATTCACATTCTAAAACTGACCCAGGCAACTGGTCCTTATTTATCTACTGCTCTCATTTCTCCAGATGGCTCTGTTGAAATTCCCTTAACAGGGAGAAAGCATTTCTCCTATTCAGTATTGCCTCAAAGCATTTGTAGACTAAATTGACTAACTTTCTCCTCAATCTTAATTCAGCTATTAAGCCAATCCAAACCTCTTTATATTATTGTAGTTTTTGCTTACTCCACTGTTTCCACCCAAACCATTCTTAGTGTCTTTCCAATGTTTATGTATTATCTCATTTCTCTTCTTTTTGTAGCACCTCAAAAAGCCATACTCAGGATTCACTTTGGAAATACATAGGTTTTTCTCAGGCACTGCTCAACGGAAAAAAAAAAAGCTCAAATTCTTCCTTCACTATTGGTTGAAAATTCAAGAGACAACATACGTCTTTGCAAACAATACTTTCATCTCAATTCCTGCTTTAATAAGGATTCTGTTTGGTCTCAAGTGACCAAAACCCAGTTCAAATTTACTTAAACCCAAGAAGGAATTTTTTGGCTTCTTTCATTGGAAAATCCAATAGTCATCTGCCAGAAGCCCCAAAATGAATCTCTTTTCATTTCCTGGCCCTTTCTTCTTCTATGCTGGTTTTATTCTCTCTAGTAGCTCCCTCCCTCCTGCCCCAACAAATCATGACAGAAATGATCACCAACAGTTATGGGATTAAATCTTACCTGCTTATCCCTACCATCTGAAAAAGACATATATTTCCGATAGCCCAGGAAAAAGCCCAAAGAAAGTAATGGAGATCAGCAGGCAAGGGGTACCTGTGGTCCTCATGCCCTGGACAATAGTCTAACCCTCTGGATTTCCTCACAGGGCCCCAGCAGAGCAGCTGATCTATAAGTCAGGCCAGGGAGACCACTGCAGCTAGAAGAGTAGCTATTTTAAAGACATCAGCTCTAATTTCCTGTGGATCTCAGTTTATCCCACCAGCCTGCTTTTGGGAAGGCACAAGAAGATCCTGCTGTTCCAGCAATGTGCAGATTCCAATTGAGGACTCTAGGGATGAACCCTCACACTGGCGAAACCGAAGGGACATTTGGTGCAAACAACTGTGACCTGAAAACAATGTCCTCTCCTTTGTTCTCTAACGCAGAGGAGTGGGTAGCCATGAAGATTTCAAAGTAAAAACGGCTATGTGCAGGCCCCACGGAACTTGCAGTTCTCCTAGGTGATACCATACAAGCAGTCAGAGAGACAAGGGACCCACATACGATCATCTGGAGTGAGGTTTGTCCATGGCAGAAGATATTTATTTAATTCAAATCTCTTTAAGTATATTAAAGAGACCCTAGCAATTTTTATGCTTTAAGTTCTAAAACCCTAAATCAATTTTTTTGTGATTTTCATTTAAACATAGGCTGTTGGTTTTAAAATAATTATCCCTGAAGTTTTATTAAAATAATGCAGCTGTAAGTAAGCAGCATTACTTTCAAGACCTCTATTTGAAATGAAATGAACACTTTCTAGATTTTAATGCATCATAACCCACCAATTTCATAAAATTGCATCCACTTTTCAAAGCTTATATTGCCCCATGGAAGCAGTGCTTTGAAAACGCTGAAGTATTTGATTCTCTAATGTTTCCATTTAGCCAATTATAGGAGGGTTTTCATAATCACCCCCTTAAAAATATTATAAAAGCAATTTCTAGCATGGCTCTAGTATGGATGGGAAATGTTAAAGGCATTGATTTCATTGAACTGCAGGAAAATTTGAGATTAGAAAATAATAAGATAAAAAAATGAAACATTTTCCTGCTGCTTAACGTGGGCTCAATTGTATTGGAACAGCTAAAATTTTGACAAAAAAGGATAACTTCTGTCTTTAAGACAAGCTACCTATAAAATGAAGGTAATTATTGTAGAGGTGGAAGACAGTATTCACTTCAAATAAGATATAGATATTTACCAAATTTTACAAATATTGACATATTCATATCAGAGAGACCATTAAAAACTCAATATTTCTAAAGAGTAAGAGTAGACAAACCTCTAATTTCACCTATTTTCATTTTGAAAAGCTTTATACTTAATAAATCCAGAAAAGGTAGAAATTGACAGAAAGGTAAAATGTTGATGTCAACAAGAATTGTCAGTATGTAAGATGGAGAAGATGAAAATAAGGATAAGATTCTAAATTCTTGTATTTCCCAAAAATATTTCCTCTATCCTTCCTAAACACTGGTTTCATGTCCATATCTGATATCTCAGTCTCTGAAATGATGTCCCAGTAATCCTCGTCTCCTGGTTCACGCTCTTTTAGAGTCTCCTCGAACACCGAATAGGGCTGACGTGTCAGCAAACAAGATACTGCAGAAATGATGAAGTATGTCATTGAAAGCCTGAGTCTTATAAAGACATTGTGGCTTCTGTCTCCTCTCTCTTGGATCACTCACTCTGGGGAAAGCCAGCTGCCATGACACCCAAGCCACAATTTGAGAAACCCATGTGGCAAGGAACTGAGGCCTCCTGCCAATAGCCACATGAGTGAACCATCTTGTAAGTGAATCTTCTAGCCACAGTCAAACCCTCAGATGACTGTGGTCCCAACTGACATCTTGACTGAAATCTTCTGAGAGACCCTGAGCCAGAACTACACAGCTAAGATGCTCCTAAATTCTCAATTCAAAGAAATGATGAGATAATAAATGTTTGTTGTTTTAAGTCACTAAGTTTTATGGTAATATGTTATGCATAATAGAAAAGCAATACAGAGGATTTCAGTATAGTTTATGTCTACAAATAGCATAGAAATATTTAGTTTAAATCAATTGATGAATTTTTAACTGGATGGCTGATGGTGTTTCTGTCCAGGGATCTTTGACAGTTGCCACATAGGATGCCAGCTTGTAAAAGTCCTTTCAAGAATAGTCACAATCTCAAAAATAAAAATAAAAATTATTTGATAACCCTTCACAGAACATTCAAATTATTTTATTATCACAAATAGCATGTTAGTGGTAGGTTTTCTTGTAGCTGAACTAAGCATTCTTAGTTCTTGATGATAAAATTAAGGAGGTTTATTTTCTATTTATGCAAGAAATAGTATTTCCTGAAAAATGTCTGGAAAAGAACTTAGGGTACTTGCTGATAGTGTGGCAAAATAGTCATTAAAAATCACATGGAACTGATAAAAAATTTTCATTTTCTTTGACTATTATGAATTCAATCAGAAAATATCCAGTAAAATGGTTGAATCCAAGCAAAGACTTTCAAACTCCTAAATTAAGCATGGCTCTGTGGCAAATAAAAAGAAATATAAAACAGAGTCTCAGTGAATAGGTGGAGCACAGGGAACTTTTAGGACGGTGAAACTATTCCATATGAATATATGATATTCTAACTATAACGGTAGATACTTGTCATTATATATTTGTCAAAGCTTATAGAACATACAACACAGAGTGGCACCTATTGTAAAATATGGACTTTGGGTGATGTGTCAAGGTTGGTTTATCTATTGTAAGAAATGTAACCCACTGGTGAGGATATTGATGGTGAAAAGGCAGTGGGGAGAGAGAGAGAGAGGGTACATGGCAACTCTAATTTCTGCTCAATTTTACTGTGAACCTAAAACTGCTGTAAAAAAAAAAAAGTCTATTGAGGGGGCAGGAGTGACAGAAAAGTCTCTGCCATCCAGGAAACTTAATTATTTATTCAACAAATCGTCACTTGGTTGTTTCTTTTTATCCTTTCACTTTCCACCTTTCTGTGTCTTTATGCTTTATATGTGTCTCTTATTAACTGCATATAGTTAAATTTTGTCTTTTTATCTAACCTAAGAGGCTCTGTCTTTAATGAGGGCTGTTGAATCAGTCCTATTCAAATATATACTCCTATATTGATTATCACTATAGGTATATGTGGAGTTTTTTTCACTGTTTTGAGTGTTCTGCCTATCTTTGTCTTTGCTTCTTTTTCCTCTTTTTCTGTTTTCCACTTACTTGAAAGATATACATTGTATTTCTATTGTTTTGGTAAAAGATTATCATATACCTACTTGACTTTACTATTTGGAATATAAACACATGTTTAGACTCCTCCTGAACAATTCAAGGTACCTAGAATGCTTTAACCCCCACATAGACCCATCCCCAATGTTCCATGACAGGTCATATAATGTTTAATACCTCTTTATTTTGGACCCCATCCTCTCCTCTCAAATATTCATTATTGCTCTTCTTAGTGTAGGATTTTTTAAAAATGGTCATTGGTTATTTAGATTTGCCCAGTTGTTTTTCAATTTCTTCACTCAACATGGCTTCTTAAATACTGATCTTTCTTTTTAGGCCTGCTTTCCTTCTTATAAACATGTATTCTTTAGTATTAAGGGTCTGTGAACAGTACAAGGGTTTGTGAACTCTCAGACTTTATTGGGGACAATCTTTATTTCACCTTTAGTCTTTATAGATAGTAGTGCTATTTTTGTAAAGATTTTCCTTCTAGTCATTTGATTGCTCTTCCTTAGTCGACGCTATTTCTTTGATATTTAATTCTCCCTCATCCTTTTAATTTTCTCCTTCCTGAACTCACACAGGCATATGTTGAGCATTCTTATTCTTTCATTGTTTTAATCTATGTGAGCAGAATTCTGGGTATGTATTTAAATCCATATTTCAATCTCTCTAATTATTTAATAATGTGTTTTCGGTGGCACAGCTTGGCTCAACTATGAATAAAATTTATACAGTCAAATTATTAAGCTAAAATTACAATGAAACTATACTGAGAAAATGGGCATGTAGGAAATGTTCATGTGTGTGGTGGAGGTGAAGAGATCTGAAAGAGAGGTAAATTCTGATCAAGGATAGTGGAAAATAATAAGATACTGCCTACGGCTTTAAAAGAAAGAGAAGTAAATCCTGATCGAGGATAGTGGAAAATAATTAGCTATTGCCTACAACTTTAAAAAAAAGTATCAATGTAAACATGCTATTTACAATATAAACACCAAAAAATTAAAAATTAAGAAGTTGAAAACGCCTCCAAAGATGAAAAAGAGATAAAGTAGAGGTTGGGGATAGGGACTGGGAACCAATATGTATTCATCATACATCTTGGAAAGTATTTGACTCTTTCAATTATGCACAAGAATAACTCATAAAAAAGAAAAAAATAAATTAAAAAACAAATAGTGGTTGATGCCAGGTGGCTCATGCCTACAATCCTAGCACTTTGGGAGGCTGAGGCAGGAGGATCACTTGAGCTCAAGAGATGGAGACCAGCCTGGGCAACATAGTGAGACCTCATCTCCATATTAAAAAAAAAAAAAAGTTTTTAAAAAAGTGATTGAATGGAAATGAAACTCTAGGGAAGAAATGTGTAGATTTAAAAATCAAACAAAAGCCAGGCACGGTGACACAAACTTGTAGTCCCAGCTACTTGGGACACCGAGGCAGGAGAATTACTTGAGGTCAGGGGTTTGAAGCTGCAGTGCCCTATGATCGTGCCTGTGAATAGCCAGGCAGTCCAGCCCAGGCAACATAGCAAGACTCTGTCACTCCATCAAAAAAAAAAAAAAAAATCAAATAAAAATGAGCATGTTACCCCATTTGTGATTTGAAAGCATAATACGAAGGTAAAGTGACATTCTCTAGGTACCCGTAGTCAATTCAAAATTTTCACTATGAATCTTTAACCATTATTTTGCCAAAAGTTTGTAAAAATAAACCTCTAACCTGCGTTGGTTTCTGAATCCCATGCTGTAAAATTATAAAGTTTACCAAGTATAGAAGCCCCAGTGGGAAATTTCATCTAAATAAAATAGCTTGATATTTTTAACTGCTGTAATTTGGAAAATGTTATTCTTTTAAAAAAATCTTTCTCTCTTCAAAAAAATAACATGTTTTCTAAATACAGCAGTAAATAGTTAATTTTATGGGTAACTCAAGACATTTGGAGATACCTGTCCACCATTAAACTGTTGTCTACCTGCCTGGTTAAGAAGACAAGTTTCTACCCATATGTGCAGAAGTGGCTCATGGAGAAACGAGAAGGTGGTGAGCTCTGATAAAGCACCTGTTATCGTTTCTCTAGTGACTCCCCAGACGTTTGCAAATGGGAAACTGGTCAAGAAGGTGAAGGAGGATGGGGTGTGGTGGCTCATGCCTCTAATCCCAGCACTTCGATAGGCCAAGGTGGGAGGACTGCTTGAGCACAGGAGTTAGAGACCAGCCTGGGCAACATAGTAAGAATTCCATCTACAAAAAAACCAAAAACTCATCTGGGCTGGTAGTGCAAACCTGTGGTCCCAGCTACACAGGAGGCTGAGGTGAGAGGATTGCTTGAGCCTGGAAGGTAGAGGTTGCAGTGGGTTGCGATCATGCCACTGCATTCCAGCCTGGGTGACAGAGCAAGACTCTGTCTCTAAAATAAACAAATAAGAAGTGAAAGGGTTCAAAGCAACACTGTCCTAAAGAAATATAGTGTGAGCCATATATGGAATTTTAATTTTTCTATTAGTCACATTAAAAAGTAATAAGAAACAGGTAAAATTAATTGTAAGGCTGTATTTGAGTTAATCTAACATATCCCAAATGTTATCATTTCACCATGTAATCAATAAAAACATTAATAAGAGATGTTACATTTTTTGGTACGAATTCTTCAAAATCTAGTATGTATTTTACACTTAAACAGCACATTTCAATTTGTGGTAAGCCACATTTCGAGTCCTCAACAAACACACAGGTGCCTAGTGTCTGCTATATTCCACAGCACAGATACAAACTATCATCTTTCATGTCCAAGCAAGACTCAAAATTGAAGAATGATAATTTACTATGGAATATATCCGAAAAGCAGGAAGCATCAATCAGATGTCCCTAAGTTAGCATTTCAGACAAGAGGACTTCCCTTTCTCTCTATGCCCCAAAGTCCTGTAGATCAGGACTGACTTCAATCAGGAATCCATAAACTTTTTCTGTAAACGGGGCCAGAGCATAAGTATTTTAGAAATTGCAGGCCAGACAGTCTCTGTGGCAACTATTCAATTCTGCTGTTAGAGCATCAGAGCAGTCATAGATAACACAAACAAATGAGCACGGTTATATTCTAATAAAACTTTACGGACACAAAAATTTGAATTTCATATAGTTTTCATGTCATGAAATTTTTGTTTTCAAACATTTAAAGATGTAAACACCTTTCGGACCTCATGAAGCCTACCAAAACAGGCTAAGGGCCAGATGTGGCCTGCTGGCCATTGTTTGCCAACCCCCAGAGGATGGGGATTAAGAAAGGGAGTGCTAAGAGATTCTATCTTAATTACAGGATGTGGGAGAGAAAAATATGCTGCCCCAAAATATAGATTGTTGAGCTAACAGCAATTGAGAAGAAGCAGATGTAGGAAAGCTCTTTGCCTTCCTTCTATTTGCCTAAACGCAGGATTTAGAATTTACAAAGACAAAAGATATCTTGCCCCCACCCCTTCTACCAAAGAAAAAAAAAACATTAACCAACCAAGAAAATGGCAGACCCATATTGGCTAGGAGATGGCACCAGAGGAATCTACATCAACAAGCTTTACTAACTGGCCTTTTAACTGCCAGTTATTTGCCTTCTCACAAATTACTGTCACTGGCCCTAGAAAGTCAAAGTCCTTTTCCTTTGTCTTGTCACTTAACTAAAAATTTACTGTTCTTTGTTGAAGATGCTATATAAGCTGGAATTCAAACCATCTCTTTGAGAACTACTTATTTGCTGGGTGTCTCCCATGTATGTGTGAAATATACATGTTAATGAACTACTCTTTGTTTTTCTCTTGTTCATCTGCTTTTTTTTTTTTTTTTACAGGAGTCCATTCTAACTAAGAACCTATGAGGTATGAAGAAAAAATTACTTTTTTCCTACGGGGACATTTCTTGCAGATTAAAAACTAGAACTTTGGAATCAAGAGAAAATGAAATGAGCACAGGATGTGTGTCTAGCCATCTCTGTTTTGACCCTAGTTTTGATATGAGTAAGTTCTTATACCCCAGTCGTATCATTGATCATCTCTAGTCCTTCCTACCATCTAGATGATTACCACGGCAACATTAATGAGTCCAACTCATATACTTGTACTGCATTAAATCAAAATTATTAATATTTTGAACAGACTCTGGACAAATTTATCATTTAAAATGCAAGAGGAATGGCTTTGTCAAGAAATAAATAGGATTGCAGAGACTTATAAATAGCTTTAACACTGCTATACTAATTTAGAAACAATTCTTACTATAAATAAGCCAACTATCATTATTATCTATGCATTATAATGAAAGGAAATTATGTGTGACAGACAACCCTGGAGTCTAATTCTAATTACTATTTATATTTTAAAGAAATAATAGATGCATATCTTAAAAGTGAAATTTTCAGACTCTCCAGTATAATTAGCCCAAATATGTGTAGTTGTGCAGTATTTCCCATTATTTCCTATTTTGCTTTGTTTTACATTATTTCACAAATCTTCCATTAAATCTCTAGAAGGCAAACTCAGCCAAACCCTTAACATCATGTAAAATAGCTAGTTGTACGTAACACCTGAGTTTTCCTTGGTGAATTAGCTGTCAAAATTAAAGTATTAATGGAAAAATAATTTGTTGATCCTATTTCCCTGTTAAATCATTAAGATGATCACTTTTCCCATAAAAGCCTACTCCAAGAATTTCAACCAAAAACAAGAAAGCAACAGAATTAGCTACAAGTTGCAAGTTGAAGGCAATAGTATGAATTGGCCTGCCCCAAACTATTCTTATCACCCTCCCTTTTCCCTTGATTTTCTCTATCATAAAGACTGAAAAGCTAAAATAGATTTAACCTGCAGTGTTATTAGAATTAGCCATATTGGCATAGCTCTAATCATGAGATAAAGACAGAAATTCCTGAGCAGAGTTACTTTACCTGACAAAAAATAGGAGAAGCCCTTTGTCCTTCCCTCTTGCCTGGAACATACAAGTTATGCCTGGAACCACATCAGCTATCTCGCAACTCTGGGGCAAACGCTACTTCCTAAGAAGGGCAGGATAGGAAGCTAGAAGGATCTTGAATCCCTAGACATCATGCCTGAGCCCTGGACAACAGCCTGGACTGCCCTCCTTGCTAATTCTTATTTTATAAGAATAAGAAAATTCTTTCTTACTTACATAGCCACTATTTGCTGGGTTTTCTAGGCATGTTGTTTCTTGTTTTTGCAGCTAGTTGTATTTATAACTGACAAATAAGTAAAACAAGGCAGGATTTCGTTTGAACCACTAGTGTGTCAAGAGGAGGGGAGGGGAGGGGAGGGGAGGAGACACATTTGTGTTTCAAACTAGAGCATGGCTCATCATCACCCAGAGGACTTATCCATTCAGATTGCTGGGCTCCAGCCCCAGAGTTTCTGATTCAATAGGTCTTGGATGGCTCACAAAAAAATTTGCATTTCTAACAGATGCCCAGGTGATGCAGCTGCTGCTGTACCAGGGGCCTCACTTAAAGGATCCACTGCATTACACAATAGCATTTCATAACATAAAATAAAAACATAATACTACATAACATATCATAGCAGAGCATAGAATACAACAGCACAGCATAGCACAACACAACACAATTACAGTCACTCATCAATTAAGGGCAGGGATATGTTCCAAGAGATGCATCATTAAGTGATTTTGTCATTGTGTGAACATCGTAGCATGCACTCACATAAACTTAAATAGTACAGCCTATTACGTACCTAGGCTATATGGTACAGCCTATTGCTCCTAGGCTACACATCTGGAAAGCATGGTACTGTACTGATTACTGTAGGAAACTGTAACACAATGTGAAGTATTTGTGTATCTAAACACAGAAAAGGCACAATTAAAATACAGTATAAAAGATAAAAAGTGGTTCGCCTGTATAGGGCACTTACCATGAATGGAGCTTTCAGGACCGGAAGTTGCTCTGGGTGAGTCAGTGAGTGAGTGGTAAATGTGAAGACCTGAGATGTTACTGTAAATTACTGTAGGCTTTGGAACACTGTACACTTAGGTTACACTAAATGTATTTTTTTATTTATTTCTTTTTAAAAATTTCAATAGATTTTGGGGTATAAGTGGTTTTTACACGGATGATAAGGTCTGAAATTTTAGTGAATTCATCATCCAAGTAGTGTACGTAGTGTACATTGTATCCCATATGTAGTTTTTTATCCCTCACTCTCTCCTCAGGCCTTTCTGAGAATCTCAGAAAGATCCTCCCCCTTTCTGAGTCTCCAGTGTCCATCACTCCACTCTGTATGCCTTTGTATACCAATAGCTTAGCTCCCACTTATAAGTGAGCACATAAGGTGTTTTGTTTTCCATTCCTGAGTTACTTCACTTGCAATAATGGCCTCTAGCTCCATCCAAGTTGCCACAAAAAACATTATTTCATTCTTATTTATAGCTGAGTAGTATTCCATGGTGTATATATACCACATTTTCTTTATCCACTCATCAGCTGATGGGCACTTAGGTTGGTTCCATATCTTTGCAATTGTGAATTATGCTGTAATAAACATAAGCAAGCAAGTGTCTTTTTGATAGAATGACTTCTTTTCCTTTGGGTAGATATCGAGTACTGGGATTGCTGGATCAAATGGTAGATCTACTTTTAGTTTGAGAAATCTTCATACTGTTGATACTGTTTTCCATAGAGGTTGTGCTAATTCACATTCCCACCAGTACTGTGTAAGCAATCCCTTTCACCCATTCATGCCAACATCTATTGTTTTTTGACTTTTTAATAATGGCCATTCTGTCTGGGGTAAGATATATCTCATTGTGGTTTTAATTTGCATTTCCCTAATGACTGATAATGTTGAGTATTAAAATTTTTCTTTCTTCAATAGTAAATTAACCTTAACTTACTGTAAAACTTTTACTTCATAAACTTTTTAATTAAAAAAAATTTTGACTCTTTTATAATCACACTTAAAACACAAACACATTGTACAGCTGTACAAAAATATTTTCTTTCTTTATATTCTTTTTCTATAACCTTTTTTTCTATTCTTACGTTTTTTTTTTTTTTAAATTTTGAATGTCTTTGGTTAAAAAGTAAGACACAAAAACACACATTAGACTAGGCCTATACAGGGTCACGATTGTCAAGACGTCACTAGGCAACAGGAAGTTTTTAGCTCCATTATAATCTTAAGGGACCGCTGTGATATATGTAGTCTGTTGTTGACTGAAATATTGTTATGCAGGGCATGACTGTGTAACGTAAACATCTTGCTTTTCAACTTCCTATTCCCCCCTTACTTTGCTTTTTTAAAAATAAATTTCTGCCCCAGTTCTGATCTTCAGACAAAATACTTCTTAGTAATCTGCACTTCAAGTGTAACGTTAAGTTGCAAAAATATCAGCAGATATTATAGTTCTGCTCCTGCCTGAAGCTAAAAGACAGGGGAGAAGCTGTCTAGCACTTGCCAAGCTAGACTATTTGCCATGTCAGTTCCTGGCACATAATTATACTGCTTGCTGACAACTATTCTACTTTCTGTCCTTCCGTAAATTGTAAATGACAGTTTGGAAGCTGTTGGCTGAAAATTCTGAAAACGAAACCTTTACGAAGAGAGGAAAGGATAAAATCATGGTCAATTTAAAGTGGTTGTTGATAAGCTGGCCCTGAGAAACATCCTCAAGTTAGCATGCTGTGAAAGAAATGGAATTTCCTGTCTCTTCCTCTTCCCCACCTCCACTCCTACCCACTAGAATCTCAAAGCATGTGAGCCACTCAAAAACCCAACTTTCACTGGAATGAATTGGAAAGCCCAGTGTTTAGAAGCCTTTCTCTGTCTGCTAGAACAACATACAGCAGACTTTTACACTTAGGGCAGACAGAAAAGCTTCTCACCGTGCCCAGATGTTGCACTATACTCACAGCCTACATCCCTCCCACAAATGGCATGCATCAAAAGACCATCAAAAAGAGCCATTGTTTCAAAAAGCAAATCTGCCATCTTCCAGGTTTAATATCTGGTCTGCTTTGGTTCCCCTACCCGGAACTGATGAAAAAAAATCCCTTCTGTCCTAATAGCTACATGATTTAAGACATATTTTTGTTAACCTCCTAGGGGGAGATGAATCCACCTAATTCACCAATTGCTCACCCACTCCCCATTGTGTCCAGGATCTCAGCGAGTGGGATGAGATAGCTAGTCTGAGTTAAATAACTAAGTCTTGCCAGCTTTCATGGAAATACAGAATACGGAGACCAGAACAAAGCTCATAGTCCTTATGGGAATGACATCCAAGACCTTGACCTTTTACCACTATCCAGCCCACTGAGCTAACAATCCATAGATACCCAGCATAGCCTTTTAAAATTGTCTATATTTCTTCAAATACTTGCAGACCTTAGCACCTTCAGGAATTTCTGGTTTTAAACCTCCAACATCTAATTTTTACTTCCTGAAAGGTCTTCATTCTTTGTCCTTCTCTGTAAGAAGCCTGAGAATAAGGACCAGGGCACAGAACCATCTCTCACTGATCCTCCTTCTTGATCTAACTTACCTTTTCAACTACAGCCAAAGATCTAAGATTCCCTGTAAACCAACCCCAGCTGCAGACTTCTGAGGGTATGCTCTATATAGGGTACTGTGCTAAGGGTATAATTATAAGAAGTCAAGCATTAAATGGGAGGCAAAAACCTTCAGTGCAGAGTGACTGTAGAGGAGGAAGTTAGCCTCAAATGCTGGGCAAGGCAGAGAAGGCCTCACAGAGGACATGACCTTTGCTGTCTGTAGTCCTTCCCCCAAAACCACTTTTAGCTTCTTGGACAGGCCATTCTCTTCCTACCCCAAGTACTTTGCAGATACTATTGCCTCTCCTAGATCCCGACCCCTTCCCATAGTTCACCTCTACACAACGTTCAGACAGGGGCTCTTTTGTTTCTATCTCAAGAAAACATTTTCTGCCGGGCGCGGTGGCTCACGCCTGTAATCCTAACACTTCGGGAGGCCGAGGTGGGCAGATCACGAGGTCAGGAGATCAAGATCATCCTGGCTAACAGGGTGAAATCCTGTCTCTAAAAAAAGAAAGAAAATATTTTCTAAGCAAGATGTTAATGTTACTGTAGTTCAGAAAATCTAAGGTGTCATTAACTGTAAGAACCACAAAAATTTCATATACCACCAAGAAAGAAAAGCATGCCAACAATTAATTTCTGACCTACTATCAATCATAATACACATCTGATTTCACAGATGTCAAATGTACAGCAAGAGGATGTATACCTTAGAATGAATGAAATCTGCAGTTTGGTACAAGTTAGTGATTTTTCAGAAAGACTTAATACCTGAGCTGAATTACGACAAATACCTAATGCATGCAGGGCTTAAAACCTAGATGACGGGTTGACAGGATGGGTTGATAGGTGCAGCAAATCACCATAGCACATGAATACCTATGTAACAAACCTGCATGTTCTGCACATGTATCCCAGAACTTAAAGTAAAATGTAAAAAATAAGAAACAAAAACAAAAACTACAAAAAAAAAAGGAAAAGGAAAGAAGTATACCAAAACATCAACTGTGAGATTATCCCTGGATGAAAGGATAGCAGTTGATGTTTTCAATGTTATTTTAAACACTTTCTTATGATTTCCAGAACTTTCTACAATAAATATGTTACCTCTTTTACAAAAAAAAAAAAAATTACCTGAGCTGAAAGGTGATGTCACCTCCCACGATGTTGTCTTTCAGTATGAGATAGAGACAATTTTGCTCATGAGAATGCCTAGGGAAGCTGCAAGTGATGGAAAGACCCAGAAGGCCTGCTTTTTGTTAGACAATTTGGAAGTTTGCTAAACATTTGGAGGAATCAGCTAAGAGCTTCTAAGGCAATGGAAAGTTGTGCGGGATGCATGTAAAGCTCTCCTCTATGAAAGCCCCAAAGCTGTATAAAATCTTCAACCCAACCAGCCTGCATGGATTTTTTTTTTAAATGGTGGAGGAGACTTAAACTCTGGTAAGCTCAGGCAGAATCAAGGTGATCAACATGAATTCAGCCATAGAGATGGAAAAGACCCTGTGAAAGTCCAGCCTGGTATTAATAATACAGTGGGAAGAGCCCTGCATTTGCTCAAGCTGTGCCACTGGGGGCTCTCGGCCATACTAATCTTCCAGAGAAGAAGGTGGAATCCAGGTGAACTGACACCTATAGCTTCATCTTCTACCTGCCTGGGGGAGCAGGGGGAACTGCCACCAACAGAATGCAGCATTAAAATTGATCTGGAGGTCAAGACTCTAGGATCCAGAGAAGTTAAAGAAATTTGACCCATGGAATACCATTTAGGGTTATGTAGCTAGAAATGTTTATGCTTTAGTTTGCAATATAACAAAATGTGTTTATGAGACCCAGACAGTTTTAGAAGGATGGATCAAGCTGTCCTGTGCAGGTGTGCACACCTGGGCTGAGATGGCAGAATAAGCATGTTTTCTAGTCAGTCTCAAATCAGTCTCCTAATGACTTTAAGCAGAAATAAAGGCACAGAGTGTCTTTGCAACAGGGCCCAGGAAATTAACGCCAGTCAAAAGGGAAACAAAGAGCACCCCAAGAAGTAGAAGACATAGGCCCTGACTGTGGGCTGTTTATACTCTCCCTAAATGTGCGTAGCAAAGACTTAGTGGCATGAGCTGGCAGCTCTGCAGAGACAAAAGTCCTCTAGCACTGGAGGCTCTGGACTGACACAGGGGTTTCGATGCAGCATGACAAACTAAGGGCAAGCAATAAAGCACTTGTGCAAAGCAGGCTAGGTGGGGGTTGTGGGAGCTCCATTGAAGGGGAAGCCAGGATCAGCACTTGCTGATTATTGCTGCATGAAGAAGAAAGCATGCACCTCCAGATCTTCCAAGAAGTAGATAAATGGAATCCTGGCATGCATGGTAATTTTCTGGATCTGTAAATGTTGGTAACTAATATAATTTTTAATACTCTGAGAACAGTCTGAAGAATTGATTTATCCATCAGGCTTCCCATTTACTACCTCCAGGTGAGGGCTTTCAGGGAGGTCTAGCCCTCCACCTCACCCTCCTAACCTCACAGGAATCCTATATAATTGCTGAAGGAGCTGCTCTAAATTAATGGCCACAGAAGGGAAGTGCCTGCTAAATGTGCTGAGTGCTGCTTGAGGCAGGGAAGGAGGAACCAGCAGAGGATGTTCTAGTAAACTGGTCACCACCTGGTAGCAAGTGCAATGGATTGCTCCATCTCAAGGGCTCTCTTCTACCAGCCCACAGCAGCCAATTCCATCCAATTCCCAGGAGGAAGGGGAAGCTATCTAAGCACAGCTAGGCAGCCATGGTCCCAGCAGCCAGAAGAGCCTGTGTAAGGATTTTGAGGCAGCCAAGTGTTTGGTCTTCCGGGAAACCAAAGGAATATCCATGTTGCTGGATCAGAGTAAACTAGGGGGATGTGGAGAAGCAGGGTGACAGTAGTGTAAGATAAAGCTAGAGCAGTTGGCTGGAGATGGATCCCAGGGGCTGGAGGTGCCATGCTAAGGATTTGGGCTTTATCCAAGAGCTATGGGAAATTGCTGGGTGGATGCAAACAGGGGGAACAGCCTGACTTTATTTGTGTTTCAGAAAGATCATCATTTTAGAGCAGTTTCTCAACATGGGCACTATTGACATTTGGGGCCAGATAATTCTTTGTTGTGGGAAGCTGTCCTGTACATTGTAGGAGGCTTAGCAGCATTCCTGGTCTCTACTCACTAGATGCCACTAGTAATGCCTTCTCCAGCTGTGACAAGCAAAAATGTCTCCAGACATGTCCAAGTGTCCCCTAGGGGACAGTATTGCCCCAGATGAGATCCACTGCTTTAGAGGATAGGTCCAAAGGACACCAGTGGTTGTAGGGAGACCAGTTAGGAGAAAGAGAGAGAGAGAGAGAGGAAAAAAAAAAAAAATATATATATATATATATATATATATTCCAGAAGAAGACTGTAGTACAGTCATTATTAGACTCTAGCTTTTTTTATTTGTTTTTTTAGAGATGGGGTCTCACTCGGTTGCCCAGGCTGGAGTGTGGTGGTGCAACCATAGCTCACTGCAGCCTTGAATTCCTGGGCTCAAGCAATTCTCCTGCCTCAGCCTCCCAAAGTGCTGGAATTACAGGCATGAACCACCACACCCAGTCCCCTATTCATTGTTTTCGAGGTTTTAGTATCTATCTATAAACTAAACTGGATCCTGAATTCTTCCTTCAATACCTCATTGCGACTCTCCAAACTAACATTTCTAACTTTATTCCATCTTTCTAACTTAGAATTGCTAAGAACAAAAACTGCCCTTTTCTCAAAGCCCTGCAAGCTGAAGCTGGATGTCTTGATATACACTTCAAAGAAACAACCACAACAGTTTAGGTATGGGCAACCTTCATGGGCCATGTAGAAAGTTTACCAGAATACCTCATGCAAACTGCAAACCAGAAAAGTCCATCAAATTGCCACTGCCTGCCCTCAGTCCAACTAAAGATACTTTGTGCTCAGATCTAGAAATCTTCTCAACTGGCTGCCCTCTGAAATCAAAAACTGAGTTTATAGCTTGTTGTATTCACCTTTGTTTTTCTTTTGTTTCCACAGAAATGCCTCTTAGTAAATACCTGTTTGCTCACACCATATAGAGGCCTAACTTTGATAGTAGCTCACCTGAAATACCACTTCTTCAAATGAAACACAACTATTTAACTGAACTGATCTATTCTCAGGACTAAGAGACTGATTCAATAAGAAATGAGACAATGTACTCAAGTTCGCTCTTTTCTTTCTTTTTTTTTTTTCAAGACGGAGTTTTGCTTTTGTCGCCCAGGCTGGAGTGCAATGGCATGATCTCTGCTCACTGCAACCTCCGCCTCCTGGGTTCAAGCGATTCTCCAGCCTCAGCCTCCTGAGTAGCTGGGATTAAAGGCATGCCACCACCATGCTCACTAATTTTTGTATTTTTAGTAGAGACAGGGTTTCACCATGTTGGCCAGAATGGTCTCGAACTCCTGACATCAGGTGATCCACCCGCCTCAGCATCCCAGAGTGCTGGGATTACAGGCGTAAGCCACGGCGCCTTGCCAAGTTTGTTCTTTTCTGTTTGTTCCAATCTGCTTTTCTCTCCCTTTGCCAATCCCTTATTTTGCAACTTCTAACCCAAGTCTGTCCACGGCTAACAATCCTACTTTTAATATGTGCAAGCTTTCTAAAAATAAAGTTTCAAAGGGGGTACTATGGGAGACTAAAATATGCTGCCCCAAAATATGAAGGACTATTGAGCTAAAGACAATTAAGAAGCAGATGGAGTACAGAAATGTTTCTGCCCTCCCTCTATTTGCCTAAAAGCAAGACATAGATTTACAAAGAGAACCAAGGTTAACCACTGAAGACAACTCTAGACCCTTACTGGCCTGAAGGTGGTAACAGAGGACTCTACATTAACTAGCCATTATCTGCCAGTTATTTGTCTTCCCACAAGTTGTCACCCCTAGAGACTCAAGGTCTTTTTTGTTTGTTTGTTTGTTTTTGTGTTTGTGTTTTTCACTTCTCCAGAAATGTACTGTTCTTTGTTGAAGACACTGTATAAGCTGTAATTCGAAGTCACTTCTTTGAGAACTACTCATTCCCTGGGTGTCTCCTATGTATTTGTGAAATATACATGTTAATGAACTTCTGTCTGTTTTTCTCTAGCTAATCTTTCTTTTGTTAAAGTAGCCCATTCCAACTAAGATGATATGGAGGTTATTCCTCCCCTACAGTTACATTTGAGGTGCCTGTGAGACATCCAAGTGAGGGGATCAAGTAAACAGTTGGAGAAGCTCAAGAATTATGCTGGATAAAAACTTTGGAGTCATCCCCATTTAGAGGTTTAGTTCCAGTTCTGGGTAAGATCATCTACAAAGAGTGAAGAATGAAAAAAGAGTGTGACTTCCCAGTTGCCTTTTCTGTTCTCTTTTATTCTCTTCTGAAAATTAATCAGACTGAGTGGCAACTCTTTAAGAATATATAAAGGCCGCATTTGACCCTTTTTCCATTCCTTGTTGCTCCGTAATTTAAGACACCACCATTACCTGACATTTTTTCTTTCCAAGAGACCTGTAACTCAGAGAAGTCCATAGTCTGTTTTTCATATACGAAGCCATAAACAGCTCTCAAAACCTCAGGTTGCAAAATTAGCGATTAAGAGTTTCATCTCTGAAGTCAGAATGCAAGGATTTGAATCCCAGTTCCATAATATGCCAGCATGTTAACTTGAGCAAGTTATGTTAGGTCTCAAATCCTGTTTCTCATCTGTAAAATGTGCTTGATAACAGCTCCTGAGCTCTTTGACCTGTTTTAAAAGAGAATACATGCATAGCACATAGCAGGTTATCGTGCCCAGAGTAACTGCTAAATAAATTCTAGCTGTTCTTATTAATTCAGGTGAATCAATGAAATGGGCCATATTGTTCATAAAATTTCTCTTATGTGAGGTCATTTCAAAACACTAAAAGATAGAAAAAAGAATGACAGTCTTTCAGCAAAATTAGGTAGAGAAATGCCAAAAGAAGGTAAATTTCTTTCCTGTAAGAAGTTATTAGGTTGGTGCAAAAGTAATTGTGGTTTTTGCCAGTAAAAGTAATTCAAAGTAATGGCAAAAACTGCAATGTACCTTTGCACCAATCTAGTAAGATTGTGGCTATCCATGTGGTAAGATGCTGTCAGGAGCCCTGACAGAGTTCTCTGCCCCATCCTCATACTTTACATTTCCTAACGAATAAAATCTATTAGCATGGGACAAAGCCTTCCATTCCAATGTTCAGGGATTGGGAGAGGAGTAAGGCAGTTAATTTGATCCTCAGTGACTTTAACTGATGACAACTTTGTTCCAATAGCTAGATTTGCCAGAGGGGAGGAGGAAAGGCCCTGTACTCTCTGACTTCTGGAGAACAAAAGAAAAGGAGAACTAGGAGGCAAAAACCCAGAAGACAAACCTCAGTTCTTTTTCAGATCTATGTACAAGGAATGATTTACCTGTTTGGGACAATAAATGGATTTGCCTCTTTGAGACTCAGATGATAAGAGAAAAACAAGCCTAGGCCTTAAGGCTGGGATACAGAGGCCCTTACCCTCACTGTGCATCAGAATCACCAAGTGAGATTCCAAATGATATGTATGTCTGGGCCCCACCTTCAGAGATTTTGAGGCAATTGGCTGGGGTAGGGCTCAAACATCAATATTTTTAACAGTTCACAGAGTCACCTACACACCAACCAAGTTGCAAAAATTAAAAGAGAGGTGGGTTGGGGGCAGTAGAGAGACTGTCAATATCAAATATTGGCAAAAATGTGTAGCTACTGGAAGTTTCTCACAATGCATGTGGGATGTGGGAATGTCAACTGGTATGACCACTGTGGAGAACTCTTTGATAATTTCAATTTTTTGTTTTTTTGAGACAGAGTCTTGCTCTGTCGCCAAGGCTGGAGTGTAGTGGCGTGATTTCGGTTGATTGCAACCTCTGCCTTTTGAGTTCAAGTGATTCTCTTGCCTCAGCCTCCAGAGTGTCTGGGACTACAGGTGCCCACCACCACAGCTGGCTAATTTTTTGGTGTTTTTTAGTAGAGACAGGGTTTCCCCATGTTGGCTGGGCTGGTCTCGAACTACTTGACTTCAGGTGATCCGCCCACCTCGGCCTCCCAAAGTGCTGGGATTACAGGCGTGAGCCACCGCACCTGGCAATAGTTTCTTATACAGTAAACAGACATTTACCCTATGACGCAGACAATCCACACCCAACTAAAATGAATGCTCACATCCACCACAAGACATGCACAAAATACAGCAACTTCATTTACAGTAATACAAAAATTGAAAACAGCCTAAATGTACATGAACAGCAGAATGGCCAAATAAAATCTGGTAGTTTCTTGCAAAGAATACTATGCAGCAATGGAAAAGAATAAACCTCTGATACATAGAACAGCATGGATGAATCTTATAATGGTGAATGCAAGAAGGACAAATACCTACTATATAGTACTACTTATATGAAGTTCAAAAACAGGCAGGACTCTTCAGGATAACAGAGGTCAGAACAGTGATAAGCCCTGGAGGAGGGCGCTGAACAGGAGGTGTTCTTTGGAGGTGCTGAGAATGATCTGTATCTTGACCTGAATAACATATGGATACATATGTGAAAATTCACTATGTTGTACACAAGATTTTTGCTGTATGTGTATTTACTCATTCATTAATTATTTATTTTAAACCTCAATTACAAATAATCTTAAAAAATGCCCCAAGTGATTCTTACATGTGGCCACCGTATCTGCCAGAGTAGTGCTCTCCTACCCATGACAAACTTTACCCTTTGGTAATACATTTTGCCATGCCACACCTTACACTTATAAAATCACACATGGCACTTTGGAGAGGCCAACAGAGAAAGCACTAAGTGTAATATTTAGAATTCCTAGCAAAGATATTCACTTCATTAATTCAGCTGTACTCTCCAATTAGTAATGGGTACTGAAAATTCTCTGTCAGTCCCTTAACTCTGAAGGTGAGGCCCATATGTCCACAAGGAAATCTATGGCATAAACAGCTGAATTCTTAACAGTCCCCTGGTTTAGAATGTTCTCATCTTCACTGCAAGTCCACAAAGGAATTATGGAATATTAGAACAATATATGAACACAAGAAATAATCTCCTCTGAGGCCCAGACAGGTGAAATGATTCATCCTATGTCGCCCAACAGATCAGTAATCTCCTGATGCTCTCACTACATTGACACTCTGACACTTTGCCATTGACATCCATTTCTGAATAGAAACACTGTCCCCAGTCACCTGCAGAAACAGTAGTGATAAAAGAGTCTTTGGGGAGACTTGATTTTTATCCACTTAGCAATTTTCCACCTGGGCATTAGCTAAAAATGTGCCTTTTATCTTTAGTATTACACTCCATCTCTTGACATGGCAACAACAATCTTGGAGGCTTTGTGTGCTTTTGTTCACTCATCTAAGGGTGCTGGATTGCCCGAAACTAACCTGATCTGATAAGAGAGTGAAAGAAGCATGGAATTGTTACAGAGTGCACTAAATGGATATAGGCTTCTAGTCCAAGTTTGCCTCCCGCCTGACCTTGAGCAAATCATTAAAACTCCAAGAGCCTCTGTTTGCTAATTTATAAAATGGGAACATGAGCTGTGGTTCAAAAATTTCACTGAATTTTTTAGGTATCCAATGAGAAAAACATTTATGAAACTATCACAAGCCTCTACCCAAACATATAAGGCTTTCTCCCATTTTTTTTTCCTGATACTAAATATGCCTGTGAAGTCAAGGGAAGAGAACAAAGCTGGAAATGTGCTGATGGATGGCTTCTCCACTAAAATATTTTCCACCAAAAGACATCTTGTTAACAAGCCACTCTGTATACTATAACATATATTTCACAATTTATCAAACTCCTGCAGGATGTCAAAATAATTGGCCTATAATATTTCTAACATATCGTCAGCCATCTCTGGATTTATTACATGCATATGCATTTACATAATGATGTCTGAATTTACACATCGTGCATCTTTCCATACTTTAGGCTTACATTATTCTTTCTTTTAAAATCACAAGCCTTGTTATAAAAACGCAAAAGTCTTTAAGCATGGCTACCATTTTCTTCAGCATAAAGATTAGTAATAGCAGCAGTATTCCACTGTTAGCTTGTAGATGACAGTTTAGTAAACATTGATAACAAACTTGGAATTTCTCCTCCATTGGTCAGAGAGAGGAGATGGTTCGAGATTTTGCTGCCCAACTGTGTCATGGCAGCTACCCCAACCTCAGTAAGATGGCTATAGAATACTTGATGCTGAAGCATTGCTGCCATTACTATTTTATCTGATATTGGGAAAATATTTTACCTATCCCAAGGTGAGTGGACAGGGAAGAGGTGGCTCAAATAGATACCAATGACTGGCACTGCTGATTGGCCGCCCCAAAGCCATTCCCAACCCCGTTCTCCCTTGTCACTTCATTCTAGAGTGAAAAGTCAAATACTTTTCCATATTCTCTTGCAGCTGAGGGTTGCCATCTGATCCAGCTCTGGCCCATAAGATACAACTAAAATTTTAGCTTCATTTTTTTGTCCACAGTATGTATCACTAGGAATATATAGTTAAATTACTGGAGTTTAAAGCCGTTTGAAATATTTCTTCTCAAGATTTTGCCACTAACTTACTATACCCTTAGTATTGTTTGTTTTATTTCAGTTTTGATTTTTTGGGCATGCTTTTTAAATTTAATTTTGTTTAGAATTATGTAAAATATTTACATGATACCAAAGTTAAATTTATAAAACAAGATCTATCAGAAGACCCAGTTCCTATCTCTATCTATCTCCTCTACCCAGTTCCCTCCTTCCTCCTTTACGTAACCATTTTAAAAGTTGTTGGATTATTTTTCCATTTTAAATAAAGTGTTTATATTTAAATAATTTTCGATTTACAGAAAATTGCAAAGATAGTTCAGAGAGTTTCTGTATATCCTTCCCCCAAGCTTCCCCTAATGTTACCTCTTACATGGTGCGTTTTTCAAAACTAAGATATTAACACTGATACAACACTACTAACTATACAAACTTTATTTACATTTCATTATCATGTTGTTGTCCCACCAATATCTTTTTTCTGGTCTAGGATCCCGTCTAGGATCCTGCCTGACATACAGTTATTATGATTCATAAGTCTTCGACAAACTGATGTAGTTTGTCAATCTTTCTTTGTCTTTCATGAATTTGACACCTTTGAAAAATACTGGCCAGTTTATATTGTATAATATTCTCAATTTGAGTTTGAATAATGGTTCTGCATCATTAAATTCAGGTAATGAATTTTTGGTAAGAAAGCCATAGAAAGGGTACTGTGCCCTTCTCAGTGCATTATATCAGGTGGCACATGATATCAAGTTACCCCATTACCAATGAAGTTACTTTGAAGGTAGTGTCAGTCTGGTTTCTCCACTGTAAAGTCACTATTTTTCCATTGTATTTACTAAATATTTGGGGGGGAGATACATTTAAGCTATGCTAACATTTTATTTTTACTTAAGCTTTCATCCACTAATTTTAACATCCATTAATAATTCTTGCCTGAAATGATTATTACTGTAGTGTTTTCCTAGTGGTGGTTTTCTATTTTCATCATTCCCTCTATGTTTATTAATGGAAATTCTATGAAAAAAACTTTTCCTTCTTCTCCCATTAATTATCTTATTCAATTTATTTATTTATAGTAGTATTTATTTGTGGATATTTATCTTGTTCTATTTATCTTATTGCATTACTTCACTATTTGTTTTGTTGCATATATTGTTCCAGATTTGGCCATTGAGAGCTCCTTCGAGTTGGCTCCCATGTCCTTTCAACATGTTTCCATAATTTTTTTAGCACTTTTACTTTCTAACACCACAAGCTATTTCAGGTTCTTCTTGTATTTCCCCTGCCCCAGTCCTGGAATCAGTCATTTCTCCAAGGAGTCCTGGTTCTTTTAATTGGAGAATGGAAATTTGAAATCAAGAATTGGGTACTATGTGTACTCCTTGCTACTAGAATGTCATTGAACTTTATCAAAATAATTTTGTTTTTGTTTTTGTTTTCTCTGCAAAAGGTACTGTTAAGAAAATGAAAAGATAAGCCACAAACTAGGAGAAGACATTCACAAAATACACATCCAGTGAAGGACTTGTATGAGAATATATATATTTTAAAACTCTCAAAACGCAAAAGTTAGAAAACAAACAACTCATTTAAAAATAGGCAAAGACATTATCCTCAGCCGACCACTGCAGGAACAGAAAACCAAACACTGCATGTTCTCATTTACAAGTGGGTGCTGAACAATGAGAACACATGGACACAGGGGAGGGGGAACGACACACATGGGGGCCTGTGGTAGTGGGTGGGGGGAGGGAGAATATTAGGAAAAATAGCTAATGCATGTGGGGCTTAATACCTAAGTGATGGGTTGATAAGTGCAGCAAACCACCATGGCACACTTTTACCTATGTAACAAACCTGTACATCCTGCACATGTACCCAGAACTTAAAATTAAAATTAATTTTTAAAAATGGGCAAAGATTTTGAACAGACATTTCACCAAAGAAGATACATGGGTTGCAAATAAACATACAATATGATGTTCAACATTGTTGGCCATTTGAGTAGGCAAACTAAAACCACAATGAAATAATACTATGCACCTATTGGAATAGCCAAAATTAAAAAACAAAACTCAAACCTGATAATTCTGATAAGGAGGCACTGATAAGGAGGCAGAGCAACTACAACTCGCATGCTCTGCTTGGTGGGCAGCAAAATGGCATAGGAAACAGTTAGGGGAGTTTCTTATAAATTTAAACAAATATTTAACATACAATGTAATTATTTCATTTCTAGAAATATACCCAAGAGCAATACAAACTTATAACATACAAAAACCTGTCATGAATGTTTATAGTGGCCTTATTTATAATCCTCAAAAGCTGGAAACAACCCAAATATTCTCCATTGAAGAATACATAAACAAACTGTAGTATATGCATCCAAGGAAATACTACTTTATTAAAAAGTCAAGAAACAACAGATGCTGGAGAGGCTGTGGAGAAACAGTAACGCTTTTACACTGTTAGTGGGAATGTAAATTAGTTCAACCATTGTGGTGATTTCTCAAAGACCTAGAACCAGAAATAGTATTTGACCCAGGAATCCCATTACTGGGTATATACCCAAAGGAATATAGATTATTCTATTATAAAGATACATATGTTCATTACAGCACTATTCACAATAGCAAAGACATGGAGTCAACCCAAATTCCCATCAATGATAGACTGAATAAAGAAAATGTGGTACATATACACCATGGAATCCTATGCAGCCATAAAAAGGTAGGAGATTATGTCCTTTGCAGGGACATGGATGGAGCTAGAAGTCGTTATCTTCAGAAAACTAACACAGGAACAGAAAACCAAACACTCCATGTGTTCTCACTTATAAGTGGGAGCTGAACAATGAGAACACATGGACACAGAGAGGGGAACAACACACACTGGGGCCTGTCAGGGGGCTGGGGGGAGGGGAGAGCATCAGGATAAATAGCTAATGCATGTGGGGCTTAATACCTAGGTGATGGGTTGATAGGTGCAGCTAACCACCATGGCACACGATTACCTATGTCACAAATCTGCACATCCTGCACATGTACACCAGAACTTATAAAATAATTTTTTTAAAAAAAGAAATACTATTTAGCAATAAAATGGAACAAACTACTGATAGAGGCAACAACATGGACGAATCTCAAATACATTATGCTGGATAAAAGAAGCCAGCTTCAAAGGCTGGCTTGTCTGATTCTCTTAATATTTACATGGCATTCCGAAAAAGGCAAAACTATAAGGGCAGAAACCAGATCAGTGTTTACTAGGGGCTTGGGGGAGGGAGGGGGAGAAGATAATTAGAAAGGGGCAGCAGGGAACCTTTTGGGTCAATGGAAATGTTCTATATCATGTTTGTCATGGTAGTTACATAACTGTTAGATGTAACGTCACATGTGGTTATCAAATCTCATAGATTTGATAACCAAATAGAAGGCATTTTCCTGTATAATTTGTTCCTCAATAAAAAAGAAAAATCAAAATAGGGAGGAAGGCAGACAAGAAATTCCAGTCACACTTCTGAAACTGCAATCCAGATTAGCTATGTCTTGTCAAATGCTACTCACAACACTTACCAGGAAGCCATTTAAATTTTCTATAACTATCACATTTATTTATCTATAATGATGACTATTCCTTTTGTGTTACTATGATCTAGGCCCTGAAATAGCCATAAAACATCGTGTGGATAAAGTGCTTTGTACGTTTTGAACAAGGTTTTACAAGAAAAGATGAGAAAACAGCTATTCTTCTATTCTGATGAAAGGTGTAAGAAGTAAACCATGTTAAGAGGCTTAAAGGCCTGGGCTCTGGAAATCTTAATTTAAGAGACGCAGGTGGGCCGATTACTTCCTTTGAATAAAAGGCAGGAAATCTTCCCTGGCTTTGTTCAAGCTGGTGAGTCACTTTGAGTGAATCTGTTCAAAACAACAATTCCTCAGGGCAGCAAGCATCACTCACTATAGCGGCTGGGAAGAAACACCAGCCCACTCGGAAAAGCTTTCTCCTCTGTCCCTATCTAAACCTGTAATCAGTTATGTGCTTGTCCTAATGTCCTCTTCCTCTTTCCCAATCAAACCCACATCTCTTCTGCATCCAGCACCAGTCCCCTACTGCCCATTCTATACTGTTTAGGCCAGGGGTCTACGAACAGCAGCCCACAGGCCAACTCCAGCCTGCTGCATGTGTTTGTATGACCTGGGAGTGAAGAGTGGTTTTTTACATTTTTAAATGGTTGGAAAAAATCAAAAGAAGAAGATTTCACGAGATGTGAAAATTACACGGTATTTAAATTACAGTGTCCGTAAATAGAGTTGTATTGGCGCTCAGTCACGCCCGTTTTGTTTCTGTATATCTATGACGACTTAAGCACTGCAACAGTAGAGCTAAGAAGCTGCAAGAAAGACCATGTGACTCAAAAAGCCTAAAATATTTACTATCTGGCCCTTTTCAGAAAAAGTTTGCTGTTCCCTGATTTAGGCATTTTCATTCTGTTGCCTCTATGTTGATGTCTAGACTATAAATTTATAAAAAGGCCAGGTCCAGCAGCATCCTCTGCACACTAGATCATGTCTCCCTGACATCATAACAACTTGTGCTCTTGTACAGTACCTTTTGCTGCTGCTAAGCACGATAAAGACATATAGCATTGCAGTATGAAAAGAAATAATTTGGGGAAAACTGGATTCCTTGTTTCTGAAACTATTCACTTAGTATTCCATAGTAGCACACACTCTTATAGGAAATTTGTGATGTCCAAAACAATAACTATTCACTAAATGTTACTTCACAATATCCAGTCAGGCAAAGAATATTTTACCAATCCATCAACTCTGCACGTTACATTGTGTTTCAAATAGGTATGAGTAAAAGTTTAACAATCATTTCCTGAGCATGATGGTAAGTGATACTATTCTGAACATTTGTCTATTCACCTGTTTTATATTCTGGCGATGCTCATATTTTCTTTTGATATGAATCAGATTATGAGGCTAAATGATACAGCAAAAAGTATGCTGGAGCTAGAATAGGATTTAGAATCCAAACATTTGCATTTTAAATCTTGTTTCTAGCACTTACATTGGATACATTTCTTAACATCTTGTATACCCAGTGTCCTGATCAGTAAAATAGAAATATAAATTACACCTCCTGGGACTTCTGTGAAGTATTACTAATTATGTGAAAGCATCACATTTATGTCATGATGACAGTGATATGGTTCACTCTGACTTCTGGCCCCCTTCCCATCCATTCCCTCGACCTCATTAAAATAACTTCTATACTACTGGGAAAGTCAATCTGTTAAGTAAGAGGTTTCCTCAACCAGTGTGGCTAGAAAAATCATTAAAAATATCAGTCAGTTAAACTTTTTGATTAATTGTTCCTATAAGCTTGCTTGACTAATATTTGGCCCTTAAGCAGACAAAGACTAAGCAATTTAATATTGCTTTTATTCTGTGCTAAGGAAAATAGTCTCATTTTCAATTAGCAGAATCAAAGTTATCTCACTAATACGAGATGATGATCAATTAATTAAGAGCTACTCTGCTGTAAGGAGAAAATATTCACTTCTCTTTTGCAGGCTTATCCTTTAAAAACATTGGGGGAGTATCATCAAATACAGGAATGCTGTCAGATCTTATAAGTTCTGAAGTAACCATTTAAAATGTGATTAACTGTTTCCATGGAAAACATACCTATCAAGGGCCATAAAGGGACACATATAATTGGCTCTAGGTGCTGTTATGAATGCTATCAGTTCCTATGTACATGAGTGCCAATTTGATTGATGCTGAAAAATAAGTGTTGTAACATTTTTATATCCAGAAAACTTACTTCTCTACTTGAAGAACTCTTTAAAGGGTTTTCTTTGGTTATTGATTATTCCTGAGATCTACTGCCAGAGAACCAAGACAATGAACTTCGGTTTGCCTCAGAGAGAGAGCCAAGGCTATAAAAGAAATAGGGACTACACAACCCTCAGCTTCATTTTAAAGACTAAGAGCCATGGGTAGAGCAGCTAAGCTAAGGATGGTGGGCAGAGGAAAGGTTGGTTGGGAGGCCAGTTAAAAGCAGCCAGTTCAATGGTGACAAATTTCACTGTCACTTTGAATAATCTGTTTCCAAACCAAATATCTGTGATGAGTTCATTTAATAACTAGTCCCTGGATACCTACTGTGTCCTAGGTCATGTGATAGGCACGAAGGATTTAATAGCACTGAATTAGGAGTCAGAGACCTGAGTTCTAGTCCTAAATCTAACACTAACCAGTTGCGTGAAAAGGGCAAGTGTTGCGTTATGGGCCAGGTTTTGAGATCACAAATGTTATCTCTCCATTCTAGTGCAATTCTGTAAGCATCCCTCTTGAGTGTTTTTGGTCCAAATCAAGAGGATCTATTTCTTCTTATTAAGCACCAATTAAAAGGTTCAGAATTCTAAAAGATATTGGTTAGAAGGGTTTGTGTGTATTTTTTAAATCGAGTCTCTTTTAGTCCATTGAAGATTTTATGCAATAGGATCTGATACTATTCACAAAGTCTCTTGGCTATATTTCCTATGACCCATAAGTAAAGACCCCACCCCAAACAGGGTCATGGTCTCTGGATGAGTCTTGGCCACAGATAAAGAGATCTTCTGTGCTCATTAACACTTGAGCTTGAGTTGATTAAGAATGACCTCTGGCTGGCATGCTGGTTCGCACATCTAATTCCAGCAGTTTGGGAGGCCTGGAGGGGAAGATTGCTTGAGATCAAGAGTTCAAGACCAGCCTGGGCAAAACAGAGAGACACTGTCTCTGCAAAAAATGAAAATAAATAAATTGGGATGCATGGTGGCACACACCTGTAGTCCCTGTTACTTGGGAGACTGAAGTGTGAGGATCACTTGAGACCAAGAGTTCAAGGCTGCAGTGAGCTATTACATTACTTCACTTCAGCCTGGACAACAGAGTGAGACTGTCTCTATTTGTGTGTGTGTGTGTGTGTGTGTGTGTGTGTAGAATATATATATATATATGTAATGACCTCTCAGAAAAGAAAATAGTAGCTTCCACTGTCCAAAACTAATCTGACATTCACAACTAGACTTCAATATTTTTTACGAACTCCTCTGATGCTTAAAGGCAGACCATTTTTGTTCTCCCTTTGACATAAACTCACAGACCACCAGCCTCAGACAAGTTTACTCTGAGACCATGATAAAATGAAACAAAACAAGGCCACTGGCCACTTGCTAATTTTGTTTAAACACAAACAAAAAGGTCACTGCGTCACACACAAAATACCCAGTCATAGAATTACCCTCACTGTCTGTCAACATCCAATCTAGACCGAACTCCTGCTTCCTTAGATTCTCTCCCAACTCTCCCAATTGGAGCTCAAATCCTATCACATGTTTCTTCCTAATACCCTCTTACTTAGATAACCGATGGTTCCCTGTAATGAATAATAAACTGGACTTGTTTAATCAAGTGTGCTCCTGGTGGTCTATGGCTAAAGAGCAGATATCTCCAATGACATTTTTCCTTCTCTCATCTCATCTGGGACACCAAGAGTGGAGCTCTCTTGTCTGATAGAAAAGTTACAGAGGTACAAGCACATAAAATTCTCACCACATAGAACAAACTAGGAAGACTTCGACAGAACACCTCTGTCCTCCAATTCCTCTCCCTTTTTGTATCTTTTACAGGATTTAATTATCTTTGGAAATCGAGTCTCTCAAGCCTTGTCTATTAACTTTAAAAAAAAAAAAAAAAAAAAAGAGGAAGCCAGGCACAGTGGCTCATACCTGTAATCCCTGCACTTTGGGAGGCCGAGGTGGGCGGATCACTTGAGGTCAGGAGTTCGAGACCAGCCTGGCCAACATAGTGAAATCCCGTCTTTACTAAAAATATAAAAATTAGCCAGGCATGGTGGCGTGTACCTGTAGTCCCAGTTACTCGGGCGGCTGAGGTGGGAGAATGACTTGAACCCGGAAGGTGGAGGTTGCAGTGAGTCAAGATCACGCCATTGCACTCCAGCCTGGGAAACAGAGAGAGACTCCATCTCAAAAAAAAAAAAAAAAAAAAAGAGGAAACTGGAATATATTTCCCAAGCTGAGTTCCTTGGGAACCAGTCTCCTTCAAATACCAATAGGTGTTTCCAGAAAGGACTCTGTGAGAAAAAATGAGTTTTCAAAATTCTTTATTCTAGAGTACATCTCCTCTTGTAGTTCTAGTCCCAGTTCTACAAGCTACTTTGAAAGGCATTTAAACCTCCCTTTACTCAAATCTCAGTTCCTCATCTGCAAAATGGCTCTTGTAATAATACCTGTTCTGCCAACTCCTTGGTGTTGAGGACCAAATGAAAAAGGTGACGGGAAAGAATTTTAAAAACAGGAGAACACTGTGTTCAGGTGAGACATGAGAGCAGCATTGCATCCATTGGCGAGATCCTTAAGGCCAGGAGACTAGTCCAGAAGCAGCCAAGAGGATGTATGTGTGAACTAGAGCTGGTACATTGAGCGAGGGGGAAGCTAGGCATTTCAGGGCTACTGCTGGGAGACAAACCACCCAAAAGTTGTTGAAAATATTCATTTATTATGCTCACAGATTATGTAGGCTAGAAATTTGAAGAGTATACTATGGGGAAGACTTGTCTCTGCTCTACAATGTCTGGGGCCTCCGCTGAGAAGTTTCCTAGTCTGGGGGTGACTCAATGACTAGAGACTATAGTCATCTTGAAGGCTTCCTCACTCACATGTCTGGTAGTTGAGGTTGACTGCTGGCTGGAACACTTACACATGGCTTCTCCATCTCTCCATGTGGTCTCTACATGCGGACTAGTTTGAGCTCTTCACAGCATGGTGGCTGGGCTCCAAGAGAGCAAGAGGTTCAGCAGATGCTGAACTTTGTAAAACAAAAACAAAAGAGAGCAAGAGGGAAGTGTATGGCATGTTTATGACCTATCCCAGAAGTCACATAGTGTTGCTTTTGCCATACTTAAATGGTCAAGGCAGTCACGAAGGTTCACCCAATTCAAGGGGAAGGGACACAGACCCTACAACCCAATGGGAGGAGTATAAAGGTCATTCTAGAAGAAAAACATGTGGGACAAGAGACATTATTGTGACCATCTTTGGAAAATACAACCCCTTTGGAAAATTTTGGGGCAAGTACAAAGTCAATGAAGTAATATGGATTCTTGGGGGCTGGCTAGAGGAAAAATAAAAAGAAAAATCAGGCATTTTCCCACAGTTAAAGTGTGGGTGGAAAAAAGAATAACCTCAAAAGAGAAGGCTTAAGTCATAGCTACTTTGGTGAGAATGGTTAATTCAAGAGATGTTCCAAGGTGACAGGATCACTTGAGGCCAGGAGTTCAAGAACAGCCTGGGCAACATAGTAAGACCCAAAAAAATTGAAATTAAAAAAAAAAAAATTGAAATAAAAAAAAAATTCAAAGATATTCCCAGTAGCGCTGCCATTTGACTCTGGAGAATATCTGAGTGTGCTTATTGGCAGAGATAAAGGAATCAAGAGGAAGACTAAAGACAGAAAATTGAGGAGAGAGAATTAATAGGACACAATTCTGGAGGAGACAAATGTGACCAAATAGGTGGAAATTTAACTTCACAAAGAAAAACTTTATTTCTCTACAATAAGACAAAATAAAAGGAGAAGATGGAAGAAATCAAGTATAATTCTAAGATAAGAAATACATTTTTAAGTAGAGAGAAGGGAAATGGCAGATCTCAAACTGAATAGCCTGTTTCTCAGAGAAGTAAAAGGTAAGAAAATCTACTGAAATTAAGATGTGATGTCTTAAAGTCCATAAGGAACAGAAATGACTAGGCAAGAAATTGAATAGGAAGTCTATAAGATATGAGCCATATATTTCTTATTTTTAAAAGAAGTTGAAAGATTGGCAAAATGATGATTGTTGTTGATGCTGGTGATGAATACATGGGGATTTATTATACTGTTCTAACTAATAATGTGTATGTTTGAAATTTTCATAATATAATGTTTTAAAATTATAAAAATCCTATTGAGTAATTACCGATTATCTCTGTTTTTAAAAACGAAACTAATAACACTGCATTTTGATGTACGGTTTGTCAATAAAAATGTTTCCCTTAGGCCAATGGTTCTCAATGGAGAAAGGATTTTCTATTTGTCTCATACCTATTACTGTCTTAAATAAACATTCAATCAATTCAAATGAACACATAAAATCCTCTGTCTAGTGTTTTTTACAATCCCTGTCACAAAGCTTGGTCAAGTTCTGAAATAATTTTGCTTATTTCCCCTAACAGTACATTATTGCTTCTTGCTGAAGTAAAGTGTCTTTTTATTTCCTTTTTTTATTATTATTACTTAAAACAAGTTGGCTGCAGATTGGATCGTATTCAGTCTTTTCCACAGTCATGCCCAAGTAAAAAATATCATAGGGTTTCTAATCTTGCTAAATTTCTTCCTGGCATTAGGGAAATATTAAGCTGGCAAAATAAATAGCTCAAATCTCAGAAATGTATTAGACTGATAGGGACTCCTGTATGCTTCATAGCCCTAATCATCAACTCATTTATATTCTTTGGATTGAGAGAAACATATTAAGAAAGGATATTATTCCTGCCCTGTACAAAAATTGTCACAGTCCGCTAGCAAGAAAGATTGAAGAGTTTAAAAATATCTTTCAAGCAGCCTCTTGGTTTCCTGAAGCATGTCAGTGATACCCAGAATTCATCAAGTTCACAGTTCCACATCTTGGACTGCCAAAAGTGACTAGGCAATGTGCCTGAATCTGACCTTTAATCAATACCTCCTTTTCTGCATTATATTAGGAATAATGAATTGTCAGAAACAGCATGTGGCTCAAACCAATGTTATTCCAGGAAAATAGATAGTGGGTTTTAGAAATTAGATGGCAAACAACTCAAAACCTTCAGATAATTTTTTGAGATACTCTATCTTAAAAGTAGAGCAGCCTAGTTTTCCAGCTTTAGCTCTTACCAAACCATCCATGTGATGACCAGGATCCTGTCAGGTAAGAGGCATTAGAATGAAGAACGTAAGGAATACAGTGGATAGAAACCTTAAAGAGCGTAAAGGGAAAGAGAAAGAAGACCAAGGAGATTAATGAGAGGGAGGACTCAAAAGCATGAACTCTAGGTATAAGGAGCAGAAGACACCATACAGCCCTTGCTGTTGGTTCAATTATTTATTTCATATCAGGACAAGAATGTATACACAGGAAACAGGAAATTGTTCAGTCAGATATACTTTACTGGGAAAAATAATGCCTAGCTAACTTCACTCTCAATGATCTTCGACGGTGATTTGAGGAAGGCAAAAGGAAAATTACCAATATCAAATGACAGTACCCTCTGACACTATTCCTCCTTTGGCTGACGTTAATCATGAATTGCTGTCCATAAAGTAATCTTTATTTAACGGAGAAAGAAAGCATATGCCACCTTATCTTAGAGTCTTAGTAAACAGTCATTCTGGGATTCATTTGCATGGACTACAAACTATGTCTGGAGCCCTGAACCTGATTTTGTGTTGAAAAAAGTATAAAGAAGTGTAATACATGACAAATCAGGCAAAAAGAGGGAGATTGAGAGTGAGACTGAAGTGGGGCTTATGCTGATTTTTTTTCTAACTCCCCCTGCTTCATTAGTGGCTATAAATTATCAGCTGAATATACATAGACACTCTTAATGGCCAAAAAGAGTCATTTCATCCTGTTCTTTGTGGCTTTGGTGAGTTCTCAAAAGAATGTAGTCAAAAAGTCCATGTTGGACAGACCTACTGGAAATGGTGCTCACAGTTCTCCCTTTATCGAATCATCCAGAAGAAAGCCATGTTCATGGATAGGCACAGCCATGTCACACAGCTCCTATACTCTCAGGACCTGTGTGACACAGAACCATAACCTTGGTAATGGGGGGCAGGGTCTACCTCGGTCCAGATCCAAGCCCTGGCAAAGACTAAATTAAAGAGCGAGAAGTTAGTACAGATAGCATTCCAAGAGCAATCTTTAGATAATCAGTCATTGTTAACTCAGGAAAACTGATTCTAGGTGTTGAACATGAAGCCATGTATTAAAAGGCAAGTATAACTTAAAAAAAATATATAGAGATGGGGGCCTCACTATGTTGACCAGGCTGATCTCAAACTCATGGAATCAACTGATCCTCCCACCTCAGCCTCCCAAAGTGCTGAGATCACAGGCGTGTGCCACCATGCCCAGCTGCAAGTATAACTTTTGTGCCCGGGCCTGTAAGAGGCAGAGTAATGCCCAGTCCTGGAAAGATGCCCATGACCTAATACTGAGAATCTGTGAATATGTGACCTTACACGGTAAAAGGAATTTTTTTGATGTTATTAAATATATATATTAAATAAGGATCTTGAGATGGAGAGATTATCCTGGATTACCTGTGTATGCCCAATGTATTCACAAGGATCCTTGTAAAAGACATACAAGAGTAGTCATAGTCAGAGAGAAGGAGATGTGATGACAGAAGTAAAAGAACAGAGAGAGAGATGGGAAGATGCTACACTGCTGGCTTTAAAGACAGGAAGGAACCAAAGATTAAGGAATGCAGATGGCCTCTAGAAGCTGGAAAAGTAAAGGAAATGGATCCTCCTTCGGAGCACCCAGAAGGAACACAGCCCTGCAAACCCATTTTGGGCTTCTGACATTCAGAACTGTAAGATAATACATTGTGTTGCTTTAAGTCACTCAGTTTGTGGCAATTTGTTACAGCAGCAATTGGAAACTAACATGCCAACAGCCTATGCAGACAAGATAAGTTCCATTTACTTCTGCTCCCCAATTTAAAAGTCCCATCTCACTTATCAGTAGTCCAGGCTTTGTTGTGAATCCTCTTCATAAATAAACAGGAAGGCTTATTTCTACAATTTGCTTTGGTTGTTTCCTGCTGACTCAATCCCCTCCTGGTTCCAGGCCACTCCTTCCCTCCACCCTGCTGCTGGCTACACTTCCTCCGAGACTCACTTAATTTGCATTCTTGCTGCATTCCCTTGTATTGCTTTGCCCAAAGCATGGTCCTGCTCATCTTCCATAATTACCAGACTGAAATGCAAGGCTGTCGCCTGTCGTAATTAAAAAAAGAAGAAGAAAATAATAATAGGTAATAAAAAAGAATAATGAGTAATAATAAAACTACAAATTGAAGAACTTACAACTGTCTTGGGTTGGGTTTGTGAATGCTTGTGCCTGTGGTTACTGCCGGAGAGCTCTCAGGAGAAGAGTAGTGACGAAAGCAGGATGAGGCAGGGGAAGAAAGTGAGCCATCATGGGCTGTCACTGGGAGCTCCGTTTCAACCTGATCCTGCAGAGAATTCTGAAGTATACATTGCACCGGAGGAAAGTAGCATTCAAGTCCTAACCACCTTACCTGTGAATGTGACCTTACTTGGAAATAGGGTTTTCGCAGGTATAATCAAGTTAAAATGAAGTCACACTGGATCGGAGTATGGATGGATATCCTTAAAGTAAGAGGAAAATGAGGAAACAGAGGCACTCAGGGTGAATGCCATATGACAACAGAGGCAGAGATTGGAGTGATGCACCTACAAGCCAAAGAATGCTAAGGATTGCTGGCAACCACCAGAAACTAGGAAGTGGCAGGGAATGATTCTTCCCATTGAGAGAGAGCATGGCCCTGTGGATACCTTGATTTTGGACTTCTGGCCTCCAGAAATGTGAAGGGAGTAAGTTTCTGTTGTTTTAAGCCATCTAGTTTGTTATTGCAGCCCTAGGAAACTAATACATGAATTTTCCTGCTTCTACCCTAAGCACTGAATTTTCAAAAATCTTGGGAAATATTTACATGTACTTGCTTGAATATTCATAAAACATCTCTGAAAAATAAAATAATCAAGAAACCGACAACATTGTTGCCTTTGGGAAGTGGAACTGGGTACCTGCAGAATGAGGCAGGGAGACTTTGCTATAATATTATTTTGAATATTAAACTATGTAATGTACAAATAAATAAAATTTAGAAAATCTTAGGCGAAAGGTCAACCTACCTAGCAATCTCCCCTTTCTCCCTAGGGATCACCAATGATGGATGACCATCCCATTTTTGTAAGCAAGAAAGTAAAATTGTAAGGCCCATCTTTCACAGAGGGTCCATGGTTCACAGTCATTTCTCTTTTGCACCAATCACTTGGGAAGGCGAAATGTCTGGTCTTATCCTGAAAATCGTTAGTCATCCTCCTCTTTCATTCAAGCTATTTGCTTGAGGATAAAAATGCTCATGAGGAAAAAAATTGCTGAAAGCTGAGATAATGATCCTACCCATGATATTCCTTAATTACTGATTTAAATGAAAATCCATTGTCATATTTCCTCATTAAAAGACATATTTTATGAACAGTTACTTTGCACGGATGATTTAAGAAGAACAAACTCATCAGACAGTTTGAGACTGAATCCAAAAAGGTATGCATAGTTAATTATGTAATTTGAAGTGTTGGATGAAATGGGCCCAAGGGTCTTTCAACATCAAAGCCTCAATACAACACAGGCTATTCTGTGAAACACTCCTATAAGACAACTCTAAACCGTTTCAGTGATCAATGCATATTTCATGAATTGAATTAGATTAAAAGCATAAAATGAAGAGCTAGAAGAGACTTTGGAATTATCAGGCATGCTTCCCTGTAATGCTTTAAAAACGGGCAGAGGTTTCTCTGGGTTGGAATGCCGACTTCACTTTCACCATGCTTTTTCTATGCTACACTTTTGTCATATGAAAAATGGGAAAAATAATAATGTCTGCCTTTTAGGGTTGTTTAATAAGTTAAGCAAGCTTAAGTATACATAGTAGATGTAACTGGTGCCTTGCCGAGATCCCATTTACCAGGCAAGGGCACCAATATCCCAGCTGCCTTCCTCTGCAGAATTGTCCTGGGCTGATGGTAGCCATCTCCCCCAGGAAGTTACCCCATCCCATGGCCCACGGTCAATGGCTGACTGATACAGGGATACAAAAGAGACCACTTCCTTCAAGGCAGGGATAACTCCAAGGTATGCTTTGTAGTCCAGAGCCTCTCCCTAAAGAAGTGAAACCACTTCTTTGTTCAGCATCCACCACCTCTTTTCTATCCTGCTTCTTCCCTCCTTTAAAAGTTCTTCCTGCAATACCTCCTAAACACCTGACTTCCTGTTCCAGGCTCTGCTTCAAAGGAACCTGACCTAAGAGTACAGAGCTTCAAAATTAAGAGTATAAACAGTGAAACAATTTTAATTATTACTTAATCAGTCAAATTTAGGGCAAGCACAAAATCAAAAAACCTCTGACATATTCTAATCCAACCCAGAAGGTTGACAGAGGTAAAGTAGAGATACAAGACCTGAAAAGAAACAAAACTGTTTTGGTGTCTTATTCCCAAAGTAACATGGAGATGAGCCAGGAGCCAGAAATAACTAGACTAGCCCCACTTAGATTTTTAAGCAAGAATAGAGGTCCTGTAGTGTAAAGGCTACCAAAGACAAGGTCCCCTAGCTCAAAACCCTCCTTATCACAGGGACTAAGCACATTCCTGCTTATCCCTGAGTAACGGGTTTCAGCTCCCTGCCAGACTGCAGAACTATTCAAATGAGCCAATCACATCCTCCACAGGAACCAGGGGCCACCTCATCCTCTTGATACCACAAAGCCTGCCGCCCACATTAATTACTAACCAAATTACAAGCCTCATATCAAGTACGTAGTGGTTACCATTTTAATTTGGCTGACTCCCTATTTGAAGAACACATTTTAAATTACAAATGACAAAAAAATCCAATTTAAACTCACTCAGGTAAAAACCACACATATTATTTCTTTGTAATGAAATAATGCAATTTGACCTTGCAGCTCATGCAGTGCCACCGCAGACCTGGTTTCCACTGGTATCTTCTTAGCCATCCATGGTGTTGGCACTATGTGCTTTCATGCTGATCTCTTGACTGGCCCTTCACTGTAGCAAAATAGTGGCTCAGGTCCAAGCCTTACATCTTCACATCAATTCACAAGGAAAAGAGATAGTCCCTTTCTATAGCCCCTGTCTATCTTTCAGCCCCATCTTGAATCATGTTCTCACTTGCTCTTTGCATTCCAGCTCCATTGGCCTATTTCAAGTTCATCAGATGTGCTATTCCTACCTTCCTCACAGCACACGGGTTTTCATAGTGTATTCTTCTTCCACACTGCCTGGTTAAACAAACTTATATCTCAGCTCTTCAACTTCATGACGTAAGGTAAGCCTTCCTTGCCATCCTCACCTACGAGGCAAAGTCAACCCCTGCTATATTCTCTCAAAACAAAATGTAGTTCTACTTCATGACCATAATTAACATAACCATTCAATTAATATTTGTCTCTTCCAGAAGAAGATAAACCATGTCTTGTTTTGTTGATCATTATATCCTCAACATCAAGCAAGTGTCTGCACAGTGGGTATTCAATAAATATTTGTTGGTTGCATAGGTGAATGGATGGATGCATAGGAAGATGGATGGATGGATGAACTAACGGAGGAATAAATGGATGGATGAACTTGACTTTTAAGCCTTGCCAGGTAACTAATTAGCTACCTCCAGCTTTTTTGAGATTCAGTTCTCTCAACTGTGAAATGAAAAGGTTGGACTAGTTGACCTGTAAGATCCTTTCTGAATTTAAAGTGTTGAATTCATAAAGTGTTACTGGCAAGATAATTTCTTTAACTGCGGATACTAAGGAACTAAAGTAATAAGTGATGTTTTGGGTCACTCTGCTACCCTTTTGCAAATGTCATTTTTAATTAAATTCTGACTTTGTGTGCTCTCATGCAGTAGTTAACAATCTGGAGAAACTGAGATGCTACAACTGTTACAAAGCAGCTGGAATTGCCGCAGAGCTAATACAAGTTAGAAAAATATATGCTGACAGTCTAGGAAGACGTTAAATGAAATGTTATGAAGAAATTTTACACGTTCCTGTCCCCAGCCCCCTACCCTACTCAAACCCAAATTGGCAATATTCAAAGTAAAGGCTTGATTTGGTTCAACGTGCTGCTAAAAATAAAATTTGCATCGTTGGGTGATGTTTAATACAGAGGATTATAATCATATTGAAATAGCTATTTTGAATTTACAAAACAGCCTTGTTGTATTCAAATTCATGGAAATTTGATTAGATTCTAAATATATTTTTATTCAAGGTCCTATTCATAGCCAAGGCTTGCCATCTATTTGTGCATTTAAAAAGAGAATACAATTTGTATTTTCACTTGACATGCCCATGAAACACAAGATAAAATTTCCTACCTGCTCCCTCATTCAACATCTGGATCTGAACTATAATCTGCCTATAAATAAGAAAAGAGAATTTTGATCAGGCAGTTTTGCAATCTGTTCAAAGTAGTCTGGGAATACTTCACAGCATAACAAATCTCTAAGTAAATTAAGTGATGTTAAGACAGTTTAACTACCATAAAATATTTTATCATATTCCATGTCCACTTAAAAAATTGATACTTTTTAATGAAGTAATTCAGCCAGAGTATTGGTAAAAAGAAAGTACTATATGAAACTGTCCTTGTAAAGAGAAACAACCCTTATTTAGGAAACCAAAGACACATTGTTTCTCACATTTCCTCTTCTAAGTGCCTGGGGCAGAAACTGGCTAACTGTTCCCCAAACCCATTTCCACTTTCTCTTTGGCTCACAGGTAGACTACATTTCCCAACCTCCTGTGTGACAGATTTCTGGCCAGTAGAATACAGGCAGGAAGTGATGTATCCCACTTTGGAGCCTGGCCCATTAAAAACCACCCATGTAATTCTCCACCCTCTTTCTTCTCACGTGTTAAAGATGGCAAAGGTGGGTCTGCCTTGTTTCCTGAACAGTGTGTAGGGTTGAGCCCCTCTCCATTTTCTTATGTTCCCAACCACATTATTACCTAGCAGAAGAGAGACTACATTATCTAATCCCTCACTCTTCTTAGTATCTCAGGCACAACATACTACCAAACACTTCCACTAAAAATTGGCTATAGAAGATTATTTCCTTTTTCCCAGTTTGTCCTCATTTTAAAAAGAGATGAGAAAAGAAGTAAAAGCCTGACATTCCATGACTTTTTTGCCCAAGAATCTGTCTATCCTTATATAACTTGGGCCCAGAAAATAGATCAGCTGCAAAAATGGAGAAAATGTTTAGCTGCAATAGTCTTTTTACTTGCAGGCTTATTACTTACAACAAACCCTGCTTCAAATGAATGTGTTAGTCCAGGTCCTTGTAGAAACAGATGCCAATATAGGATTCATCATACAAGGATTTTACTAAGCAAAATGCCTGTGAGAGAAAATGGAAAGTGAAGCCAGGAATGCTAAAGAGTCATTAGAGCACAATGCAGCAAGCCTGACCCCAAGTGAAGAAGAGAATGAAAGAAGGTTGGGTGGAGTGTCCTAGGGTGCCGTGTAGTCTAATGAAGGTTTGGCAAGGCCATTAGACAGTCCTCAAGCCAAAATTAGGCATTGGAGGAATCCCAGGTCCCTCCAAAACAAACCTGCCTTCATGTTCCTGCCACATTCTTTCAACATTGCCTGGGAGCCACTCTTGGGAGGCAAGGTCTCAGTTCAAACATGGAGATGAATTTCAGAGCCCAGCAGCTGAGGCCATCAGTCCATTTTGCTCCCCACAGTTCTCCAAGACACATTTTCATAACCTCTACAGATTGTTTTTTTTTTTAAGGTGACATGTATTTGTCCATCTTATCTGTACATCATTTTGTTTTAATAGCCAGTATGGAAACTTAGGATCTGAACAAACTAGTTTCACTGATGGGTCGTGTCACGAATTCACGAATTTTGTTTTAATCAGTCACCATCTGTCAATTACCTAAAGCTCCTTATTGAACAGAGACTTCTTAACTAGTTAGAATTTACATTCAGCTGCTAGTCATGGAGACTGGAAATAAAAATGGTTTAACCAAAATGGAGGTTTGCTCTCCACTCAGAGAAATCTGTAGTTAAGCAGTGAAGTGATCGTATGATAGCTGCGTGATGTCATGCTGTACCCAGGCACCTCCTATATTTATATTCCTTTATTCTTAGAGTATGTCTACCATCCTCAAGGATATCTCATGTTCCAAAATGGCTGCTGAGAATCTAGCCATCATGTCTGTATTCCAATCAGAATGAAGGGTAAAGAGTGAAAAGCACCAAAAAATTGCTAGTTGTGTATCCTTTTAAAAAAATAGTTTCCTGGGAGGTTCCACTGTTTGCAGACAATTTAAGCACACAACTCTTTGGCAACACTTTGCTACACGGGGAGGCTCAGAAGTGTATTCTTTCAGCAGTGCATGAAACTACCCCAACTGTTTTCATAGAGGAAGGGGAGAATACATACTGGGCAGGTATTCTTTGTCACAGCCATTTCTTGGGCTTGGTTCTAAAAAGGTTTTAATTTTAAAAGACTTACGAGATTTTTTCCTGTGTTACCGGATGAATGAATATTTATGAGAGCCATTCATCCAGTTTAATTTCTGTCCATAAATTTGGACATATTGTTTATTGGTTGACTTATCCATATACCTATTCATTTTGTACTTTCTTTCCTCTGTGAGCAAAAGTAAAATTTCCTTTCCTTTTTTTTTCCATTCTATTAGTACCATTCTAGGCTATCTTCCCAGCCCACTAGCTCCCTGCTCTTTGAACTGCTCTCCCAGCCAAGAGTGGTCTCTGACTGAGCGTTATATTTATAACTACCTAATCCACTTCCCTGGCCCTCAAATATTAGGCCAGGGATAGGAAAGTAACCCAAGCTGAGCACACCCGTTTCTCTCTTCTGAGAATTTGGAAGTGGGATAAAAATCACAAATCAGCCTCCACTGGTCATTTAAACAAAGGAGATGTAAATTCAGAAATGTTAGGGACAACCATCTTCTGCCATGTTTATGGAAATACTAAAAGAGCCAGTTTTCAGACAGAAGAGAGGGAGGCAGACATGACACAGCCCCTGTTTTGCTATAGTTATGTGGATCAATCCTTACCACAGATATTTTCCCAAACGCTGCATTTAATTAGGTGAACTGGAAGGACCATAAATAGATGGTATAGCTAGTGGCAGGTACTTTCCAAACTACCTTTATTATGACCTAACCAATACAACCCCAAACTTCTCCCTGTGTGATCTTTCTGTGTGATACACTAGCACCAGCATGAAATTTGGTGATTGTTGTATGTGTTCTCCAGCCTCCACCCAGTACATATGTCTTTGTGGATATCTGTTACTTCCTGCCAGTAGAGCCATCCGGCCTGCCATATGTTAAAATGGGTATTAAGAGATAAAGGGAGTGATAAAAGTTTGGGCAATTGGTTTGGCTTATTGAATTCAATTTGAGAAATTGTGCCCAATTGGAGTTCTACACTGTGCCAGGTCTGGAGACTGCACAGATAAATGAGACATGGACCCTGCCCAGGAACTTACAATTTGATATCATAAGTGACTCTCAAACTCCAGTGTTATTTATGCACCACAGTCATATCTTGCAAGAAAGAGCTAAGATTTCTCGGTTAGAAGATGACTCAATATCATAGAGGCAGAAGGGAGGGGGAGAAAGCCATGGATTTCTTAGAATTTCTTAGAAGAAGAAACCCCATTCAAATTTTTTTGACCTGGTTTTTATCTACTACTCTCCGTTTTTCTGCACTTGGTGTATAGAGATAGCTCCACTAAGGAATGGATCAAAAAGAATGCCAAAGCAAGGGAAACAAGAAAAACATCCACACATAACTACTTGTGGGTGGCTTTCAAATCAAAAACTCAGAATTATGCTAGGTTTTGAAGGTCTATAAAAATTATAATGCAGATACAATAAAAGAGCAATACTAATTTTTTAGTCTTCCCTTTTTGCTCTGATATGCCTTGCTGAAAAAAAAAAAAAAAAAAGAAGAAAACATTGCATTCCCTGCCTTCTGGAACTTTTGACCAGCAGGAGGTGAGAAATCATATAAATTGCTGGAAAAAAGTGATGACAGTCAGTCAGTCATTTCTTTCTTTCTTTTTTTTTTTTTTTTTTTTTTTTTTTGAGATGGAGTTTTGGTCTTGTTGCCCAGGCTGGAGGGCAATGGTGCGATCTCGGCTCACTGCAATCTCCGCCTCCTGGGTTCAAGCAATTCTCCTGCCTCAGCCTCTCGAGTAGCTGGGATTACAGATGGACCACCACCACGCCTGGCTAATTTTTTGTATTTTAGTGGAAACAGGGTTTCACCATGTTAGCCAGGCTGGTCTTGAACTCCTGACCTCAGGTGATCTGCCCGCCTTGGCCTCCCAAATTGCTGGGCTTACAGGCGTGAGCCACCGCGCAGGGCCCCAGTCATTTCTTTTATAATGGACTATTAGATTGGTGTATTTGCATTTAAGATTTATTGCAAATTGTCTGATGGAATGACAGTGCTACAGACATAGTATGCCTAATACAATTAGGATGGAGGCTGGCTTCCTGGGTAAAGTTACTACATATTTTCCTTGGAGGAATAAAAATGTATTATCTTCTTCCATGAGACTATCAGTGAGAATAAAGTAGCTATTCTGAATGTTTGTGTCCAATTTAATATTTTTCTATCATAACAAAATTCTTATGAATTTCACATTAGCCCATGATTTAAAGCTGGGCATCTTCCAGAGTGATTTTTTTAAAAATACAGAACACAGAATAACCAAGATCAGAAACCTTACCTTTTATTCTTTGATGGAAAAGGCAAATGTTTTACAGGTATGATTATCAAAGAAAGCCAATGTTATATTGTACGTGAATTAAAGGACCATTCACCTGAGCAATGCTTCTTCATGGCAGGTGTTAGCCAGAACTAGATACAAACTCCCAAGTGGGACAGGACAAGAGACATGCCTTGGTTCATAGATGCCCAGAGTTTCATCCCAACCTAGAGGTTGGTTTTTAAGAGAGTTTCTGGTGCCAGATTTAATTTTCATACTTCCTTTTCCCATATGTACTTTAACTGTTGGTCCAACACTCCCTATTCTTAAAGGAAATCCTCCCCAGTGAATACTGTTCCCTTCTACTCCTTGAAATGAGGTAACTTCTCCTTAACTCCTGGCATTGCTGTGACAGTTCCCAAAGCAGTTGACTTTTCCAGGGAAACCACAAAACCATATGGAAATCAAATTCAATGTAATTCTGCATCCAGAAGGGAATTCAGGAAATACCTCTCCAAGCCTGTAGTTTTATGCTAACTTTTAAATGAACCTACATATTTTGAAGAGTTCATTTTTATTAGAATATTAACTTATATTAAATATTATGCATATATTCTGTAGAACTATGGGATTAGTAAAAAAGAAGAGAGAGAGCTGATAAAAACCAGTTGCTTTAACATGTATTTTAATAATAAGAATAATTCAAATCTGCCTCCTGGCATCAGAAAAACATTCTAGAATTTTTGTCAGAGATGTAATTTTGGTTATTTGAGATGTAATAATATAATAGATTTTAGCTATAATAAAGTGGATCATTATAAATGGAGTATGGCTAACTCAGAGAATGCCAAAACCCCAGAGGAAAGAAAACATCCAAGAAAAATATGTGCTTTGTTACAAGTTCAGAAGCTTTAAAACAAATTTTAAGTTATACTTGAAATGTCTGTGGTGTACATTATTACAAATGAGGAAATGGAATGTAAAATGAAGTGAATTGCTGAGTGGTCAACCAGTTTAAGTATATCAAATGGAATACTCACTGAACTGGTTACATAGTGTTACTTACTCTGGAGAGAGCTTTTGTGGAATACAAAAACTTTGAAAACAGTCCTGAAGCATGTAAAGCTATGTGGACCAATGCATTCTGCAGATATTCTCCCAAGGGTTGCACCCAAGTAGATGAACTGGAAGGATTGTAGATAGATGGATGATCTAGTACCAGGTGCTTTTTAAATACTCTGTTGGAATATTTCATTTTTATTACAACACTGTCATCATTGTTATTATTCTCATCATGAATTTTCAGTCATTATCCAAGAATAGTGATTGATTCAGTCCAGTGAAATGTATATAGCTAAATTTAAACTTGAAAGATGGAGCCTGACTCATGAGAAGAGGATAATAATGGGAGATACGTTTTCATTGGAAAAATTTTGAGTTAGTAGCAAGAGCCCTGTTTGTTAAATTTTAGATACAGATAAACAATAAGTATAATTCAGGAATAATTGCAGGGTACCCATTGTTAGAGAAAATCTTGTCAACATCCATTGTTCTATTTATATCTTGGGAAACATGTTATCACATTTCTATAACTAGAGTATAAATTCATTCATTTCAACCCTAATCATGTGCAAATCTCCAGTCTTCTCAAGAATTAAAAAAACTGGACTCTTTAAAGTGAAATAGGAGAATATGTAATACACTGGGTTTAATGGGCCAGATGTCTGAGGAAGAGTCAACACGGCAAAGAAAAATAAGTTTATAAGGAGGAAATGGGGCTTCCTAAGATCTCTAGCAGATGAGTGCTTGGGGAAGAGTGACCCTGAGAAGCTGAATAACCTTGAGCTACTTATAGTTTCTCATGAACACCCATTCAGTTTTAGATACAAAACAAAATGAGGCTTGGAAGATCTTGGATTAATTGTAGCAGGAAGAGGATTTCCTTTCTTATAGAAAGGCCATAAGGTCAAAAAGAATGAGAGAGTAGATGGCAGCAAATGAGAAATGGCCATACAACTTTGAAAGCCGGGAAGCAGATGGCTAAGTGACAGCTGATTTAGAAGAGAGCTAAAACGTAAGTTTCTGCAAGGATTCGAAGTCAGGTAGCAGTGGCAAGAAAAAGCCAATTCAAGCTGCAAAACCTCAGGGATCCTTAGGAATTGGAGGCACCAGGTACCTCTCAAGGTTGAGTGGCAGAAAGCTTTAAAAACAAAAGCCATAGCTGAGGGCAGGGGTGCTAAACTAAAAACAGAGGAATTTATTCAAAGTTATTACATCCCAAATAGTGATATCCTCCCAACTCCTTCACCCACTTGGCTCTGAGAACATCAATAGCATTCATTTACAGTCCAGATAAGAGAATGATCCCTGAGAAAACACCTAAGATACTCACATATGGGGATCCCCAGTGAACATCCAGTTGCCCTCTTAATCACCTTACAATGAGGTCCACCAACTGACAAGCCCCATTTACGTATGCATTGTTTCCAGGAAACCAAGCTTACATTGAGTCCTTGCTAACAAATGTATTTATTGAGCCCTTGCTAAGTGTCAGGTGTGTATTAAACACATTATATACATTTAATCCTCAAAAGAAATCCATCGAACGTGTGTTATTATGTCCAGTTGCAGATAAAGAAACAAAGGCTCAAGTTAATTAGGTATTTTTCCAAGGTCACCTAGCCTGTAAGTAATAGAGTGGGAATTTGAGCTATTGTAACCACAACACCTCATGGCCTCCCTCTGGAGTACCAGCAAGCCTCCTTAAACTATATTCTTACTTACTTACAAAAAAGAATGTATAATGGGAGTTTCATTTATCTCTGAGTCAAATGAGTTGAATAAAATGTAGTGCTTCTAAAAAAAAAAAAAAAAGCATTGCTGCACATCTTCCATTTCCTTCTCAAATCCACTCTTTGCCCAGCTCCTCTCTGTTCAGTGTCCTGGGAAGTCGAATCCTATGGACTGCATTAACAGTCCTAGTTGAATTGGCTAATAGGAGGGATTGGAGTGAGAGAGAAGATTGATTTAGGTCAGGTCATTAATGTGCCAGCTCCCTCCATGTGTTGGCACCGCAGGCTGCCTGCAATTCTCCAGTGCAGATCGTGACACCCATTGAGTGGTCCACAAAGCTCTCTTTCTCTTGCTTTCCAGACTTAATGGTGGTAACAGTTCCACTGATCTATTCTCAGGTACTGCATTCTCCATTACAGTTTCCCTACACTCTGCCCACATCTTTGGAAACAGTCCTTTTATTAAATTCTCTTCAAACCACCTAATTTGAATGTGTCATGTACTTCCTCCCAGGACTCTGATTAATTTAGAGCTTTAGCTACAACTTAATCTGGGTTGACTAGGAAGTAGATGAAAATAATATATTTTTAACTTAACTAATAACATGCAACATTTCTCTTCACTATAAATCTCTGGAATCATATGGTTTTGAAGGGTTTTGTTCTAGTTATATACTCATTATAGAAAAATTGGAAAACAAAGAAATTTATCACTGTAATTCCACAAGCTTCAGTTAATTGATATTAAAGCTTTGGTGAAAACACACACACACACACACACACACACACACACACACACACACATGGCAGCCAGCCACGGTGATGCACGCCTGTAATTCCAGCAGTTTGAGAGGCCAAGGCAGGTGGATCACTTGAGCCTAAAAGTTTGAGACCAGCCTAGGCAGCATGGCAAAACCCTGTCTCTACAAAAAATACAAAAATTAGCTGGGTGTGGTGGCATATGCCTTTAGTCCCAGTTACTTGGGAGGTTGAGGTGGGGGAATCTATCGAGCCCGGGAGGTGGAAGCTGCAGTGACCTGTGACCATGCCACTGCACTCCAGCCTGGGTGACAGAAGAAACACATACACACACACACAGCAGAGTAATAATTTGTAACTCCCTCAAACAGATATTCTTAGATGATGTTCAGTGTTTCTAGAGAGAAGAGTAGGGGTAGTGTAGGGGAACAATAGAACCTAAGGATGCTTATTATTCCCAGCCTCTGTTAACGTTCCCAGTAAGGCAACACCACCCTAAAATCCCACACTTCACTCGCACCATCCTCACCTCCAACCAACTTTGCAAAATATTCCTTCCAACCATGCGCACTGCTGTGTGGAAAAAAATTCTGTAAACTCGATTTTCTCCATCTTGGCAACATTGTCAATGATGTTTTAGTGCTCCAAAGAGCTTTTACCCACTCTGCTTTTTAGCCATTGGTAACCTGGACTAATGTCCTTTTTTCCATTGTGGCACCAAACCAAGCATGGTACCTGGAGATCACCTCAACGTTGTCAGCAATGGTGAAACCAAACAAAAACACAATATGCAATTTTCCAGTTATCCTATAAACATTTCAGCTTATCGTGTTTTACAGTCACCTTCACCAAAGTCTCTGTGAAGTGTTTACAAAGAGATGTTAATCTTGATCCAGAGCTGGAATGAGGGGGGGGGGAAATCAAATAAGTGTTTATGCAATAAATACTTTAAGTTGACTGGATGGAATGGGCTACAGATTAACAAGCCTCATTGACAGAGTTATTCATTCATCCCTGTGAGGTGGAAAAACAAACAACGTGTATAACTGGGGAGTCAAACCCTTACTGCTATTTGACTTTATACTGTTATTGCTAAAAGCACAGGAGCAATGGTGACATCTTGTGTCAGGTTAAAATGTAACAGGATCTTAATTCCTTGTGGTGTCTACTAGGAGCCCCTCAGATGTGCCCTAGCTAAAATTCATCTTCATCTGCTCCTTTTAGCTATTGATAAAATAATAACACAGAGGCTTTCTCAGATGCAGAGATTAATTAACTTGCAGGAATGACAGGGAAAATTCCACTTGGCACCTGACTCATCAAACTGCCACCTCAAGCACAGGGCACCTACGAGTCTCAATCTAGTTCTTTACTCAGCCCTTCCACTTTGCCAGGATATCCCTGGCAAAATACACAGGCTCTGGGTTCATCCACTAATCAATCTGAAACAGCTGGAGGATAGCTGTGGAGCTCTGTAGTAATTGTACTTATTTATCCTACTGTTTTAAGCATTTTCCTGATCTTATTTCTTTGGCAGCCCTTCGAATATCACATCACATGACTGGAACCTCTTGAGCCCAACAAATGATAAATAAAATTCACTGCTCGTAAGAGTCGGCTGGGAGGTCAAATCTCCTGTTTCATGTGCCCTCCATGAGAACAGTGGTTCTTAATGTTGGCCATACAAAACCACCTGGGGGAGCAATAACTGCATCCATTCCAGACCAATGAAGTCAAAATTTCTAGGGGTTGAAGCCAGACATTTTTTAAAAGCCCCCAGGTGGTCCTGACATGCAGCTTTCACCTGGCTCTCTTGCCTTGGGAACCTACCCACCATGCTCTGAGGAAGCTCAAGCTACATGGAAAGGCATGAGTAAGAGATCCAGTCACTGTCCCAGCTCAGATCCCAGCCAATACCCAGAATCAACCACCAGATAACTGAGTGAGTGGGCCTTTGGATGACTCAAGCCCCAGCCTTCCAGCCATACCAGCTGATGTGAAGCAGAACAAAGACAAAGTGTCCCCACTGACCCTGGCCCAAATGACAGATTTATGAGCAAAATTAATGTTTTAAGCCATGAAGTGGTGGTCTGTTACACAGCAACAGATAACTGGAACAATTTATTTCCATTTTTAGATGAGAAAATGAAGGCAGCAAGGGTGGGGGAAGTAACTTGCCCAAGGCCAGGCAGACAGTAAGTGGCAGGGTCAGAATAGTCTTGTTTGAGGGTACAGGCTCCACCACTCAGTTTCCTCCCCTGGCTCAGCCCCCAACTGAGAGCAGGCGACTGTAAAACCTGAAATCCTGTAGGACTCTGAAAATAAGGAGCTCTGCCCAGCACCCTCAAACCCAGAGCAAGACAAGGGCAAGAGGAGACCAAAGATCTCCTTCCACCACAGACCACCCTGCTGCTCCAGGACCTTACAGGTCCAGTTGTTGAAAATGCACAAGAGAATATGACAGCGCCCAGCAGGAATGACAGTTCCCAAGGCCAAGACAAAATCTCCTAAGGAACTCCTGGAATCTCTCAAGAGGCCCTTTACAGGGATCTGACTTCCCAGACATAGGTGGAAAAAACAGCCAGTGGTATTTGCATTGGTTTTGTTCTTCTAACTCTATTTGTATAAGCAGAGAGAAAAGGCCTGGAGAAACACAGCTGGCACATACATTATTTCTTTTTCCACATAATTAAGATAACCCTGTTACTTAGTTTTATAGCCTGTTTTATTTTTCACTTAAAAATCCCTAGTAATCATTACCTATTTCTCCAATAGTTTTTGGGAAAAAAATGATTTTAATGGCTCATTTTATAAAGTGGAAGAGCCATAATTAATTTTAAACTCTCTCCTATTGGGCATTCAGGTTGTTTCCTTTTTTTTTCATATCACAAATGATGCCATGATGTATATCCTTGTGTTAAAAGATATAGACCTTGATGCAAATCTCTGATTTTTTTTTCTTAAAAAACAACAACAGGTTGAGTGTGGGGGCTCACACCTGTAATCCCAACACTTTGGGAGGCCAAGGCAGGAGGATCGCTTGAGCCCAGGAGGTCAAGGCTGCAGTGAGCCATGATGGCACCACTGCACCCCAGGCTGGGTGAGAAAGTGAGACCTTGTCTCAAAACAACAACAACAACTTCTTAGAACTACTGGGTCAGGAAGAATCCTGTTTAAGAATATTGATTAAAAATTATAGTATTTAACTTTTCCATGTTAATAATTTGAATGTAATAAATAAAAACTATTTCTTTATTTATTTTCAATGTATTGCCAAATAACTTCCTGGGGAGGTAAGTCTTTCCTCAGAATAGTTCTCTAGTCTTGCCATTCTCAATTCCTCTACTCTCGTTTTCCCTTACACTCACTTCAGTTATGCCCTTGATGCCCTCACTCCACTGACCCCGCTCTCTACAGTGCACTAGTGATCTTTACATTGCTGAATCTATGGCCAAGTCTCCTCTTCCTGTGACCTAGCAACAGTATTTGGCACAACCCATAAACTCCTCTCCCTGATACATGGTCTTCACTTGGTTTCCTGAATCCTACCCTCTTTTGGTTTTCCTATCTTACTGGTTGGGATCTTCTCAGTGTCCTTTGGATGGTTCCTCTTCTTCCTGGAATCAGTACTGGCTGTCTCTTATTCTCTGTCACTCCCTGCATGATCTCATCCATCTCAAGGCTTTAAATTCTACCTACATGCTCTTAACTCCCTCCCAATTTTATCTCCAGCTCAGACTTCTCTCCAGACTCCAGGCTCCTTCTTTCAACTGTATACTCAACAATTCCATGCGACAGACATCTCAAATCAACATTCCCAAATCTTTTCCCCTAACCTTCTCTATCAGCAGTCTACCCTATCTCAGGGAATGACAATACCTGGCTTCCAGTTGCTCAGGCAAAAAATCTTGACACTTTCTCTAGTCCTTTCACCTTCTGTCACCCCATAACCAATTCATCAAGAAACCCTGATAGCTTCACCTTCAAAATATATCCAGAATCTGATCTCTCACCACTTCACTGGTACCACCCTAGTGTAAGCACCTTACCTCTTGCCTGAATAACTATAATAGCTCCCCAGCATGTCTTTCTGCCTATACCTGTCCCTGCCACACATACACATAGCAACAAGAGAGATAGACCCTTCTACGACCTAAGATTATCTTGCTTTCTCTGCTCAAAATTCTCCAATGGCTCCCCTTTTCCTCCGACATCCAGTGCCCCTTATCCTGCTGCACGGTTTTTCATGCTGCACAGTTTTGTTTTTCTACTGCTAGTATCACTTTTTTTTTTTTTTTTTTTTTAGAGACAAGAGGACAAGGTCTTACTAGATTGCCCAGGCTGCTGGCCTTGAACTCCTGGGCTCAAGTGATTCTCCCACCTCAGCCTCTGGAATAGCTGGGACTACAGACACACACCCTACCATGTCCAGCCTAGTTTCACTTCTTACCATATTATGTTGTGTCTTCTGTTTATTGTCTGTCTTTCCCCCACCAGAGTATAACCTCCATAAGGACAGGAATCTCTGCGTGTTTTCTTTCCTCCTGTATCTCAAGAACCTAGAAGAGTGCTTGCCATAAAGAAGCCAGTCACTGTATGTTTGCTGAATGAATGAATGAATGCTATTACTCTTCACCTTGAAACCTCTGTGACCTTTCTGAAAGGATACCGTAACTCTATTTATATACCCCCTACAAAAAGGGCATGTAGGAGGATCCAAGATGGCGGATTAGACACAACTCCAGCACACAACACCCAGCGAAGAGATGCAGAAACCCAGAGATCTCCTAGCTCCAACCGAGGTACCAGGTGCATTTCAACGGGTCTGGTCCGAGGGTGAGCAAAGCTCACTCAGGGCAAGACCGAGGCGGGGGAGGGGTGCTGCTTCACCCAGAAAGTGCATCTGACTAGCGAGTCGGAGGCTCCACCTCTGGCGCTCCGGTCCAGATACAGTGCTTCCCCCAAAGCCTTAGCAATACACAGAACAGGAGATCTTTGCCAGTCAAGCACCGGGAATTACAAGTGCGGAATTGAATAAGAGTCTGCAGACTGAGCTATCGCCCCCCCCCCCACCCGGAGAGAGGGAGCTGTAAGCGGGAGCAGCTGGGCAGCCCCTACCCCATGACCAGAGAGAGAGAAAGCTGAAAGCGGGAGACGGCCGGGTGCGGCTGGGCAGGTCCCTAACCTCCCCCACAAACCCCAGAGGGCTGAAGCTGTGACTCTAGTGGGTTGCGTAGCCAGTGCCACAGTCTGAGAGGAACCCTGAATGATCCAGCCCAGTGGAGGAAGGGCACAACCCACCACTAGAGGGGTGGGACCGGGCTACATGTTTTAACAAAAAACACAGGAAGCCTACGTAGCAACGGGATGGCGTTCTCGACAACCCAGCAGCGCCTACAAGTCAGCGGAAGAGGCGGGCCTAATCTCCCAGCATAAACAAAAAAGACATAGGAAGCTTCCCTAGTAAACTGAAGCAGTCCCTAGAAACCCAGTAGCACCCCCACAGGCAGACAAGCGACCTCATCAAGCAGCTCTCTGACGCCACAGCCAGGTAAATCCACAAAGATGGGGAAAAAACAGCACAAAAAAGGTGAAACCACCAAAGACCAGAACACTTCTTCTCCTTCAAGGGATCATAACTCCTCAACAACACAGGATCACAACTTGACAGAGAAGGAGTGCAAAGAACTGACGGAAACAGGATTCAGAAGGTGGATAATAAACTTCTCAGAGCTAAAGTAACACGTTCTAACTCAATGCAAAGAAATCAAAAACCTTGAAAAAATGTTAGACGAAATGCTAACTAGAATAACCAGCTTAAAGAAGAACATAAACGACTTGATGGAGTTGAAGAACACAGCATGAGAACTATGTGAAGCAAACACAAGTTTTAATAGCCAAATCGATCAAGCAGAAGAAAGGATATCAGAGATCGAAGATCAACTCAATGAAGTAAAAAGAGAAGGCAATGCAAGAGAAAAAAGAGTGAAAAGAAACGAACAAAGCCTCCAAGAAATATGGCATTATGTGAAAAAACCTAATCTACGCTTGATCGGTGTACCTGAATATGACAGGGAGAATGAATCCAAGCTGGAAAACACACTCCAGGATATTATCCAGGAGAACTTCCCAAGCCTAGCAAGGCAGTCCAAATTTCAAATTCAAGAAATACAGAGAACTCCACAAAGATATTCCTCAAGAAGAGCAACCCCAAGGCACATAATCGTCAGATTCGCCAGGGTCGAAATGAAGGAAAAAATGCTACAGGCAGCCAGAGAGAAAGGTCAGGTCACCCACAGAGGGAAGCCAATCAGACTCACAGCAGATCTCTTGGCAGAAACCCTACAAGCCAGAAGAGAGTGGGGGCCAATATCCACATCCTTAAAGAAAAGAACTTTCAACCCAGAATGTCATATCCAGCCAAACTAAGCTTCATAAGTGAAGGAGAAATAAAGTCCTTTACGGACAAGCAATTATTGAGTGATTTTGTCACCACCAGACCTGCCCTACAAGAGCTCCTGAAAGAAACACTAAGCATGGAAAGGAACAAGTACCAGTCACTGCAAAAGCAAACCAGTTGGCAAAGACCAAAAATGCAATGAAGAAAATGAGTCAACCAATGAGAAAGAAAACCAGCCAGTAACAAAATGTCAGGATCAAATTCACACATAACAATATTAACATTGAATGTAAATGGCCTAAACACCCCAATCAAAAGACACAGACTGGCAAAAAAATTTTTGCAATCTACCCATCTGACAAAGGGCTAATATCCAGAATCTACAAAGAACTAAAACAGGTATACAAGAAAAAAACAAACAACCCCATTCAAAAGTGGGTGAAGGATATGAACAGACACTTTTCAAAAGAGGACATATATGAGGCCAACAAACATGAAAAAGTGCTCATCATCACTGGTCATTAGAGAAATGCAAATCAAAACCACACTGAGATATCATCTCACACCAGTTAGAATGGCGATCATTAAAAAATCGGGAGACAACAGATGCTGTAGAGGATGTGGAGAAACAGGGAACACTCTTACACAGTTGGTGGGAGTGTAAATTAGTTCAACCATTGTGGAAGATGGTGTGGTGATTTCTCAAGGATCTAAAAATAGAAATTCCATTTGACCCAGTAATCCCACTATTGGGTATATACCCAAAGAACTAGAAATTGTTCTACTATAAAGACACATGCACACGTATGTTCATTGCAGCCCTGTGTACAATAGCAAAGACCTGGAATCAACCCAAATGCCCATCAATGATAGACTGGACAAAAAAAATGTGGTACATATACACCATGGAATACTACGCAGCCATAAAAAATGATGAGTTCGTGTCCTTTGTAGGGACTGGGATGAATCTGGAAACCATCATTCTCAGCAAACTGACCCAAGAACAGAAAGCCAAGCACCGTATGTTCTCACTCATAGGTGGGTGTTGAACAATGAGAACACGTGCACTCAGGGAGAGGAGCAACACACACAGGGGACAGTTGAGGGGGGTAGGGGATAGACACTGGGGGGTGGGAAGGGAGGAAAGGGTGGGGGAGGGGAAAACATGGGGGAGAAATGCCAGATATAGTATTCACCTAAAGTAAAATAAATAAATTATTAAAAAAAAAAGGGCATGTAGACAAGATTTGTCTGCTGGGACTTCTACTTCTTCCTGTAGGGCATACTATCTTCTAGTTTCCATTCAGTTTGCTCAGGGCCCCTCCACTCAAACCTCCCTTCTCTCACAGTGGTCTGGGCTTTAAAATTAAGTCTTTCTCCTCTTTTGCTCCCATTCAGCCAGTCTCCTTCCTTCTACCCATAAATTTCAGCAAGCTGTCAGCAGAAACTTTAGGTTAACCTAATTCCATTTTAAAAAGGTCTTTGTGATGTTCCATTCCCTTCCTCATATCCCCTCCATGATCATCCAGGTTGAGACACAAGCCTTAGGATTAGCTACGTTCACCTTATCCATTACCTCTTTAGCATCACAACTTTACTCCCAGGTGACTTCAGCACCACTCTCTGCATTGGATAGATCATCCAGACAGAAAATCAATAAAGAAATGGCAGACTTGAACAACACTATAGGCCAAATGGACCTAACAGACATAGACAGAACATCCTATCCAACAGCAGCAGAACACACATTCTTCTCCAGCACACATGGAATATTCTCCAGAATAGATTATATGCTAGGCCACAAAAGAAGTCTCAGTAAATTTAAAAAGGTCAAAATCATGTCAAATGTATTTTCTACCACCATGGTACGAAACTAGAAATCAATGACTCAAAGAAAACTGGAAAATATGCAAATAAGTAGAAATTAACACATTCTCAAACAACCAATGGATCAGAGAAGAAATCAAAAGGAAAATCAAAAAATGTCTTGACACAAACAAAAATGGAAATACACCATACAAAGCTAATGGGATGCAGTGACAACAGTTCTAAGTTTACAGTGATCAACATTTACATAAGAAAAAAGAAAGATATCCAAAATAAGAAGAAAAAGATCCCCCTCAGGGAATTTTTAAAAATTTTCTTTTTAAGAAGAAGGAAGAGGAGGAGGGGGAGGAGGAGGAGGGGAGGAGGAAGAACAAGTTAAGCCCAAAGTCAGCAGAAGGAAAGATATACAAGCATACCTCAGAGATATTGAGGGTCTGATTTCAGACCACTGTAATAAAGCAAATATCACAATAAAGAAACTCACTGAAATTTTTTGGTTTCCCAGGGCATATGTAAGTTATGTTCATACTGTACTATACTCTATTAAGTGTACAATAGCATTATGTTTAAAAATAAGTACATACCTTAATGTAAAATACTTTATTGCTAAAAAATGCAATCATCTGCACTTTCAGTGAGTTATAATAATTTGCTGGTAAAAGGTCTTGCCTCCACATTGATGACTGCTGACTGATCAGGATGGTGGTTGCTCAAGGTAGAGATGGGTGTGGTAATCTCTTAAGACAACAATGAACTTTGCCATATTGATTGGCTCTACCTTTCACAAAATATTTCTCTGTAGCATGTGCTGCTGTTTGACAGCATTTTATCCACAGTAAAACTTCTTTCACAACTGGAGTCAATCCTCTCAAACCCTGCCACTGCCTTATTTAAGAATATGGAATATTCTAAATAATTTTGCTGTCATTTCAACAATGCTCACAGTGCCTTCACCAGGAGTAGATTCTATCTCAAGAAGCCATGTGCTTTGCTCATCCATAAGAAGCAACTCCTCATTCATTCAAGTTCTATCATGAGATTGCAGCAATTCAGTCATATCTTCAGGCTCCACTTCTAAGGCTAGTTTTTCTGCTATGTTTACCACATATGCGAATACTTCTTCCACTGAAGTCTTGAACCCTCAAAGTCATCCATGAGGGTTGGAATCAACTTCTTCCAATTCTTGTTAACGTTGATATTTTGACCTTCTCCCATGAATCACAAATGTTCTTAATGGCATCTAGAATGATGAATCCTTTCCAGAAGATTTTCAACTGACTTTGCCCAGATCATCAGGGGACTCACTGTCTATGGCAGCTATAGGCTTATGAAATATATTTCTTAAATAATAAGGCTTGAAAGTCAAAATGACTCCTTGATCCATGGGCTACAGAATGGATGTTGTAGTAGCAGGCATGAAAACAACATCTCTATCAGAGCTGTACATCTCTATTAGAACTCTTGGGTGATCAGGTACATTGTAAATGAGAAGTAATATTTTGAAAGGATTTTTTTTACTGAGCAGTAAGGCTCAACAGTGGGCTTAAAATAATCAGTAAATCATGCCATAAACAGATTGTGAGTAAGGAGACTGAATCACTAATCGAAAGCAAAGAAAAGCCCAGTGTGGTACAGGCATAAAAACAGACATATAGACCAATGGAAAAGAATAGAGAGCCCAGAAATAAACCCATGGATATATGGTCAACTAATCTTGGACCAAAGTGCCAAGAATACACAATGGGGGGGGAAACAGTCTCTTCAATCAATGGTGCTGGGAAAACTGAATATCCACATGCAAAAGAATAAGATTGAACCCTCATCTTATACCATACACACAGATCAACTCAAAATGATTAAAGATTTAAATGCAAGACCTAAAACCATAAAACTTCTAGAAGAAAACATGGAGGAAAAGCTTCTTGGCAGCAATTTTTTGGATATGACACAAAAAGCACAGGAAACAAAAGCAAAAATAAATAAGCAGGACTATATCAAACTAAAAAGATTCTTCACAGCAAAGAAATAATCATGAAAATGAAAAGGCAACCTATGGAATAGGAAAAAATATTAGCAAGCCACATATTTGATAAAGGGTTAATATCTAAAATATATAAGGAACTCTTAAAGTTCAAAAGCAAAAAAAATACAATCCAATTTTAAAATGGGCAGAGGATTCAAATAGATATTTTTGGCCAAAAGAAATGTTAAAAACAACCCACAAGAGGCTGGGCGCAGTGGCTCACGCCTCTAATCATAGCACTTTGGGAGGCCGAGGCAGGCGGATTGCCTGAGCGCAGGAGTTCAAGACCAGCCTGGACAACATGGTGAAACCCCGTCTCTACTAAAAATACAAAAAAATTATCCAGGTGTGGTGGCATGTGCCTATCATCGCAGCTACTCAGGTGGCTGATGCAGGAGAATTGCTTGAACCTGGGAGGTGGAGGTTGCAGTGAGCCAAGATGGCACCACTGCACTCCAGCCTGGGCCACAGAGTGAGACTCTAAAAACAACAACAAACAAAAAGAAAACAACCCACAAGATAGGTTTGGGAAGAAAAATCTGATATCCTAAAGAAAGCCAAGACATTATATTACCATCCAGTCAACAAAAGACCTCACTAATCTGTGTTCTGGGCCAGACCCATCCATTGAAGGGTCAGAAATTGCACAACCAGAACGGACCTCTTTCTATTCCTCCTGAGTCAGTTTTAGGGTAGGATGATGAGTTCCATTGGTCAGGCTGTGAGCCCCCTCTGTTCCTTATTTTATAATGTGATGACTGGACCTTTCACACATCTTTCCTGATATAATGAGTGGGCCATCCTTAGAGGAAGGCATTGCTATCTCCATTTTGCAGATGAGAAAATGAGGTTTAGAATAAAGTAATTTGCATAACACTCCCCCAGTATAAGTGCTGATGCCAGCATTTTAAAACCCAAATCTTCCTGCTTCCTGAGCTTACGTTATTTTCTCTATAACACACTGCCTCTTGGGTCATAAATTTATTAGATCATAATAAATATCTTTCAAATTCTGGTATCAGAATGGAAGGCGCTCTTCTTGTTTGGACAAGAAGAATCAAGAGAGGACTTAACTGGTTCTTGGAGTTGACAGCAGTGAAAATAGCAGCAGTGATAACAGAGCATGGGTAAATCATTTATTTTTTTTTTCCCCTGCATCTAAGTTGCTTTAGGTGATAAAAGGCAATGATGAAATGAAAAAAAGAGCACAGGACACTAGACAAATTAATCTAGTGTTTATGACAATTTGACAAAGGAATAATAAAAATTCTTATATTTCTTTTTTGTTTTTAGAGTTGAGGTCCTGCTATACTGCCAGGCTGCAGTGCAATGGCTATTCACAGGAACAATCATAGTGCACTACAGCCTTGAACTCCTGGACTCAAATGCTCCTCCTGCCTCAGCCTCCTGAGTAGCGGAGACTACAGGCACATGCCACCATGCCCAGTTCTCTTATTAATATATTTCTTTTTTTTTTTTTTTTTTTTTTTGAGACGGAGTTTCACTGTTGTTACCCAGGCTGGAGTGCAATGGCGCCATCTCGGCTCACTGCAACCTCCGCCTCCTGGGTTCAAGCAATTCTCCTGCCTCAGCCTCCCGAGTAGCTGGGACTACAGGCGTGCACCACCATGCCCAGCTAATTTTTGTATTTTTAGTAGAGACAGGGTTTCACCATGTTGACCAGGATGGTCTCGATCTCTTGACCTCGTGATCCACCCGCCTTGGCCTCCCAAAGTGCTGGGATTATAGGCGTGAGCCACCGCGCCCGGCCAATATATTTCTTATCTACATTAACAAGATTATTATGCAAACACCCAGAAACAATAAACAACCAAAATATTTATAGACAGTGGTATGGATAAGTGAATTGTGTACATTCACCAAATGAAATATAAGGGCACTAGTTGTGGTACTTTTTTGTTTTTGTTTTGTTTTTTTTTTAGATGGAGTTTCACTCTTGTTGCCCAGGCTGGAGTGCAGTGGTGTGATCTCAGCTCACTGCAACCTCTGTCCCCCAGGTTCAAGCAATTCTCTTGCCTCAGCCTCCCAAGTAGCTGGGATTACAGGTATCCACTATCACGCACAGCTAATTTTCTGTATTTAGTAGAGATGGGGTTTCACTATGTTGGCCAGGTTGGTCGCAAACTCCTGACCTCAGATGATCCATCCACCTTGGCCTCCCAAAGTGTTGGGATTACAGGCATGAGCCACTGCGTTCGGCCAAGGACACTAGTAAAAAGAAATGAATATCAACTACAAACAATGATATGAATGAATCGATGAATGTTAGAAACTTGGAGGAAACAGACACTACATACATTGTTATGACATTTGTATAAAGCTCAAAAATAAGCAAAACTAAACAACTTGTTTAGAAATGCATCTGGTAAGAGTAATTGTGTTTTTTTGTTTGCTTGTTTTTGTGTAGACATTTAGTCTTTTGTAACAAAGCAACTTGTACAGTTTTAACATTTAAAACTGAACATTATCTTTCCTTTCCAGTAAACCAAAATTTAAAATAAACAAGGACAAAATTACAATAGAGAATGCCAATTCCAAATGAGATCCTACAGATTCTGCTATTTCTCTCATCAAGTGGCAGGGCTCAAGTCATCGGTAGGAGAGAATTCATTTTAGTGTCATCTTAAACTGCAAGGATGCCCAGTAAACAACACAATTATTTTTCACCAAACTGATGCTTTAAAAAAAAATCACAATTAAACATACCAAAGGAGAAGCCATGTTGTCAAAATGCCCACTTCACCCACCCAAACATCTCAAACCTAACCTTTACTGACTTTCTGGAACCCCATTTTAAAAAATTGTTTTTTCTTTTTTTAAACAAAAGAAAGTAGACAGATGCATGTTGGTAAATGCTAATTGTCCTTATTCACAAAGAGACACAGTGTTCTTTCTGAGAAGGAAAAGGGCTAAAACTTTATGTACTACCACACAGGGGTCTTAACACCCTCCAGCTTCCAGCAGAGCAAAGGAAGCCTGTTTTCTTGTTTCCACAGAGCTCAGTGGTGTTGATTCCATACAGTTTTTGTTGAGACAGAAAGGGATAAAAATGAATTCAAACAGAAAGAAGTAGAGACTCTTTTCCCATTGTATTCTGCTCAAGGTGCCTCTTCTTTCTCTTCCCCAAGCAGTGCAGACACTTACAGACGTGAAACTACTTTTGCAAAATTATGAGAGAAAGATAAATCTGACATAGTTGACTCCATCTTGCTTCTAACCTCCAAGCTATCCTTTGTCATTCCTGGGTATGGGCTAAGCTAATCTGGGGAATAATTTAGTTTAGATTTTAACCTTAAAGCAAGGATGATAATAGCCCTTCCCAAAACTAAACCACCTTTGTAAAACTAATCAAAGCCCACAAAGTAAGGATTATGAGAGGGGCCAAAATTCTGCTAAATTGTAGGCATAAACAACTGTTCCAGACGTCACAAGATTTGTAATTTCCTAATTACTTTCGTAGGTAACATCATTACTATAGAACTTAAGGTTGGCCTTTGGAGATTTTTTTTTTCAGACTTTTGCATTTCTGATGATGGGATGACTCTATCCAGATGACTACCTGGACTGGAACTCATGACTCAACTGGTCCTATGGCCCCCACTCAGAGGCTGACTCAGTGCACAAGGACCATTTTCCACACCCCTATGATATCATCCCCAACCAATCAACATTTCTCACTCCCTAGTCCCCTGCCCACCAAACTATCCTTGAAAACCCCTAACCTCCAAGCCTTTAAGGAAATCGATTTGATTAATGACTACATCTCCTGTGTGGCCGGCCTCGTGTCAATTAAACTCTTCTTCTACTACAATGCCATGGTCTCAGTGAATTAATTTTATCTGTGCAGCAAGCAGGAAGAATCTGTTGGGTGATTACAGATGGCTGACAAATACTGTTACCACAAAATTTGGGATTTTGGTGATCAATTCTGACCTCTTCTGAAAAAATGGTTGGCAGAGTTTGTTATATCTCTGTTCTACTGTCAAAATCTTCTCACTGGCTAGTTCATTACATCTATCTATTTCATTTTTTGCTTCATCAGTATGTTCAATTGCTTCTTGCTGTTCTTTCTCCCTTCTTCAGCAAGCCCAGAGAGGCTGATGTCTCCGTCTGTCTCAGAGGAGAAGGCGGTCTTTGTCTCTTTGAGGCATGAATGGAGACTGGCATATGGGAGCCGTGCTGTGAGGAAAGTCCAGGAACCAGACATGAGTCTCCTGGCTCCTTAGGAGAAAGCTCAGAAAACTCAGTAATCTGTTTTTAAAGAAGGGGAATGCAAAATTCAGGGGAGTAGTTATTTTGGTGGGAGAGGCAGACGTCATGGAGGACAACCCAGATATTCATGTTCCAACCCCTGTGTGTTTATATATCAATAGCCTTCACAACTTACATATATATTATACATTATATTTACTATTCATTATATGTAATATTGCATAATAAAATTTTAAGATAAAATATATTTTCTGTCATCATATTGTGGAGCAAAGTCTTAAAAGATATTAAGATCCATTGATTTTCCTTGATAAGCTAAGGATTTGTAGGAATTGAGAAGAGAAACCAAGTAAATCTAAATTTTGGTGCAAAGGGCCTGAAGTGCATTTCTCCAGCTAACATTTAGAGCAGCCATCATCAGCTGATACAGCTGTTTCCTGAAACCCAGGATCCGTTTCCCAACTTGACTCCAAATATCTCAGAATTACTGAACTAGCTCATGTTAGCTAGCCGGCTGGCTTCCACCAGATAAGACCATTTGACATATTATGTAACCACTTGAAGAGTTTATCTTTTGATTCACCAGGATAAATCTTTAGTCCAAAACATTAAACAGGCATTTTTCAAAGACTGAGAAAATAATGAACATGATCAGCAATTTCCTGCCATTCTTTGTGTCCTTGGTGCTCCAAGGTGAGAGTTCATGAACTAAATGGTGAGTACTGGAAAAGCCTTTTGGGGCCTGGATTTATGATTGGGAGTTTTCCTTCTGAGTCCAATGCCCTGCACATTTATGATTTATTTTCAAAGAGAAATGGAACTATCTGACATATTTCTGACTTGGTTTTTAATTCCTCTTGTCCTCATGTTAGTCTCGTAGAGAAAGTGGAGAGGAGACATGAGAAGTAGGGCAGGATAATAGGTGGGAACAGGAAATGGGAAGTAGGGAGAAGAAGAGGAAATGCAGAAGAGAGAGAAGAGAGAGGGAGATGGGGAGAGGGAGGAGTGAAGAGGTGTGGCAAAAGGAAGTGGGAAAGGGAGTTGGGGGAGGATAAGTCACAGGGTGAGCAAACAGTTTCACACACTGTGCTTGATTATTTCCATAGAGATCATCTCATTTACTTCTCATAACCTGTGTGCTAGGTCAGGAAGCTTGCAACTCAATAAAGACGGAAGCCTTAGATTCGCACAGTTAATAATATTGGATGCTCTGATTTCTCTTCAGAACAAATAAATCTTTGGCCTTTTACTAAAGATTTCCATGGAGAGGAACAATTATGAATTGATAATCAAATTTTTGAGGTCCTACCTAGGCAGGGCCAAGTAAATAATAATGATAATACTTAATAAATAAGTAATAATGATTGGATTAAACTCCAGATCTTTCTGACTGCTCCTAGTGCCTACCTCTGGGAACTGGAATTCCAGAAGGCAGTAAGTAATGCATTAAGGAGCAGGGGTCTGGAGCAATAAGATGAGGACCCCAAATATGCAGGGTATGCAAGGGCAAGTTTAAAGGGAACTAACAAGGAATGGTGCATTACCTTGGGGTTAGCAACTTCCTGAGAACTAAGCTCTGGGAAAGGGCTACCCAGGTACCACAGCCATCAATACAAGAATGCAGCTAATGACAGCCTACAGGGAGGCAGGGTAGGAGTCACAATATATCACCCACCCTTCTCTATCACCCTTCTCCAATGTCCTCCATGGAAAACTCTCATCTTCTACCAAAAAGAAGAGTATTTGATCATTTTTGACTAGTCTTGCTAACAATTTCATTGAACAGAAGGTAACAAAAGAAATGCGACAGACACTTCATTCTGAGCAGTCAAGAACAATTGATTAAACAGAAGTGTGAAGAACTTTGAAGAAAGGGATTGATTGTGTTATCTGAAAATCCAAAGGCAAGGAAGATAAGACTGGATGTAGACTTCAGGAAAACACATTTCTACTGATGCACAGAAAAGACAGAATCACATAAGAAACAGTATCAGGGGACCTAATCCAAGCTAGAAGCTCTAAAAATATACTTCTGACTATTTAATAAGAATACCATAGGCCAAGCATGGTGGCTCACGCCTGTAATTCCAGCACTTTGGAAGGCAAAGGTGGGCAGATGGCTTGAGCCCAGGTGTTCAAGACCAGTCTGGGCAACATAGGGAGACTCTGCTTCTACTACAAAAAATACAAGAATTAGCTGGGCGTGCTGGCGCACACCTGTGGTCCCAGCCACTTGGGAAGCTGAGGTGGAAGGATCACTTGAGCCCGGGAAGTAGAGGCTGCATTGAGCCGTGATCATGCCACTGCACTCCAGCCTGGGCCACAGAGCGAGACCTTGTCTCAAAAACAATTTTGTAATACCATTTAAAACTAGAGAAATAATTTAATAAATTTTTGCTGTGAGCTCAGGTGTTTAAAAGGATAAGAAATTACCACAACAACCTTTCCCACCTCACTCGTACTCCAGGGAAGGTTTCAAGCATCCTGAACAAGGTGAAATTCTCACATACTTGAGGCCAAAGCTCTAGGCAGGAGGGCTGTGGGCTCTGTTGATCCTTTCCTCTGGCCCCCAGCAGAGTGCCACAGGTATAGGTTGAGAAATCCCCATCAGAGCTTGGAGGTGTCCAGGAGAAAGAAATGGAAGGTGGCTGCTCAATGATCACAGGTATCCAGTCCTTCAGTCAATGAAAAGGGAGCTCCTGACCTTTCTACACAATCCAACCCAAGTTCCCAATGCAGGTGAGCAATTAGGGATGCAGAATATGCCAGGAATAGCAGCATGCATTTATCATCCAGGGTCCTGCCAGGAAACAGATGGTAAACTCACATGGGGTAAGTGAGAAAGGTTTAATGAAGAACTCTCTATAAGGGCAAGGGCAAGGTTAAATAAAGGAAACTAAAAAGGAATGATGCATTACCTTGGAGTTAGCAACTTCCTGAGAACTAAGCTCTGGGAGAGGGTTACCCAGGCATCATAGCCATCAATACAAGAATGCAGCTAATGACAGCCTACAGGGAGGCAGGATAGGAGTCACAATATATCACCCACCCTTCTCTATCACTCTCCTCCAAAGCCCTGCGTGAGCTGCACATTGCCAGAGGGCAAATGAGCCCTGATGTGGTCCACGGAGCAAGGCAGACAAGGCTGGAGAGTAGACCAGACAGGCAAACAGAGTAGCCACCACAATCGTTCTAAAATTATGAGGATATGCTGGGACTTAGCTACAAGGATATTCATCACAGCATTATTTGTAAAAGCAAATATATGAAAATGACCTGAATGTTTGATAGGGAGAAAAAAATGATGTGATACCTACATGAGGGCAGAGACTATCTTACCTATTTTTGTATATAAACTGCAGCAATTGGAACAATGCTTTGCATAGAAAATATTGATTAAATATTAAAAATGCTAGTGTGGGCCGGGTGCAGTGGCTCACACCTGCAATCTCAGAAGTTTGGGAGGCTGAGGTGGGTGAATCACTTGAGCCCACCATGGAGGCACATGCCTGTAGTCCCAGCTAGTCAGCTACTCAGGAGGCTAAGATGGGAGGATTGCTTAAGCCCAGGAGGTCAAAGCTGAAGAGAGCTGTGATTGCACCACTCCACTGCACTCTAGCCTGGGTGACAGAGCTAGTGTGGAGGTACATTTACTGACATGAAAAGATGTTCATGATTCAGTTAAACAAGAAATAGGTCATAAAATTATGTGGCAATGATCTTATTTTATTTGATAGCTGGCTACATAGATAGAGAATACAGATTTGGAAAAGCATACATGGAGATGGTTAAAGTGAGGAATGATGCTCAGAGGGAGACTGTTTTGTTTGGGTTTGGTTTGGTTTTGTGCTTCAGTTTCTGAGTTCTCTGTAGTGAATACAATTTGTTTTTGTAGTAAGAAAAATCCATCTTTTTTTCTATTTTACTTACAAAATAGTGTTAGTTTTCCTGGTATTTTCCTTTCCCTTCCCTGCATTATTTCTTGCTCTATAACCTTGAGAGTGGCAGCAGATGGCAGGGCAAGCATGTGGCTGGAGGGGAGGGGAGGGGATCCCACCATATGGGAATCATGACTCACAACTTTCACAGCTTATGGAGCACCGAGGACCAAAATACATACAGAAGTGTGGAAGGGGCTTAGAAAAACCTCCTGCTCCCAAGGCTCAGATCCTAGGAAGCTGAGATTTATAGTACATGCTGAGGATGACTAAAAAGTCTTTTTAAGCTATACTGGAAGGAAGATGAACAAGCAGAGAAGAGCATCACTGCTAGGTAAAGATGTCGCATTACCAGATAGCAAGGAGAAGCCTTCAATTCCCATTTTGCTTTAATGACAACCATAAATAAGACTTTGTTTTTTTATCTCTTCCTTGGCCATCATCATCACCAGCAGCAGCAGCAGCAGCAACATCAGCATCATCACCACCATTATCATTGTCACCTCCTCCAAAATTTCCACTAATATCATCATCTCCATTCCAGATAGTTAAACGTCCTAAGAACAGCAATGTCTTATCTTCTTATATACACTAGAACATTCACATAACCCTACATAGTTTGGTAAACATGAATTGACAAAGAGAAAGGCTCTCCTATTAAATGAGAAGATAACATGATGCTGGTAGGAAGAGATAATATACTGGATGAAAAGTTTGTAAACTTTAAGCCAACATTTCAAAGGGAGAAAACTTTTGAATCACGTATCCCCCTGTGTTTATATGTATTTATTTACAAATTATATACATGTTCTGCCAGTATAGTTCAATATTACATACATTATAACATACATATAAGTTAAAGTTTTTTCATGTTGCCATGAAAAATATAATTTTGGGTGGTTTGCACACCCTGCATGGGAAACCACTATTCAGCATCAGAATCAAAAGTTTTTGAAATAAATCTATAAAAGGAGCTGTAACCAACAACAGGAGATTAAATATAGATGAAGATCAAATGCCTCATTTTGAATTCCCAAATTGAGCCCAAGTTGAGGAATTTAATATGCAAGCACAATCTTGTAATACCAAAACATCACCACCAGATGACTTCTAGCTCTAGTGATTTAATATGGGTGGACTGAGCAATAAGCAGCATTTAAAGAAAAGCCAACCTTGACAATTATTCAAATGTACCAGATGGTGCCCTGTTCTTGCTACTATCACTATTTAACATTGCTGTATTAAATTGCTGTATTTTCTTTCTAAGGATTTGTTGGAACAAAATAAGGTCTCAGAGGGCAGAAGGAATATGTGCTTGATTCCATCACTTTTGGAAACTGCCTCAATACCCAGGCAACCAGAAATTTTCAATTACCCAAGAGAGCCCTGTTTCTCATCCCTATGGGAACCAGTATTGTAGGCTCTGGGTTACTAGTTATTAACCACAACAGAAGGGGAAGAAGGAGGGGGTCATCCTTGTTAATTCACGTCTGGTTTCCTTGCACAATTCTACCCAAGCCTAGATACTGATGTCGTAATTTGAGATCAGATTAGGGGATTTCTGCAGAAACCGTCACTCCCAAAGAAGGGAGATGAGGCAACCAGAGTGTGCCCTGAGTAAGATAACCCTTCAGCCACAGTGGCTTTATGGAAAGTGGTATGACAATAGATAGAACAAAGACTTTGGAGTCAGACCGATCTAGGATGGAATCCTCCATCTGTTGCCTGCTGCCTGTGTGACACTGGGCAAGCAACCCAACTTCTCCATTATAAAATGCAGTCAGGAAAATATAATATATTTTAGGCTTATTGTGAGCCTTGGAGATAATATTTTTGGAGCATCAACCACAGGATCCAGGCTCACCATCTACTTGGTCCTGCCTATAGATTTTAATGCCTGAGGCACTAGTTTAAAACACAGATTCTCAGATTTCTCCTGATGGCATAAACCCAAGGTGGGTCCCTGCCTCTGGGGAATCTCTGTATATTTTTTTAAGAAGCCTCGGCAGGGTGAGGTGGCTCACACCAGTAATCTCAGCACTTTGGGAGGCCAAGGTGGGAGGATCACTTGAAGCCAGGAATTTGAGGCAAGTCTGGGCAACACAGTGAGACTCCATCTCTACAAAAATAAAGATAAAAATTTAAAAATTAGCCAAGCATGGTGGCATGCATCTGTAGTCCCAGCTACTTGGGAGGTGGAGGCGGGAGAATGGCTTGAGCCCAGGAGTTCGAGGTTGCAGCGAACTAGGATCATGCCATTGCACTCCAGCCTGGGTGACAGAGCGAGACCCCATTCTTTAAAAATAATTTTAAAAACAGAAGTCCCCTTCTACCCCAGGTGATTCCGATTGTCAAACAAGTTTAGGAACCCCTGAACCAACAGTTATTTACCATTATTGTGAGCATTGTGATTGGTATTTTTGTTACTTCCTGCCCACCACTGTGGCACAGCTTCCTGGTCCCAGGGCACCATGGTTATGGAGCTGGCCCACTTTCTTCCACCAAAGGCACTGCATTTTTCTACTCTACTTCCCTCCCCCAACCCTCACCTTCCAATCAACCTACTCTTTGCCATTTGTCCCAAGTGGATGGATTCACGTGAAGGCTTTGAACTGAAAATGACTTGCCGAGTTATGTATGCAGACCAGGGTTATTTCATAAGAAGGGGCATAAACTAGAGAAATTCATTCTAAATAATGACAATCCTGGCCCAGTGGGAGATGTTTTGAGAAAAGAGATCTCTTAATTCTTTCCATTGCCTACTTGCTTATTCACTTGCATGTGCGTAGGAATCACATAGAGATCTTGCTAAAATGCAGATTCTGCCACTATATACCATATTTAAGGTGAGCCTCTGGCACTGCATTTCTAACTAGCTCCTGAATAACACAAAGCTGGTGGTCCAAGGACATTTTGAGTGTCAAAGGATGGTTAATGGTGAAGCAAAGAGAGCTACATCCCCAAATGCTTAGAAACTTACCAACACCTAGAGCCTAAAGTGATCATGAATGTGACAAAAAAGTTTACATTTTTCCCCTGAAGGTTCAATCATTTAAGCCTATAAAACAAGTTGATAATACAAAGATTAACAGAAAAAAGCCATAAATATTTATTACATGCTGGGAGTCATACAAAATATGAAGACGCAAAGAAATGACTAGATTGTTGGTGCTTTTGTACCATCTTGAGGTTACAGAAAGAATAGGGGTTTGGAGCATGCAAGTAAGTCATGGGAGGTGAGAGAAGAGGAAGAACGGCATGGAGCAAAGGCCATCTTTTTATGTAGATGAAACTTCACAGGGAGCAGCCCTCAGAAAGAATAGATGGTAGCCTGTGGTGAATGTTTCCGTCAGACCTTTAAAGGTCTCAAGCTCTAGTCAATCTTTCCTAGATGTAGACAAGGGAGGAGCCTCAGAGAAAGCTTGGCTGTTTATTTCACCAATGCACATTTTCTCTGCAGATGCAAATCTCCTCCACAAACAGCAGTTTTGCTGGGCTATTCCTCTCTGCAGGCCCTCTGAATAGCCATCTCAAAATACGTCAGAAAAGTATATTTGTGGGAAATATTTTTGGTTTGCTTTAATGTCTAGAATCTATTAATTTAGTAAAGCACCAAGAGACAGGGCCTATTCCCAGTACACACACACACACACACACACATACACACACACACACACACACACACACACTCCACCACCAAACACCAAATCAGAACACTTCAACAACCTCAACAACTTGAAAATCATTACTTTCCACCAGGCAGAGGGCACTGATGGCTAAGAGCTTCAAAATTTATTTTAAAAGCATTTATGCAGTAATTTTAAAAAATTCTTTCTCAACAATTATCAAAGTTAAGCAAAAGCACATAATGCTGTTTTATGCACAGTAGACCGTACAAGATCACCAAGATAATTGTTGATAAAGCCAGCACTCCTGGAACCATGAAATTTCCATTAGCCAGTGTGGCACAGTCAGCTCTACAAATTTGAAAGCTTTGGAAAACATCCAACTACTGGCTACTGCTGTTAATGTTCTGTAGCAAGTTAAAGCACAATGTGAAACAATAAAATACTGAATGCAAGAGCTGGGCACTGTGGAGCACAGTCCTGGCATTATGCAATCTGAGCAGTAATCTAGTCGTAATTCTCAGAGGTCTCTAGAAAGCCACTGGCTGGTCTAAACTGTTATACAGTTCAAACTCCTTAGCCGCGATTGTCTTTGGGAAGATGAGCTCTGCCTTGGATGTGTGTGTGTAAAGCTTCAAGGGACATGGATATTCAGGGTCACAAATTTCTTAAGTGATCCTTCAGTTCCACCCATCACCTATGAAAGCCAGCTTTGGCACTTGCACAAATCCAAAGCCTCTGCCTAAGGCAGCTGGAACCTCTCAGAACAACATGGCAGTGTTTGTTTATAACCCATTTAAAACTGCCACCACTCTTGAGAGGACACCAGCTACGCCCCTGATCTAGAGTCCACATTGCCCTTTGCCCAGAAAGCCTTCCAAATCCTCTCCCTGGAAATCTGACTTTTTAGCCTCCAGCTGCTAAGCTACCAGTCTAAGCAAAACAGCATCAAGCAATGTAAGGCAGAAATTTTAATTGTGTCTGCAGTTCTGCTTGTATCTTTGGGAAGACAACATTATACCCAACTAGAAGGCTAGTCTTCTTCATATACTCCAGCTCATTAGATTTTAACCTCTTGTGACTTTTAAAGTAGACAAAGGAAAAGCAGCTTGTTTTTTGTCTAGGCTGAGACAATGGGACAATTGTGTAGTTTATCTCTGGTATTAAATGTATCGCTCAGGTTTATTTATGCTTTATTTTAATTTTTTATTTATTTATCTATTTGAGATAGGGTCTCACACTTTGTCACCCAGGCTGGAGTGCAGTGACTCGATTTCAGCTTACTGCAACCTCTGCCTCCCGGGCCCAAGCTATCCTCCCACCTCAGTCTCCTGAGTAGCTGGGACTACAGGCACGTGCCGCCACTCGGCTAATTTTTTAATTTTTTGTAGAGATGAGGTCTCATATATTGCCCAGATTGGTCTGAACTCATAGGCTCAAGTGATCCTCCTGCCTTGGTCTCCCAAAGTGCTGGGATCACAGGCGTGAGCCACTGCACCTGGTCTATGCTTTAACTTTTGACTCATCTACAACACATAAAGGAAAGGGTGCAAATTACATATGAAAAGCTCAATGAATACTCACAAACCAATTACATTCTTTCAATCAGCACTCAAACAGGAAATAAAGCACTACAGCATCCCAGAAGCCCCTTCTGTGCCTGTTTTCAGTCACTATTCCCCAGGGAATACAGGAATCTGGTCTAAATTGTTACACAGTTCAAACTCCTTAGCTGTGATTGTCTTTGGGAAGATGAGCTCTACCTTGGATGTGTGTGTGTAAAGCTTCAAGGGACATGGATATTCAGGATCACAAATGTCTTAAGTGATCCTGACTTTTAACACTCCACAAATTAGTGTATTTGCAAACTTTAAATTATTAGCACCAATTTTTGTAAAGTCAAGGGTTTTTTTTATAGTCACTTAAGGATCTAATATTAAAGTGTCTCTTTTAGGCCAGTCCAATTGCTATGGACCAAATCGTGTCCACCCAAAATTTATATGCTGAAGTCTCAACGTCCAATGTGACTAGATTTGGAGTTAGGGACTTACAGAGGAACCTAAGGTTAAATGAGGTCATAAGTGTGGAGCCCTAATCAGATAAGACTGTGATCTTGTAAGAAGAGAATAAGAGAATGAAATTTCTATCCTCCAACCCCCCACCCCCAGCCTTGTGAGGACACTGGGAGAAGGTGGCCATCTGTAAGCCAGGAAGGGAGCCCTCATCAGCAACCAAATCTGCAAGGGCCTTGATCTTGGACTTCCCAGCCTCCAGAACTGTGAGAAATAACATTTCTGTTGTTTAAGGCACCCACTCTGTAGCACCTATTTTTTTTTATGTATTTCATTTTCTAAATTAATTTTATTTTTTGATTTTTTTTTTTTTTTTAGAGACGGAGTCTTACTCTGCCACCCAGGCTGGAACGCAGTAGCATGGTCATTGCTCACTGCAGCCTCAAACCCCGGGGCTCAAGCAATCCTCCTGCCTCAGCCTCCTGAGTAACTGTATTTCACTTTTTTGAGTAAAAACTTTCAAGTAAAGTTTATCAACAAAGACCAGCCTCTACATTTCAAAATAACACATTGGTTTTTGTCACTATTAAAAGAAGTTGGCCGGGTATAGTGGCTCATGCTTGTAATCCTAGCACTTTGGGAGGCCGAGTCTGGCAGATCACCTGAGGTCAGGAGTTCGAGACCAGACTGGCCAACATGGTGAAACCCCGCCTCTACTAAAAATACAAAAAATTAGCAGGGCATGGTAGCACACGCCTGTAATCCCAGCTACTCAGGAGCCTGAGGCAGGAGAATCACTTGAACCTGGAAGGCAGAGGTTATAGTGAGCTGAGATCATGCCATGATACTCCAGCTTGGGCAACAAGAGTGAAACTCCATCTCACGCACACAAAAAGAACGTCAGCACACAAAATTAATTTCATACTGTCCAGTAAGAAAAGAGGTTTTATTGGATAAACATATTGAGACCTATGAGCAAAGTGTTGGGGTACAAAGGCAAGATGTCTCTCTTCCACGAAATTCATACTTTACACTTGGAAAGTTTCCATTATTCCACATCAATGGCAGGTATTAATGGCATTTCAAATGAAGGTTTAGGTGCTCTGACTTTGAAGTAATGCAACAAAACCCTGTCCTTGCCACTGCCTTTGAAATCAGGGTGGTAGCTACAGTGCCTCACACTAAAAGTAGATATCCAACACATGTTGTTGATTAAAGAGGTGTCTGGAGGATTGTGAAGTGGAGCTGGAGTGAAAGAGGTGCCAAGGGGTGGCTCTCTTTAATTAACACTCTGTTGGGAAGATCCTGCATCCCCAGTGGAATCACCCATAGTACGCAAAGGGAGTGCAGTGATTCTATTTGCAAGCCAGTGTGATGAGAAGTGTTTCCAGTGAGTCACATTTTCAAAAGCCATCGTTTTCCCCTCTTGTAAACAAACAGCAATTAATGTATAAGATGTAACTTTCTTAGAGTTGAATAAAAATAACACAGCAATCGGGTGATATTCAGTTTGCCACTTGTACTTTTAATTTACAGACCTATTGCATACCACTTGTGTTGGTTAAAGAAACAAGAAATAATTAGAAAGGTAGGCTAATAGGGAGAATAAGATGTTTATGATATCTGGGTCTTCTTCATAGCTCAGAAGACACTGTTTATTATACTACATCCAAATATGAAACAAATGATCTGTCTCCAACATAAACTATTTAGATTGAAAACCAGCCAAATGAAAGCAGCTGCCACTAGATTAAAAAATCATTTTCTCAGCCAAGTCAGATTAAAAAAGAAACATTTTATGAACATATTTCTTCAACTCAAGCAGATTTTTATTATTCTCTGTTTCAGCTGCACATAAAAATAAAAACAGCATCTCCTGGCAGGACCATTTGCTAGAAATTTAATTTCAGATAAACAGATGGTGCTGAACTAAAAATATTAGCACGGTATAATCTATAAAATTCAAATCATTTTAATATATGTTGTCTTTAGTCTTTTTAAAAAAAACAGAAGTTTCTTTTTATAAATCTATTACACTAAAATGTAGCAAATATTTATCTTCAAGAGTGTTGAACAAGGGGCAGTTGGCATTTCTCTTGTGTCCCCTACCTCTAGGGGCTCTTTAAAAGAAATACATTTTTAATATACTATTACTTTTTTTACTTCAGGACCCTGAGATAAATGTGTATACGAACTTTTAAAGGCCACAAGTTGAAGTTAGAATTCTCTTTACTGGTTGATTTACTTGCTATTAAAAGCTTGGGCACATTTTGTGTCCCTAGGCCCCACGTTCTATATGGCCAACTTCAGTGAAATGCATGAATGCAGATAAAGGAGAAAAGGGCTAGCATTGCAAACACCTGAAAGATAAGTTTCCCAAATTCCATTCGTAATTAAAACAAAAAATTAAAATGGCCTCTCCAACTGCTCAGCAAAAGTTCTAACCCAGGACCAAATGCCACAGCAACTCTGGGGACCAACGAAGGCTCTAAGTGTGATTCAAAGCATGAATTAGATTAAACCTCACTTTCATTTTGTGCCATCTAACTTCACAGCATACATCAGGTCAAACCACATTAAATTGCCAGTCTTCAACCAATTTTGACCACCATATGGCTTAACCTAATATCTAGGCTGCTTTCCATGACCACTATTTCTAAGCCTGCCCCTAGTACAAGAACATTATTCAATGAACATAATTAAAGACAATTAAAGAGTCAAATCTGAAATCAATAGTCTATGGTAATAAATGCTAAGGTATTTTTTAAAAATTTAGTCAACTTTTGCTGCCACCAGCATCGATAATTGTGAATTAACTAGTCCAGATAAATAAATAGCTTTAGCATTACGTTCCTGGGAAGTAGAAAAAGACAAAACTTTATACAGAGGTGTGTTGATAGCCTTAAAAGGATTAAATATGTATATGTATATTTAATACTACATTATATATTACATATATATAATACTTCTGGATGTATACTATCTTAGTATAAATAAGTGATTTTTTTAATGCTAAGTGACTTTTAAGGCAAATTGAAGTTAGAATTCTCTTTACTGATTGACCAGTGAAAATCTTAAGGCAAGGTCGCTTAACTTTGGTATAATTGGCATTTTGGATCAGATAATTTTTTGTTGTGGAGCTGTCCTGGGCATTGTAGGATGTTTGGCAGCATCCCTGGCCTCTACCCATTAGATGCCAGTAGCGCCACCCCTCTCCAGTTAGGATGCCAAAAACATCTTCACATATTGCCACATTCCCTTGGTAGGTGAAGGGAGCAAATCCTCAACCCCTAGTTAAGACTTTAGAAGACTTATTTGAGGTATTTACTCAGTAGCCAACCTATTCCATGTGTTTCTCTACCTTGTGAGGGGGGATAGCCTCACTAGAAATAATATTTTTTCAAAGATTTTTTGTTAAGTTTGCCAGGTTTAGCAAATTAAAAATAGAGGATGCCCCAATTAAATTTGAATTTCAGATAAACAACAAATATTTTTAGTATAAACATGTTCCAGGCTGGGCACTGTGACTCATGCCTGTAATCCCAACACTTTGGGAGGCCAAGGCAGGAGGATCGCTTAAGCCCAGGAGTTTGAGACCAGCCTGGGTAACATAGCGATACCTTGTCTCAACAAAAAAATAAAATGAAAATTAGTCAGGCATGGTGGTGCACACCTGTAGTCCCAGCTACCTCAGGAGGCTAAAGTGGGAGGACCACTTGAGCCCAGGAGTTTGAAGTTATAGTGACCTACGATTGCTCCACTGCACTCCAGCCTGGGCGATAGAGTGAGATTCTGCAAAAAAAAAAAAAAAAAAAAAAAAAAAGTTACAAATATTGCTTAGTGTTTAATCTGGCAACCTTATTTTCAGTGAAGTGCTAATACCATAAACAGATTGCTGTAAGTAAATTGCCAATTCATGACAGAGGAAAACAGGATTAAACAAAATGACAAAGATAACAGTTCACAGTCAGTGAGTTATAGTGAAAACAGCACATATTTTGGGAGCCAGGTATCTGAGGTAGAACCTGACTCTGCCATTGTGGAAGATGTGACCTTGGGCAAGCTAACTTCTCTGAGTCTCCCCTTCATCTTTTATTTTTTAACAAATGGTAGGTATTGGGGGCGGAGAGAGAATTATAATTATCTTACTAGTCACTGTTAAGACTAATAAGAGAATTACTTACTAGTATTATTATTATTATTATTATTATCATACAATTTTCCTCCTAAATGTGAATTGTATCATAAACAGAGGTAGCTCTTTAAAGATGAAGTGAATAGTATGTACCATTTCTAAGCCCTTGGTACTCTTTGGATATGGTGGGCCACAGCCCCAGGCATAAAACCACAACAGACAGTACATCAGCTGGCACCACACTGCCCCAGACGTAATAAAATAGGCTCCAGGCAACACCTGTCGGAGTCAAGAGGGGGAAGAGGAGAGATTTGAGGTTCCTGTCCGCTCATCCCTGCCGGTAATGCCTGACTAGCAGCAGCTGAACCACCCACTCAGGGCCCTTTGAATAGTACTGGGAGCATACACTGAGAAGAGAGGCAAAGACCCAGAAAAAGAAACAACCTGCAATTGTAGGGCCATGAGGTTCTCCTCTTACAATTACCTTGCAGTTGGTCTGATAATGTTGAAACTTTATTAAGCTTTTTTTGAAAACGGTACTTCCCTAGATTTCTATTTCTTCATCTGCTACAGGAAGAGGTGGGGCAGATGAACTCAAACGTCCATTTCAACTTTCAAAGATTATGTGACTTCTCCCTTTGAAGACCCATCAAAAAGTCTCACTTCCTCCTGAAGGGCTCTGCTATGGAAATCCTGCCAACACAAATCTCTCCTTTAGCTTTTACTGTCTTTACCACCCATCAAAGAAAAATAAAACACACTTTGAGTATATACAACTTGTATTTGTCAATTACATATTTGTGAAAAAGCACAGTATGATTTTAAAAATTTCATGTTAGAATGACTAAATTAAAAAGCTCACTTTGTTATGTAGTAAATCAGAGTAATTTACAAGGGTGTATCAACAACCAGTAAATAGTGAACAAAACTGAATTAAAAATAATATTTATGGCAGGGCGCAGTGGCTCATGCCTGTAATCCCAGCACTTTGGGAGGCCAAGGCGGGCAGATCACCTGAGGTCAGGAGGTCAAGACCAGCCTGGTCAACATGGCAAAACCCCATCTCTACTAAAAATACAAAAAAATTAGCCTGGCATGGTGGTATGTGCCTGTAATCCCAGAACTGCTGGCATTTTCCCCTGCCCTAGAGATTTGTGGAACTTTGGACTTAAGAAAGATGATTTAGGGTATCTGGCAGAAGAAATTTCTATGAAGCAAAGCATTCAAGAGGTGCTGTTAAAGGCATTCCGTTTTATAAGGGAAGCAGAGCATGAAAATTAGAAAATTTGCAGCCTGACAATGCAATAGAAAAGAAAATCCCATTTTCTGAGGAGAAATTCAAGCTGGCTGCAGAAATTTGCATAAGTAACAAGTAGCTGAATGTTAATCCCCAAGACAAGGAGGTGGGGGATGTCTCCAGGGCATGTCAGAGGTCTTCACAGCAGCCCCTCCCATCATAAGCCTGGAGACCTAGAAGGAAAAGTGGTTTCATGGGCCTGGCCCAGGCCCCCGTGCTGTGTGTAGCCTTAGAATTTGGTGCCCTGCATCCCAGCTGGTCCAACCGTGGCTGACAGGGGCCAACATAGAGCTAGGGCTGTGGCTTCAGAGGGTGCAAGCCCCAAGTCTTGGCAGCTTCCACATGGTGTTGAGCTTGTGAGTGCACAGAAGTAAAGAACTGAGGTTTGGGAACCTCTGCTTAGATTTTCGAGGATGTACGGAAATGTCTGGATGTCCAGGCAGAATTTTGCTGCAGGGGCAGGACCCTCATGGAGAACCTCTGCTAGGGCAGTGCAGAAGGAAAATGTGGGGTCAGAGCCCCCACACAGAGTCCCTACTGGGGCATTGCCGAGTGGAGCTGTGAGAAGAGGGTTACTGTCCTCCAGACCCCAGAATAGTAGATCCACTGCCAGCTTGTACCATGTGCCTGGAAAAGCCATAAACACTCAATGCCAGCCCATGAAAGCAGCTGGGAGGGAGGCCGTACCTTGCAAAGCTACAGGGATGAAGCTGCCCAAGACCGTGGGAACCCACCTCTTGCATCAGCATGACCTAGATGTGAGACATAGAGTCAAAGGAGATCATTTTGGAGCTTTAAGACTTGACTGCCCCACTGGATTTCAGACTTGCATGGGGTCTGTAGTCCCTTTGATTTGGCCAATTTCTCCCAGTTGGAATGGCTGTATTTATCCAATGCATGTACCCCCATTATATCTAGGAAGTAATTAACTTGCCTTTGATTTTACAGGCTCATAGACAGAAGGGACTTGCCTTGTCTTGGATGAGACTTTGGACTGTGGACTTTTGAGTTAATTCTGAAATGAGTTAAGACTTTGGGGAACTGTTGGGAACGCATGATTGGTTTAGAAATGTGAGGACATGAGATTTGGGAGCGGCCAGGGGCAGAATAATATGGTTTGGTTGTGTCCCCACCCACATCTCAACTTGAATTCCTACATGTTGTGGGAGGGAACTGGTGGGAGGTAATTGAATAATTGAGGCAGGTCTTTCCCATCCTCTTCTTGTGGTAGTGAATAAGTTTCATGAGATCTGATGGTTTTATAAGGGGGAGATTCCCTGTACAAGCTCTCTCTTTGCCTGCTGACATCCATGTGAGACATAACTTGCTCCTCCTTGCATTCTGCCATGATTGTTAGGCCTCCCCAGGCACGTGGAACTGTAAGTCCATTAAACCTCTTTCTTTTGTAAATTGCCCAGTCTCAGGTATGTCTTTATCAGCAGCATGAGAACAAACTAATACATAAGGTATATGAATTAATAAAACAAATATCTGGGGGTCTCCTGTCTCGGCTTTGGAGCCCCACTCTCTCCATCTCTGTGAAGGGGGAGCTTTTTCTTTCTTGCCTATTAAACTCTCTGCTCCTCAAAAACAAAACAAAAAAGAATCTGTGTCCACCACTAAATCCAAGAAACAATATGTTACTAATGGTTTTAGGGTCTTCATGGCATCCCACTCACTCATCCCCAGCAGTAACTATTATATTGGAAATTTGAATTTTGTGAATTATTCTCTTTTTATTACTCATTTTCTTTCCTTTTTCTTTTTCTTTTTTTTTTTTTTACAAGACAGGGTCTCCCTATGTTGCCCAGGCTGGTCTCAAATTCCTGTGCTCAAGGAATTCTCCTGCCTTGGCCTCCCAAAGTGCTGGGATTACAGGTATGAGCCACCATGCCCAGCCTATTCATTTTCTTAATAGCTTTGGAACATATATACATATTCCTAAAGAATACTTATTTAGGCTGGGCGTGTTGACTCATGCCTGTAATCCCAACACTTTGGGAGGCCAAGGCTGGCAGACCAGTTGAGCTCAGAAATTCAAGACCAGCCTGGGCAATGTGGCAAAACCCTGTCTCTACAAAAAATACTGAAATTAGCAGGACATGGTGGAACTCCCCTGTAGTCCCAGCTACTTGGGAGGCTGAGGTGGGAGTATTGCTTGAGCCCAGGAGGTTGAGGCTGCAGTGAGCTGTGATGATCCCATTGCACTCCAGCCTGGGCAATGGAGTGAGAGACTCTGTCTCAAAAATAAATAAATAAATATAATTTTAAAAAGAAAAAAAAGACTCTATAAAGAATACTTGAAAAGTTGCTTGCTTTTGAATGCTGTATATATATTCTATATGTTTTCAAATTCTATATTCTGTGACTCTTTATTCAATAGTATATTTGTGACACTCATCCATGTTGATGGGTGAAACTCTAGTTCAATCATGATCACTTTTTTACAGTATCCCATTGTGTAAATATATCACCAGTTATTTATCCATTTATTCTGTCAGTGGACTGTTGGGTTGTTTCTAGTTTACTGCTATTTTAAATAATGCCATGGTGGACATTTTTTATGTTTCCTAGTGCACAGAGACCAGAGTTTCTTTAGAGTATAGAAGTAAGGCCATGGGGTATGTGCATTTTCACTTTTCTAGATGATGCCAAATTGTTTTCCAAATGAGTTTACCAATTCACATCTTTGCCAGCAGAATATCAGAGTCCTGTTTGCTGCATGTCTTTCACATTGAATGTTGTGAGGATAAATTAAAATGATTTTCTTCAATGCAGTTTTATTTACAATAGGCAAGATAAAGAATCAACAAAGTATTCATAAACTTAGGATGAATGGGTAAAGAAAATGTGATATATATACAAAATGGAATAATATTCAGCCTTAAAAAAGAATGAAATCCTGTCATTTTCAACAACATGACATTATGTTAAGTTAACATTACAACTGGAGGACATTATATTAAGTGAAATAAGTCAGGCACAGAAGAGAAATACTTCATGATCTCACTTACATGTAGAATCTAAAAAAGTTTAACTCATAGAAGCAGAGAGTAGAATGGTGGTTACAAAGGGCAGACGGAAAGGAATATTGGGGTGATGTTTGTCAAAGAATAAAAATTTTCAGCTAGACAAGAAGAATAAGTACAAGAGATCTATTGTACAACATGGTTACTAAAGTTAATAACAATGTGTTGTGATTTTGTTGGTTTTTGTTTGTTTGTTTTTTAGAGACAGGCCCTCACTCTGTCATCCAGGTACAGAGTGGGATCATACCTCTCTGCATCAGTGCAGTCTCTAAAGTGGTGAGATTATAGCTCACTGCAGCCTCGAACGCCTGGAGCTCAAGAAATCCTCCCACCTCAGCCTCCCAAAGCACTGGGATTACAGGCATGAGCCACCATGCCCAGCCTCTTCTGTTTTTAAAATAAACTTGAAAAAATATTTTGGAATAATTTTGGATTTGCAGAAAAATTGTAAAGATAGTATAGAGAGAATGGTGTAGTCACTATAGAAAACACTATGCAGGTTTCTCAAAAAAATTTAAAAATAGAATTACCATATGATCCAGCAATTCCATTTCTGGGTATATATCAAAAAGAATTCAAAGCAGGATCTCCAAGACATATTGGCACATCCATGTTCATTACAGCATTATTCACAGTAGCCAAGAGGTGAAAGCAACACAAAGTAACACACTGATGGAAGAATGGATAAACAAAATGTGCAGTGGAATACTATGCAGCCTTAAAAAGAAAGGAAATATTGACACATGTTACAACATGGATGAACCTCAAGGACATTATGCTAAGCAAAATAAGCCAGCAATAAAAGGACAAATACTGTATTATTTCATTCACATGAAGTAGCTAAAGTCATCAAAATGATAGAACAGAAAATGGAAAGCTGTATGCCAAGGGCTGGGGAAGCAGGGACAAGGAGAGGGAAGTAGTATTTAATAGGTATATAGATTTGGTTTTGCCAAATGAAAAAGTTCTAGAGATCTGTTGCACAACCATGTGAATATACTTAATACTACTGAATCATATAGTTAAAAATAGAAAGATGCTAAATTTAGTGCTATGTGTTTCTTACCACAATTTTTTTAGACAGGGTCTTGCTCTGTTGCTCAGGCTGGAGTGCAGTGGTGCAATCACAACTTACTGCAGCCTTGACCTCCCAGGCTTAAGAAATCCTCCTACCTCAGCCTCCCAAGTAGCTGCACCACCAAGCACAGCTAATTTTTTGTAGAGACGAGGTCTCACTACGTTGCCCAGGTGGTTTCAAACTCCTGAGCTCAACCAATCCTCCCGCCTCAGCCTCCCAAAGTGCTAGGATTACAGGCATGAGCTACCGCACCCGGCTTACCCCAATGTTTAACCGAGTGTTCCATTATTGGAATGCTACACCTGTGGGAGTTATGTATACTATTCGAGATCATTGCCAAGGTCACAAAAGATTTTGCAACCTCTGGCATAAATGGGTTAAATAAAGAACACAGAAGCCAATGTCAAAGTGTTCTCACTGGTGAAAATATGAGACAACCTGAATATCAAAAATTATAATGACTGTAGTAGCCAAATTATATAAAACACTAGTATATGTATTTATATATGTAGAAGACAGTATAGAAAGTTCCTGTACATCCCTCATTTCCGCCTACTGGAAATTTTTATTTAGTTTAATACTCAGTATCTTCTATCGTTTGCATGTATATTATGTATACTATACACATTTGCCAATATAAACTTTTGTCTCTGCAAGTGTCTGAGGAAGGTGTTCCTCTAGGATTCAGTACTTAGTATAAGACCTTAGTTATAGGTGGTGGGGGCAGGAGAGGCCCTAACTGAGGTGACAGAGGGCCAAATTGCTCCTTAAGAAAAGGGAAGGAATTTGTGTTTGACCCCTGAGAGAGACAAATCAGAGAAGAAGCAGAAAAGAGAGAGACCTGAACAAGGAAATAAGAAGCTGATGCTGAGTTGCAGAAGGGGCCAAGGAATCGTTTTAAGAACCTGCATATCCAATGTTAATTTTAAGTCTTGTCCATTGTAAAGCAGGGGTGCACAAAGTGCACATTTTAGCTACATGCCCAATGGCCCAAGCCAAGGCCAGAACCAAATATTCATCCTAAAATGAACATCCGTACATAAAGCTTCATTGCAAAATATTCAATTTTATTATTAAGTGTTATCATCATCATTTTTTAAAGAATGCCATTGTACTGTAGCTACAAGAATATCAGCTTGAGTCACTGCTGGGTGGCTCTTTCATCCACCGAGCAACACATTCACAATTCTGTACCAAACGAAACATTCTCTTTCAGCTGAAATTAGAAAAAGTGCATAATGGTTTTGGCCAGCACTGCCAGCATAGATTGTGCTGCTGGTGATGTTGCCACAGATTTATTAAGTTTTCTTCCTAACAGTGACTTACCAAGGTCAACATTTACTTTCCCAACTAAAAGGTTAAGTTGGTGGTGACAGTGCAATTTCAGTGAAGCAGACCAACCAAGCTTTGTACAGGGCTCAAGGAAAATAATTTCTAAATATTTTCAGGAGCAACCTTAAGATTATTTTTATTGCTCTTTCTTTTTATTTCTAAAATGTGTGCTACACTTACAATGCTTCATATGATCACCAGAGATAAATTTGTCCCCAAACCTTGGATCTGGAAATGTGGCATTGGAGCAAATAATTGGCTTTCAAGATGACAAAACTATCTCTGAATTTCCACCTGCATCTCAGCTTTTCATTGCATTCGCACAAATTTCAGCATCTTCGTTGGAGAAAAATGATAGCAGGATCTTTCTGCAGGTCGTGTAGGAAATACTTGCAGCTTCAAGGCACATCAGTCTGGTTAACTGCTTCAGCAGCTTCCAGCAAATAAACTACTTTTGCTGCAAGTAAGCATTGCTTGTTAATAAGCCCAGCTATGTTGGAATCATTACCTGAAAAGTACAGCGTTAAAGTTCCACTATCCAAGTGATATTTTTAAAAATCAGTTTTTGCTGCTTTTACATCTTCTGTGGCCTGCAGTTTGCGGTTTGAAGAGCACTTTCGACAATACCTTGCACAACGTTAGGGAAGGTGTTATTGTTTATTAAAAGCAACAATGAGTTAAATTTGTGCTTCCTAAACTTTAGTGATACCCAGAGATTCTTATTTAGCAGTTTGGGGTAAGACAAGAATTTGCTTTTCTAACAAGCTCCTAGGAGACACAGCTGCTGATGAAGGGCTCACACTTGGAATAGCTCTGAGTCAAAAAAATGACCTTGTTCCCACTGACTGCCTGCAGTTTTATGTCTGGTTTGCTGAACAGATATTTGTCTGCTTTTCTTATTTTGTCCAGTTTCTAAGCTTCTTTTCAAGGAAACCATTCAGCCCTCTGTCCTTTTTATAACAGCTTTTTTGAGATATAATTCACATATCCTGCAATTCATCAATGTAAAGTGTACAGTTCAATGGTTCTTCATGTATCCACTAAGTTGTACAACTGCTATGGTTTGATTGTGTCCCCTGCAAAATTCAGGCGTTGAAACTTAATGGGCAATGTGATAGGATTACCTGGTGAGACCTCTAAGCGATGATTAGGCCCTGAGGAGTCCTCCCTCATGAATGGGATTAAGACGCTTATAAAACAGGCTTCACGGAGCCTTTGGCCCTTCTGCCTTCCCTCATATGAAGACATAGTGATCCTCCTCTCTGGAGGAAGAAGCTCTCACCAAAGAACTGAACCTGCTGGCACCTTGATCTTGGACTTCCCCACCTCCAGAACCGTGTAGAAAATAAATTTATTTTATTTATAACTTACCCAGTCTGTGGTATTCTGTTATAGCAGCAGAAACAGACTAAGCAAGCATCACCACAATTTTAGAATATTTTCATCACCTCAAAAAGAAACACTATATCCTTTAGCTATCACACCTCTGCCCCCTGGTCTCCTAGATCCCCAACTTCTGGCAACCATGAATCTACTTCCTGTCTCTGTGAATTTGCCTCTTCTACACATTTCATAGGAATAGAACCATACAATCACCCTCTGTTCATTCATTTGTTCGTTCTTTCTTTCTTTCTTTCTTTCTTTTCTTTTTCTTTCCTTTCTTTCTTTCATTTTTTGATTGTGTCCCCTGCAAAATTCCGGTGTTGAAACTTAATGGGCAATGTGATAGGATTGCCCATTAAGTTTCAACACCTGAATTTCGATAGGTGACAGAGGGTCTCACGCTGTCACCCATGCTGAAGTGCAGTGGCACAGTAACAGACCACTGCAGCCTCAACCTCCTGGGCTCAATCCATCCTCTCACCTCAGCCCCCTGAGTAGCTGGGACTACAGGTGCACAACACCACTCCCAGCTAATTTTTGTATTTTTTTGTAGAGACAGGGTTTCATGTTGCTCATGCTGGCCTCAAACTCCTGGACTCAAGCCATCTGCCTGCCTCAGCCTCCCAAAATGCTCACATTACAGGAATAAGCCACCATGCCCAACCTTTAATGTTTTCCTGAAGGGACAGGAGCAGAGAAATATTTGTCATGAACATGATTAGAAAAACAACTCTGTCAGCCATTATTTTTAAAGAAATGAGGTGCTTAGGGATGACATCTCTTCCTGAACAGGGTCAGTGGTGTCAGTGGTGAAGGTTATTTGGATTTTGAAGGTTTACTACTTACTGTTGTGGTACTACTTACTTTACATAGCTACTACCCCATTTTCTGAGAAGGACTCACTGTTTCTTTTGGAGGATGTGTCTTCACTGCTCCAACTGTGTGGTTTTAATGGCAGCTAATTATAATACCCGATCCCCAACTCTCATCACCACTCCTCCACTTCCCACCCCCGCTTTAATCCAATTCGTAAGAGCAGATGCATGACCCAAGGCTGCTCGGTGAGAGGCCTTCCCTGGACATTAAGATAGTCATTTCTTTTGAGGTGTTTGTGCTGGGAGAATGTGAGCCCTTAAAGCTGCATAACAACCAAGGTTTCAGCATTTAGTTGAAACCGACAAAGAAAAGCAGAGACAGGAGACAAGCAGAGTCTTGATGACAGGAGGATCCCTATCTTGTCCCCTGAGGTTCCCAGAGTGGCCTTGTTTCTCACAAGGACTCACTATTGCCAAGACTCAGTATGTTGAGCCTATCCTTTATTCTGGGAGCATGGAATGGACTTCAGGCAGGCCTGAAGGCTCAGGCCCAGAAACTGGTGGTAAATTAAGCTTTTTTTTAAGAGGCAGGGTGATATGGCTTGGATCTGTGTCCCCACTCAAATTTCATGTCAAATTGTAAACCCCAATGTTGGAAGTGGGGCCTGGTAGGAGGTGATTGGATCATGGGGGGTGAATCCTTCATGAATAGGTTAGCACCATCCCCTTGGTGCTGTCTTGTGGTAGAGTTCTCATGAGATCCGGTTGTCTAAAACTGTGTGTGGGACCTCCTCCCTCTCGTTCTTCCTCCTGCTTTCACCATATGAGATGGCTCTCTCCCCATTTGCCTTTCACCATGATTGGAAGCTTCCTGAGAGCCCCCTAGAAGCAGAAGCCGCTATGCTTCCTGCACAGCCTACAGAACCATGAGCGAATTAAAGCTCTTTGCTTTATAAAATACCCATTCTCAAGTATTTCTTTATAGTAATTCGAGAACAGACTAATACACAGGGTCTCATTCTGTTGCCCAGGCTGGAGTGCAGTGGTGCAATGACAGCTGAAATAGTTTGGATGTGTGTCTGTCCCTACCCCAAATCTCATGTTGAATTGTAATCCCCAGTGTTGGAGGTAGGGCCTGGTGGGAGGTGATTGGATCATGGGGGTTGTTTCTCATGGAATAACACCATCCCCCTTAGTGCTGTCTTGGCAATAGTGAGTTCTTGTGAGATCTGGTTGTTTAAAAGTGTGTAGCACCTCCCCCTCTCTCTCTCTCCTCCTGCTCCCAGCCATGTGAAGTGCCAGCTCCCCATTCTCCTTCTGCCATGATTATAAGTTTCCTGAGGCCTCCCCAGAAGCCAAACAGATGCCAGAATCATGCTTCCTGTACAGCCTGTGGAACTGTGAGCCAATTAAACCTCTTTTCTTAACAAATTACCCAGTCTCAGGTATTTCTTTATAGCAATGCAAGAACAAACTAATACAATATTTCACTACAATCTCAATATCCCAGGCTCAAACAATCCTTCCAGCTCTGCCCCCCCAAGTAGCTGATACTACGGGCAAAAGCAACTGCATCTGACCTTAAATTAACCTTTGATGTCACCAGTCTTGTGGTAAATAGGAAAAATATGCTAGGCATTGTTTTGCTTCCATTTCTTAAACCTGGTGAGTAGGTAAGCTGGTAGCCAGGCTCTTGGTATGATTGAAGGAGCTAAGAGAGTAGAAATATCCCAAGAGAAGAGGAAGGTGAGAGCTTCTCCCACCTAGCAAAATTTCAATCTGTGCCCACCCTCCTTAAAGAGACCTCTGAGGAATCCAGGATGCAAGCTGCATCATCTCATGCTTTGTGAGGCTGTTGGGTACAGTTAAATTTCTGTATCTTTTTCTATCAGAGAAAACATATTCCTTTGTGTCTATGGGCATCTTTCCACATCATCGTCCTACTGAGACAGACACATAATAAGTTATCCCAAGATCCTTCCATAAAGCCCTTTTTACTTAATGTCCCTTTTCTTTGCTTTGTCATCTGCTTCAGAAAATTCCAACTAATGCAACTATTGATGCTCAGAAATTTAATCATCATCCTTCTTATCTAAAGATAATGCATTCACTATGCTTTTGTGCAACATATGACTATGTGTAACCATATTCACATGGGGAACTTTCCTTTGAGTATATGCCCAGAAGCGAGTTCGCTGGGTCGTATGATAGTTATATTTTAAGTTTCTTTAGGAATCTCCATACTGTTTTCCACAGTGGCTGTACCAATCTACATTCCCACCAACAGTGTACAAGGGTCCCTTTCTCTCCACACCCTCACCAATACTTGCTATCTCTTATCTTTTTTTATAAAAGCCACCCTAACAGTAGGGGTGAGTCCTAACAGTAGGACTCACATTCTTTATGGAAGCAAAATGGGTGTAGAATTTTGTTTGCTCTGAAATTTTCTCTAATTGGACAAATTTAGCGTTCATAAAATGAAGAGGAAGGGATTAAGGCTGCCACTTGCTGGCAGAGGCAATCTCAAGGTCTACCACAATGACCCAGCCTCTGTTTTGGCTTAAGTTTAGTTTGATAATTGATGAACTTTTACTTGTGTACTAGATACTGTTGATGAATAAACACAGTTATGCCCAAAAGAAACTCAGGGTCTTCTAGTCAATACACAGTTACTTTAAATATAATATTAAATGCTAATTGAAAGGTAGTCTAAGAAACCCAGAAGAGGGTACTTAGCCTAACCTAGAGTGTTATAAAAGCTCCCTGTAAATATTTTGCCTAACTTGAAGGTATTTCCAGTTGGGACCTAAACTCCATATAGACACTCCATTAGGGTAAAACCTGACTCCACAGTATCCACTCACCCCTGACAGTGACTGACTCTCATGCCAACCTAAATTCATTCCAGATGAAGCCTTTGCCCAGTTGTATTTCATCCAGCTAGTGACTTTCTTGTTGTCATTTTCAACTAGTTGTTTTTGCTCTTATTATATTCTCTTTCATTAACTTCTACCAGAGTAACAATCCTATCCTGCCCTCCTCTATTTGCTCTTACAGCTCCACCCTTTCCACTTACATGTGAAAACCTAATTTTCATTTTCCAAAGTACAGAGACACAGTAGCACTTTCTGAGCCAGTTGGCTGATGCTGGGAAGGTGAGAACTGACATTTATTAGGCACCAACTGTGTGCCTGGCATTAGAGTAACTTTTTTTGGCATTCATTTAATTCTCAAAGAAGTCGGTGACATAGATACAGTGTCCCTGCTTTACAAATAAGGAAACTGAGCCCCAGAGAACGGATGTTACTCACAGAAAGTTGGAAATCTACACTCAAAGCCATCTGATTTCAAAGTTTTTCCAAAGTTATGCTTTCTTCATTATCTTCATTCTTATGTGCAGCCATTTCAGTAATGGCTGCACATAAGAATCATCTGCAGAGTTAAAACACACACAGTTAAAACTCTGGCCCCACTCCTAGAGATCCTACTTTAAATGAATGAGAACCAGACATTAGAATTTTCCCTCAAAGTCTTTTGGATGATTCTAAACAAAACCCAAGGTTAGAACAAATCATACTAGGATGTGATGCCTCTCAAGTCATATCAATAAACTTCATAAAACATAGCAGAGGCTGAACAGCACTTCAATCCTGACATCTAAAAATGGCAAATAGTGGCACCAACACACAGTATTAGAGGAACTCAAGGTAATTTCACCTAGAATGCTGCACTCATGCAAACTGTTTATGATAGAACTGGGCCCAAGATAGACTGTACAAATCAGATCCCAGAAGTCTGCTCTTGGCTTTGCTTCTGAGCCTGTATGTGGTGGCTGACTTCTTAGCACACACCACAAATGCCCTGCCTTATGTGCCCTTGACCCTGAGTTCCACCTGCAGCTACTGTGGAAGCCCTGCACATGCTCCTCACCTCAAGCAACCACCCTTGTCTCTCTGCATCTCTGCCCAATAGCTTCCTCTAGCACCTTCAGAGCTGGCTTAGCCTGTGCTCAGGGTGTTCAGGAAGTGCCAGGGATTTAACAACCCCAGGGGCAGCCCTTAACCAAATGAAGGACAGAAGTCAGTGGCTAAATACCTCAGCTTCCTCATCCTCAGTTAGACAATTAGGAGGCTGCTTGGTTCTCCTGAGCTTCCTTTGTCCACAGTTACTCAGTAATTCACTCTTCTGTGGTGACTTCTCCCCTCACCTGTGTAAATGCTCCCCCAGTCCCTCACTAGGCTGCCTGAAATCACATCTGGTTACTCTCTGTATCCAAATCCTAGTCTCAGTATCTGTTTGGGGGGAACCAAACTAGAACAACCTCCAGGTGTCTCATTTTGACTTCAGACATAAATAAGCATTAAGCTAACAAAGATACCAATTTAAATATGAATAGTACTTTATCGCTTACAAAGAGCTTTCACAAACACTATCATTTTGATAACTAATGAAGGATAACATCTTCTAATGCCATTACAAGGGGTTTTCAGGATGGATGCAATGGGCTTTAATTTATTAGAGAAAAGGATACCATTATCATAATAAAGACAGGCATAGATTCATTTTTCCCTGTATGCATGTACTCTGCTGACTCTATTAGTGGGTTCTTCACAAGAAAAATGGTGTATTCAAGCCAATATTAGAAATAATTCTATTGTTTACACAGAGGATGCTCAAGCAATTAATGCAACATCAATGCTTTTTTTTCAAGTTTTATCATGAATAGTCATTCATACTTCATTATGTAAAACTATATATTCAAAATATGTGTGGTGGAAACATTTTTCACTGAGATAAAAATAATTTGACATGGGTCACAGACTAGGGGTAATAGAGAAATTCAATATTTTTTTCTGTCCTGCTACAATTTAAATAAAAATGAGACAGAAAGGGGAGATTATGGGAGTTGCACCATAAAAAGTAATATACTTTGACATTTCTTTGCAACATACAAAAGACTCTGCTGGATATTACAGCTTATAGCAGTCTTAGCTATAGGGAAATTTAAATAAAATTGGCTCAAGGAAAGGATATTATTATTTTGAGAATAAGAATGAGCAAAAATGCACAGTTCTCTCGGAATTCAAATCCCTAACGAAATGGATAATCCTACAGTAGAAGAATTTGATTTAAGCTATTATTGTCCCATCTGTGCTGAGTCAGGGCTGGCCACCTTGCACGTTCCTTCACAGAAAGTAGGCTCCTTCTTAGTAGAATTGCAATCTTTTTTTCTCTGCAGTTTGAACCCTTTTACTGCTGACTGGATTTCTATTACTCATATTTTAAGGAATTTAAAAGCACCTCCTTAAAAATAAGAGTAGAAGTTTTACATTTATATAGGAGGGCACTATATTAACCACGTAGTTAGGGTTCTTTTAGTTTTATGTTTAATTTAATTTTAATTTTAATTTTGTATTTACTTTTCAAGAAAATGAAAGCTGGACGGGTGCAGTGGCTCACACCTGTAATCCCAGCACTTTAGGGGAGGCCCAGGAGGGTGGATCACCTGAGGTCAGGAGTTCTAGACCAGCCTGGCCAACATGGTAAAACCCCGTCTCTCCTGAAAATACAAAAATTAGCTGGACAGTAGTGATGCATGCCTGTAGTCCCAGCTACTCAGGAGGCTGAGGCAGGAGAATTGCTTGAACCCAGGAGGCAGAGGTTACAGTGAAATGAGATCGTGCCACTGCACTCCAGCCTGGGCAACAGAGTGAGACTTGGTCTCAACAAAAAAAAAAAAAAAAAAGAGGAAGAAGAAGAGAAAACAACAAAAGAAAAGAAAAGCTGTAACTATATATAATAAACTTATATAATGATACATAGATATCATTTCATTATATATATTTTTACTTTTATATTTATTTTTCTAGAAAATAAAGTGTCTAAGCTATAACTATATAATACATAATGAGCTACATGATTATATATGCATGTATATATATATGTGTGCTATATAATTAGCCTTGATCTTCCAGAATTTTTTTTCTCTTAATCCATTGGCCCCTGACCTTAATTAAAACACACAATTTCATTCCTCTGATGAAGCGGGGTGCAAAGCTGGATGTTTCCTGGTAGGGCGTGACAGTGAAAAGGGACGAATTGCTTCTGAGGGAGAAACAGGAAATAGTGATGATCCTAATTCACGACTGAGGGAGGAAGCAGGTCAGATACAGGAAGCAGCATCTGAAACATTCCTTGTGGCCACCCCTTTTAGACTCACTTAACAGAAGGGCCTGCAAACAAGAGGTGGTAATTTGGGGCTACTTGAAGAAATTTGAGAAGGAAGTAGAGTCGGGACAGTGGCCCATGCCTGTACTCTTAGCTTGAGCCCTGGAGATTGAAGCTGTAGTGCACTATGGTTGTGTCTGTGAATAGCCACTGGCTTCAGTCTGTGCAACATAGCAAGGCCCATCTCTTTAAAAAAACAAAAGAGAGATAGAGAGAAGAAAGCAAGTATGTAGAAGAAAAGACACTGGAAATCAGTGGGCTCCACCCTCAGAAAGAGAATGGATTTGCCAGTGAATGCATATTTGATGTTCTCAATATATTCCTCATTTCTAGAAAACACAAACAATTCCTGTTTTAGCCATCAGTCCACTTATACCAGGACATTCTGTGTAGGGATGGGGAGATTAGTGAGTTGGGCTTGGTCTATAATCAGCCATTTTCATTCCTGATAATAATAATGTTACGGGGGATGTTCATGTTAGTTAAAACTGTAGTAGTCTTCCAGATCATGATGGAATTACTACTGCAGGCTTAAAAATACATTGCAAAAGGGTAGAATGTAAATATACACATAAATAAATGTATATGTAAATATATATATATATATTTGGGACAAAACTTAAAATACATTCATATCTTTTTCAAGGTAGGTTTATAACTAAAAGAGGTGATTATTTGTTATTCAGCACTCCAAAAATCTTTTTTGTTAGGAGTATTGCCCTCATCTATGCTTACTTTTGGTAACTTTTCAAATTACCAACATTCTGGCCTGGCAAGGTATAATCTCAGCTACTCCAGAGGCTGAGGTGGGAGGATCACATGAGGCCAGGAGTTCAAGACCAGCCTGGGCAACATAGAGAGACTCTGTCCCTACAAAAATTAAAACAAAACAAAATACCAACATTCTGGTCTGCAGGCAACTGGAAGAGGAAAAACGGGTTTGAAATGAATAGGACTGAGATTAACTGAGAAGGCAACTTTGGTGTTTCCTACCTGAGCACTATCTGAGACTCAGCTTACTTATTTTAGAATCATCCAATAGCCTCAGACTGACTTAAATGTTATGTGTGTTGCTTATGAAAATGTTATATTCTACAGATATAGCACTTAAATAATTTTACCCTGAATTTTAGAAAGATCCCTGTTTTCCTCTTTGCTAGGATAGAAATAGGTTTTTGAAATATGAATTTGTGTTTTTGAAGCTTTAAATATTCAGTTAACTTACATTTAAACACTACCACACTACACAGAATACTTGTTTGTGTTTTCAAACACAAAATATTACTTTTAAATTATGCCTGCTGTAACATTTAGATGAATTTCCTTTCAATACTTGGAAATTATAATATGCTTGGATGTTTTATTTATCAGCTCCCTTTCTCCTCCTGCTGTTTGCATGTTGAAGGAACAGTACAAGCCAAACAATTTAAGTTGAAGTCATGCAAATGATATAAATGGTGGATATTGGAATTGGACAGGTTGTACAAATATTCCTGGGTCATTCTAAGCAGAATTTTTTCTGTGTCTGGCTAAGAGTTAGATCCTTGGATATCAGCTCAAACTGTCAAAATTAAACTCAGTTGTGAAAATTCAATCCTTAGGAGGCATTCGTTAACTGAAAATCTATAAATATGACGCTAACAATTTAGGCACCCAGGGGAAATGTGATGAATAAGGCTTTGCAAGAGTAAATTCGAATTTTCTAATGCATGTTTCCCTGTTGGAAACAAATCACTTTTATTACCTTTTTCATATTTTTCATTTGCAATTTGTGGACTCATAAATATTATACATAGTTAAAAATGAATGGAATTCTATAATTTACTTTTTCATAAATATTTTAAAAAGAAATTGGCTTGTTCTTTGGTGCTCTCGTGATATTGAAGACGAAAAATATTATAATAGCATTTTGATACGTTTTGAAATTTAAAAAAATTTGTGACTCTAGAATAATATAGTTTCTGACTTGGTGTTGTAGGGGCAAAGGGAAAACTTCCCTTTTGCCCTCTGAAGGTTCACTGCAAAATCTACTCACAAAAGGCAGAGAGGCATACAAATTTATTCAACAGCAGAGGAGAGAAGGCATACAAATGCATTAACATGTACAGGAGAGAATCACAAAGTGATTACACCAAATATCCCAATAGGGCCCAAATACTTATTTAGCTTTTTTTTCAGGAGGGGAGGAGGGAGATGGGGGAGTATAGGTAATTCTGTTGAGGGGCAATAAATGATTAATAGGAAGAATGGATGGGGATCAGAGATTAACTTGTAAATGATTCTCTTCTTGGAAACTGAATGAGACATCTTGTGAAAGGGTCCATTCAGGTGTAGTTACAATCTACAGTCTTATTTTTTTGCAATAAATAATGAGATAACAGGTACGGGAAGAAAAACAATTGTTCTCCTTGGGGGGGGTCTGTCTGGTCTTAGGGGAAAGTCTCCAGTATCTGTTGATCTTTAAGGGTCTTTTATTCAAAATACTCATGATACTGTCAGAGGCATTCAAATCAGAGCAACTCCATCTTGAATAAGGGCTGGGTAAAATAAGGCTGTGACCTACTCGGTTGCATTCCCAGGAGGTACAACCTTTCTTAGTCACAGGATGAAATATGAAGGTCTGTTATCACAAGGCACAGGTCATAAAGAACCTGCTGATAAAACAAAATGTGGTAAAGAAGCTGGCCAAAACCCACAAAAACTAAAATGGTGATGAAAGTGACCTCTAGTCATCTTCACTGCTCATTGTATGCTAATTATAATACATTAGCATGCTAAAAGACACTCCTACCAGTACCATGACAGTTTACAAATGCCATGGCAACATTCAGAAGTTTACCCTGTGTAAACAATCCAAAAAGAGGGAATCCTTCCTAAATCATTTTATGAGACCAACATCATCCTGATACCAAAACCTGGCAGAGACTCAGCAAGAAAAGAAAACTTCAGGCCAATATCCATGATGAACATAGATGCAAAAATCTTCAATAAAATACTGGCAAACCGATTGCAACAGCACATCAAAAAGCTTATCCACCATGATCAAGTAGGCTTCATCCCGGGGATGCAAGGCTAGTTCAACATACGCAAATCTATAAACATAATCCACCACATAAACAGAACCAAAGACAAAAACCACATGATAATCTCAATTGATGCAGAGAAGGCCTTTGACAAAATTCAACAGCCCTTTATGCTAAAAACTCTCAATAAACTAGGTATTGATGGAACGTATCTCAAAATGATAAAAGCTATTTACGACAAACCAACAGCCAATATCATACTGAATGGGCAAAAACTAGAAGCATTCCCTTTGAAATCTGGCACTAGACAAGGATGTCCTCTCTCACCACTCCTATTCAATATAGTACTGGAAGTTCTAGCCAGAGCAATCAGGCAAGAAAAAGAAATAAAGGGTATTCAAATAGGAAAGGAGGAAGTCAAATTGTCTCTATTTGCAGACGATATGATTGTATATCTAGAAGACCCCATCGTCTAAGCCCAAAATCTCCTGAAACTGATAAGCAACTTCAGCAAAGTCTAGGATATAAAATCAATGTGCAAAAATCACAAGCATTCCTATACACCAATAACAGACTTAAAGACAGCCAAATCAAGAACCAACTGCCATTCACAATTGCTACAAAGAGAATAAAATACCTAGGAATACAACTAACAAGGAACGTAAAGGACCTCTTCAAGGAGAACTACAAACCACTGCTCAATGAAATAAGAGAGGACACAAACAGATGGAGAAATATTCCATGTTCATGGCTAGGAAGAATCAATATTGTCAAAATGGCCATACTGCCCAAAGTAATTTACAGATTCAACGCTATCCCTATCAAGCTACCAATGACCTTCTTGAAGAACTGGAAAAAACCACCTTAAACTTCATATGGAACCAAAAGAGAGCCCGCATAGCCAAGTCAATTCTAAGCAAAAAGAACAAAGCTGGAGGCATCACACTCCCGGACTTCAAATTATACTACAAAGCTACAGTAATCAAAACAGCATGGTACTGGTACCAAAACAGAGGTATAGACCAATGGAACAGGACAGAGACCTCCAACGCAACACAACACATCTACAACCACCTGATCTTTGACAAACCTGACAAAAACAAACAATGTGGAAGCGAGTCCCTGTTTAATAAATGGTGTTGGGAAAACTGGCTAGTCATGTGCAGAAAGCAGAAGCTGGACCCCTTCCTGACACCTTACACTAAAATTAACTCCAGATGGATTAAAGACTTAAACATAAGACCTAACACCATAAAAACCCTAGAAGAAAATCTAGGCAAAACCATTAGGACATAGGTGTAGGCAAGGACTTCATGACCAAAACACCAAAAGCAGTGGCAACAAAAGCCAAAATAGACAAATGGGACCTAATCAAACTCCATAGCTTCTGCACAGCAAAAGAAACAGTCATTAGAGTGAATCGGCAACCAACAGAATGGGAAAAAATTTTTGCAGTCTACCCATCTGACAAAGGGCTGATAACCAGAATCTACAAAGAACTGAAACACATTTACAAGAAAAAAACAAACAAGCCCATTCAAAAGTGGGCGAAGGATATGAACAGACACTTTACAAAAGAAGACATACATGAAGCCAACAAACATATGAAAAAATGCTCATCATCACTGGTCATTAGAGAAATGCAAATCAAAACTACATTGAGATACCATCTCACGCCAGTTAGAATGGCGATCATTAAAAAATCTGGAGACAACAGATGCTGGAGAGGATGTGGAGAAATAGGAACGCTTTTACACTGTTGGTGGGAGTGTAAATTAGTTCAACCATTGTGGAAGACGGTGTGGCGATTCCTCAGAGGACCTAGAAATAGAAATTCCATTTGATCCAGCAATCCCATTACTGGGTATATATCCAAAAGACTATAAATCGTTCTACTATAAGGACACATGCACACGAATGTTCATTGCAGCACAGTTTACAATAGCAAAGACCTGGAACCAACCCAAATGCCCATCGATGATAGACTGGACAGGGAAAATGTGGCACATATACACCATGGAATATTATGCAGCCATCAAAAACGATGAGTTCGTGTCCTTTGTAGGGACATGGATGAACCTGGAAACCATCATTCTCAGCAAACTGACACAGGAACAGAAAATCAAACACCGCATGTTCTCACTCATAGGCGGGTGTTGAACAATGGGAACACATGGACACAGGGAGGGGGAGTATCACACACTGGGGTCTGTGGGGGGGAAAAGGGGAGGGATAGTGGGGGGTGGGGAGTTGGGGAGGGATAGCATGGGGAGAAATGCCAGATATAGGTGATGGGGGAGGAAGGCAGCAAATCACACTGCCATGTGTGTACCTATGCAACAATCTTCCATGTTCTTCACATGTACCCCAAACCTAAAATGCAATAAAAAAAGAAAAAAAAAAAAAAAAAGAAGTTACCCTGTGTGGTCTAAAAAGGGGAGGGATCTGTTGCAGCTGAGCAGCAACTACCTGGGGCTGGTGGCGCTGGGGTAAGAAAAATTTACCATGACAGTTGTAGGTAAGACAGGCAGATTTATTAGAGAAAGGAGGAAAATAGGTTGCAACGTAGCAACAGGAAGACAGCAAGAGAGGAGCTGACTGCAAAGAGACTAAGGCTTGCTGGGGATTTACAGAATGGTACTGTGCTGTGTGCTGAGAGGGCTTTGAGCAGTACTGATAACGCCAAGGTTGCAGTAAGCTAACTTGCAGGTGTCTGGTGATACGTTGGGCACAGGAGGGCTACGTGTCTTGGACCATGAAGAAATGCAGACTTACAGTTTATCTGCTTTCTCTTTTTCTTTCCCTCGGTCCTGCCAGTCCTACTCCATCTCCTTAATTAGGACTCCACAGGACCCTCAGTTCTGGGAGATTTCTGCCCCTTTCCTGGAAAACTCATGAATAATCCATCCCTTGTTAAGCATATAATCAAGAAAATAACTATAAGTATACTTAGTCGAGCAGCCCATACTGCTACTCTGCCTATGGAGTAGCCATTCTCTTATTCCTTTACTTTCTTAATAAAGTTGCTTTCACTTTACTCTATGGATTCACCCCCAAATTCTTTCTTACAAGACATCCAAGAACCCTCTCTTGGGGTCTGGATTTGGACCCCTTTCTGGTAACAATACCAGGGAGCCATAGTTTGGGGTGAAATGTTTTGGTTTCCTTCAGTGTCTAAATTGTGATTTTTCTACCCCACTCCCATCCCCCATGTACCCGTTCCATTAATTAATTGAATTACATATGGCATGGGCTGGGTGGGGATGGGTTGGCAGGTAGAGTTCTTAGCAAAATTTGCTCCTACGAGTGGAGGAAAGGTATCAATAAATCAAGCAAAATGTTTGGTAACCAGTGGCTTTTGAGCTTGCTGATTTAGAAGAAGACATATTGCTGAAATTTTAGCATTCATCTGTTATGGGATGTTGGAAATAAATCCAAGCACTTTTATTGCATTCCTTGGTTTATTACTAGTGGGGTAACCTCTGGGCTCTTGTTAAGAGCACTAGTAGCTATTTTCATGTTGATTTTTCTTAAGCAGATGCTTATTTTTTCTAGTTCTTTGTTACTCTTTGAAGGAAAAACTAAATCCTTAAAATTAATCTCCAATTCATACATGTATTAGTATTTCAACTGGCCTAGAAAACCTCTGAGTTTTTTCCACAGGTGACCCCTCTTATACATGCTGAACTTAATGCTGTTGAGGTATTCAGACACACTTGCAAAATAAAAGAAGAGAAAAGAAAAAAGAAAGAAATCACAAATAAATGTCATCTGGCTAGGTTTTATTCATCTTTCTGGCTTGCAGCGATCTTTCAAATCCTGATTCTGAAATTGGTATTCCTTTCATTCCAGTGTCCTCTGAAAATTTGATCAGTTTTGCCGTCTCAAAAAAAAAAAAAAAATGGGCGGTCGTGCTGGACCACCCTGTGCCTCTCCTCAGGGAGCCTAGCAACAGGCTGTCTATATATTTTTCTTACTGAAAAATACTTATTTTTCTTGGCTGAAAATGACCACAAGATTTTAGCCAAGAATCATGGTTGCTGTATGCAAATTCCAGATGGCTCACATCCAGCATTAGGATGATCCTCACCTAGGCAAGGCCATTCTACTGGTCATTAACCCATGTCCTTCTAATTCCTAATGACACATTCCCAGTTGGGTATCTCTTACCCCCTGCCAACTTCTGTATCAGTACTGGGGACCATCCTGGAGCCAAGCCTTGGTGTTCCAACCACACCCAACCCCAAAATACTTACCTATAGAAAAAGAAGAGTTTCAGTAGGGGGAGGGGGTGGCACAATGTATGTATGACATTGCCTGCCATATATTTCATTGACCTTCTACCTCTAAGCTTCCTCAGCAAATCTGCTTTACCATTGTGCCATGTATAGTATTTGTCCTTGCCCCAGGATATAATAGCTGGCACTCAATGTGGGGGCAAATACCACTTGACCTAATGCTATAGGTGTTTCTGTGTTTTGCAAAGACAGAAGCGTTCACTTGGGGGTGGGATATGTCTTCCCTGGGGTTGTTGGCAAGTCACCTGGCTGAGTTGGAATGATCAGTGACTAGGTGGTCACAAGGCTTATGCTCAAAGACTGCAGAAGCCCTGGAGCAGGCTATTTGTAATGAAAGAAAAATGTGGGACAATAAAGCTGTCCCATAATTCCATTCCATTCCAGGTAAAAATGCTGAGCAACTCCTCAGAAGTTTGGAGATCCTTTCAAGTCCTAAAGATGACAAAGAAGGTGTGGTAGACAGAATAATGCCCCCCACCAAACAGATTAGGACAGATTATGTCTGTCCTAATCCCCTAGAACCTGTAAATATGTTACTGATAAGATTTGGCTCTGTCCCCACCCAAATCTCATTTTGAATTGTAGTTCCCATAATCCCCAAGTGTCATGGAGGGACCTAGAGGGGGGTAATTGAATCATGCAGGCAGTTACTACCATGCTGCTGTTCCCATGATAGTGACTCAGTTCTCAAAAAGGTCTGATGGTTTTATAAGGGGTTACCCCCTCTTCATTCTGCACTTCTCCTTGCTGCCACCATGTCTGTTAGTCCATTTTCATGCTGCTGATAAAGACATACCTGAGACACACCTGAGATTAGGTAATTTATAAAGGAAGGAGGTTTAAAGGACTCACAGTTCCATGAGGCTGAGGAGGCCTCACAATCATGGCAGAAAGCTAAAGGCACATCTTACATGACAGCAGGCAAGAGAGAGAATGAGAACCAAGCGAAAGGGGTTTCCCCTTATAAAACCATCTGATCTCATGAGACTCATTCACTACCATGAGAACAGTACTGGAGAAACTGTTCCCATGATTCATTTATCTCCCACCAGGTCCCTCCCACAACACATGGGAATTATGGGAGCTACAATTCAAGATGAGATTTGGTTGGGGGACACAGCCAAACAATATCACCATGTAAAGAAAGATGTGTTTGCTTTCCCTTCTGCCATGATTGTCAGTTTCCTGAGGTCTCATCAGCCATACCGAACTGTGAGTCGATTAAACTTCTTTCCTTTGTAAATTACCCAGTCTCGGTTATTTCTTTATTAACAGCATGAAAATGGACTAATACTGTTACCTTACACAGAGGAGTTAAAGTTGCTAATCAGCTAACTTGAAGACAGGGGAGATTGTCCCGAATTACTGGGTGAGCCTGATGTCATCACAAGGGTCCTTAAAAATAGAAGAAAGGGAGCCTGTAGTTCCAGCTACTTGGGAGGCTGAGGCTGGGAGAATCACTTGAGCCCAGGAGTTCAAGACTAGCATGAGCAACACAGGGAGACCTCATTTCTTAAAAAAAAAAAATTCTTTTAAAGTTAACCAGACATAGTGACATGCCTGTAGTCCCAGCTACTTGGGAGGCTGAGGCAGGATGATTGCTCGAGTCCAGGACTTCAGGCGGCAGGGAGCTGTGGTCGCACCACTGCACTTCAGCCTGGATACAGAGCAAGAGTGAGATCCTGTCTCTAAAAAAGAATTTGTTTAAAGTGAAAGAAAGAGGACAGAGAGTTAGAATGTGTAGGAAAACCACATAGACATAGCCAAGGGAAGAGCGTGTGCAGAGGCTCACACCTCCTGTTTGTCTGGTCATCATCCCAGGCCAAGTCAAGCAGTTCCTACAAGGCTCCTGGGAAAGCAGACAAGTGGTTCCTGATCACCTCTTGGGATTTTATTTCAGGACTCCTTGCCCATACATGCATCAAGAGAGCGCTGCCGAGCTGCACAATTGGTTCTGCATTACTTTTTGTAGCCTACCTATTCATACAGTGTCTTTTCTAATCTCTGATTTCACTGTAGAAATCCCACTTAAGGGCCAGTTAACTTCTGCTCCTGAAAGGAAGCTTGTGTTTAACGCCCCTGGAAGAAGGTCTGCCAGCTCTGCAGGCTGAATGGGTGCTGGGAAGCCAACTCCCCTGGCAGGCTTCTGACAGCAAGATGTTCCTCTAACCAAGAGGCCCTTCCTCTGACTGCCCAAGGCCTTCACAGTTCCCACTGTTATGTGATAGATACAAGGTGCTTCCTGCCCCTTCCAACTTCTCCATGAATATGTAGAGTAGCAAAACTATAAAACTCTTAGAAAAAAATACCTAGGGGTAAAATCCCGTAACTCTGGATTTGGCAATGGATTCTTAGACATGACACCAGAAGCACAAGCAGATTGGTGGTTTCCAGGGGATGGAGAAAGTGGGGGAATGGGAAGGTACTATTAATAGGTATGGAGTTTCCTTTCAGGGTGATGAAAAATTCTGAAACTAGATAGTGGTGATGGTTGTACAATGTTGTGAATCTACTTAATACCACTGAATTGTATATTTTAAAATCATTAAAATGGTTAATTTAATGTTATGCATATTCTACCACAATAAAAGGAATGGGCAAAAAGAACATAGCCATCTAACAGAGTGATCATGCGGAGCGTTTGTCCATCCTGTCCACAAGGATACCAAGACCTTGCCAAATGCGTTGGAGTAAACTGCACACTATTTGTACCACATTACTTTGATCAACTAGCTTAACATCATCAGTGAAGGTAGAAGTAAAAGGGAAATCTGATGATCAGATATGGTGTTCTTTGAGACCCCTCTGTCTTCCTTCCACAGCTCACTACCTTCCTGTGTGGGTGCTTGCAAATCATTCTTTGAATATTGTAATCCATTACCTGGGAATAACATCAAGTATCCCAGACGGTTATGTCTGATATTGTCTCCTTTTTCAGAATTATGACTCCTCTCCTCCATTTCTCTGGTGTTTCTCCTACTTTCCAACTATAGGCATTAAGGGTCTCATTTGTAAGTTTTTCTCTGATTGTTTATCATATTCACCTGGGCCCAAACCCGTACTAACAGCCAATAGGTGCTGCATCTTTCATCTGTGTTTTCTCTCCTTTGTTTATTTTTTATTTTTATTTCTTGTAGAGATGAGGTCTTACTATGTTGCCCAAGCTGCTCTTGAACTCCTGGGCTCAAACGACCCTCCTGCCTCAGCCTCCCACATCCAGCCTTTCTTCTTTGTTTCTGACCTCACTTTCCACCACCCTGCTCTTTGCCTGCTCTACTCCAGCCATTCTACTCTCCTTCCATTTCCTTACATGAAATATGCCATGCTTCCTCCTGCTAAGCACTCTGTTCTCTCTCCCGGGAAAACTTATCCCCCACATTTTACCTGGTTCATTCCCTCACTTTCTTCAGATCTCTGTTAAAATATCACTTTGCCAGGGCGTCCTTCCCTGACCACTCTATTCAAAATAGCAACCTCCATGGCCACTCCCTGGCATTTCTCTCACTTGAGATTCATTTATCAACTCCTCGACCTATTTATTTATCTGCTTATTGTGTGTCTTCTGCTGTTACTCTCTTCATCTTACCTCTTGGCACTTTTCACTACCTGACACATTTCTGGGTTTATTGTTGGTTTGTCTGGCGCCCCTAGCATGTCACAGGTGCTCAGTAATCATTTATGTGATAAATCAAGATTGGGCTTCAACTCTTCCCTTACCCATTCATTCAATCAGCCAAGAATTATTGAGCAGTCTTTATGGAACTGCATTAGGTCTCTGAGATGTAGAGAATAAAATCCATGGTCTCTGCTTGTAAAAAGCCTCCAGATTAGTAGGAGTAGATGGACAACCATTTGTCATAGGAGGGGCCATGATGTGGGGAATATCAAGGAGGCCTCACTGAAGACTTCAAAAGGACTGAGATGTTTCTGAAGGCAGAGAAAGTGCTCCACAGGCATTCACAGTCACTGAGGTGTAAGAGAACATAGCTTGTTCAGGAAACTTCAATATTCTGAGGCCAGAGCCCCAGATGCACAGGAAAGAAGGGTGGTCCTTATCATCACTTGATTATGATCTGTTTATCTATCCCCCACTCTCCCCTTACCTCTCTGATTTATCATGTTCTGAGCAAGCCCCGAGAGCCTGACCCTCAGCTAGGCACAGTGGCTCACACCTGTAATCCCAGCACTTCAGGAGGCTGAGGCAAGAGGGGTCTTTGAATCCAGGAGTTCAAGGCCAGCCTGGACAACATAGGTAGACCCTGTCTCTGCAAAAAATAAAAAAAAATTAGCTGGACCTGATGGCACACAGTTGTAGTCGCAGCTACTTGGGAGGCTGAGGTGGGGGATCGCTTGAGCTCAAGAGGTCAAGGCTGCAGTGAGCCGTGATATCACCACTACACTCCAGCCTGGGCAACAGAACAAGACCCTGTCTCAAAAAAATAAAAATTTTTAAAAGCCTGACCTTGAAGAGCCACCAATTGGAATTTGATACCCACAGGTGATGGAGTATGTGGTCAAGAAGACAGAAAGGGGGAAAACAAGGCAGGGAGCCCAGCAGCTATGTTGTTTATACAAAGCCTCATTATTTCTGCTTGCAGATGGCCATAGTACTTAAGAAAGCTGCCAAGTCAGATTAAAATCAATCAAGAATGTAGAATATGGGTCTTAAGTTCAACAGATAGAACTACTGGTGAGGGAGTTGTTGCCATACAAAGGCCTCCCTGTTTCAGTGTAGGTTGGAGCAGAACAATGTTCAGGGAAAGGCTGGCTAACCACCCCAGCATGTAATTGAGTCTGTTTCTACTAATGATTCATTAAACAGAGTGTATCGCTCACTGTGATCCAGATTCATGACTTCAAATCAAACAGAGGAAGCCAATTTCTGCAAAGTATGAAAAGGAAATAGTCAGTGCCCTCGGCTCAGTTAGGGCAGGCTACAGAAGCAGGAACCCTGCAATTGCTTTTCTCTGGGCGAGATGTTTTAAAAAAACGATAGCTTCAGATCTAGACTGAGGTCAGGTAGTAGAAAAGTCTAGGCTACTGATAAACACTTCCCTTGGATTTGGTTACTATCGTGACAAACTTTTTAAACAAACCTATAAATAAATATGAAGTTAAGACATTTTAGCTGTAGTTAAATGGTTAGGTTAGAGAAAGAAATGAAAAATTGACACTAAATATTTTATTTTATTTTATTTTTGAGACAGGGTCTCTCTGTCCCCCAGGTTGGAGTGCACTGGCATGATCTCTATCTCACTGCAACCTCTCCCTTCCGGGTTCAAGCAATTCTCCTGCCTCAGCCTCCCGAGTAGCTGGGATTACAGGCGTACATGACTAGGCCTGGCTAATTTCTTGTATTTTTTAGTAGAAGCGGTGTTTCACTATGTTGGGCAGGCTGGTCTCAAACTCCTGGCCTCAAGTGATCTGCCCACCTCAGCCTCTCAAAGTGCTGGGATTACAGGTGTGAGCCACTGGCTAAGCACTAAATATTTTAAATATAAATACTATAGTCTTAAGAAATTAAATTTCTGTTACATTAAGGAGAGCTGAGATTGTTGGGAAGTTACTGTGTGGGGGAATTAATACTAATATTCACATTTCATTTTGTCATTGTGTACCTACTATGTACTAAGCATCATGATGGGTCCTTGACATACTTTATTTCACCTTCAAAATAACTTTCTGAAACATATATATATATTATTGACCTAATTTAATAGATGAGGAAACTGAGGTTCTGAGAGATTAAGCAAGCTAAGGTATGAAGAAATGCCAAGATTTTAAGCCTGGGTCTGCCTGACTTGGAGGGCATACTGTTTTGTGTGGTGCCCTGAGAAGCTCTTTCTGGCTTTCGGTGACAAACACCAAGTACCTTCCAAAACAAAGCCCTGTCGCAGAAAGAACAAATGAAAAATTAGAACACCATGTTTATTTACTGTGAACTTGCAGTGATGGAAATCACAGTGAGGAGTTACAGTTTCTAAAGGAGTTGTAAAAAGACATGATTCTCCACTCTTACATTGGGAGATACCCACAGGCACAAAGAAGCAGTCGAAGGAAAGACTTTTATTTAAAAGGAAGAAAACCACCTTAATTCAAGGTTAAATCATGAATAGAAATGAGGTATAAAATAAAAAGTGACTGGGCACGGTGGCTCACATCTGTAATCCTAGCACTTTGGGAAGCTGAGGCAGGTGGACCACTCAAGCCCAGGAGTTCAAGACCAGCTTGGACAACATGGCAAGACCCCATCTCTACCAAAAAATACACAAATTAGCTGGGCACGGTGGCATGCACCTGTAGTCCCAGCTACTCGGGAGGCTGAAGCAATAGGATCGTGGAGGCTGCAGTGAGCCATGATCGGATCATGCCACTGCACTCCAGCCTGGGTGACAGAGCAAGACCCTGTTTCATAAATAACTAAATAAATAAAATAAGAAAGCATCTTCATAAGAAACACAGAAAAGCCTCAAGAAAAGAGCTCTCTCATTGAGTGCTTGTGTATTAGGTGCTTTGGGGCAATTCAAAGGAAATTCTAGACATTAGTCTCGCCTATTATACCTGACTGTTTCTAGACTTCTGACATAACTCATGAAACACTTCATTTCGGTTAAGAGTGGAAGCACACGCATGTACAGACACACACAGACAGACACACACACACACACACACACACCCCAAAGCAATATCAGATCCATATTGGGCTTTTTGGGATTACCGAACTGAAAGGACCCTTAAGGTTCTGACTTTCCAGCCTGTCCTTGAACATCTCCAACAACTAGGAGCTCATCTACTTCAATTCCAGACTCTTATTTTTACATAGCACTTATTTATATTTTATCTGAAATCTACTACCCTGTAACTTTCATCCATTGATCCTTGTTTTCCTCTTGGAACGAAGAGAATTCTCTCTTATATCTCATCTCATTAAATGCTGTAAGAGAGCCATCTTTTTGCCCCTAAATATTTTATTTCCTGAGCTAACTATTCTCATTCATGTTGGCTGTTGCCCATATGTCATGATTTATAGCACTATATGATATGATTCCTATGAGGGAGTTGAAGTTGGTCTCTCTCTCATCAATATGTTTCCCAGAATTGAACATAATAAATAAAAGTATGGTAAGACTGATTATCAAAGCATAGAACAGTCCAGAATACTATATTTCTTTTTTTTTCCTTTGACACCAAGTCTCGCAGTGTCACCTAGGCTGGAGTGCAGTCGCATGATCACAGCTCACTGCAGCCTCAACCTCCGGAGCTGACATGATCCCCTCACCTCAGCCTCCCAAGTAGCTGAGACTACAGGCGCATGCCACCATGCCCAGCTAATTTTTGTATTTTATGTAGAAATGGTGTTTCACCATCTTGCCCAGGCTGGTCTCAAACTCCTGAGCTCAAGTGATCTGCCCACCTAGGCCTCCCAAAGTGCTAGGATTACAGATGTGCACCACTGTTTAAATAGCTTATATTTCTATTTAAACAGCCCAGAAACCCTTTGGTCCCCTTGTCCCTCCATGCACACTTGGTTTTACAGCCTCATTATGCCCTTGGGTCTTCCTGGATTCAGAGCACTAACATCTACAAATCTTTTTATCCACATGCTGCTATTTAGCAAGCTCTCCCTATAGCCTTAACTTTAATTCCAAGGATAGAACACTAAAACTTGTCCTAGTTAAATTTCATTTTAATAGACATGGCCATTTATGCATGTATTTATGCATTTTTCCTACCTTATTTCAAAAGATACTAGGTGACTGACACATCATCCTTGGGCCAATGCCAGGTTGGATCTTGCTTTGTCATCTGATTAATTTGCACTCCCTCCCAGCTTCTTGTTCTCCATACACTGATAACCAGGCCTGTTCAGCCCATATCTAGATTGCTTAAAGAAGTGTTGAAAAAGACCATGCTAGGAAAACAGCCCTGTCAATACAGACCTTTGACAAAATTTGCTAGATTTGACAAAAATAGATCCATTAATCAGCATTCTTACTATAGAATGTCTATGCTGCTAAGTTATTGTATCACCCATCCAGTGTCTCCACCTTTTCTACAAGGATGCCATGAAAGAATGAAAAATGCCTTGCAGAAATACAGAACTCCGTGTCCACAGTATTCCTTTGATCTACTAGTCTAATAAACATATCACAAAATAAACCAAGACCTGTCTGTCATGCTGTTTTTCTTAGTAGATTCATGTTGTTGTTGTTTTAAGCATCACCTCTTTTCTCTCTGGACGTTTACACATCACCCATTTGATATTCTTAAGAGAGAATTAACATTGAAATTCCCAGTTAACATCTGTATCATCAACCTTCTCTCCACTTCTTCTTCTTCTTTTTTTTTTAAGAGACAGGGTCTCACTCTATTGCCCAGGCTGGAGTACAGTGGCACGATCATGGCTCACTGCAGCCTCAACCTCCCAGGCACAAGTGGCCCTCCTGCTTGAGCCTCCCAAGTAGCTGGGGCCACAGGTGTGTGCCAACATCCCTGGCTAATTTTTTATTTTTTGTAGAGATGGGGGATTCCCTATGCTGCCCAAGCTGGTGTTGAACTCCTGGCCTCCCAGGAGTTCAACCTCCTACTTCAGCCTCCCAAAGTGCTGGGATTCCAGGCGTGAGCCACTGTGGCTAGCCTTCTCCCCTCTTTTTGAAAACCAAGACACTTATCCATTTTCTGTCTTCAGGAAGTGCTTCTCTTTCCCATAGATTACGGATGATATTTTACAAATCTCTTTTGCAAATTGCTTCCATATTCTCAGACACGATTTGTCAAAACCTCAAGACTCACATTTTTTTAGTTTGCATTGTTGGAATGGGAGTGATGGTAGTAGGGGGAGATAACAGTTTCTCCAAAGAATGGGGGTACTGTTTTCGAAGGGAGTGAGGGATAATAGGCAAACAAAACAGATTCCATTGCAGCAGCGAACCTTCAGATTCAGATGCCCTTCAGCAAGGTTCGGTTCTATCTAGTCTTTCTTGCATTACAGTTACAGGTCTATGCTGTTCTTGTGGTTTGAATCTTTGATTGCTATCTTCCTCCTCCGAGGTTCTTATGTATCTTTTATAATCTGAGGTCCTCAAAGAGCCTCAGGCCCTCTCACCAGCAAATTTAGTCTCTTAGATTACTTCCTCCATGCTATGGACTTAATATTCATGTCCCCACCCCCCCCCAAATTCAGATGTTGAAACCCTAATCCCCAATGTGATGATACTTGGAGATGGGGCCATTTAAATGTCATTAGGTCCTGAGGGTGGAGCCCTCATGATGAAGTAAGTTCTCTTATAAGAGGAGGCTCAAGAGAGCTAGCTTCTCCTCCTTTTATCTCTCCGCCTTGTGAAGATACAGTGAGAAGATGGCCGTCTACAAACCAGTAACAGAGCCTTCATCAGACACTGACTCTTCCGGCACCTCGATCTTGAAATTCACAGACTCCAAAACTGTGAGACATAAGTATTTGTTATTTAAGCCACCCAGTTGGTGGCATTCTATTACAGCCATTCAAACTGACTAAGAAACTCCACTATTATTATTTAAAGGCTTTATTTCCTCCATATAGACAACAGTCCCTTATGCTAGTTTGTAATCGACATTTCCTGGAGGTAAATGTATTCATTCAGTTTTGTTGCTTTTAGTAGGCCCTAATCCCATTTCCATGGTTTCCGTTACCAGAGTGGTTGAAAATTAGTCAGAAACCAGAGAAGATGAAGCCATTGTGGGCTTCCAAGGCCAATAGGCTAGGAAATAAATTATTCCATTATTAGGATGAAAATGGAATCCTCACATTAGCCTTCCTGATTGCTTGCTTACCTTGTTTTTATACTTTCTAAGTGAACAGGAACAAAGCCACTTGCTGCTGTTCTCATTAACACTAATGATCAATAAGTAGAATTTCTTTTTTTTTTGCTGATTCTTATATTGTGTTCAACATTATGTATGCTTAATTAAGAGTTTATTAGGGCATTGCCAGTCTTGCTCATTATCTCCTCTACAAGATGAATGTGTTTCTTAGGCAAATAGCTAACATGAAGCAACAATGACTGACTCAGTTTTTGTAAATAAGCAAGGCTTTCAGTTATATTTGTTGGGGGTGGGGGAGGAAAGAAGCAAGAATTAGCATTTACTATGACATGTTTTAGATACTACAAAAAAGAAAAGGGATACTTATAACAATTTCAGCACTGAATATTAATGACCAGAGCTGACTTGGTGTCCAAAGGAAATGTTTGGCCTTGTATCTTCCCCTAAGCTCCTCTGAGGTTCTTTCCATCCTTTAAAATCATGATTTGAAATGAAATACTGATGCGTGCTTCAACATGGATAAACCTTAAAAACCTTATATAAAGTGGAAGAAGCCAGGGACAATGGACCACATATTGCATGATTCCATTTGTGTGGAATGGCCAGAACAGGCAAATCCATAGACAGGAAAGAGATTAGTGGTTGCCAGGGATTAGGGGAAATGGGGAGATTGTGGGGTGATGGCTAAGGGGTATGGGATTTATTTTTGGGATGGTGAAAATGTTCTGAAATTGATTGTGGTGATGAATACACAACTCTGCCTATACTAACAGCTACTGAATTGTATGCTATAAATGGGTGAATTGTGTGGTGTGACTTAGATCTCAATATAAAGCTGTTTTTTAAAAATCCACTCTACTCTTCCTGTTACCATCATATATTCTCCTTCTTTAGAATCTTTAGAAACTGGATCACTGTCACCTTTTCTATCAGGTCCTCTTACTATCGTAAATGACTTTGACATCCATATGGAAGAGCCATCACTCAATGCCCCAGTGAGCCCTTTCCTTGGTCTTTGTTTCTCCAGTAACTTTCACCTCCTTTCCACTTGGCCACCCACTCCACCCTTGTTTGTTGCAAGCCTCACCTGACTCCCTCACTCTCTCCACAACAGAAACAATTCATTCTCATCTCGCTCTCTCAGAACACAACCTTCAATACTTCCAGATGTCTCACTGAGTTGCTCTGACTATAACCTGGACTTTGAAGGCACAGAGTCTTCCTCTTCCTCAACTCCGTTACATTCTCTCATTCTGCTCCATCAGCATCCACAACCTCCCTCCCTGCGCTGAAACTCCCCAATTTCATTTTTACTGCTTTCATTGCCTGGCTTGAATTCCATGGTTTGTCACTTCAGCCTCTCATTCTTTCATCTCAGTCATCTGGCAAATCTCAACTCTATCAATGCAACTAATTATAGACTGACCCTGTCACAGATTCATCTCAACTGTACTCTCAGTTACCCTTCCATACTGCTCCAGAAGCCTCTCTCCAGTTCTCCAAGGTTTCTAGCAGAAACCTGCTCCATACTTCTCAACCCATCTCTACTTCCACTTCCCTCTTCATGCCCAGCAGATATATATATTTTTTGAGATGGGGTTTCACTCTGTTGGAGTACAGTAGCCTGATCACAGCTCACTGCAGCCTCAACTAAAGGTGATTCTCAGGTAATCCTCCCACCTCAGGTTCCCGAGTAAGCTGGGACTACGGGGGCACACCACCACAATGGCTAATTATTGTATATTTTTTCAAATTGAGATGGGGGTCTTGCCATGTTGCCCAGGCTAGGCTCAAGCCACCCTCTTGCCTCAGCCTCCCAAAGTGCTGGGATTACAGGTGTGAGCCACGATGCCCAGCCTGTATATACATTTACAGCAAGTTCAGTCGACATTTTCCCTTACTCAGGCAAGGCTGCCATCTAGACCTTAAGACAGGACTACTAGCATAGGAATAAAGGGTTAGTATTTGAATATATCTGGGTGATATGCTTAGCTATAATAAACTATATGCCTACCTACATCCTTTCTTCCTCCCCTGCTATTCATTGTTCTGAGCAAAATGGCAGAAATCCCCTTTGCTGATTTTCTCCCCTGTGCTGTGGCTTGCATCACCTTTTTACTACTCAGTGTCCCTGTAGTATTATTCACTCCCCCCACCCATCTTTAGCTTTTGCCTCTCTACTGACTCCTTCCCATTAGCACGTCTCTCCCTTCTTAGGCAACAACAGTGCCTCTAGCTTGAGGCCACCCCCTTCTCCAGCTGCCTTTCTATTTTTTTTCCTCCTCTTTAAATGCAAGACCTCCAACCAGGTGTGGTGGCTCACACCTATAATCCCAGCACTCTGGGAGGCTAAGGCAGGTGGATCACTAAGCCCAGGAGTCCTAGACCAGCCTGGGCAACATGGTGAAACCTTATCTCTACTAAACATACAAAAATTAGCCAGATGTGATGGCACATGCCTGTAGTCCCAGCTATTAGGAGGCTGAGGCAGGAGAATCACTTGAATCTGAGAGGCGGAGTCTACAGTGAGCAGAGATCGCCACTGCACGCCAACCTAGGCAACACAGTGAGACTCCATCTCAAAAATAAATAAACAAACCTAAACCTCCTAAAAGACCTGTCTCCACTTCTTCCTTTCCACTTTTTCCTCCTTATTTTACAATCAGTATTTCTACACATCACTTCACTCAAATGGCTTTTTAAAAAATCCAGGGGAGCCCCTTTGATTCCTACTTGAATTCTCACCAGTATTTGGCATATTTGACAACTTTCTCCTTCTTATCAGGATCTCTTCAGGTAGCTTCATGACTCTACACACTTCTGGATCTCCTCTTGTATCTTCTTTTGTGACTCTTCTGCTGTCTGCCCCCTAAAAGTTAGTATTCCTGAGTTGTGTCCTGAGTATTTGTATAAGTGATCTATTAATAGATAACAAATTACCACAAACTTAGCAGTTTAAAACACCATCCACTTATTATCTCTCAGTTTCTGTGGGTCAGGAGTCCAGGCACAGGTTAGCTAGGTCCTCTGCTTTGCTTTCACAAAGCTGAAGTCAAGGTCTAGCTGGCTCTGCATTTTCATCTGGAGTCAGAGTCCCTTACAAATGCATTCAGGTTGTTGGCAGAATTCAGTTCTGAGGTCTCTGTTTTTGTTGTAGTTGTTGTGGGCTGGGTTCATTTCACCTCCTAGAGACCACTCTCAAGTCCTTCCATGCGGCCCCTCGATCTAAGCAATGAAGAAGCTCCTTGTTGAACCTCTTATGCTCCAATCTCTCCGACTTCTTTCTACCAGCTGGATAAAATTATCTTCTTTTAAAGGGCCCATATGATTAGGTTAGGCATGCTTGGATAATCTCTTTATCTTAAGGTCAATTGATTGGTAATTTTAATTATATCTGCAAATTCCCTTTTGTCAGGTAACTTAACATAATTGTGGGAGATAATACCAGGTGGGGAATGTCATGGTAACTATCTTGTAATTCTGCTTTCCACAGTTTTTAATAAAATTATTATTCTATATATTCTCCTGGAGTGATCTCATCCTCCTACTCAGCTTGATTTACCAGCTCTATGCTGAGGACTCACAAATCTCTTAACTTCAGCTCCAACCTCACTCCTGAGCCTTTAGACCTGTATCAACAACTCCCACTGTTTACTTGGACGTCCACAGATATTTGATTTAGAGGCTGAAAAGTGAGTTCATCATTTCACCACCAGCCTGCCTTCTTTGTGTGTTCTCTCTCCCAGGAAATCATCCCCCAATGTCATCTCTGACTGTATGCCCACTCCCCCTGCCGCCACATCAAACAACCTATATCAATCAACCCAACCTCCTAAACTCTCTCTAATATACCTCCTTTTCTTGATTAATAAAGAAAAGGAGAAATAAGAACAACTCTGCTTATTCCCTGTTCAGGCTACCTTCACTTCTCATGTGAATTATTCAACAGCTTCCCAATTGGTCTCCTGGCCACCAGTCTTGACTTCTGCAATGGACATTTGGATCTGCTTCTTCAAGATCCATTCCAATCTCCTTGTGTTCCTTTTGGAAAACTAAAAACCACATTTCTTAGCTAGGCTTCTGGTTGCGACGTAGATTCCAACAGTCAGGTGCACCCATGCAAGATTTGGAAGGTGGAAGTGATATATCATGAACAGGGGGCCTGCTTCTGCTGTTTCTGGGGCAAGCAGGGTTACGAAAGCATTCAGCTTTCAGTGATAGTTATAGAGGGAGTCCAGTGTCCAGTCCCTAGCTACATGAGTGAAAAGCAGCAGTGACAAAAGGCATCCTCTTTGCTGGCAGCAGCGTTCTGATTTCCAGATCATGATAGGGGAGTGATAGTCCTGGAGCCAGCCGTTACATGGAAACAGTGGCTTAATATTCCAGTTCACTGATCACAGGAGAGGCAGCAGCTCTCTGGCAGTCAAGTTCTGCAGTGCTATTCTGGAAGGTTTTCCTGGAAGCTCAGCTCAGATTTTGCTCCTCCAGCAATTCCAATCATTTTTAGACTGCTTCTGTTTGTATCATTTATTTTATCTACAACTGAACTCTGACTACAGTATAACCTACAATTTACCACATTTCATCCAGAGTGAGCTCTCTGAAGCTCTGGAACTCAAATCCAATAATGGCATTGCCCTTGCTTAAAATCTTTCAATGCCCTCCAATATCCTTATATAAAATCCAAATGTTTTAATCTTGTTTGAAAGATTCTGCATGATCTGGTTCTTCTAGTCTCTGCAGACTTATCTTTACCCGGGAACCCTCTGGGCGCACTGACCTCCCATTAAGGTACCTAAGATATGAACCCATCTCTTTGTCTTGGCAAATGTCATCCTCCCTGTGTGGAACATTCTTGTCCTGTCTTCTCTTAGCTTTCTCCCCGATATTTTTCCGACCTTGGCCTAAGGGCTTTGTCCTCCAAGAAACCTTCTCTGACCCCACTGACCCCACCACCCATCACTACCACAAAAACTCTGGGCTAGGCACTGTCCTGTGTGTTCCCACAGCTCCCTAGCCTTCCTAGTTTGAAACACTGTACTCTTTGAAACTCTCTAGTTTGAAACATTGTACTCTTTGAAACTCTCTAGTTTGAGGCTGGGCAAGGTGGCTCACATTTGTAATCCCAGCACTTTGGGAGGCCAAGGCAGGTGGATCACCTGAGGTCAGGAGTTCGTAGACCAGCCTGTCCAATAAGGTGAAACCCTGTTTCTACTATAAAATACAAAAATGAGCTGGGAAGGTGATGCACGCCTGTAGTCCCAGCTACTCGGGAGGCTGAGGTAGGAGAATCGCTTGAACCCGGGAGGCAGAGGTTGCAGTGAGCCAAGATCGTGACACGGCACTCCACCCGGGTGACATAGTGAGACTCTATCTCAAAAAAAAAAGAAACTTCCTAGCTTGAAACATTGTACTGCATTGTACTGGGATTGCTCATTGTATACTGTGCCATCCCTCTTGTCCCCATTATACCATAAGAACCTGGTGAAAGGTTCCATGCCTTAGTTGTGTTCTATTTTATCCCCAGTCCTCAATGAGTACCTGGCACGGGTGTGCAAATTGAATGAACTAATAAAGAAGGTGAAGCATTTTAAGCACAAGGTTTAATCTCTATTGGATTTATGTTTTAGAAAAGCACGTGGCCATGTGCAGAAGAACCATAATGGAATCAGGTGGAGGGAATGAGCTGAGATATAAAGTCCAGTTTGTTAGTCTGACCTAGTGCAATATTAGTGGTGATGGAAAGGAGAATACTCCAGAAACACTGATAACACTCAAGAAGTAATGAGACAGAGTCCAATTAAACCTTCTTTTTCCTTGTTTTTTTGTTTGTTTGTTTGTTTGTTTTTTTGAGATGGAGTTTTGTCTCTGTTGCACAGGCTGGAGTGCAGTGGCGTGGTCTCGGCTCACTGCAACCTCCACCTCCAGGGTTCAAGCAATTCCCCTGCCTCAGCATTTCGTGTAGCTGGGATTACAGGCACATACCACCATACCCAGCTAATTTTTTGTTTGTTTGTTTTGTATTTTTAGTAGAGATGGGGTTTCACCATGTTGGGAAGGCTGGTCTCAAACTCCTGACCTCAGGTGATCCACCCGCCTCGGTCTCCCAAAGTGCTGGGATTATAGGCGTGAGCCACCGTGATCAGCCTAAAACTTCTTTTGGCACCTCAATTAAACTTGATTAACATTTTTGAGTACTTACTCTATGCAAAGCATTGCATTAGGTTATGCCATAAAGCAGTTCTTAAGATATTATCCCAGTTTTGGAGATTGCAAGGGTTTCAGTCAGCCAGTAAAGACAGAAATACTTTAATACTGTGCAAAGAGGCAAAAGGAAGTAGATTTGAAGAGTTTATGTTTCAAGGGTAAGGGAGTGTGGTTTTCCAGTTTGTTTGTTTTTGCCTAAAGATAAGGGGCTAGGAGTTTCTGAGCAATAGACAGTGTCCTGTGGTGGCAAGAACATTGCCTGGAGACAGGACATAGGAGTCTTACTTCTCCACCTGCCACTAACTGGTATGATCTTCAACAATTTGCTTAACTTCTTTGGACTTCATTCCTCACTTATAAAATAAAATTTTTGAATAAAATCACCTTTAAAATTCTATTATTTTATGTATGTGTTATATTTAAAATGTGTATAGTATTTCTAAATTTTTTCATCAAATCATCTGAAATGTTCATGTATTCTAAATAGTGCTTTAGGATAAATATTTTAATTTAGCTTTTCATATAGTATTTAGAAGAAGGATATAATAGAGTCACAAATAAATCTCAAGCTCTGGTTTTTTGATTCTAGAGATGGATGATATACTGTATTCACTTTTGCCAGTTAAGGACAGTTTATCCAAATGTGCTTGCCCCCAACCCCACTTGACTTCCTCAGCCCTTTTCAGCCTATGATTTTTAAAATTTTGCCTTATCTATTGCCCAGTATGAATGCTAGGCTTTGTCAGAGGAATGTAAAAAAGAGCTTTAAATCATTCTTTTTGCCCTCTTTGATAGACAAGTAGTTTAAAATTCTGTGCTCAGACTTTTTAACAATTCTTCTCAAATTTCAATGGAAGGGAGACATATGAAAGAGCACAAAAAGCAGGATTAAAATCAAGTAAAAGAGCTACTCACTTGAAAATTCACTTGCTCTTCCCATCATTATGCATGGCTCCTTCTCTTGTAACTAAATGTGCAACAAGCTTTCAAGAATGGACAGGAATGCTAGTAGCTATAACAAATGAAACTGGGAAAAATCAGCAGCTTAATACAAAGTTATTTCTCATTCATTTCAAGCACAATTGGCGGTAGGAGTGATTATGGTGGTAGTGGTCTGTGTACCTCTCTTCCTTGCAGTCATTCAGGAACTCAGGCTGGCAGTATACCCGGGTGCCAACATCCAAGTGGCAGAAGCAGGTCTGGGGAGGGAGGGAGGAAGGAAACAGATTTTCCTGTGAGAGGTTTTTATGGGCTAGGCCTGTCACTTTTTTTTTCTTTGACACACAGTATCACTCTGTCACCAGGCTGGAGTGCAGTGGCATGATCTCCACTCACTGCAACCTATTCCTCCCAGGTTCAAGCAATTCTCCTGCCTCAGCCTCCTGAGTAGCTGGGACTACAGGCGTGTGCCTCCATGCCCAGCTAATTTTTGTATTTTTAGTAGAGACGGGGTTTCACCATGTTGGCCAGGATGGTCTCGATCTCTTGACTTCGTGAGCCGCCCGCCTCGGCCTCCCAAAGTGCTGGGATTACAGGCGTGAGCCACCGCGCCCAGCCAGGCCTGTCACTTTTATTCCTATTTCATTGGCCAGATCTCGGCTCCATGGGCACAACTAACTGCAGAGGAAGCAGAGGAATGAGGTCTAGCTGTGTGCTAAGGAAGAGAATGGGCGGGTTTTGATTACTACATAGGGGTCTCTGGTTTCTGCCTTACCCCCGGGGCACACTAATTCTGTCTAGCTGTTCCCTCTTGACTTCTTCCTTTTCTACCCCATGTCTTTAGTTGCTGACGAAATAGTTCAGAGGTGATTCCTACTTGCCATGAGTAGTTGGGAAATATTTTTTAGGTAGTGATTTTCATCCAGTAAGCATCTGACTTTTATGAGGCAACCTTCAAGTTTCCCTAAGCACTCCAATTTCTGCCTTAGAATATGACAGTGCATTAGTTTGTGTAAGGCATACAATGATCATATGTCATTCTCAGTTGTGCATATAGATTTAGCTTCAGGTGAATATAACTGGGAATATTACTCTTCTAATCTTCTCAGGCTTAATGAGGTCAACGATAAAAAAAAAATTCAGATCTCAAGTTTCCTTTAGACCATTTGTCTGGGAAAATTATATCACAACTTTATAGTTGGATATCATAGCTTTTTTGGTATAGAGCAATGGTTCTCAAATTGTGGTTCCCCGACCAGCAGCATTAGCATCACCTGGAAACTTGTTAGTAATGCGATTCTCAGGCCTCACCTCAGACCTCCTGAATCAGAAACTCTGGAAATGAGGTGTAGCAACCTGTACTTTCACAAGTCCTCTAAGAGAATATTCTAGAACTGCTGGTTTAGCGATTTGGAGTTGAGTTAGATCATTGTCGAAGCATTTCACTTCAAGGACCAAATCAAGACATTATTTGAAATCATTTGTTTAAAACACATAGAATCTCTCTCTTATATTGCTGTGAATTAAGAGTGTCATAAAAATTCACCGAACGAAAAAATTGCGAAGAGCCCTGGGAGGTCATTAGAGCATGTAGTTTTCAAAGGTGTTGTTTACAGAAATCTAAGGTTCTGTGAAGCATCTTTAGGGGTTTCCTAAAAGACAATGTTCATATGTTTGGTTGGTGACTATTATTTGACCACCCAGGGTTTGTCTCTAAAAGACTTGAAATTCTGTGTCATAAGAAATGGAGCTTTAGGACCAAGTCTATATCTTATTCGTCTTTAAATCTTCATTACCTTCCAGAGTGCCCAGCATAAAGCAGATACATAACAAACATTTACAATGTATGTATGGATGGAATAGTCATCTCATGGATTCAAGTGCTTAACTAACTTTTACTAATATTCTGGGGTTATTTTTTTAAAACCAATTTGGATAGTTGTTATTAAAGAGTACTGACTGTTTTATGTATGCCGCCAGTCTTTTCAGCAGTTTATGATTTTATCTAGCAGATACTGAGAATAATGCCTCCAACTCTGAGAAAGAAAGGTGGGGGAGGGGGAGAGAGGGGAGAGAGGGAGAGAGGGAGAGAGGGAGGGAGAGAGAGAGAGAGAGAGAAACTTATATGAAGACAGTGTTTGTTCCATTTCTTGAAATATCTATAAAAATATGCTACTTTGACCAAGCAGAAGAAAGGATGTCAGAGGTCGAAGATAAAAAAAAAAAAAAAAAAAAAATATATATATATATATATATATATATATATATATATATGCTACTTTATGTTAATCTTCTCAGTGACCAACCCAGGATTTCTTCCTCAACCTTGGCACTACTGACATCTGGGGCTGGATCATTCTTTGTTATGGGATCTGTCTTGTACATTGCAGGACACGATGCTGGGCAGCATCCCTGGTCTCTGCCCACTACATGCTGGCAGCATCACCTACTACTCCTAGTAGTGACAACTAAAATGTCTCCAGACACTGACAAGTGTCCCCTGGGAGGCAAAAGTGCCCAGGCTGAGAATCATTGCTCTAACCTAATGTTAATAGGGCAGTAGTAATTTTCCTGCATTTTATTCAAAGCTATGGAAACAGGCTTTGAGAAAGAGCATATGCTCCACATTTCTCTTTAGCTCATTGTTGAGGACTTTGGCAGTGACAGCTCTATCTATTTTGAAATGATTTGGTTCACAAATCCTCATTATTTTAGGCCACTTTTCTCCCTGGAACAACTATATCTTTGGAGATGCAAATTCACAAACTCTAAGCATCTTTTTTACACTTTCTGTGATCTACACAGCTTCAGCACTGAATTCCATTATTGAGCATTTTTATTTAATAACTTCTAAATAATCCATAGACTGGCCAAAGGAACTCCGTATAAGTCCATAATACACAGCTAGCAACTGAATGGTTTTTACCTACTTCATTACAATATTTTAAAAAATTATTTAAGAAAAAAAACCTAAGTAAAATGTAATAATACCCTTTATTACATCCTACTGCAAGATTCTGTCCACGGAAAGAAATTCACAATTGCTTCTGGGATTTACTTCCTGGTATCTAAAGAATATGCTAGTAATTCTATTTCGTGATTTATTTTGGATGTTATCTATTTTCCTCCCTTTAGCACGTGAGGATTTAGCATTATTTCAACCTCCCCTCACTTCTACTCCTCCATAATGTCAATATACTACAATTTTTCTTTAAATCATCAGTGTTTAAATGATGAGCTGACAGTGTATCCTGACATCCTTATTGACATCCTCATGTAAATGTTCCTTCCCTCTCTTATTTTCCACGTGGGTATGTGTTTTAAACAGTCCCCCTTTTTAAAAATTTAATGGTATTTTGAGAGAGTGAGAGGATAAAAGTATATGGCCATCACATATTTAACAGGAACTAAAATTATTTTTGAAAACTTTGGAAAGATTACATAAAAAGTCTCAAAATCTTATTGTTAGAAGGTAAAAATTTCTGTTTTCCCTTTCACCTCTTACATTTAGCATAAATGACAGTGAAGTATTTTTTTTTCAAATTTAAGAAACAAGTATAAAATCTGATTTTTAATTTTTCATGAAACGAATTTTGTATAATTATTGTATCATTAACACCAATAAATCAGGATCATAAAGAAAACAAAAACAGAGGATTAAAAAGACAACCAATTGACATGACAGATGAAGAAGATACTAGATGAGAAGAAACATGTATATAACAAAGCCTACAATTGGGAAATTGTGGGAATCAAAGTCAAGCAGTTAATTACTAACAAAGATGGCAACCATGTTTCTTTTGTCTTTCACAGTGAATGCACAATTAGCACTTAATACTAAGACAAGGGAATAAACCATCTATAATCTACTGAAAAAGACCATCTGCTTCTATAAATTTTGTTCTCATACACTTGCCAAAGAAGAGAACATATTAACAAAATAATGGGCCCGGCACTGTTAATTGCTAGGTTGTTTGCAGTTGTGCTGTTGCTATTAGAATTTAATAAGCCATTCCTTCTGCTAAATTAATAAGCAGCCAAGATTATGTAATAGCTGCTTTCAGCGGCTAATTATTTTTCCCACAATTCCCTCCCCTCCTACCCGTACCCCCACCTTTTTTTGGCTAGGAGCAGGGAAGGAGACTGCCAATATGTCATCAGCAAGTCTCCCGTCCTCATTTTCAGAGCCAGAGCAACCTTAGGAGCATAACCAGAGTTTAAACTTGGAGGTGGCTGTCTCAGGAACCTTAAGGATATAAGTGTTTTGTACAGAAAAGAGAAACGCAGCATTTGGATTCAGAGGGGCGAATTTCCATCGTGTAGCATTCGGGCTATCCTTTAACTGGCTAATGGCATCTGTTTCTTGTAGTAAGAGAGAAATGGGACATTCGAAAGCACCTTTGGGGCATGACTGGGCAGGGGAGCAAGGAGAAATCTGGTGGGGTCGAGGGGACCTAAAGAACTACAGAAAGCCAACTCTGTGCCGGTGTCGTCCCCTTCCTTTAATATTCCAGTATACGTTAATCATACATGTTAGTAGGAAACTTTCCAAGCAGCATAGTAGTGATTGAAAAGGGGAGGTACTACACATTTTTTTTTGTTTTGCCATACAAAGGCATTTTTTAAAATGCCCCAAAACTACTATCTTAGTTTCATAGACAGTATAATGCACACAAAAAGAATATAATCACGAATAAAGGATCCCTTTACATTGATTACATTTAGCTTCGTGAAAAATTTAGCATTTCTTTTTTACTTCAGGCCATTAAAAAATTCTGGCGACTATACTTAGGAACCTCTGCAAAAGGGGCATGGCCCAACAAAAGCAATTTTCTCGCTTCCTCTGTAAGAACCTAGGTGACTGGGTAATGAATAGCATTCGATATGGGAAACCCGTGGCTTTTCAAGGAAGGTCACCTAATCCCGTGGGGCTCCCCCTTTCCTTATCTGTAAATGACTAGATGATTCATCCATTCTATCATTCAGAAAACTATGAACATCCATTATGCCCCGGCATTATGCTCAGCATTACAGCTCTTAACAAATTTATCATTTTATAGTCCTTATCAGCCAACTCACATTTACCAGGCAGTGAACTAGGTTGGGATGCAAAATGAATATAATTTAAGGTGTGCTAAACAAAGGCTAACGGGCATGTGGGTGAATGAGGGAATCACTCTTACAGGGTTTTAGGGTGAGGCTTCGCAGGAGATGTGACATTTGAGAGCAAGGACATGCCACGCACAGCAAGTCGTCGGCAGTGCTAAACTGGAACCCAGGCGGCTGGTGGGGCGACCGGGTGTGAAGGAAGCGGGATCTCGAAGGTGAGGTGCTGTCCGGGCTTTTCAGCCGAACGGACGGTAACTCATCCAGTCCGCAGCATCAAGGAGGGGCGAGGCGAGCCCAGGGAACAGACCCCTGCGAAGCTTGGGGCGAAAGGTGTCTGGGCTAGCGCTGGAGCAGTGCAATGGGGAGGACAGTCTGGATTCTGGGCAATTTTGGAAACAGAATGATAGCAAAAGGCCCGTGAACGCAGTGACTAGCTCCACAGAAGAGCTGAATTGCTTTTCCAGAGTTGCAGCACTCCCTCACTCCCTCCCACCTTCGTCGTCAGCTGTCACACCTTCCCGACCCACCCTCTGGGGACACGGAGAATCATCAGAGCTCGAACTTGGCTCTCCGCTGTCCGGACCTTCTCTGCCCCGCACCTCCGGCTAGGCTAAGGACGCCGCAGAATCCCGTCCTCCTTTCATTAAACAGCCAGGACAGCCGCCCGCGCGCGTCCCGAGAGGCACCGGCAGGAGTGCGCGGGCGCGCGGGCGCGCGGGTCCGGCAGACGCCGCTTCCGGGTCACGTGGCCCGGCTTCCGGTTCGCACCACCCCTCTCGGCGAAGAAGCCTCCAATCGGCTTCTTTGGACTGCAGCGGTCACCTGCGCTGCCTTCGGTGCCGTTGGTGACGGCTAGCCGCTTCCCGCGCGTCGCCTAGCCCGCCCCTCGACTCGCCACAGCCCCGGCTCCTCCCTCGTCCGGCCCCCCGGGCGGGGTCTGTGGCTCGCCCTCCCCCTCTCTGCCTAAGCCTGCCCTCCGCCAGCCAGGTCCCCTCCCCCACAGCACCACGGCTTCTCTTCCTCAGCAAGGCGACAGGGGGCTTCCCCTAGCCGCCGCCGCCGGCCAAGCTCCGCCGCGCCCGCGGCCCGCGGCCGCCGTAAGTCCCTGGGGGAGAAGCGGGGCGCCGGGGATGGAGAGCGGGAGGGAGGGGCTGGGCGCGCCCCCCACCACCCCGCGCGCGCCCCGACGACCCACCCCGCGCCCGCCCGGCCCGCCACTGGGTCGCCGCGCCTGCAACTCACTTGTCTCGGTGTCCGCGCCCTGCGCACCACTCCGCGCCGCGCCCCGGGGTTGTGGGGGCCAGTCCCGGACTCCGCGACAGCCCCGCGGCACCTGTGGTTCGAGAATCGCTTCAAGTTTTGCGGGGCGTTTCGGGAGGGGCCGGGGGCGGTGGCGGCCGAGGACTCTGGCGCCCCCGCGCGGCGGCGGATGCCATTGTCTGCTCCGCTCCTTGCCTTTCACCTCGCTCGGGCTTGGTCAGTGATGGAGTGTGGCCACGGGAGGGGGGAGGCACCGGCGACGGCCGGACCCGAGGAACGCTGGCCCCGAGCCCGCGCCGCGGCTGAGCCCATTGTTTTTAATGCCAATCTCGAGGAATTGTGGTACCCTGTGATTTGCGGCAAAATCAAAGCGTTGGTTTTTAACACGAGGGAAGGAATACTCGTGCCTTGCAACCGGGTTTCGTCCCATGTTAGCACATAATTTATTTTAAGGAGAATACGTTGTTTTTCCGTCCTGCAAAGTGGTAGGGCGGATACAGGACCCTGCTCCAGACAGCCTTGAGCTCATACTCTTTTTCGCAAGCAAACCCTTACCCCTTCTGGTGGCTAAGATCTAGGAATACGAGATTCATTCTTTTCCAAGTTTTGGTAACGGGTTTGCAGTAAATGTCCAGTTGATGCTTCACTTTGCTGCCCCCTTCGAATGCCCGCTATCTTCAGGACTTGCTCCGGAGGCACTTCGATATCTTCTAATAATGTCCGTATATTTTGTGCCCCTGACACATTTTAAGTGAGGTAATAAGACCATTTTAACTTTATTGAAGTTGAATTGCCACATGGTAAATTTCTAGATATCGTGTTGACACCTTTTTGGATGGTTACAAAGAGCGACGATAATCTTCTTACCAAAATGTAGGGTCCATTTTTATTCTATATTGGTTGTGTAATTTCCCCTCCCCGTGTTCAAATTCAAGATGGTGTGATGAATCTTGAGAATCGGGCTTAAATCTTACTTGCAGTAACGCAGTTAAGGGAACTTAAAATGGTTAAAAGAAAAAACGATACCTATGTAAATTCTGCCTTTAAATTACCTTCGTAGAAACAATACTTCTGTTTGCAGTTGCGATGACCAATTGAATAAAACCCTTGGCGTTAAAAATGAAACATGCAGGCTAATTAACACATTTGCAGAATACAAATAAATACATACAAATTAGTTTAAGTATAAAATACATTAGAATTCAGTATCCACTCTATCTGTAGGTACTATTTTTTGTTTTAAATGAAGTATTTCATATAATGTCTCAATACTAAATCTTAATAAGTGTAAATCTTATTGTGGCCTTTTTAACGTTTGTATTCTCTTTCATAATACTACATTAACTCAGTTCTAGATTTTGTACATATTTAAGTTGGAATGTTTTAAAAGTAAGATGAAAACGTATGTTTTGATTAAGGAAAATTTGTATTTATGGGATTTTTTGGTTAATATTTTGGATCATTCTGTTTTGCTTAAAATATGCCATCATAAACTGAGGAGAGCATTCCAAGATATAAGCTACCGTCTACAAGTAATTCAGCCTGGAACAAGAACGGCCTCAGGGTGAAAAATAGCAGGTCTTCCGTTTCTTCAAAAGTCAAACCAATTGATGTCTACCATTCTCTTTTGATGCATATAGAGACTGCACAATGTATAGCACAGGTAGAAAATAGTTTCTTAAATTGAAAGAGTGATCTTTATTTTTCTTCAAAATTTCACTTCAGCTTATTACCTATTTTTCTTTTTTTCTCCTGCACGCTCCCCTCCAAATGTAATGTGGAACAAGGTGGGACTGGAGAGTTTGCATCTAGAAGAAGATCTATCTGTTCAAAAGAATTTCTTGCTATTTTAATTGGCATAGAAATATTGATGGCTACCAATCATTTGTCATTTAAATGCCCCATCCCCCAAAGCCTCTCTGTGAAACACATCATCTTAACTTTATTGATTCAAAGTATGCCATGTAATCTTGATTTTATTTATCTTAACAGATGCAGTTTATGTTGCTTTTTAGTCGTCAGGGAAAGCTTCGACTGCAAAAATGGTATGTCCCACTATCAGACAAAGAGAAGAAAAAGATCACCAGAGAACTTGTTCAGACCGTTTTAGCACGGAAACCTAAAATGTGCAGCTTCCTTGAGTGGCGAGATTTGAAGATTGTTTACAAAAGGTATAATTTTTATCAGAAAGGTGCAATAGAATCAAATGTTAGGTCATTTAGGAAATTGCAGACTTTTGAGTGATGACATTTATAAATAATGATTAATAAAGATTTAGATGAAATAGGTTTAAGATAAAGCTTTGTGTTTTTAAAATAACTGGTATTTTGATTGATTACTGACGCGGAAATGATAAAGGCAGGGAAATCATTTGAAAACTAGTTACATAATTAAAGGCACAAATGATTATTCATGCTTAATCATCTTTATAGAAGAGTTTAATGAATTCATTTCATTGCAGGGGAAAGTAGGGTCAGTATTTTAAATTGTGTGAGTAATTCTCTTAATTTAGACATGTACAGATAGAGTCTAATCCCTTTTCCCTGAAAATCTATAAAGTAATGACTGATATTTGACATGCCTTTTATCTGATTTTTAGAATCTTACGTATAAATACCTTGAATATGTAGACTATTTCAATCACATAGATGTTTTAAAAACTTTGTGTATATACAGTATCTGTGTGTAAGTAGTGTTTATTAACTAAAGTTCCCTTGTTGCTGTGGTGGGGGTGTGATTAAATCTGACAGATAATTTTGACAGATTTTTTTTAAAAATTTGATGTTAGAAAATGACTCATAGATTGGCTTTTAATAGTGAAAAAAATTTTTAATGCTATACATCTTTATTTTATAAATATCTAAAACTCTGAATGCCATAAAATAAATTTCTCAAGATTGTTTTAAGTAGGTTAAAAGAAATAAACTTTCTTCTTTTACGGAAGATTTTTTTTGAGGGGACATTTACTTTATTCCCCATTTGTTTCCTTTTGAATAATGTACTGAATTTAAGATAAGAGCATTTCTGCATATAAAAAGTTCTCTTGTGTGGGAAGTATGCATGGAATTAACAGTATGGGATACAATGAGGGTGCGAGAGAAGTCTGGTTTTCTTCTGGGCTTCCCTTTAATGCACTCCAAATATGGGTTGGGTATTTTGTCAGGGAGATGGCTGGGAAGAAATGGAGATTATAAGACATAGAAAGTTTCTTAAATATTGAGGACTTCTGTTTATTATTGAATGATCTTTGGTGATTTTGTATCTTTGGGTGATTTTATATCCAGTGTTTGGTTTGGTCTTATTAAAGATCATAGAAAAATCATATCATTTGAGAGGTGAGAGATGTTTTACAGTAATCTAGTCAGGTGATTTTGTTTGATTTTGTTTTAAGCTTTTTGCCCCATGGGTAGACACCTTAAATAAAATGAGTGGAAGTGAGGCTGCTCCATGTGAAATCAGAAGGAGGATCCTGTACCATGGCTCACTTGGCCTTTGCCCTCTACACAGGCGACAGACAGTTCCTGGGTTTGAAAACTGCGATTGCTGATCAAACTTTAGTTTTATAAAGAATGCGAATTTGGGAGAAGTGACTTGTCTAGGGCCATATGCCAGTTAGTGATTGACATGGGGCTGCAACTCAGATCTTAAGCTTGGAGGCAAAGATTTTAAACAGGGCTGAAAAAAGATCAGGTTTACATATCTTAAAAGATTGAACTAGGGCAATAGATGAGGTCAGGAGGGGAAGCTGGGTGTGGTGGCATGCACTTGTAGTCCTAGCTGCTCTAGAGGCTGAGGTGGGAGGATTGACTGTGCCTGGGAGTTCAAGGCTGCAGTGAGCCCTGATTGGGCCACTGCACTCCAGCCTGGGTGACAGAGTGAGACCTTCGACAACAACAACAAAAAGTGGAGAGAGCAGCGAAGGAAAGGGAGGACTGGGGTGATCTCCACATTTCTGGTTTGCTAATGGAGTACAAGGTGAGCTAGAAAACTCAGCTCATTTTGGGGCAAGTTGATTTAGGGATGTCTTTGTGACTTTCATTATGAGAAGCCTGATTTTCTGGTGGGATGTGGTTGGCGTAGGTATGGAAGTCTGGGGGAGAATAAGACAAAGTATTAGATCACCAGCATTCAAATGGCAGGCAAAGGAGATGAAGAGACCTTCAGAGTGGAATGAGAACCAAAGAGAGTAAGTCTTGGGTCAGTAAAGTCAGGGAAACGGGAGAGTTTCACCAATGCCGGATGTTTCATAAAGTTCAATGAAAGTGAAGAAGGAATCTGATAGATTTTACAGTGAGCATTTCATATAATGCCCTTTGCCAGAACATTTTCAGTGGAATAGTGGAGACAGAACTCTCGACGTAATGGGGCAAAGTGTGAAGAGGTGGAGAAATTTAAATAGCATGTGTAGACTATTTTGGGAAACTTTGCTGCGAAGGACAGGAGACGAGGTGGTAACTGCTCATAGACATAGGAGGGGGGAACAAGGTTTTTAAAAAAGGTGTGAGATTCTTAAGCTTATTTCTAGATAGGGGAAGGAGTCCCCGTGTGGAGGAGGAAAATACCAGCAAGGGATTCAGTCCCAGGAATGGACTGTTCCGGGAAGAAAGGAAAGCACTGGTTGGTGTTCACGCACATGTCACTCAGCCCGTCTGTCTGTGTCGAGCCACTACTTTTCTTTTAAAAGCTATAAAGGGTATCTAACCCAACTCTGATACTTACATCAAACCCCTTTAAATGAAAGGTGGACTTAAAAACTAACTGCTTTATTGAGATATCAGTCATATACAAAGGTGGAATTTATCTTCTCTTTCTCTATACACTCCCCCTTCCATTTCATAACAAAAACCTCACCTACTATACCACTTACGGACATATTTTTTGTTGGTATAAACAAGTGATTTGTTTTTCCTACTACTGGAAGAGAAGACCTTTTTAAGCAAGAGAATTACTGCTTAGCTCCTGAGAAATTCTGGACTAGCACTTTTGCTGTTCATGCCAGCAAGTGCTTTTTGTTGTTTCTGCTAAATTTTCTCACCCCACATTCTTCATCCTATTTGGCATACAAATTCTCCCTTTTGAGGGGGAATGATAGAGGGATAAGGATAATTAATATTACCTGAAAAGACAGACTAAAAATCTGGGGACTTGAGTTCTGTTTCCTTTGTAACATTAGCTAGTTTTATGACTTTAAACAAGTCACTTTGTTTCCTTATCTCTAAAATAAATACTCTTAAAGATCCCTGTAAGACAGAATAGTATGCTTTTTTGATTCCTGTTTTGTGTAGCATTTTGTGGAAGAGTCACTGGATTAAGGTCTTTTAAAATTAATTTAAAAACATATATCTCTCCAAATTACTAGCTTGAGAATTTATTAAAGAATACTTACTGATTTTCTTTACTAACAAAAGAATTTTTAATGACATACCAGTGGGTATTGAGAATACTTTAGCTACATTCACCCACAGTCAGCTGATATTTAGCTGATATTTAGCTGACTGCGGAGAAGTCATGTGTTTTGAATATAAGAATAGGCACTTTCAGATGTTCTCTGAGTGCCAGTAATTAGAGTAAGCTTAATCCACTGTGCTAAAAATAACCAAACATACCTTTCTTCTTACTAGTCTATTATTAATTTTACTTCAGATTTAGACTCACAAATATGCACTAAGAGAACAAAATGAGCTTATTATTGAATTTTTTAAAACCATTTGGTCCTAAATATAGGAATTACACTTCAGGTTCTCTTGGTAATCTGTTACTAAATCAGTATGGCATTTTTTATTTCTCTCTTCTTCAAAGCTCTTAAAATATTGTTTTGAGCATATTTTAATTTTTGCCAGGTATGGGCTTACTTTAATACAATTGCTGGCTATAGTTTTTAATGTAAAACTTGAGCTCTATAGTCAAATTGCTGTTCCTAGGCAAGTTACTCAAACCTGGGTCCCTTATCAATGCAAGTAATAATGGTATCTCACAGATGCGGTTGTTGTGAGGATTAGAATGGTAAAGTATGCAAAAGCCTTAGCTGACATTTAGTGTCTCATGTAGGGTGAGGATTCAATGAATGGTACTTAATTATTATGCTTGTTTCTTCCTTCCCTAAGCGTTCTGGAAAGAGCTACATTATTATCCTGATAGCTATCTGTTCACCTACACCAACAAATTCATTAATTTGATTATTTCTTTTCCATTCTGAGTGAAAGTAAACATTTAGATAGTCTTATGGGGTTTGTTTTTATTGTTTTTTGTTTAAATATTACTGGCTGGGGCTTAGACACATCATTACTGATGATTTTTAAATTAATGCTTCCAAGTGATTCATGCAGTTTAGGAGCTTTGACTAGTGTTTAAGTGCTTTATATTTGTAAGAAAAGAGGCAGTACTGTGGATAAGGAGCAGGGGATGGTACAAGCGTTAGATTGTTCAATAGTAGCATTGAGGAAATCTTAAATAAGAATAAAAGGAATTTTACTCGAAACTGTTAGTAATCTCTGTATAATACATTATTTAGCATTCTGTTCCTATCAGCTAGTCATACCTGGTCTTTAATCTACCATTTTTATGTCAGTTACTTTATTCTTTAGTTTTCTTAATTCAGGGAATATTATATATCATTTTTCAGTTTCCCCAAATTCAAAGTTCTATTTAATGAGCATGGGTTAGGGAGGATAGAGAGTTAGAATACTTATCTATCTTTTAAATAGATAAACAAAAACAGAGTAGTGATGGGAAGAGAGGGAGCACTTTGTTAAAGTTGGCATTGATGCCCTGTTTTGTCTTCCATGACTTATTCCCTTCGCAATGATGATAAATGAACACATGTGAATACCTCCTCTCAGTAAGACTGCAGGAGGCCCACCATTTAAATAACTTAGTGTGGAAGTCAGGTAGAGTAGACATGCACAAAGTCATGATATATATCCCAAGTGAGTTTGTATGATACAGTAGAAAAAGCCTGGAGTTAAGGTCAAAAGATCAGGTTTCTTATCTCAGTACTAGCACTTGTAGGCCCTGTACACTTAGGCCTCATTTTTTTTTTTTGTCTTTTTTAATCTGTAATCAAGGATGAAAGATAGTACTTGCTGTTGAAAACATCAAATAAGATGAAATGGTTTTAATAATATTGAAATTAACGCTGTTGTGTGAATACCAGTTATTTTCATACTGAGGAGCAAGAATTCACTGAGTCTCAAACAGGTTATTCATGTTATTCTGTATGCAGTATTATTTTACATTAATGCTACGAGTAATAACTGCCCATTGTGTTTTGTAAAAATCATTTAAGTGATCTTCAGTGACAATTACAATCTCAACTGATATATTCTATGTTTAGCATATCTTTGGTTTTTATTTTTTTTCTTTTCAAAAGCCTTGAGTACATGTAAACCATTTAAAATGCCCTTTTAATCCTCCTCAAAGGACTTGCTATGCTTCAAGGTTGCAGTTTTTCTTCCTTGGGTCAAGCATAACCTGGTTCCATATGCTAGAATCATAATTTGAAGGACAATATAAGTTTCCCAACCTTATTCCCTCTTCTAGGGTAAATAAACCACCCTTCAGTTCAACAGTGTAGAACTTAGAAAATTTGAGGACAGGTCTCGGTTTCCCTTAAGTGATAGGCACTTTCTGTTCTCTTCTCTAACTTCTGTAATAACATGGAGCTATTGTTCTTTTCTTGTGGTTTATTTCACAATCCTAGAAACCTTTTTAAAACAATTCTATGCTGTTAGAAGTCAAGAGCATAGTTACCATTGGGGGATGGGAGGTTGTGACTGGGAGAGGGTATCAGAGGAGTTTCAGGGCTCAGTAGTGTTCAGCCTCTTGATCTGGGTGCTGGTATGTAGTTGGGTTCACTTTGAAAATTCATTGAGCTTGTAGGACTTAAGGTCTTCTGTGTGTGTATATTATACATGTTCCAATAAGATATCCCAAAATATTGACCTCACCTTGACAGTACCTTCAACAAGTCCTCCTTCAGTTGGAAGGTTTCTTTTCTTCCCTGTACTTATAGTTTGAATTAATCTGCTATACATTTTGTTTTAATTAAGTAAACTTAGGAAAAAACTGGGTTTGCTATCCTTTAAAATGTTTATAGAAAAGAACCTGAAAGAAAGAGGGGGCAAAATAACTTATTCTAAGTGGTACGATTATTTTGTTTTTTCTTTTTTCTTGCCTATGCTTTTCAAAATTTCTCTTATGCATTTATTACTTTTGTAGTCTAGGAGAAAAATCTGTACTGTTGTGAAGAAGAAATAAGCTGTATAAACTTGGGGTCTTTCATAATAGGATACGAAATATATTTAGAAAACATGATTACAGGGTAACAATTTTTTTCACATTTGTACTTTGTTACAGATATGCTAGTCTGTATTTTTGCTGTGCTATTGAGGATCAGGACAATGAACTAATTACCCTGGAAATAATTCATCGTTATGTGGAATTACTTGACAAGTATTTTGGCAGTGTGAGTAGTATTTTATTTTAAGAAATTGAATGCCATAGTATTTTTAGAACCTTTTTTCTAACAAGTTTATTATTTGGTTGTCTTGGGATTCTAACCACAGGAGAGGGTGGGAATGACTATTTCTCATCAGTGGGCCTATTCAGTTTCTAACTTTCAGAATTGCTGGCCCTATAGACCTAACTCATTTAATTAAGATGGTGAGGATGAGGTTTAAAATAGTGAAATATAAACAAGTCCAACAACAAACATTAATATCTTGGAAGTACCTAGTATAGAATATAGATTTGGTTAGCAGTTCTGATCATGTTACCCAGGAAATACATGTTTAAAGATCAGTTTTTATGAGTAGAAATTATTAAGTTATCCTCATTGGGAGCATGCAGAGCCCGGCCGTATTTAGCTTGTAGGAATATATTTTCAAGTACTTGAGATTTGGAAATTAAGCTTACTGAAATCAGTGATACTTAGTCATTTTTAGAAAGAATTAAGATTGATTCACTCTGGTCAGATTGTATTCACTATCTGGTAGTGAATAAGCATCTTTTGCTTCTTTAAGTTGTAACAGTGTTTTCTTTTCTTTTTTTCTTTTCAGGTCTGTGAACTAGATATCATCTTTAATTTTGAGAAGGCTTATTTTATTTTGGATGAGTTTCTTTAGGAGGGGAAGTTCAGGAAACATCCAAGAAAAATGTCCTTAAAGCAATTGAGCAGGCCGATCTACTGCAGGAGGTAAGCTACTTGTTCTCTTCACTAGGCACTAGCATGCTTTGCTCTTGCTGGGAAATCTCATTCATCATTCTTACAGTTTCAGAAATTACACTGAAGCATGCTGGCATGTAGTGTCCATCCATGTGCAGTTTATTTACTGGAATATGTGTCAGTCACGTCAACTCAGTTATCTCTGGATGGATGGTTCAGTTTGGAGATGGTCTGTCGGTCAGGCCTCTTCCCAATGGCCTTTTTTGGACCCTAAAACACTGGCATCTAAACCTTTAGAGGACAGACTACTTTAAGAAGGGAAAAGATTGGCTGAAAGTAGCAGTAAGTTGAGAACTCTCCATCTATTGCTTCAAATTGTTTAAGATAATCCCTCCATCTATTGCTTCAAATTGTTTAAGATAACCCCTCCATCTATTGCTTCAAATTGTTTAAGATAACCCCCGCCCCCACCTTTTACATTAGTGTAGATAATCAGGAGTTGACTGTGAGGTTATGACATTTTCATTCCAAATTGGCTCTTATTTTTACCTCATGTCCATTAAATGTAAATGTAGCCAAGCAAATGATAGTGTTTTCTAACTGTACTTTTTGTAGAACCTTCTCGGTTTTTTGTTAGCAAAACTGAACGGTATTATTTGCATTTCTCTTTGCTCTTGTTAAATAACAAACCACATTCTGTCAAACTGCATTCTTGTCTTACCTTCATATCCCCAGATGTGTAACTCCCTTTTCTTTCTAATTACCATAGTCATCCTGGGTTAATCGTGCAGTTGATGCTGATGTACCTTCTATTTCTGAAGCTTAACGTTTCATAGATAAGGCTACCTTTTTCTAAAAACTTAATGATATCATAATTCAGATAGCAAATTGAATTATGCTTTAGAGCTAATTGTGATTTTTATCATATGGAAAGCTTACAGCATGAGAAGTGATTAGTAAATATTAAAAACTGAAATGTGTTTTCACTAAAATAGTTGTTAAGTGTATGTTGCATGTATATAAAAAGTCTTGAATATTTTTGGCTCACTGGTTCATTTTCCAAAAGCATTAAAAATATGATTTTGTATTTCTAGTCTATTTTAGCCCGTTCTTTGTTACATACTTGTTTATCAGTTTCTTCTTGTCTTTTTTTAGTCACCAAAGGAGACTTTAAGTCCCATTTTTTAGCCTTGGATGCATTCAGTTTTAAGGGAATGAAATAAAGGAAGAAGAATAACTTACTTTCTCCATTTTAACTTCCTAACTTTTAGACTCTGGGAGAAAGGGAAAGCTATTTGAGGATCCCACTGCATCAGTCACTGACTGGTTGGGTTGTGGGGGATTGCTTGAAGTTCAGATGACGTCATCTGGATAGACATCTACTAAATGTGAGACAATGCATTGTACACTTAATGATCTTGTAGCTATCGGAAGAGCCGGTTAAGGTACCTGCAAAAGTGAAGTATTAGATTGGCAGCCCTGATGCCATCTACTCCTCAGTAGTAAAATGAACACAGACCCTTTGCCTTGTGTGTACAGTTTGTCACGGTGGTTTACCAGTCGAGTTGGAAATGTTATTTTGGAGGTTTATTTTTAATATCAGGTGTGCTGACTATAAGCATACACTCTACTGTTGTAAAATTGGTTTTTAAATTTAGTATCTCCTTATTTTGCTGTTCACTAATCAGACTTTTAAAAAAATTAGGTCAAAACCAGGATTAAAATTTTTCATATATGTCTCTTCCCTCAATCACTTTCATATTTTGTTACGGATCTGTATTCTGCTCTATCAGAACCTGGCATTTCTTCCAAGTTTTTCATTATTTTCTAATTAATTACATTTGCTTTAAAATGTATTTAAAGTTATCGAAGTTCAACTTTTAATTTTAATGTTTTTCCTGGAGAGTAATGTTTAGGGTATTGATATTTCTTTGTGCCTGGATTTTTTTTTTTTTTTTTTTTTTTTGAGATGGACTTTCGCTCTTGTTTCCAAGGCTGGAGTGCAATGGCACAATCTTGGCTCACTGCAACCTCTGCCTCCCAGGCTCAAGCGATTCTCCTGCCTCAGCCTCCCGAGTAGCTGGGATTGCAGGCGTGTGCCACCATTCCTGTCTAATTTTGTATTTTTAGTAGAGATGGGGTTTCATCATGTTGGTCAGGCTGGTCTTGAACTCCTGACCTCAAGTGATCCGCCGCCCCCCTCAGCTTCCCAAAGTGCTGGGATGTGCCCAGCCATGCCTGGATTTTTAAATGCTACTGGGAAATTGCTATAGACCTTAGAATATGACAGCAATGTTAAGTTTACCTTAGTGCATATATTGAGTTTTTAATATACTAGGGAATAACATTATTGCAGATCCATATTTATTTGGGTGTGTATATATGTACATATGTATATATATTTCCCTATGTGATTATTTTAATAGTTAATATTGTCCCTTTTTTTGAAGTACTATTTTTATGTCTTTTTATTTATTTATTTTTTTGAGACAGAGTTTCGCTCTTGTCACCTAGGCTGGAGTGCAGTGGCGCAATGTTGGCTCACTGCAACCTCCGCCCCCTGGGTTCAAGCAATCCTCCTGCCTCAGCCTCCCAAGTAGCTGGGACTAGAGGTACACACCACCACTCCCAGCTAATTTTGTATTTTCAGTAGAGATGGGGTTTCACCGTGTTGGCCAGGCTGGTCTCAAACTCCTGACCGGTGATCCACCCACCCCAGCCTCCCAAAGTGCTGGAATTATAGGCATGAGCCACCATGCCTGGCCTATTTTTAGATCTTTAATTGGGGAAAGTAAGCATAGGGAGAAAAGCGTAGGATGACTGAGGTCCCATGTAAAATTTTCCTTACCGCCTTATAACCTTTGTTTAAAATAAATGACTACTGTTAATTACAGTTCCTTGTCTTTAGAAGAAGCTGTGGTCCTATTTCTCTTCTGTGACTACTTTTACATTGCTATGTACACAAACGAAACTGAGTACTACATTGAGATGTTGTCTATTTAGCAGTCTGAGTGAACCATTTTTCTTAGCCATTTAGGTCTTGGGGAAGCACAAGGTGGTGGTCCATTCTGAATTTAGAGTCAGAATACATTGAAGATTAAGGCCATTATGGAGCCAAGCTCAAGTCTGTGTGGAGGAGTAAGGCTTCAGGTTTTTCTGTTCTCTTCATCAATATATTCTGAGAAGAAATGCAGGAATGACAAGATGCATGTTTCCTAAAAGAGATTCATTTATGTTTTTGATTGCATGATGCTAGTTTACATCTGTGGGAGAGTATTTGAGTATTATGTTCATAAAATAGCGAGTGGAATAAGAGAAAAAGCACTCCACAAACTGCTGGAAAACTTTTTGTTCTGGATACCACGACAACAAAAATAATTATGATGGTAACTAATGCTTGAGTGCTCGTGTGTGAGGCCCCGGGCTCAGCAGTTTGCTTGCTTGTATGTGAGGCCCTGGGCTCAGCAGTTTGCTTTAAGCATCCTGTGCTAATCCTCAAGACACCCTGTGAAAGGTTGAAGGTATCCTAATGAGAAAGTGGAAGCTCAGTGAGGTTCCATGACTGGTCTGAGGCCACCCGGTTAGCAACTGACGAAACCAGGATTCTAAACCCAGATTTCTTCACAGCTATGTAAAATCTTAACCACTGTGCACTCCCCCAACCCCGGTTATGTATTGTCTTGGTATATATATTTTAAACGTTCTGTTTAAGATACCAGCTTCTTTATTTCTCAGTCATATAGTGAGAAATTGATAATTCTCCAAGAGGTTTTTCCATGTGGAAAAGAGTAGATTTCCTAACACAGTGCCATCTTTGGCTTCTTAGACTGGGAATTTTTATAGTCCAGATTATCAGTAGTTGGAATTTTTTATTGGATATGTAGATATAAATAATAATTTTCAACCTATTTCTTGTTGGATTGATCAAAATGCCTAGATTTATAACTTTTTTGGTCTTGTAATTTGGGGTATAGCATTCACATAATCAATGTCATGAAATGACTTGGCTTCCACACTTATAAATATAGCTGTGAAGATCTAAATTCAGCCTTATTTTTGTAGTAGAAGTCCTAATTGGTCAATTTTAATCTAATTTTTCATGTATCATGATTTTTCTATTTAGTGTCAGGTCTTTTACTTGAATTGATTATTTCTAAGCACCAAAGATGACTTTGAACTTGTAATGCACTTCTATCTGTTAGCTTAAAGGTATATGTAAATCTCAAAATGATTTTGATTTTTTAAAACTTGTGAAATATACATTTCTGTCTTTAAGAATGCTTATTTTCTTCAGAAAAACTTTAAAAATTTTCTCTTACCCAGTTTGTATAAACACATAGTTTAAGGTAGTCCTTCATTTTGTAGCCAAATAGGGAAGAAGGTCAGTGGATACAGATTTTCTGTTAGCATATTACAGTCAGTAATAAAAATGTAACATTAAATGTGTATTCAAATTATAGTTGCTAAAATATCAGCAAACATTGTGATTAAATAATAAAGATATCTTTTTTATTTTACTTCATCACTTGGTAAATAAGGGATTAGTTTTGACATTTTTAGACCAAACTTCATGTTTATTCCTTTTGGAGTTTGGTTGTATGAATACATAATTATATATTGGGTAAAGCCCAGAAATTGGCCCATTATTCATTTTTTAATGTTTAGCTGTCTTAACATGCCACTGGTACTAAAGTTGATTCTTAAATTATTGAAGTACAACATACTGAAATTGCTAAATTGATATTCTTTGCAATACTTGGAATACTTTCCCCACCACTTATTTTAAGCTAGATTTTTGGAGGGATAGGGTGGGGGATGGTGATATAGTTGGATTTATTTAAACACACACATATATAATGATAAAGGAAATAATAGCATGGCTTTTTTTTTTTTTTAATGTAAAGTCAAGCACTTACCAGTTTTTCTCTGCTCCTTAATTTTATAGAGCCAGAATGAAGAATGGGGAGGTTTGTCTGAGGATATCTTATGATAAAGAGCAGTCTAAGGCTTTAGTCCCTTTGATCCCCAACTTATTTATTGGTAACTACTAAATTTACCATTTTTGTGGCATGGATAAAATGGAGTGCTATGCAAAGACTGTTGCACGTGAGATGATTTCTAAGTCCTTGCTTGATCTGTGAAGAACAAATAGTTAAATACTGGGCATTTGGGCTTTAACCCTCAGCGGTTGATGCATGATGGTGTTGATTAGTGCTTTACTAACAGCATCATTTTGAAATTTGTGGGTTTTTTTTTTCTTTTGAGCTTTGTTTGCTGTTGGTATTTTTTCTCACTAAAGTAATCTGTGAAATGCAAAATAAGTGAGGTACCAAAAGCAAGCATTATACTCATGAATTTGCTTCTACTTCGAGATGATCCACTTTATGAATAGATTTACTGGATTTGCAGTTGTTTATCTGCCTCATATAGAAAGTGGTACTCTGGGAGAATTAGTGCTGCTAAAATTGATTTGTTTTAGTGCTGGGGGCTGCATGATATATCTTAGTACTATGCTATATTTTTGTGAAAGTAATAATCTGTGGGACTGCATACAAATGGAAAGGTAAGGATCTTAGGAGAAAAGTGATTTCTTTTAAAAAATGAAGCTTTATAACTTAAAATTATTTTAATAAGTACTTTTTGAAGTATTGAATAACATATCTTTTAATATGAAGTTTTGGGTTTTTTAAAAGTCAGCTCTTAATATAATTAAGAACATTTGGGCTGAGCATGGTGGCCCACACTTATAATCCCAGCACTTTGGGAGGCTGGGGCAGGTGGATCACTTGAGCCCAGAAGTTCGAGACCAGCCTGGGCAATGTGGTGAAACCCTGTCCTTACAAAAAGTGAAAAAAATGACTAGCTGGGTGTGGTGGTGTGTGCCTGTAGTCCCAGCTACTCGGGAGGCTGAGGTGGGAGGATCGATTGAGCCCAGGAGGTCCAGGCTGTAGTGAGCCATGATCATGCCACTATATACCAGCCTGGGTGGCAACAGAATGAAACCTTGCTGAAAGAAAGAGAGAGAGAAGAGAGGGGGGGGGAGAGGAAGAAGAAGGAAGGAAGGGAGGGAGGGAGAAAAAGAAAGAATATTTGGGCATGCTAGTCAAACTCAAGAATATCTTAAATTGTTTAAAAAAAGAGATGCTTCCAAATATATTGAATAATGTCTTTTAACAGCAAAAAGCATTTTGATATGATTCCTCTTAGAATTTACTTAAATAAGACAAACTCCTATAATTCCTATGTAATTACTACTGTTCATGTTAAAACCCTCAAGCCTAACTCTTTTAAATTGGGTTTAAAGTTAACAAGGCTATAGTCTTTTATTGCCAGCATACTTTAGTTTTTTATAGGTAAACTTAATCGTGGCTTATTAGAACAAATTCTGGATAAATGAGGTTTGATTACATTAATGCTTCAAATGGAAATGCTTGAAAAGAAGGGCAGAAAGGAGGACAAATCTTGCCTTTCATTTTACATTTATTAAGAAACAATTTGGCTGGGGGAGGTGGCTCACACCTGTAATCCCAGCTCTTTGGAAGGCCTAGACAGGCGGATCACTTGAGGCCAGGAGTTTGAGACCAGACTGTCCAACATGGCAAAACCCTGTCTCTACCAAAAATACAAAAATTAGCTGGGTGTGGTGGCACACACCTGTAGTCCCAGCAACCTGGGGGGGCTGAGGCACAAGAATGGCTTGAAAACCCAGGAGGCAGAGGCTACAGTGAGCTGAGATCCTCCCACTGCACTCCAGCCTGGGTGACAGAGTGAGACTCTGTCCCCAAAAAAAGTAATAAAATAGTAATTTGGCCAGTGTTCTTACTCACTCGTTCTCAGGTTGTAATCATTTTGCTTTATGTGTTTTTGAGCCTTTTTTCTTTTTATGCTTTTCAAAAATTTGAGGATTCTCCCTTGCTATTTCTATTCTACTTGTCTTAAATGCCGATCCTGACCTAGTAATTGGATTTTATGAGCCCTAGGGTTGGAACCTGCACAGAGACCTGCAAAGCGAATAGCCATAGTCTGTGGTGTCGGTGACAATTTTTTTTTTAATTAAAAAATACTTTCTGAAAATTTTCAAGTTCGGGTCCTTTTTTCACCTACTGACATTTTCTTTTGTTTCCTCTGATGCCTTTTTTTTTTTTAAATAAAAATTCCCATTATGGAAACATTAGCAAATATAGGGAAACACACTAGAATATAATCTTACCCACTAACCAGAGCCAATTAGATTAACCCAGTGGGTCTTATGAGGTGGAAGTAGTGCAGTTGTGCCCCTCTAGGGGATGTTGGGTAATGTTTGGACACATTTTTGGTTGTCACAATGAGGGGTGCAGTGCTACTGCACTTGGTAAAGACCAAGGATGCTGCTGAGACTCCTACAGTGCACAGGACAGCCCCCTTAGAACGGGAGTTATCTGGCCTCAAATGTCAGTTGTGCCCAGGTTAAGAAGCCTTGGTTTAATTTAACACTATAGAATAAAGATTCCATTTACATTTATAGACTGCTACATTTTTCAATATTATATGTAGACCACAGTATAACTGGCTAAAAAATTAATCAGAAATGCAAAAAATCAAGAAAGGATAAATGTGCTTAAGAACACACAAATAGCTATAAAAGTCATCTCTAGGCCGGGCGAGATGGCTTATGCCTGTAATCCTAACACTTTGGGAGGTGAGGTGGGTGGATCACGAGGTGGGTGGATGACAAGGTCAGGAGATCAAGATCATCCTGATCAACATGGTGAAACCCCATCTCTACTAAAAATACAAAAATTAGCTGGGCGTGGTGGCGCGTGCCTGTAATCCCAGCTACTCAGGAGGTTGAGGCAGGAGAATTGCTTGAATCAGGGAGTCAGAGGTTGCAGTGAGCCGAGATTGTGCCACTGCACTCCAGCCTGGCGACAGAGTGAGACTCTGTCTCAAAAAAGTCATCCCTGTGTTTCACCAAAATTACCTCTACTTGATAATCAGTAACTTGGGTGATAATCTACAGTTGACTTTAGAATCCAACCTACAGCAAGGCTTGTGGGATGTCACTGTATAATTTAATTTCCTCGGCAACAGCCAAATCTGTTAACTTCTGTTAAGGTAATTGAGTTTTTAAGTGGAAACTGAATTGTGCATACCCTGCAGACAGAACACCTTTGAATTTTCTGCCAATCTTCCTATCCACTTTAGGGATTTGTTAATTTCTTAAAGGTAGAATAGTTGAAATGACCAGAATTTACATATATAGACTTTTGTTGCATATATAGACTTTTTGTTGTTGTTCTCTTGCATCCTATTAGCCTTAAAGGTTTTACTTAGTAAAGCTATTTAGTAGCGTTTGAGTATTTGAAATTCCGTGATTCTAAGAAATCTTTTACCTTTAGAAAACCTTGATTAAATTTAGGATATTCCAAGGCAAATACAATACAGCATGTCCTAAAACATACTTAAAATATTTCTTTGCAGTCTAAAATTATATTTGCTAGCTGGGCACAATGGCGCAGTTCTATAATCCCAGTTACTTGGAAGGTTGAAGCGGAAGGATCCCTTGAACTCAGAAGTTTGAGACCAGCCTGGGAAATATAGTGAGATCCCTCACTCTTAAATTATATTTGCTAAGTTAATTATTCTGCTTTTTTTGTTTGTATAGTTTGTTTGAGACAGCGTCTCACTCTGTCACCCAGGCTGGAGTGCAGTGGTGCCACCATGGCTCACTGCAGCCTTGAACTCCTGGGCTCAAGTGATCCTCCCACCTCAGCCTCTTGAGTAGCTGGGATTACAGGTGCACATCACCACGCCCAGCTAATTTTTTTTTTTAATTTTCGGTAGAATTGAGGTCTTGCCATGTTGCCAGGACTGGTCTCGAACTCCTGGGTTCATGCAATCCTCCTACCTTGGCCTCCCAAAGTGCTGGGATTACAGATGTGAGCCACTGCACCTGGTCTCTGCTTTTTTTATTTTAAAAGCACAATTAATAGCTAGATAAAGTAATTTGTCCTTACTATTTGATAACTAATGGGTTTTAGAGCATAGTTTATAAGATGTAGTAAATTATCCTCATCATTATTTTTAAGACGTTTATAAGACAAATGTAATAGAAATAGATCAATAGCACAATAGAAAAAGACAACAGAAGACATGAATATGTAATTCACAGATGAAAGCAAAACAAATGGTCCTTTTATTAAGGAAATGTAAATTTAAAAATCAACTAGACCCTCTTTTGTTTGTTTCTTCTTGGATTGGCAAAAATGAGCACTTAAAGTGGTATTTTCTTTTGGAGGATTAGTTCGGTTATATCTGCTAATGATTAAATGTGTACATACCTTTTGACCCATTAGTTACACTTTAAGGAATTTTATTCAACAAAAATGTACTGAGACACATTGCTTAGTATAATAAACCATTGAAGCTTAACCAAATATTCATCAGTGAGAAATAGGTTAAGAAAATTGTAATACAACTATACATGAAACTGATGTAGCTGTAAAAGAAATGAGATTGATTTTTTCTTTCTTTTTTTTTTTTGCAATGATATGGAAGGATACTCCAAGTATATCAAGTGAGAAAAGATCTAGGACAGGATATTACTATTTTTTTTTATTTTTTTATTTTTTGAGACAGCGTCTTGCTCCATCACCCAGGCTGGAGTGCAATGGCATGATCGTGGCTCACTGCAGCCTCAGCTTACTGCAACCTCGACTTCCTGGGCTCAAACAAACCTCCCATCATAGCCTCCTCCATTCCTGGGACTACAGGCACATGCCACCACACCTAGTGAATAATGTTTTTATTTTTTGTAGAAACAGGGTTTCATCATGTTGCCCAGGCTTAGGAGCAGGATATTAGCTAACTTGTGTTACCTCTGAAAATGTTTAAAGTTCCCCCCTTCCCTTTATACCAGTGTAAAAACAAGCATGTATTTAGTATTATACGTTTTTTAAAAATGGAAAAATGCTGCTGTGTGAATGAAAGAGTGTACATCGGTGTTGCTCCAGATGGTAAAAGTAGAGTAGAATTTACTAAAATAAAGTTTCAGCACGTAAAGTAAAGCACTTGTCTGGTCTTGGCCATTTTAGACACTAACCATCTGGAGCAATCATGTAGCTCTTGCCACTCACTGCTAACTTAATGTAAAAAAAAAGTCTCTTGACTTTCTTAGCACTTCACAAATGCTTGTGAGATAAGACTGACACCAGGATCCTTGTCATCTAAAAGTCACCTTATAGAGTGCTTTCAGTTCTTCTCTTTTTTCATTTATTGCTCAAAATAGATTTTAGTGACATTAGATACTCTCTGGCCATCTTGGTCTTTGACACAAGAAAGGGAGTTCCAGAGTTGAGAGTAAGGACTTTGCATCTTTTGCCATAGAATTTGATTAGGGGCAATAAAAAGGACCATTGTGTTCTAGAATATGAAGGATGAAGCATACCACTTTATCGTGCAAGGAATAAGTAAAGAAGTCCCTTTATAAGAAAAACTACAATAGAGCAATAACTTGAAATTACACTTATTTATATTTACTTTTCATTAAATGTAAATTATTTTCTTTTACTACATTATACTACTAGAAACAGAATCAGGAGTCTAGGCATTCAGTCATGGATATTAAATGTTATTGGTTTACTTAAGCACTTCTCATGTCAACAAGAGTTAAGCCTGCAGATAATTGCTGCTTTATCAGTGTTGGTTATAGCCTCCCAGTTGGTTTTACTTGAGTCAAAGCCTAGTATGGTGAATATCTAGGAAATTTCTTGGTAATAGGGCTTGTCTTAGGTTTTGAGAACAGATGTAACTTGACTTCTCTCTGCTGTTTAATTGTCATGCTACACTTCCCACTACATCTGGTCCTTTTTGTAGGGTTTTGAGAACAAAATTTTTCTTCATGCAGGAGAAAGTGGAAGTGCATGTTGTCTAAGAAGGACAATTAGAAATAGAATAAAAGAAAAAGTACATTGGGGCTGGGTGCAATGGCTCACACCTGTAACTCCAGCACTTTGGGAGGCCGAGGCAGGCAGATCACAAGGTCAGGAGTTCAAGACCAGCCTGGCCAACATGGTGAAACCCCGTCTGTACTAAAAATATAAAAATTAGCCAGGTATGGTGGCGCACATCTGTAATCCCAGCTACTTGGGAGGCTGAGGCAGGGGAATTGCTTGAACCGGGGGAGGCAGAGGTTGCCGTGAGCCAAGATAGTGCCACTGCACTCCAGCCTGGGTGACAGAGCAAGACTCTGTCTCTTGGTGTGGGTGGGGGAGGGGAGAAGAAAAAGTATATTAGAGCCAAGTGTGGTGGCTCACACCTGTAATTCCACCACTTTGGGAGGCCAAGCGGATGAGGTCAGGAGTTTGAGACCAGCCTGGCCAAGATGATGAAACCCCTCTCTGCTAAAAAATAAAATAAAATACAAAAATTAGCTGGGTGCGGTGGCAGGTGCCTATAATCCCAGCTACAAAGGAGGCTAAGGCAGGAGAATTGCTTGAACCCGGGAGGCAGAGGTTGCAGTGAGCTGAGATCGCACCACTGCACTCTAGCCTGGGCGACAGAGTGAGACTCCATCTCAAAAAAAAAAAAAAGTATATTGGAAGGGAGAATGGGAATGGAATCAAAAACATTGGTCTTGAATGAGAAGAGTCTTTCTCCTTGGTTATGAGGTGATAATGGGTAAAGCTGTAGACTTTTTTTTTCTTTAAATCATCAGTAAGATGAGCAAAATTGAGAAAGTGTCATTTTCTTAGTCTTGAGAAAGGACATCATCTAAAGGAGAATCGTTGGGACTGGGGAGAAGGGGGAGGAGTGTATATAGCTTGAGGACAGTGTGAGGAGTTGGCAGTAGACTTAGTGGGGGAGCAAATTAGGAGTAAAAAAGAGTTCCTGGGATTGAAGGCCCGTTTCAGGTTGAAGTAATACATTGTCATCTTTATTCAAAGAATAGGTCTCCAGAGAATCTGTGCTAAGGACAATATGTTGTTTATAGTTGTATAATACAACTGGATTAAAAAATTTTTTTCTCACTGTTTTCTTTGTGGCCTTTATTCCCACTTAACTGAGATCACTGGGGTTTTAGTGTTTTAAGAAACTGATAGTTTGCTAAGTATTATATGTGACTGTTTCGTACAGGTATCCAGGGAAGAACAAGATAGTAGGCTTAGGCCTGCACAGGGTCTCTTGTGTGCTAGACTCTCTCTCACCCTCCCTAATTCCTAATTGATATAATTTTTATGTGACTCACAAGAGGTACTGGTGGTAAGAGAGAGATTCAATTATAAACTGGAGTTTGTAATTCAATCTACTTCTTTGTATCTGAGAGGAAAATATTTTGGTTAATTATGGGCATATCACTTAGCTAAAAAATTACCTTAAATGTTAAGTGGTCCTTAAGGCATTTATAACAGAACTTTTTCTGACCCTAGTAGTGTAAAGTGGGAAATTATTTAAAACCTTGTCAAAGCGACTTAAAAATGGTAAAAAGAATACATTTATTTTGGTGCATTTTGGAGTTTCTTTTCTTCTTGAAGGATGTTTTTCCAATGAAGAAGGGTTTCTCCCTATGAAGAGTATTCTCACAATTAATAGATGCTAATTTCTTATTTAAGTATACTAATATGGATCACTGGCTGTAAAGAATAGTTTGGCTTATCATCAACCCTTTTCTTTCCTAAAAGTAGTAAAAAGTGTGTCAGAGTATAAGTGGTGGAAATGCCTGGGTGGTCACATTGAGAATTGTTCCTGTATAATTGTTGGCATAGTTCATAGTAAGTCTCCTGGGGAGGAATGGTCGCATACTCAACTCTATTTGGGAAACCACCTCTTTTCTTTTAATGAGCATAAGCTCTAGATGGTTGGTTTCTTACATGGTATGATAGAAAATTAAGAGAGAAATAAAAAGATGAAAAACTATAATATAAAGGCTCAAAGAACTGGTATTATTTAGGCAAAAGGCTATTTAACAGGTTGATATTATTTAGGAAAAGGTTATTTGACAGACTTAAACTTTTCTTGTTCTTTCTCCAGAAAACAGAGACTATGTATCACAGCAAGAGTTTCATTGGGTATAAGAAAGCGTACTAGAATACGTGCTGGAGTACTGACATGCATCAAAATGTAGTAGGATATATAAATTCAGTTTGTAATTACAATTTTGTCAAGTTTGTTATTTACATTTTAGCATTACCTGAAAAGTCTAATTACATTAAGTCCCAAGGGATAGTCCCAATTACTTCATTAAACTGATATTTTCATAGGGAATTTTGCTTGGATAATTATCCATTATTGGGGCTTATAGTTTATTTTTTACACAGAATATGGAAATAGGTTCAGAGGTTCATTGACACAAAAAGCATGCGTTAAATACTGTGAATCACTAATGCCATTGATACAGAAGAATTTCCCTATGAAAATGAGAGCTTCTATAAGAAAATGAAGTAGTTGGGAGTTTAATTTCTTATTAATATGATTTTAACTTGCTGCTTCATTCCACTATAATCTATTCTGAGTGGGGGAGTAAAGGGCAGCATATTTAGGAATTCTTTGAGGATTAAAATGTAACTGGCTTTTGTCTTCAGATACTTTTGTATTTAATGGTTGTGTAAGTTTAGGGATTTGTTAGATATTTTTTTTGAAACAGTTTACATGATTTTGTAGTTCAACATTTCAAAGCTTCAACTTGAATAAATATTAAAATGAGGATACTTTAAAGACACGCAAATAAGCAATTTTAAACTTGCTTTCTGGTGGGGATATAATCCTGAGAGCCTGAAGGATGATGTGCCCTCTCCCTAGGAACATTTGTACATCATTTTGTTTCTAATTTCAGAGAACTCTTGGAGCCCCTAGAAGTCCTTCTGTAGATACTCAAATCTGTTGGAGAGTTCGTTAAAATTTGTCTTGAGGATTTTTTAAAAAGCAATATCCTCAGTCTCAGTCACATTCTTTGGATTTTTTGCTTTTGTAGCTATAAGTAAACCGTTAAAAACCTTCATTGCTACTTAAAATACCAGATGAGTGAGTACTTTCCACTTTTTATTGGGAAGGATTTTTCTCTAGATTCTTTAGTTCATGTAATAAAATTCCGATGAATTTAAACACTGGTGGAAGGGGAATATTCTAATTGAATTTTTGGTCAACTCATTATTGACCAGATGACTTACACTGAAAACCTTTTCATAGTCTTAGTAGTAAATATAGTGTTTTAGGATTTTGTAGAATTTTTGGAGGATGTTAGTGATCCTTTTGACCACTATATATAGTAAAATTAGAAAAAAATGAATCTAAATTCTTGGGCATTGTTTAGAAGTTAAATATTCAGCCTGACACCAAAGAACAAAAACAAACAGAAACTTAAGTTTTAGTTATCTTTACTGTGAACTAAATGTTCTAGAAATCTGATTGTGTCTGTGTCAGTTTGTATACTGTGTGTAAGAATATATGCATTTCTTTTGTAGCCACGTCATGAATATTTTTAATGTCCCTGTGTACTAAATGACTACCCATCGAGTATGCAGAATTTCACAGAGGAAATAGAATGCTGATATACATATGAAAGAAAATATCCTCAGCATGGTGATTTATTATCTTGTATAATTATAGTAGAATATTTCAGAACTAGTACTTTTATGATTGTATTTTTTTCCTGTTCACATTCCAAACTTTTCTGTTTTATTTTCATTCTATATGTGATCTTGATACAGCTCATTCCTCTCTGACACTGATTTAATCTCATCTTGATAAAATATGACCTAGAAGTGTTTTGAGTAATACTAAATCTTACACACATACATATTATCATTAATGAACCACCTATGATTAATCTTATAAGAGGAAAAAATGACAATCATTAAAATATTTACCAAAGAAAATATAGCTGAAGTGTTAGGTCAAAATGAGCAGTACTGTAATACATAGTATGGTTTGGTCTTCAAATATTGAGGTTAAAAAAGAAACTGTTTTATGTGATTATCTTACAATCTGTATGAGCTAATGTGTTCTAATGTATCACATAAAAGTAAATGTGAAAATAATACAAGAAACTAAAATTAATTTGTGCTATTATATATTTAAGGTTAAAACATTCAGTCTTAGGAAATTTTGTAGTGCCACATTTATTGACTCACACTTGCGCTATATTATATCAAACAATTCCTTTAAGAACTTATTAGAGAGCTATGTCTGAAAAGTCTGTTCTGCAATATCTGTTGCTTAACAATAACTCTTTCAAAGCATTAATGCTGAGTTTATATAGTTCAAAAATTCTAATATTCAGTTTTAATACCTAAATACTTATATTTTACTAGTGATGGCATTCTAATACATTAAGTCCTTGTTTAAATACTTAATGCTTTGTTAACTGTGGCATTATATTTCTGAATTTTAAAACCTTTAATATTGATAAGTATTGTATATTGTTTTAATAAAACATGCAGCATATTTTATTACAAAAGGAAAACAATTCATTGTTTATATCTAGAGAGCGTAAAGCCTGAGTTGAGTAAGTTATTAAACAGTAACTTCACAAGATGTTGAAACTGATTTACCACTGAAAGAAGATGTATGAAAATGTATTTTGACCACACTTAGCGTTAGGCAGGTATACAGATAAGATTTTCCATTCTTAACATTCTCACTGTAATGCACTACATTTGAAGCACCTGGATGTGCTATCAAATGGGAAATTTAGCATCATACATTGGAAGCATTGAAACACATTGGTCTTTCATTTCCATTTTTCCCCTCCATTCCTCCTCCTTCCCCACAATATGTTATTCATCTGGTTTTAATGCTACATAAATATGCATTGTCTCATGCCTGTTTGTGTTGGATGCCTTGTGCTAAGCTGTAACAAAATGTTGCTTCTTTTGCTATCTGTATACAGCTGCTTGCTTTAAATTAGTAGATTCTGAAATAGCTTTCCTTGCATGTCTAAAATAAAAGTATTGCATGTACTTCGTCTCATGTGAATGACTTTTTTCTTCTCCATCCCTCATAACGTGTTATATTTTCATTTTTCCAGGCAAATTTTAAAAACTGTGGTTAAAAACACGTAACACAGAATTCACCATCTTATGCAGTTTTAAGTGTACAGTTCAGTTGTGTTAAGTATATTCACATTGTTGTGCAGTAGATCTCCAGAACTTTTTTGTCTTGCAAAACTGAAACTCTATACCTATTAATCAACAATTCCCCATTTCTCCCTCTCCCCCAGCCCCTGGTAACCACCATTGACTTTTTGTTTCTACAAATTTTACTACTTTAGATAATAGCTTTTCTGGCTAATTTTAAGCTACAGTTTCAGTGTGAACATACGAAAGTTCCATTTTATATTATCAACATATTTTATTTTTAAACTCTATCTGTACAAGTCTCACAAGAATAAAATGTGTAAATAATTCTTTGAAACTAGGCCTTTTAGAAAGGACAAATATTTCAATAATGCATGTTTGATAAGCAGCATGATTCTCTTCAGGAAATGCTATATAAGATTGCAGGCAGTGAGCACATGGGGAAAAGCCTGCCCAGCCAGCTCCAAGCAGTAGTTGTGGGACATTTTACATGGATAAGCTGAGAATGTAAACTGTGTAGAATTAGTGTAGGCATCCTTTAATACATTAAAGGCCACATGAACTTTTAAACTATTTAGCATTACGTGGAAATAATTATTTTAAATTTTTCTTTAATATTTATGTGATTTAGATGTCAAATACTGTTTCCCCCAAACACTCCCCCCCCATTTTTGCCTCAGTATTTTAGAGCAAGCCCTAGACATTCTGTCATTTTGTCTTTAATACTTCAGTATGTGTCCCTAGCAGATGTGTACCACACCCAACAAAATTAACAGCAATTAATAATTAATATCTTGTGCCTGGCTCAGTTTTCCTAATTGTCTAAAAAATGCCTTTTTATATTTGATTTGTTAGAGATCAGTTTCCAACCAAGTCTCTCACATTGTATCTGGTTGATGTGTCTTTTAAGTCTCTTTTAATCTTTAACAAGTCTTCTCTTTTTCTCCCTTGCCATTTTTTTTTAAACCAGGTTATTTATGCTGCAGAACATCCTATCCTATGGATTTGGCCATCGTATTCATGTGGCAATATTTAGCTTGTTCTTTTATCCCTCATCTCTATTTAGATCTGTAACCTGATTAGATTGAGAGTTCAATTTGAGGGGGCAAGAATACTTCATAGGTTAGACTCTTTTTAAAAAAAATACTTTTCACTAAAGCTAATTTTTACCCATTTTTCATTACTACGCAGACATACTAAAAGGTCATGAGCTTTATAAATAAGAATTGGTTTATAGTACTTGCATTTAGTACTAAATGCTAAATACCTGCCTTTAGATTTCAAGTGTGTAACTGTATCACCTAACATTTTTGGAGCACTTTCTATAAATTAGGCAGAGCCTTAACTCAATCTCAACATATGAAGGTAAGTACTATTGCCCATATTTTCCAAATAAGGAAACAGACCATAGAGTTTAATTTACTTAAGATTACACCATGAAGTGCTTTACATGCAATTAATATTCTAAAGATTTATGGTTTAATATAATTTCTCTTCTTGTTTTGTGCTGTACCATGATTAGGATGCAAAAGTAAGTTTATTACTGCATACCAAAAATTTATATTATTTTCCCTCATTAAAAGACAGTGTTGCCTTTTAATTACAAAATTCGTTGCTAGTAATACCTGGAAGTTAGCCTCCTTGGTCCTTTATTTTGTGATTTGCAAAATCAGCCACTTTGGAAAATTTTTAACTAATTTTTTTCTGGATATGCCTGGTTTGTTTTGACCTCCTTTGACATTTAAAAATGAGTATTGGTTGCTACACAGAACAAAAATGCCTTTGTCCCAGGGTATTCTTACCGGTATGTGGCCTCTAGTGATGCCATTGGTTGCCCTGGGGAGATCTGGGAAGATAGCTGTTTCTGAAGACTTGCTGCTGTGGACACAGTTAACTAAAATCTCCAAGAGGAAGACATTTCTATAAATGCATGTGACAGAAAGCATGGAACAACACAACATTAGGTGAAGAATTGTGGGAACACAGAGGGAAGAGGTTTTGAATTTTACCGCGAATATAACTTACCTTTCATAGATATAATTGAGTAGCAGTGATTTCATAATTTGCCAGCAGGTTTGCACTGGGCTTGAGTGCTTTTTGCCTTACAGCAACAGCATCCAGCACGTTGGTAGGTAATTAGCAGGTATTTAATGAATGCTGAAACCGTCCTTTAGTGGTCTCCAATGTCTGGGGCACAAAACCCTAACCCCTGGCTGCCACTATTAGAATACTACTGTGACACAAAATTGCTTTCTTGATTCTCTAAAACAAGCATGTTCTCCATGTCAATTTTTCACATTCTCAAGACTCACTGGATCTGCTTACCAGAGTCTCACGTTTTCCCCTCCACAGGAAGCTGAAACCCCACGTAGTGTTCTGAAGAAATTGGACTGACATAACTCTCCTCCCTTGTTGATGACTTCTTGTGGCATTTCACACACTGTAGATGGTCACTCCCTTCATGTCCATGTTAGCTAACGGTGTAAGATGATGTCTTGTCAGTGTTACTGTTTTGCTAAGCTGCTTCATTCATGCCTACACAATTTTTTTTAAAGGGAACTTTAGTTAATCAAATGATAAGGGACTTAAATATGAATTAGAATGGTAGCAGAAAGATACCTTTTCTGGATATTTTAAAGTTTAAAGGTCAGTTTCTCTTAATCTGATTATGTGCACATATGAAAATGGCACATATACATGTAAAATCAGGCAGTATACATTTATTAATTACTGTATTTGACAAAGGAAACAAATTATAATGTGAAACCTGGTTTTATGAAACCAAAGATTAGTGCAGCATTTCGGTATATATTAAAAAAAAAGAAAGGGAATTACATGTCACATACCAAATAAATGGAGACTTAACTTTGTTGAAACTTTAAAAAGCAAATTTACTCCAAAGACTCCCATTGGAAATTACATACCTTTTCAAAGAAAAAAAAAGGGAATATTTTCAAAAATAAAGGGAATTATTTTTAATGACTTAATTGGAATGATACTTTTTACACTAAAAATTATTTCTTAGGCATTCTGAATCTGGGATGAGAAACAGGATTGTTTCATAATAAGTAAGCACATAATTTTTAAGGCCAAGGCACATTTGACTCCTGAGATGAATTTTTTTGTGGTCATAATGACATACGCAGTTGTTTTTGATGCCCAAAATAAAGTGAGAATGTTAATTTGCCAGGAATTCTTCATAACAGTATCTTACAGGAAACATGTTGCTCTCTTCACAGTGTTACGTGTAAAGTCATTGTTAAAGCACGAATGTTCCTTCTGGGATGCTTGTTAATGCCAAATTTATTTTGCTTCCCTCCACTTAGAAGTGCTGCAAACTTTACAGCAGCTTCCTTTCTTTCCATGGCACTGCCTAGTTAACAGAAGTCTTATAAAAATTTAAAAGACATGTTTCATATAAAAAAGTGAGAGTTGAATGAGGTAAAATGGCATTAGTTGGCCCTATATTTTTTAAAGCTATATAATTGTTCAGCGTCACTTTTCTAAGTACTTATACATATCTAAACAGGTCTTCATGGTTTATACTTTCACTTGTATATGCTGGGCTGGATTAAGCTTTGTTGTGATTGTGACCAATATTCAGGCCACGTGAGCACTGTCTTATCACTTCGCCAATTAGTTGTAATAAACGTTCAACGTACAAATACTGGAGTGTGTTTTTATCTCTTTCCAAAAGTTTGTCAAACTATGGAGAGCTGCTGAAGAAAGAATTTCTAATTTTTTTTCAGTAAAATATTGAAAATTCCCCTCCATTTGAATATGGTGGTTGTTATAAGCACACACAAGATACATGGTGGAAGATCTAAGTCTTCATGTACTTCATTAAATAACATGGATTCCATGCTATTGTGAGCTTATCTACACATTTATTTTCAATCAATAAATGCTGCTTTTAAGACCTTGATGCAGTTGACTTTTCTACGCTTTCTGAATGAACAACAGATTATTCTAGGTAATCAAAAGGTATTTCAAATCAACTGGATTCCTCTTACCTCCTTGTGAACTGAAGGTGCCAGCACACACAACAGAAAGAGACTAATACTTGCCGACTGTACTACCTGATGTATGCAACAAATCAAATCTGTGGCTATCGTGATAGTTAAGGGACCTCCTATTACTACAGGTAGGAAATGCTACATTCTAAAACTGGGATATTTATGGAGGAGGCAGGACCTACCATCAAATTAAATTGCTAGTCTACTAGAAAAAAAGACATTTATAGGTTTAAAAAGCCTCCAACATGCAGCTAGCTATTTACTGAAAACAGGCCTGTGGGCTTCTGCCAGCAATGTATAGTTGGAATTTTTGAAACAAAAATTGTAATCAGACAATATATATAAAAACCATTAATAAATTTAAGTTCAAGATGGACATTTAGCAGGATAATGGACCAGTCAGTGGTTTAAAAACTTCCTGCCCTTCTACCCTACTACTGCCTATTAACATTTGAGGGGAAAGTCATCAATATTTCAATTGTCTTGAGCTTAAGATGGTGGTTTTCTTTCTTATCCTCCATGATCTATTAAGATTTCAGCTTTGTGGACCACATTTAATTACATACATCTTGATTGTATTTAGAAAAGTATCAAATACTGGATTTAATGATACTTACTCAGCATTACTGAAACCAGTAGATATAGTTCAGTCATTTTCAGGAAGAAGCAGGCATTTAGAGTCTGGAACAAATCTGATTTTTTAAAGTGAAATTCTCCTAGACCATGTGCATGATTTCTTTTATTGACTACACATTAAAGAACTCTCATCCTTAACAGATATCATGCAGAAATCCCAATTTTGAAGAAACTGTCTTCCTATCTAAATTTCATTAATGTTTCAGTATTTTGTGTATCTTTTAAGTCCCTATTCCCAAATGTCAAATTAACAAATGTCACATACTCCAAAATTCAAGGTCCCAAGTATGTCAATGGAAAGAAAGTTATAAAAAATTGATAAAGCTGGTGTCTAGGTGTAATATTTTGCCTGAAGCTTTTTCTGCATTATGTTCTATTCTCTGACCATTCTGATTTTTACACCAGGATTGCTTTAACACTAGGCATATTTTGTAGCAATGACCCTAATATTCCAGGAAATGACAGAAACCAGCTTTACTCCTATATAAAGAACTTTCCAACACACTATTTAAAAAAGTATACCATGACAGCCCCCAGCTGAAGAGTAGGAGGAAAAAAAATGGACTTTGCCCTTAGTACTTTAAAGCTGAGAAAATGAACTTTAAAGCAAAAAAGCTGTTCAACTATTACATACAGAAAAATCCAATAGATTATTGATAAAGAGCAAACAAGCAGGGCACAGTTGTGCTCACTTGTAGTCTCAGCTATTCAGGAGGCTGAGCCAAGAGGATTGTTTGAGCCCAGGAGTTTGAGGCTGTAGTACACAACGATCATGTGAACAGCCACTGGACTCCAGCCTGGGCGACATAGCAAGACCCTGTCTCTAAAAAAACGGGTAGGGGGCAAACAAGAATCAAAAAACATTAAAAACACGAACACATAAAATTTATCAAATTGGTAAGAATTAAAATTACTTGGCGTTGTGGGAGCAGCAAAGTTTATTGTTGACATAAATGTTTTGTGGTCTGCCAGGCAACTTGGAAATATTTTAGTATTCATCTCCTTTATACAATTTATGCTAAGGAAATGATCAAAAATATGTGGAAGTATTTAAGAAAATTCATCACAGGATTGTTTTCAGCCCAGGATTCTTTAATAGCACAAAATTTAAAATCTAACAATGCGAATATGGTTGAAAAAACTGGTAGATCCATACTGTGCAGTGAGTAAAACGAAGAACAGGGCTTGATGAAATATGACAATGCTTCTTGTGAATAAAAGCATATTCGACTGCATTCATATATGTTCTTTGTATAAAAAAATGTGTACATAGGGCTGGGTGTGGTGGCTCATACCTACAATCCCAGCACTTGGGAAGACAAGGTGGGAGGATCCTTTGAGCCCAGGAGTTCAAGACCAGCTTGGGCAACATGGCAAAACCCTGTATCCACAAAAAAATGTTTAAAAGTTAGGCAGGTGTGGTAGTGTGTACCTGTAGTCTCAGCTACTTGGGAGGCTGAGACAGGAAGATCACTTGAACCTAGGAGTTTGAGGCCGCAGTGAGCTAGGATCATGCCACTGCTCCCACCTGGGCAACAGCGTGAAAACCTCTCTCTAAAAAAAAAAAAAAAAAGAAAAAAGTGTACACACTAAAACAATGCTCCAATGTTTAGTTATCTCTAGGGTTAGGATTACAAGTAATTTTCATGTTGTTATTTATATATTTTATGTTTTCTATGCTAAACATACTTCCTGATTATGAGAGAACAAAAATACTTTTAAATAGAGTTCCAGGCTACATAGGGGTCAGCCTGACTTGCAAACCCATCTGCATTCATAGCCTTCTATCCGAGTATGTAGCAACCACAATAAATAAGATATACAATCATTTAAGAACAAAACAAGTTTATTTGGATTTGGGACTTTGAACAGTTCTGTCTCTATTACCTGACCTCCTCCTCCCACGACTTCGGGACCTAGAGGAACTTTGGCTCCGGCTACGGCGGCTTCTGCGGGCTCTGACTCCGGCTGCCCCGGCCCCAGCTGCGGTCCTTATTTCTTCCTCTGCTTCTTGAACTGTGCCTCTCCCCGACTCCTTTGATGTGCGTTTGTGAGATTTCTTCCCCCCTGTGACTACTCCTTTTCCTCTCGGATTCCCCATTTCTTTTGTAGGAGTGGTCTGGACTTGGGTTTCTCCTTCCCCGCAGCCTGCTGTAGTATTCGTCGTGGTGGCCCATCCTCTCCCTCCTCTCAGAGTTCTTGCCAAAGGAGGAGCCAGTCCGATCTGGAGACAAGTAGATGTCTCTATTCGCTTCCCAGAATTCATTGTTGGGATTTCTGAACACATGAAGAAAGTTGCAGTGTTTTCCTCTTGGACATTGTTGTATTTCAAATAAACCTGCAATGGCACAGTGACAAAACAGCACTTATCACTGCATGTTCTGAAGATGCTACTTTATCCTTTTCAGAAGGTACATTTCTGATGTTTGGATATGCTAGAACTATTTTCTACCTGTGTATTATGTAAAAGGAGCTTACATAAATTGATGTCATAATTTGGTTCCCACAATTTCAAAACTGCTCTAACAAATGAGACTCTGAAAGGTAACAAATACGAAGTCTTCATTAAGCAGAACAGCTCGTGCTCCTATTGGATAATGGTGCAGACTGCAACTGAACAAAATGGTGACCACGTTGTCTTTTCCAGGGTTTCACCATCCCACTGATTGACGATTTTGATCCCTGATTAACATCAAAGAGTCAGCTCTTTGGGTCCCTGTGGTAGGGTGGTTTGAGGGCATGGAGGTGGTAGGCCAGAACCACTGGTCAAAGAGAAGGCCTGGCTGGGCATGGTGGCTCACGCCTGTAATCCTAGCACTTTGGGAGGCAGAGGCAGGCAGATCAGCAGAGGTCAGGAGTTTGAGACCAGCCTGGCCAACATAGCGAAACCCTGTCTCTACTAAAAAATACAAAAATTAGCTGGGCATTGTGGCAGGCACCTGTAATCCCAGCTATTCAGGAGGCTGAGGCACGAGAATCACTTAAACCCAGGAGGCGGGGGTTGCAGTGAGCCAAAATCATGCCACTGCACTCCAGCCTAGGCAACAGAGCGAGACTCTGTCTCCAAAAAAAAAAAAAAAAGAGAAAGCCTATTAAACATGGGAGGAGTCTTATATTTTCTTTATACTTTATGATAAACATTGCACTAATGTCTCAAATTCACTAAATGCTTTTTAATACAGAAGACTCTTATCAAAGATAATCTATTTGAACAATTTTGAAGTCTTTGGAGTTCTCAAACTTTTTTTTAAAGCAGCAAATTCCCCAGATATGCACAACAGTTAGAAGTGAAATACCTTCATACTATACACTATCTACAGAAATTAACTCAAACTGGATCCAAGACCTAAATGTTAAGAAATGAGACTATGACTCTGAAGAAAATGTACAAGTAAATCCTTCTGACCCTGGGCTAAGCAATGTCATCCTAGATGTGACACCAAAAGCACAAACAAAAAAATAGGTAAATTGGACTTCATCCAAATTTAAAACGTGCATTTCAAAAGAACACAAAGTGAAAAGACAACCTACAAAATGGGAGAAAATATTTGCAAATCATATTTGTGACCAGGTACTTGTATGAAGAATATACCAAGAATTCTTACAACTCAATAATAAAAAGACAAAGATCCTAGTTAAAAAATGGGCAAAGGATCCAAACAGACATCTCTCCAAAGACATACAAATGGCCAATGATAAGGACAGAAAAAGATGCTCAGTGTCTTTAGTCAATAAGGAAAATAAAGTTTTTTTTTTTGAAAGTCCCCTCCTTTGGAAGAGTCAAAGTCACACTCAGAAGCTTCTCACTGAAATCACACTGGAGTCCGAGGAACTGACAGAAGTAACTGCCTTTATGAAGCAAACAATTCTATCTCTTTCATCCCCCTGGGCCTTTAAACTTAAGGTGTAATGGTTCTTCTGGTTTCCCTTAGCAAGGAATCCTAAGATCTTTATTTTCCCTTCATAAGTGGTTTCAAAATGACAGCATCCAGGAAGACAAGCTTGCCAAAGATCCTGACTTTGTGTTAAGCAGGCATGTATAGAGCAAAGAAACACAAGTAAAGGGTAAGATAAGTGTTCCCCCGGAGGCATTTAGAGCTCATCTCTTTTCACCTGGGGAATAGCCCACTGAGAGAAATCAGAACATAACTAGGCCTTCAAAACTGCTGGCTACTCTCTGCACAAGACTGGATCATTTCCTGACTGGGTTGCCACCGTCTGATATCAGTCTGACTGAATGCATATTTAACTGATCCCAAGCCTACAATTAGCCTCTAGTGCACAAAAGCAGGTATTCCAAGTAAGGCAGGAAATGCTATGGGTAAGGTAATGTAGGTGGCAAAGACAAAAGATTCATTAGGGACAAAGATGGAAAAAAACAAACAAACAAACAGCTCAAGCGAGGAGAGCCAATGAATAGAAAATAACTCTGAAACTGCAACAAGGGAAATGGAGCTTCCCACAGATGTAACTCCTCAGGCTTCCTGATTTGTCAGACAGAGCCCAGAACTGAAGATCGGAAGACTGGATTCTAGCCCTAAGTCTGTCACCTATACGTTGTGACCTCAGTCACTTCGTCCCATCAAGTGACTCGTGAGGTTGGTTACAGATCTAAACTGTGGTGTTCTTTATAAAAGATCTCTGCTCATCTACTCTGTGAGGCAAAAAGCTATGCCTCACCACTTCAGAATACTGGGTTTTCCCCCAAAGAATATCCCTTTACATAGCAGAGGAACAACTGAGGAAAAAAATCATCACTTTGTCTCTTACCACAAATCGCCATTTTCCACCGGGTCACGGGGCAGAATTCGCACTGAAGCTGTCGTCCGGCATACCACCGTCCATTAAACAGAGAAAGGGCTGCTTGGCATTCTTCTTCCCTTTAAACCAAAAATCAAATGATATGCTTTACAGTATCTCCCTAATATGTAGATTAGCCCTGCTATTCACTAACCCTCCTATTAATTTATTATAGGACCACCAACTTCACTGATTTTGTACCTAGAGAGGAGGCATTAAAATATTCAAGTTCTCAAAGCTCACAATGTATTCAGGACCATTTTTACTAACCCCTCGAAGAGGTTTCGATGCATGGAAATTGGCTTGAATCAAAGCTTCTTAATCCAAAAGATTGGAGCATTAAAAATGCAGAAGTGTTTTCCATTGTTAGGGCCTATTCTTTTCTCAGACAGGATTGCTATTCTACTTATTACACTGGTTAATTTAACCCATTAGCCATGGGATGGCCTAGGCAAACAGCAAGATTAGCAGATATGATAACAGAAATTGCTCTCGTAGCTAGTCAAAGGCACACTAAGATGATTTTGGGCTTCAATCTCTGGCTTTTCCCTATAAATACTTTTATGTTCTCTATTCTAGTTATCCCTTTTTAGTTTGCATTTTAATTATTAAAATTATGAGTAATAATATAACCATATTGTAAAACATTCAAAACTATGTAAATATATGAAGAATGAAATACAAATGTATTATTTTTTCTTTTTGAGATGGAGTCTCACTCTCACTCTGTCCCCCAGGCTAGAGGGCAGTGGTGCAGTCATACCTCACTGCAGCCTCAACCTTCTGGGCTCAAGTGATCCTCCTGCCTCAGCCTCACATATAGCTTGGACTACCAGCACATGCCACCACACTCAGCTAATTTTTTAAATTTTTTGTAGAAATGAGGTCTCTCTTCAAGAGATTCTCCTGCCTCAGCCTCCCGAGTAGTTGGGATTACAGGTACCCATCACCATGCCCAGCTAATATTTTGTATATTTCACCATGTTGACCAGGCTGGTCTTGAACTCCTGGCCACAAGTGATCCTCCTACTTCAGCCTCCAAAAGTGTTGGGATGACAGGCATGAGCCACCATCCTCAGCTTATATTATTTTTAAATCCATTCTATATTTCTGTTTCAACTCTTAATATTTACATTTTAAATATTTAGATTTATTTAAATTTTATTTAAATAGTCTAAAATATTTTAAAATATATGAAAGCTGGGCCAAGTGCGGTGGCTCATGCCTGTAATCCCAGTACTTTGGGAGGCTGAGGTGGATGGATCACCTGAGGTCAGGAGTTCAGGACCAGCCTGGGTCATCAAGGTGAAACCCCATCTCTACTAAAAATACAAAAAATTAGCCGGGTATGGTGGCAGGCACCTGTAATCCCAGCTACCAGGGAGGTGGAGGCAGGAAAATCGCTTTAACCTGGGAGGCAGAGGTTGCAGTGAGCTGAGACCACACCATTGCACTCCTACCTGGACAACAAGAGTGAAACTCCATCTCAAAAAAAAGTAAGGCCAAGCGCAGTGGCTCACACTTGTGAGCCCAGCACCTTGGGAGGCCAGGCAGGCAGATAACGAGGTCAGGAGTTCGAGAGCAGCCTGGCCAACATGGTGAAACCCTGTCTCTAGTAAAAATACAAAAATTAGCTGTGCATAGTAGCAGGCACCTGTAATCCTGGCTACTAGGGAGGCTGAGGCAGGAGAATCGCTTGAACCCAGGAGGCGGAGGTTGCAGTGAGCCAAGACCACGCCATTGCACTCTAGCTTGGGCGACGGAGCAAGACTCCATCTCTAGAAATAAATAAATAAAAATAAAAAATAAATAAAACATACGAAAGCTATATATCCAGTAGAAACATCCAAGACATCAACAAAAACAGAACAATAATCTGTGACAAAACAGGAAGACATTCACAAGCAAAATACTTACGACTGGTACTGAACATATACGTTGCCCCTCAGGTGAGGTTCCAAATTGCAGCTGACCTAGGGAGCAATGAAGAATGCTATCATAAAAAACTCAGTAAAAGAAACTAGCCGTTCATCAAAGGTAGTTTGTCCAGGTTAACATTCCCCAAAGTAGTTACCAATCAAAGATTCCAAAATAGACATACTAGCTGACTCTTGCATCTATTTAAGGCTTACTTGGCACATGGCAGCGTGCCTGATCCCTGTTGGTCCAGGTCTGTTTTTTCCCACAAATATGAAATGTTTCACACATGCATAAAAATACAGAATACATCATTCAGCCTATATATACACTACCTAGATTTAACACTAATGTTTTTCACTCTTGAATGAGAATATTTAAATATGTAAAACATTAAAGACCCAGTTGAAGCCCTTCTATCCCATTCTTCTCCCTCCATCACATTGGTGAACACTCTCCACAGGCTGAGTGCAGTCTTCATATTCCAAACACAAACACACATATCCATACACAGACCTACAAAGACATAGATACAAATACACAGATACAGGCATATATACATAGGCCATATGCATGCCAAAAACCACACATATGTATCATATACATAAATGTCTGTTATTTATAATGGGTATACACATATTTATGTATATATATGCAAAAAGAAACAGGTAATATGTATTGATAAGCAACATATAGTATTGCTTTGTATGTTTCAAAATGTTATATAAATAATATTTATTCCACATTCTTTTTTCAAGATGTAGTCATGTAAACTTAATGATTCATCTTAACTGCTGTATACTGGATATACCAAATTGTAAAACTTATCTATTCCTCTAATGACGGTTTTTCAAGATGCTTCCAATTCTTCATCCACAAACAGTACTGCAGTCAGCATTCTTGAACAGGTCTCTGTGGGTATAAAGATCTCTCTACTGTGCATAGCCAGGAGTGTGCCAATTTATAGGTTACACGTACCTTCACTAGGTATAGACAAACTGCTCTCTGAGATGGTTTTTACTAATGTACACATCCTCATCTACTCTTGGTATTAATAGAATTTATAATATTTTTGCCTGATAGGTGTGAATATCATCCTGTTTTTATATGTACTGTTCCTATTACTGGCTAGGTTAAATATGTGATAATTTGCCTTCAACAATGACAAATCTGATGTGTTTTTATATATTGGTATAAAGAAAGGTCCTCAAATATTCATACTAGTGTTTAGCATTTATGTTCAAAATGAATCTATAATTTTACAAATTTGTTCCGGAGTATTTTTCTTAGGGTATCCAAAAAGGGGCAGCATCCACACTCAATGACAGTTTGTAACGCCACCCTTAGAAGGAAGAATAAAAGGCTTCAGGAGTCCATGTCAGCTGTGCAAGCTAGGGTGAAAGAACTCTAAACAAAAGAAAAAATATGCTGTGGTGGTTGTGGTTTGTGGGTGTAGCCTGTTGCAAAAAATGGTGCAATTTCCATGAACTAGTGTGAAGTTTTGAAAGCAGCCCCACTACCACTTCACAGAAGCAGTATAATCAAGAAACCCTATGAGGAAAACCACTGATGTAATCCAATCCCCCCCACTTTCAGGATAAAGAAAAGGCAGGAAGAAGTGACAAGACTTGTTCAAAAGCACAGGGCTAGTCAAACCACATGGCCTCTTCTGCCAGCTTCTAACATGATATTATGTGGGTGTGACCAGACAGTTCCACTTTAGTGGTTAGTGCTTGTGCTGAGAAGTAGTGTGAAAACAGGAAGGCATATGCCACAGAAACAAAAGGTTAAGGAGGAAAAAAAATTAAAAAGAATTTTTTAAAATCTTAAAATCAGTTGATAGAAGTATAGCCTTAAATGTCAGGAATATCTTTGTTTTTTAAGGGGGTGTTCCAACTTTTCATCATCATTTGCAACTAGCAGGAAAAAAATCACGGTTTCATTCCTGTCTTTTCCCAAATTATGGGACGATTTCCTTGCCTCAACATAATAAAGGCATTCCAGTTCAGATCTGATGAAATCATAGACAAGGCAGAAAGCTTCACCCTGTTAGAATTCAACTAATGGGTCCTGGGAGCAGCAGAGATTACATCTGGCCTTAGCCTTGGATTGAGGAATATTTTAAAATAATTATGTGTCATCTGAATGCCTTTTTCAGCAAGTATGCTGCATCACAGACCATGGTTTTTATAATACTATATTTAATACTGAAAGTATCCAATGAATAAAATCAATGTAAAAAAAAAAAGCAAGAGGGGGTTTGAATCTAGATTTATGATTTATGTTTCTGTGTGGCTCTAGAAGAAAGAACATACACCTTGGGTGGAAGCTGCAACTCGGCACTGTCAACATAATGCACCAACAAACTTAGTGAGTGAAATTGTGTCACACTGTGTACACGGAAGCCACCTACAGAGGAAGGAAGGGAATGCACCACTTGTCACATGTAGCTTCTAAGTGAAGGATTGGATGGCTATGTGCAGGGGACCTGATACAGAGAATTCATGTTTTGGAAAAGAATCAGAGCACAAAGCTACTAAATAAATGAAAGATCCTTTCCAATCTGGACCCCTAGCATTCAGGAAATACCATGCTAGTACACGTTTACGATTTCATGTGGTATTGATGCGACATTGGCAACGAGGTAGGGAGTGGAAAGAGAGAAAGAGGGAAGTCACTTTTACAGAGTGCCAGCGTGCCTGACCCCAGCTGAGCCTGTGTCCCAGCTCTCTTATGCCATTAAGTACTGCAGGGTGAAGCAGAGCAGTCCCCTCCACACGCATGCCCACCTTGAACTGAATCACTTTCCCCACGTTCTTGAACTCAGGCAGCACATCCTCATAGAAATCTAGGAACTGTTGGTAGGTTTCTTCCTCGCTGTACTCCAGGCTTGCGTCAGGGTCATAGTCATCCCTCCTGCACTGCTCCATTCCAAATGTTGTAAACATGCTCTTAATAAGAAGGGTAGGACTGGATGTTGGGAAATTATGTTTACGTGAACATCTGCAGATGAAAGAAAAACTTAAATTCACTAGACCAATAATTTAAAATTACACACAAAACACATGCTTTAAATTTTGAGATAGAAACTCATGTAATTTAGTTGTTTTGACTTAACTGAAAGATAATAAACCCCACACAGATGCCAAGTTTCAGCACTTAAGAGGATTGTTTTAAGAGCTGAATCTTGGCACTTGCTGTTTTAATGTCAAGCTGGAAAGATTTCAAAGTTCATATACCATTCAGCTGCCTTTGAATGAAGTTCAGGAAGGCTTATACATGTTGAACCATAGGGGAAAAGAAGGCCCGCTGATTGGTGTGACGGGATGTGTGATACGCATGAAGATGTCACATGTGGGACTGCTGAGAGGAAGGTGGGAACTAACAATGCAATCCTGGTTCTGTACAATTGTCGGTGGACTCAATGTTTAGACAATAGGGTAATCCAAGAATTTCCAGTTAATGAAGCAATTCAGTCTCATCTGTGTACAGCATCTTGTAGCTTTCATGGCATTTTTACATTTTTCCCCTCTGATCCTTGTATCCCTCTAGGACAATGGGGGCTAGTATTTCTCCACTTTACAAAGAAGGAAGCTGAGGCCTAGAAAAGCACACTTGCCCACGTCATATGGCTGGGAAGGGAGTGATCCAAGACATCTGCATTAATCTACAATCTGGCGCCTGTTCATGATAGCGCATAAGAAATATAATTTGTTTTTGAGACAGGGTCTTGTTCTGTCATACAGGCTGGAGTGCCATGGTATGATCATACTTCACTGCAACCTTGGATTCCCCCGGGCTCAAGTGATCCTTCTGCCTCAGCCTCCTGAGTAGCTGGCACATGCCACAGGTGCATGCTACGACTCCCAGCTAATTTCTTTATTTTTGTAGGGACAGGGTCTCGCTATGTTGCCCAGGCTGGCCTCATACTCCTGGCTCCAAGTGATCCTCCTGCCTCGGCCTCCCAAAGCTCTGGGATTACAGGTGTGAGCTACCGTACCTGCATCATTTCACTGTTATTTAATGAAGGTGGCTAACCATTGTGAAGAACAATTTTCTTTTCATAGTTTAAACTGGACCAAGGCTAAGCTGACCAGGCTGTACCTGAATAATATTTCAGAATTCCTTCATATGAGTTTACTTTCTTATTTACTTCCTTCTCCTAACATAAAATGAGGGGGGAAATGTAGTTCAAGCTTCCAAATAAGCAAATTTTTCCTGGTTATGTTGCCAGTTAAAAATTGGTATGACAAAATTTTTTTGGTGGGGTGGGGAGATCCACAGAATTTAGGAAGAAAGAAGTTGAAGAATAGGATGTGTTGGGAAAAAACAACAATGGCCCTGAAATGACTAAATGTTTAATCACACTTTCCATGTCTGTAATGTCTCTCTAAGTACCTATTGAGGTAATGCTTACAGAATACCCAGCATGCATCATACTCAGCTCAGAAATGCTTAATCAATGTTCATTAACATGAAATTTTCTATTTTCCAAATGCCCTCCTGGATTATTCAATTAGAGACCTTGTAATTAGATCCCTCTTCCCAACTACTGACAGAACAAAGAGCAAAGACTCAACCTGGCTGGCAACACTAACAGTGAATCAAAATGTTATAAGTAAGAAGCACACACAATTTAACAAGGAACCAATTTAATGAGGTTAAAATTCTGCTCAAGGAATTCCTAGATCTGAATGAACTTGGGCCTAGTTCCCAGGATGTCAAATAAGCATTTGTCAGTTTTAGAACAGAAACAAAGTACCTGCCTGGGGGAAAAATCCCACCTGACCTAAAGACAGTCCTTATAATCTAAGAGTATACAAAAGGCCAGCCCTATAGCTTTTACTGAAAAGTCAGCTAAGAGAAGTGACATTTACGAAGGCAGTCTAAAGCTGTGGCCCCAAGCCTTTGTGGTTCTCAGAATTACCTGGGAAGAACAGATTTCTTACTTCCTACCCTAGACCATGTGATCAGACCTCAAGGGGTGGGGGACCCATATTTTCAAAGTAGCCCCTACCTAGTCCTGAAGATCAGCCATATTTGGGAACCACTGGTTTAGGGCATACTATTTACCCATTATTCTGACACTCAAGTCACTTTGCTGCAAAAACCACGGTTGTTGGATATTACTTTAGGCCAAGGATGGCCAATAAATGGTGTGGGTATCCAAATGCCTTCCCAGGTATAGCTAACTGACTACTCCTCTTTTCTTCTTCTCAAGGAAGTACTCCTGGTACCCACTACCTTTGTCCTACATAGAATCACCACATTGCATGTTAAAGTTAAGCTGCAGGCCAGGCGTGGTGGCTCACGCCTGTCATCCCAAAACTTTGGGAGGCCAAGGTGGGAGGATCACTTGAGGTCAGGAGTTCGAGACCAGCCTGGACAACATAGTCAAACCCCGTCTCTACCAAAAATATAAAAAATTAGCTGGGTATGGTGGCACACGCCTGTAATCCCAGCTACTTGGAAAGCTGAGGAAGGAGAATCACTTGAACCTCAGGAGGCGGAGGTTGCAGTGAGCCGAGATTGTGCTATTGCACTCCAGCCTGAGCGACAGAGCAAGACTCCATCAAATAAATAAATAAATAAAGTTAAGCTGCAATCATTTATTGAAGGTCACTATAAGAAACATTCTCATGAAAATTACATATGCAACTGTTGTTATAAAACATCTATTAACGTTATTATCCACTTTCCTATTTAATATCTTTGTAAAATATTCCACAGGAGAAACCTTTAGAATCTGGTGCCAGGAAAATTTTCATCTTTCTAGAGCTATCATTCATTCTTCCTTTTTGGTAAGAATTACAGCTTATTATCTGCTTGAGATGCATTCAAATATGGAGAAATAAAAACCCAGAGAAAATAATTCGCTTTTTCTTCCTCTCCTTGGTTTCAATTTCCTTTACTTTAACTTAATGCACTAGACCATGAGCCTTCTTTAAATCACTTTTGGAAGCAAGCGAGTTAAATAGACCAGTAAGTTTTACCTTCCATGAGTAATTATTACCTTTTAGGAGAAAAACAAATAGATTCCCCTCAAAGCCGTGACTCCAAAAACACCAATTCCAGAATGGCTCAAGAACTGAACTCTGTACTAATTACAAAAATAACCAACCAAAGAAATGCTTAGGCGATAGAAGTGTTCCTCTGATGGTCTGACAAATCTTAATGACAGAGCAGAACGGCTATACGATCTGGAGCAAATCACCAAGGCTCTCCAGAAAAGGGGAACAGAACAGTCTACTTGTCTAAAGGGATGGTGCTGGATTTTGTAACTGCTAATTTTGCAGAATTTTATGTCACAACTTATCTCTTGAATGATGAAAATCTGCACATTGCTCTCATACTTTGATAGCTTGTGATAGTAAAATTTCATATGGCTATAAAAATTGTAAGAAATGTTCACAAATGAATGTGACCACTGTCCCTATTTCCCTGAACTGACTTGAGGAGATGGAGTCTGAGAGCATGACGGGCCATTCCCTCTTTCCACAAGGAAGGGCCTGTCAACCACATTCTCGAAATCGTTTAACACATCTCCCCTCCTCTCACGCCCAACAAAAGGAGAATCAAGAATCAGGCTACCATGGGTCTTAACTTTAGAGGAAATGTTAGAGCTAGATCCTGCATGAGGGATCCTGCAGCTGGAAAACCTTAACTGCAATTTGGTTCAACCACCCACGCAAATGTGAACTTACATAGAGTCTCAGTTGTCTCTGAAAGGTTAACTCACAGTGCATTTTTCTTTGGTGGGGAAGTTTTTTACACCAATCAACATTACCGTTTCTTGCTCAGATTAAGTGCATATTTGAGAAACGCTTCTAAAGGTACCAAAGGGAATAAAGTCTCTTTCCTTTTCTTAGTGCCCAGTTTTTCAAGAGGAGGCTGTCTACTAGTTTGCAGATCCTGTGAATCTTTTCACAGACATTCTGGACATCTGCAATCCCACCTCTAAAATACAAAAGGGCGTACACACTCGACATTAGTGGCTCTCAATCCTAGGGCACACGAGAAACACCTGAGGACATTTCCAAACTAAGGCCACCCAAATCCCTGATATTCTTTTATTTATTATTATTTTTATTTTTATAGAGGCTAGGTTTTACCATATTGCCAAGGCTGGTCTCAAACTCCTGAGCTCAAGCAATCTGCCTGCCTTGGCATCCCAAAGTGCTGGGATAACAGATGTGAGCCACCACACCCGGCCCTGATATTCTGATTTACTCAACTTGAGGTAGGACATAATTTTTTAAAGCTTTCTAGATGACTCTAACATGCATCCAGGATTGAGAACCACTGTTAAAAAATGAAAAATGGCCAGGCACGGTGGCTCATGCCTATAATCCCGGCACTTTAGGAGGCCAAGGTGGGTGGATCACCTGAGGTCAGGAGTTTGAGACCAGCCTAAAAATGGTGAAATCCCACCTCTCCTAAAGATAAAAAATTAGCTGGGTGTGGTGGCATATGCTTGCAATCTCAGCTACTTGGGAGGCTAAGGCAGGAGAATCGCTTGAACCTGGGAGGTAGAGGTTGCGGTAAGCCAAGATCGTGCCATTGCACCCCAGCCTGGGCAATAAGAGCAAAATTCCATCTCAAAAAATAAATAAATAAATAAATAAATAAAAATAAAAATGGTATGAATGCTTAAATTAAAAAAGAAAAGGAGAGAATCATAGAGAAGGCCATATTTTCAAAGAAGAAGGGAAAAAAATCCTCATAGCATAGAAACTTTTATGAATAAAGTAAACCTGACAGATGACATATGATTTCTGATTAAATACATCTGAATTTTACTATTCATATCCCTTTAAGGATTAATAGGACGTTAAGGTTATGATTAGATCTTCTCTTCTGCAGAATATATGGTGATAATTATTAGACTTTGCCTCAGATGGACTCATTCACCATTAGGAATTATTTACCTACTTTAAGTTGTTCAGTCATAAACAAGCCAAATTATAAAAATCACCATTTCCTGGCATATAATAGGTGTTCAAATACTTGCTAAATGACTGAAGAGATCAACACCAGGTTTCCACATGAATGTCTTTGTTCAAAAACATTGACCCAAAAGGGGCAGGGAACAAGAAGAGTGTCTCAGAGAATAATGGCAAGAGTCACAATAATGCAAATACTAGCAAGCACTCCCGGGGCCCTGTTCTCCCGACTTCCCATGTGTGTGTTCATTTCAGCCTCACCCTCAGAAAGATGAGACTATATTTAATCCCATTTCACACATGAGAATGAAGGCACACAGAGCGTAAGCAACTTTCACAAAGTGACAGCCACTGAAGCCCATTTTTGAACCCAGCGGTCTGTTGCTGAGTGTGAGCACACTCACTGACACTAGAAATTAAAACACTTTTCCTCTCCTCATTTCGATCCTGTCTTTCACAGATATCCCTTTACACATGACAAGTTTTTTTTTTGTTTTTTCCTTTTTTGAGGCAGGGTCTTGTTCTGTCACCCAGATTGGAGTACAGTGGTGTGATCATAGCCTACTGCCTCCTGGAACTCCTGGCACATGCCAAGTTTTAAAAGCCTGTTGGCCAGGTGCAGTGGCTCACACCTGTAATCTCAGCACTTTGGGAGGCTGCGGTGGGCAGATCACGAGGTCAAGATCGAGATCATCCTGGCTAACACAGTGAAACCCCGTCTCTACTAAAAATACAAAAAATTAGCCGGGTATGGTGGTGCATGCCTGTAGTCCCAGCTACATGGGAGGCTGAGGCAACAGAATCACTTGAACCCGGGAGGTGGAAGTTGCAGTGAGCCGAGATCACACCACTGCACTCCTGCCTGGGTGACAGAGCGAGACTCTGTCTCAAAAAAAAAAAAAGCCTGTTTTGGGCACAGTGTTTGCCCTTCAAAAAATAAAGCCAAGCTGCTCCAAGTTCTTCAGATAGATTATTTCCCCATCCCAGTTGTCCACCATGGACTAATGCAAGCTCAGGAAGAAACCAACAAGCAAAAGCGCTTCCTAAAGATGTGGAATAGAAAGGAAGCACCCTCAGAGAACCAGGCTAAGCCCACCCAGGGAACAAAGATAGAAGGAACAGGGATGGTCAAAGCAGAGGATGATCAGCTGGAAAAATGAGAGTAGCAGCAAGAAAGCAGCAGATGTCTGATGACAGACACTTGAAACAGAGGCTTGTGCCTCTCCCCAAAGGAGAGCTCAAAAACTTCAACATTTTGAAACACTTCATTCTGACAATGATAAAACAAAATTACCTATCTCCAAATCTGCAAGCTCCTGTTTTACTGTAGAAGGGACAATTAGCTCGATCCTTCTCCCATTACTCTGAAAATCCACGGGTGGTTCTGGGTTTTGCCATGTGGTACCATTTTCCAACTGTTAAAAATAACCATGACTTTACTGGTGGTGTAAAAACCCATGAAAGACTAGATGTTTCAAAGTATATTAAAATATTTTCCTCAAAGATAAACATTTTTCGTTAAAAATGCAAACATTTAAGTTGTAATAGGCAATCAAGACTTTACAAACAACCATACTAAGACATGAGCTCCATTTCTCTTTGGCTCCTGGTTACTTTTCTTTATGTGGCATCACTACTGCAACCAGGGGCAGCCACCAAGGTTTCCATCCATTCTAAAAAGAGTCCAAGAAGGCTGGGCGTGGTGGCTCATGCCTGTAATCCCAGCACTTTGGGAGGCCGAGGTGGGCGGATCACCTGAGCTCAGGAGTTCGAGACCAGCCTGACCAACATGGAGAAACCCCATCTCTACTAAAAATACAAAATTAGCTGGGTGTGGTGGCGCATGCCTGTAATCCCAGCTACTTGGGAGGCTGACACAGGAGAATCGCTTGCACCCAGGAGGTGGAGGTTATGGTGAGCCAAGATCGCGCCATTGCACTCCAGCCTGGGCAACAAAAGCAAAACTCTGTCTCAAAAGAAAAAAAAAGAAAGAAAAGAAAAAAAAAGAGTCCAAGAACTTATTAGGGAACCACCACAGACAGAAGTAGAAGTTACTCTGATTCAAGGTAAACCGCCCACTGGAGGCTAATGGTATGTGATGTTGCTTAAACACACTGTAAGGACTCCAAACAAGTCCAGTCCACAGGGGTCATGTATACCATTTGTATTTGTTCATCAATAAATTTTGTTGTTGTTGTATAAATTAAAGGACCACAAACATGATTCCAGATATCCAAACATGATCTAAGTAATCTACCACAAAACTAATATTACTGGAACTATCATTCTAAGGAAACATTAATTGGTCTCAAACTCTCAACGAAAGGTTTAAAAAAATACCTCATTTTCAGCCCGATCCAGCATCTTCTGCACAGCTTCCTAAAAATGGTGCAAACATAGGACTAGAATGAAAACCTAGAAGTCAGGTAAGTCACATGTGGTTTCTCTGGTTAAGAAACTTAAGTGTAACGATTAAAACACACACATGCACATGAGCACACACGGTTTCAGGTTCTAGTTTTCTTTTGAAGTACAGATTTTTTTAAAAGCTTTCAAAGGATATATAGCTGAGACTTCTTTTTTTCTTTTTGAGATACGGTCTCACTCTGTCACCCAGGCTGGAGTGCAATGGCATGACCTCAGCTCACTGCAACCTCCGCTCTACAGGGTCAAGTGATCCTCCCACCTCAGCCTCCTGAGTAGCTGGGACTACAGGCGTGCACCACTGTGGCTGGCCAATTTTTGTATTTTCTGTAGAGATGGGGTTTCACCATGTTGCCCAAGCTGGTCTCGAACTCCTGAGCTCAGGCAACCACCCGCCTCGGCCTCCCAAAGTGCTGGGATTACAGGGGTGAGCCACCGTGCCCAGCCCATAGCTGAGACGTTGCAAAATACTTTAGTCTTATAATAGTTTCAATAATAGTAATATTTAGTATATTTGAGTATATATACCATGTTCTAGTTTGTAAGAGGAGGTATTAGTGAATATAAAACACAGCCGGGCGCAGTGGCTCACGCCTGTAATCCCAACACTTTGGGAGGTCGAGGCAGGGGGATCACGAGGTCAAGAGATTGAGACCATCTTGGCCAACATGGTGAAACCCCGTCTCTACTAAAAATACTAAAATTAGCAGGATGTGGTGGGCCATTTAACAGAAGCTAAAATATGACATGACCAGTGGTAATTAGCATTTAGGAGAAAATTCTAACTTTTTAATAAGGCAAAGGAGGTTCTGTAATATGCCAGTAAATTTTACCTTAATTGGCATTTGAACAAGTTGTACCTATGTTCAACAGCCAGTCTTATCTTCCCTAACCCCTTAAAGCATTTCATAAGACTCTTTGTCTAGCTGCTTATTTGTAGTGCTCAAACAGAACTCTTGTCCTCTACCCTCCCTGGCCCACATCCACCTGAATGCTCCCTCAGTCAATAGTGCTGCCAGTCATCTGTCTATTCAAATTAAAAACCTAAAAATATGACTTGAATTCCCTCTCTCTTCTACCCTCCTCCCCCATTCAGTCTGCTAGCTAGAGTCCCACTGACTCTGCCTTGACACACCCCAAATCTGTGGAGTTATCTTTATTTGGAATCACAGTCCTTTTAACTATAGTAACTGCTCCCCATTCTTCATTTTTTATAGTAAAATAAAAATAATCTGTTAAAAGGTCCGGTGCGGTGGCTCACATCAGTACTCTGGGAGGCCGAGGCAGGGGAATCACTTGAGGTCAGGAGTTCGAGACCAGCCTGGCCAACATGGTGAAACCCCGTCTCTACTAAAAATATAAAAATTAGCTAGGCGTGGTAGCAGGCACATGTAATCCCAGCTACTCGGGGGGCTGAGGCACATGAATTGCTTGAACCCGGGAGGCAGAGGCTGTAGTAAGCAGGAGATCACGCCACTGCACTCCAGTCTGGGCGACAGCATGAAACTCTGTCTCAAAAAAAAATTTTTTTTTAAAAGAATAGATCTGTTAAAAGGCACAAATATAAATGAGACAGAGTCATTCCCTGCTTAAAATCCTTCAATGGAAGACTCCTCCTTCAAATCCAGGAAGCCCTCCATGATCTCACTCTGCTTACCCTCCACTGCCCCCTCCCCCAACACTTCCCCACTGCTCTTCTCTCCTTTGGACTCTAGATTTCAGGCTCCATGGCCTTCTTTCAGCCTTCGAGCTTCAGGCCTCTTCTCGCTCAGATCTCTGCACTTAGATGTCAGCTCAAGCATCACCTCCCCAGAGATTTCCTTGACCAGGCAATCTACAGAAGCGCAACTCTATTCTCCTTACTCTGTCACATCACTCTCTGCTTTATTTCTTCATAGCACTTAATATGATCATATTTTGAATGATCTGTTTTGCTTACTTATCATCTTACACTCCTATACAAAAAACTAACTCAGTGAGAGCAGGGACTGTGTCTTTCACTGCTCTGTGCTGTCCACAAGAGACGTGTCTAAGAATACAGCAGAAACACATACTGCAGCCCTTTTTATAAGCTTAGAATCTATTTCGTTTCCCTCATTTCTCCTTAATGTCTCACAGATGTCCTCTGAAACAAAAGCATTTAAAACAAGCCTTAGCTGTTTACCTAATTCCTGAAAGACCTCAGTTGATGAACACTCTACTCTTAAAACGGGAATTAATTCCTCTATAAAAAATGACAAGCTCCAAACAAATTTTCTGCCCCCTAAAAACCTAGCGTGATCATGCCTCATCTTGGAAATAAGTGTTAATTTAAGGTTGTCTAAAATCTGCATTGAAATTAACTGATGGCTTGAGATACAAAAAAACAAAACGTGGTAGGACGTCTCTCTGCCCCATATTGACTACAGTGAAGACACATGCATTTTTCCCAATTATAAGGTGATTATCCGATTGTATGCTATTTAAATTTAGCTATACGACAGAAGAGATAAATCCTGATGAATCAGTCAGGGAAGATGAGTGTGATACCTCTGAAATAAATATATATAAATAAATAAATATATATATAAAATAAATATATAAATGAAATAAATAAATATATAAATATAAGGAATAGCAGCAAAACATACCAAATTAATCCTCATACATATGCCTTACAGGTTTTTCTTAAATGAGCAAGTGTGTGTTAGCTACAATTGTCTTTATAGCCTAAGTTGAAGAGGAAGTCAAGATTTAATACAAATAACAAAAATATTTCCTAGTCTCCTCAATATTTTGAGTTCCTGATTTCTTTAAATCCTCTAATTCTTGCTGACATGTCATAAGCAGTTCTCTTATGACCTAAATAAATGTGGAAACAAAACAAAATATTATTCTCTAAAGAAGTCAGCTCATATATAGCAGAACCTCAGAAAAACACAACTTGCTATAAAGCAAGGGCCAGCTGCCTGTTTTGTAAATAAAGCCTTCCTGGAACACAGCCATACCCATTTATTTACATATTATCTCATATGGCTGCTTTCAGGGTACATTGGCAGAGTTGGATGTTTGCCACAGAGGCCAGACAAACTCATAAAGCCTAAATATTTACCATCTGGCCTTCCACAGTCTGCCAATGCCCGGTAGAAATTGGGGAATAGGGCAAAGCTAAAAGAAAACTTTAAGGAATCTGTCACTGCACAGACCCAAAGAAGAGCATCAGAAGAGAACTCTGGTGTATGTCTAGACTGAAATATGATTCTTTCTAAACAAACAAATGAAGTGACAAGAAAAAATAAAAACAAACCCAAACTCTTGACATGCCTACGGCTTATTCTTCAAACCCATCACACAGCACATCTGTATACTCAGAGGATATGCTATGCGTTTATCCTCCCATGACAGGAATCACCTCTTTTTCTTTCTTCTCCTGTCGTTTCTGCTCCTCTTCTTCTCTCTCTCTTTCCTTTGTTGTTCTTCCCATTGTTCCTTTAACTTTCTCTTTAAAGGGGAAGAAAAAGTAACTTTTTTTCAGATGCTTTTTAAAAACATTTCACGTATAGGGCACACAAATGAAAAAAAATTTTAAATATTGGTAAACTGGATAAGATCTTTTTTAAGTTCAAGATAGGTAACTTTTTTTTTTCTGAGATGGAGCTTAGCTCCTGTTGCCCAGGCTGGAGTGCAATGGCACGATATTGGCTCGCTGCCAACCTCCCAAGATAGGCAACTCTTCATGAGAGTTATTACGGTGAAGTCATCAGTTTGTTCACTAGTTATGTGATTCCTACTGTACCTCTTGTCTTCTTGCCGTTTTCTAGCTGCCTCTTCCTTTTCCTTCTTTATTCTGAATTCTTCTTGTGCCTTCTGCTTTCTCAGCAACCACTCTTCATGTAATCTTTGCCTATCAGTATAATGATGTAATCAGATAAAGAAATGGGCATTAATCCACAAATACACACACACACACACACACACGATAGCAAAATGACATGTTTTGGGACTGATCTAAAAATCACTGAAAGCTATTTTCTATAAGGCCGTCAAGTGGGGGTAAGAGAACGAGAAGAGTAGAGCTTTCGGAAAAGCACCACGTGTAAGCAACTATCTTCCTAAAGGGTAATAACTTAAAATCCCTTCTACATTTCGTAAGTCTACATGGCTGTGACATATTTTACAGAAAAAAAAGGACACTATGACTTTCCCTCTAGACTGATCACAGTGATGTTTAGGTGTCAATAAAATGAGCAGCAAGTTTCAAAGCAGCATCTACCTTTTCACATTCAGAAAGCATTTCCCTTCCTATTCTATGCATTTATTTATATTTATTTATTTATTTTTGAGACAGAGTCTCGCTCTGTTGCCCACGTTGGAGTGCAGTGGCATGATCTAGGCTCCCCTGCAACCTCGGCCTCCTGAGTTCAGGTGATTCTCCTGCCCCCGGCTTCCCAAGGAGCTGGGATTACAGGTGCCAGCCATCACATCTGGCTAATTTTTACATTTTTAGTAGAGATGGGGTTTCACCATGTTGGCCAGGCTGGTCTCGAACTTCTGACCTCAAGTGATCCACCTGCCTCAGCCTCCCAAAATGCTAGGATTACAGATGTGAGCCACTGCACCTGGCCCTATTCTTAAAAGTAGCAATTCCATGATGGCAGCATGCTGAAAACCCGGCATCCTCTGCCATAAACCTCTGGACTACGACTCCACACAGTTAAGAGACTGCTGTGGTTTGCCTCCAAACACCTAAACTGCCAAAGAAGGAAAATAAAAGTACATTGTAATCATCTTTTTAAAAATAAAGCTACAGGTTTTAAGAAATGAAGTTATAAAATAAATTAGCAAGTGTCGGCCGGGTGCGGTGGCTCATGCCTGTAATCCCAGCACGTTGGGAGGCCAAGGCGGGTGTATCACGAGGTCAGGAGTTCAAGACCAGCCTGACCAAAATGGTGAAACCCCACCTCTACTAAATATACAAAAATTAGCCGGGTATAGTGGCACGTACCTGTAATCCCAACTACTCGGGCGGCTGAGGCAGAGAATTGGTTGAACCCAGGAGGCTGCAGTGAGCCAAGATCGCACCACTGCACTCCAGCCTGGGCGACAGAGCAAGGCTCCACCTCAATCAATTAATCAATCAACCAATCATCGAGTGTCAAGTCTACTTTTTAAATGACCAATTATAATGAGTGCTATTACCTTAAAGTGGCAAGTGGCTCAGACATCCAATATCATAAGTTTCTAATTTAAAGGGGCGGGTTAGATTTCCAAAGTCTACTTGCCAATTAGGTATTATAGAACCCCCAAATTCATTTTTCCACTGAATTTATGAAAGGGAAAGGAAATATGAGAAATTTTCCTGCATTACTTCAGCAGCATTAGGAGTTCAGCAAAGTTTTATGTCTAGTCTGGGGACCTAACCACGGTTTTAAATAAAATATATTACATTTCCAAATAAAGATTCCAGGAACACATCTTTTAACCATGGCAGAGGCTGCTACATTGCATATATCAGTGTTCCTATGCCATGTGTGAGGGTACCATATAGATGTTTCCATGTGCACAACTCTGATTTATTAATCTTTTGAGAAACATATAATTGTATATAACTAAACCAAATGGTATATAAATTGAGACCACAAAAAAGTAAAATGTTAAAACTGTAAAATTTAATAACTTGAATATACATCTGCTTTAAAATAGGACATAAAGCCATACAGTATTTTTACATAAATTTTCTTGCTTTTCAACAATAATGTAAATGGTATGCGACTCATAAAGAAATAAAGATCAAAGGAGCACAAAGATACATACATGTATGTGATTTAAAAGAAGCATTTCAAATAAATGGGAAAAAATTACTTTCTTATTTCATACCATATATATTGTCTTCATCATAACAGAATCTATAATAAAAACTAGAGCCATTACAGCACCTCCTATCTGCTGACACTGTGTTCAACATTATACATCCATCACCTCATTTAATCGTCACAATTCTGTGAGGCAGATACTATGATTGATTTTATCTCCATATTAAAGACAAGGAAATAGAAGCTTAGAGAGATTAAGAAATTTGAACACGGTCGGGCGCAGTGGCTCACGCCTGTAATCCCAGCACTTTGGGAGGCCAAGGTGGGCAGATCACAGGTCAGGAGTTCAAGACCAGCCTGGCCAAAATGGTGAAACCCCGTCTCTACTAAAAAAGAAAAAAAAAAAAAAAAGAAAGAAAGAAATTTGAACACAGCTAGTGAGCTGGGCCAGATCTGGAACTTGGGTCTGGCTGAATCTAATTCCATGTTCTTCTCAATCACTGCTGCTCTTTTATTTTCATATTTTTGGCATTTTGATAATTCCACCTATTTATGTGCTTAGGGAAACAAAAGGAATCAATTACAAGAAAAGAAGCAACATTTCCAGTGAAAGTACTAAACAGTTAAAGAATGCCTATAAAGTGTTTTCTCCTTTTAAGTGTACAGCTGAGTGGCGGTACTAAATACATTCAAACTAGTATGTGCCACATTTTCTTTAAAAACCAAAAACCACCCCATAAAAATATAAAGAGAAAAATTAGCAGAATATTTTCATCATCTTGGAATAGAGGAGATTTTTTCAGTCAGACACCAAGATCAGATATCATGATGAAAGTCAATGACATGAGAATCAAATCATGGTAAGAAATGCAGTAAGCCAAGTTAGGACTGATGATGACAAGTGAGTACACATCACACATATGACAAAGGATTAATATCCTTAATCAAGTAATAAAATTGCATACAAAACAAATTAAGAAGGCTGGGCAAGGTGGCTCACACCTGTAATCCCAGCACTTCGGGAAGCCGAGGCAGGTGGATCACGAGGTCAAGAGATCGAGACCATTCTGGTCAACACGGTGAAACCCTGTCTCTACCAAAAATACAAAAAAAATTAGCTGGGCGTGGTGGTGTGCGCCTGTAGTCCCAGCTACTCAGGAGGGTGAGGCAGGCGAATCGCTTGAACTGGGAGGCGGAGATTGCAGTGAGTCAAGATCGCACCACTGCACTCCAGCCTGGCAACAGAGCAATACCCTGTCTCAAAAACAAACAAAAAAAATATTTTTTAAAAAAATAACATGTATCCCAAAAGAGAAAGGTGTGAGACTTGAGCAATCTACAAATAGGCAATAAAACATATAAAGACACTCTACCTAATTCAGAAATGTGCATTTGAAACAATGAAATATAACTTTTCATTATAGAAGTTTTATAAATTGATAATGCCTAGTATGAGTGAAGGTATGGGGGAGATGGACCCCTATATTCACTGCCAGAAGGGCTGCAAACTGCAAACCAGGAAGTCCTTTCTACCTGGCCATCTACATTTTACATGGACTTATGCTTCGATTCCAACAATTTCATTTCTAGTCATTTTCCTAAGGAAATAATTGGACAATTACCGAGGATATATAAGCATGGATGTTTACTGCAACTTTTTTTTTTTTTTTTTTTTTTTTGAGACAGAGTCTCGCTCTGTCACCCAGGCTGGAATGCAGTGGTGCAACCTCGGCTAACTGCAACCTCTGCCCTGTGGGGGGAAACCCCTCTAGAGGAGAGGCAAGGGTCTGAAGCCTCAGCATGTTCTCATATAAACATAGAATTAGAAACAAATTAGAGATATAGTTATATAGTTATTCCTATATATATAATCATAATCACATAGCTATTCATATGTAATCATAAATATATACATCTATATAATCATACAATCTTTAATCTTACTAATAAGTCTCTAGGTCAAGAAGCATGGGACTGAAGTGGCATTGGAAAAGAGGTGACCCTAAGGCAAGATGCTCTAAGTCCTCTGTCACACCCGCTTAAGGGCTGTTGGGGGGATGCCTTGGCTGTGCGACAGTGTCAGCGCTGTGAAAGCACCGGCTGTTTAGCCAGCAAGGGAAGGAGATGTCCAAGATGGCCAAGACATCTCCTTCCTCCAGGGAGTGAGGAGAAAACTCCGCCTTCCAAGCTCTTGTGGTAAGCCTGACGGCTGTCAGGAAGGCCCACAGACATCCAGGGACTTAATTGTCTCTATGTGGTGCTGCGCTTCAGCGGTCATGTTCCATGTCTACTTTCAAGTTCTGCTTCTGCACCTGGTTCCTCTTTTCCTTAGAAGATAAGAATTAGTAATAGTAACATAAATCTTAGTGACCTTGTTATTTCTTGACAAGTATGAAAAAAGTACTGACACCTTGAGTTCTCTCCTCACCTTGGCATCTTCAATGTTTTGGCCCCTGTCTCCAAGGCATGTGATTTATCTGACCCTATCACTGACCACCATTACCTATCCTACCTACCCTTCCCCCTGCTTTGTACTCAATAAAAGTCAGAGTGTCCAGGCACTCGAGGTCACTGCCCGACTCTATGCTTTGGTTGGCAGTGGACCCCTGGGCCCAAACTCTGTTTTCTCTTCTTGGTGTCTTGTGTCTTTTATTTTCACAGTTTCTTATCTCCACACCTGTAGAGAGGGGCTCATGGGACCCTGTAGGGCTGGACCCTACACCACCCCCCAGGTTCAAGTGATTCTTCTGCCTCAGCCTCCTGAGTAGCAGGGATTACAGGTGTACACCACCATGCCTGGCTAATTTTTGTATTTTTAGTAGAGACGGGGTTTCACCATCTTGGCCAGGCTGATCTTGAACTCCTGACCTCATGATCCACCCGCCTCAGCCTCCCAAAGTGCTGGGATTACAGGCATGAGCCACTGCACCCAGCCGCTTACTGCAACTTTTTGCATATGAGTAAAAGACCAATATAACCTGAAAGTCTATCAGTAGAGAGCTATAATTTACGAATGAATAAACTATGACTAGCACATAAATTATGCTACATCTGTACAGTAGGTAGTGTATTGCCTTTTTTTTTTTTTTTTTTTTTTTTGAGACAGAGTCTCGCTCTGTAGCCCAGGCTGGAGTTCAGTGGCGCGATCTCGGCTCACTGCAACCTCTGCCTCCTGGGTCCCGGTTCAAGCAATTCTCCTGCCTCAGCCTCCCAAGAAGCTGGGATTAAGGCGTGCGCCACCATGCCCAACTAATTTTTGTATTTTTGTTAGAGATGGGGTTTCACCATGTTGGCCAGGCTGGTCTTGAACTCCTGACCTCCTTATCCACCTGCCTCAGCCTCCCAAAGTGCTGGGATTACAGGTGTGAGCCATCATACCCAGCCTTGTATTGCCATTGAAATAGTTAATTAGATCCCTGCATCAGGACTGAAATAAATGCACTATATATTTAGCAAGAGAGTAATTTATAGAAAAACATGTATAAATATCATCCCATTATAGAAAGACACATGTAAAGTACATTTATACTTCCTTTTTTCTTTCTTAACAGTGGCTATCTTTGGGTGTGTTGCAATTGTTAAAGCCCTTTCCCCTTTTACGTTTGTTAATTATTATTTTTTTTTCTGTTTCAAAAACTATTACAAATTAGCAAAAACAGTGAAAAGTACTTCCGTTAAAAAAAAAATAACATCTAGTTTTAGCCCATCAACTACAGATTTAAATAATTTATACAGGGTATTTTATAAGACCTATATTATACAAGATTTTATACAGAAGACTGGTACTGGTTGGTAAAGGCTGATAATATTCCAATAAAATAACTTCATTCACTTTAAGTGTTTCAATTATCGCTGACCTCTCTCTTTCCAATAGCTCTCTCTTCTTCAAGTTGTTGTTCTTCAATAAAAGTGTCCTCCTCCTCCTCCTTCTGTGAGAGTCCTAAAGGAATTTAAATGTTTTATTAAACTGAGCACTGCAAATTCTTGGTCAAAAATTCAGGAAAAAAATACATGTAATCTTTAATGTTTAAAATAACGGTAAAAATCTGTTTCTAAAACCTTCTAACAAGGTGGTCTCTAGTCACCCTTATTTGGTACAACTCAAGCATCAAAAAGGACAATAATGGTAGTGGATAGCACATTACATTTAACAATTAATCAATGGTTCCACAATTACACTTTAAAAGGAAATTAGCTGGGCGTGGTGGCAGGTGCCTGTAATCCCAGCTACTCTGGGAGGCTGAGGGAGGAGAATCACTTAAACCCAGGAGGCAGAGGTTGTAATGAACCAAGGTCATGCCACTGCACCCCAGCCTGGGCAACAAGAGCAAAACTCCATCTCAAAAAAAAAAAAAAAAAAAAAAAAAAAAGGTGGTGTGGGTGTGGAAAGGGACATCCATCTTTACAGAAGAATGGCAACTAAAAAATGTAGAAAAACAAGTGGATAAATCATCACTTTTGCAACCCCCACTGTAAAAATTTAGACAAAGATATTAAAAACATTGAATGAGGCCAGGTGTGGTGGCTCACACCTGTAATCCCAGCACTCTGGGAGGCTGAGGCGGGCGGGTCACCTGAGGTTGGGAGTTCAAGACCAGTCTGACCAACATGAAGGAACCCTGTCTCTACTAAAAACACAAAATTAGCTGGCATGGTGGCGCATGCCTGTAATCCCAGCTACTAGGGAGGCTGAGGCAAGAGAATCGCTTGAACCCAGGAGGCGGAGGTTGTGGTGAGCCCACACCATGCCATTGCACTCCAGCCTGAGCAACAACAGCAAAACTCCGTCTCAAAACACACACACACACACACACACACACACACACACATTGAATGAAAGCTTGCTGGGAAGAGGATATTTACACTATCTCAACATATCACCCCAGAAATGAGGACTAATTACAAAAGAAAAAAAATGCAGCTTTATAATGGAGCAATCTGAGTGGGTAACACTTTAACCACAGTTAGCATCACCGGGAATGCAACCACCTGACATGATAGGTCTCATGATGTATGCAATAAGAAGTTTACAACAGCTGCGCAGTAATCCTTTGTTCTAAAGAGTGTTGTCACCTGAAGTTCATCATGGGAAGATAGAATGATCCAGAATGCAGGGCATTCCACAAGATAACCGGCTTGAGTTTTTCAAAACAATCAATCCTGGTTTGGGGAAGTCTAAATATGGCCTGTATACCATACCATTGAATTACTGCTCATGTACTCAGGTGCAAGTTTGGCATTGTGGTTCTGTGAGAGAATGTCCTTATTTTTAGGAGTTGCAGGCTGAAGAATTTAGGGGTGAGATGCTGCTATCTGCAAATGCCATCCAAAAGGTTCAGAAAAAATGTTCTATATATATCTCTTTAAATAAAGAGAGAGATAAAGAAAAAAGAGAGAGAGAGAAATGAAAGAAAGGGAGGGAAGGAAGGAAGGCAGGCCGGCCGGCCGGCCTGGCAAATCTTGCTGAAGGATTCATGGATATTTATTGTGCTATTTTTTTCAACTTTCTGTAGATTAGAACATTTTCCAAATAAAAACATGAAAAAATAACTCTTAACAGAATAGACATTTACATCCTCTCCTACTCAAAATTTGGGGGAAAAAAATCAGTGAAAATGGAACAGAAATGGAAGATTGAAATGATCTTAAAGAAATGTAATAGATGTCAGGCTTAAAGAAACAAGAGTCTGTGTTTCTCACATGCGTTGAGTATAGTTCTAACTGAAGGCTCATCCAGTCCTAGATAATTACACTAATTTGTCTTAAGTAAGTAAACTTTATTATTTCAGCAACCAGAATTAAAATAGGCAACAAATGTAGAATAAGTTCTCAATCACATAAAATAATGTCTAATTGTTCAGAAAATTAGATGATCTAATGTACTTAAAGGGCCAAAGAACCTGGCACAGAGGATATGGCTGACTTACCTGCAGAGGTATGCCCATAGATTAGACAGGGCACAGACGCAGCTGACACTCACAAATATCTGTTGACTGACTCACTCAACTCCCATCGCCTCGAAACCAAGCTCATATACTCCACAGAAGTGATTGCTAACAGTTCTGGGTACAGCATTTTCCCTTGTACAATAAGATATATGCAATACATATAAATACAATACAGTTGACCCTTGAACAATATAGGTTTTAACAGCCTTGGTCTATTTAAATACAGATTTTTTTCAATAAACACACTGGAACATTTAGGGGAGATTTGCAACAATTTGAAAAAAAAGTAGCAGATAAGTGGCATAGCCTAGAAATACTGAAAAAATTTAGGAAAAAGGTATGTCATGAATACATAAAATAAATGTACATACTAGTCTATTTTATCATTTGCTACCATAAATACAAATCTATCATAAAAAGTTAATGCAGGGCTGAGCGCAGTGGCTCACGCCTGTAATCCCAGCACTTTGGGAGGCCGAGGCAGGCAGATCACCTGAGGTCAGGAGTTCGAGACCAACCTGGCCAACATGGTGAAACCCTGTCTCTACTAATAATACAAAAAAGTTAGCTGGATGTGGTGGCGCATGCCTGTAATCCCAGTTACTCGGAAGGCTGAAGCAGGAGAATTGCTTGAAGCGGGAGGCGGAGGTTGCAGTGAGCCAAGATTGTGCACTGCATTCCAGCCTAGGTGACAAGAGCAAAACTCTGTTGAAAGAAGAAATAAAATAAAACAAAATAAAGGAAAAGAAAAGGGGAAGGGGAAGGGAGAGGGAGGGGGAGGGAGGGAAGGGAAGGGGAGGGGAGGGAAGGGAAGGGAGAAGATCATTGAGGAGAAAGAATATCTGCATGAACAGGTTTGTTTTGTTTTGTTTTGTTTTGCTTTGTTTTGTTTTTGAGATGGAGTCTTGCTCTGTTGCCCAGGCTAAAGTGCAGTGGCACGATCTCGGCTCATTGCAACTTCTGCCTCCCGGGTTCAAGCAATTCTCCTGCCTCGGCCTCTCAAGTAGCTGGGATTACAGCTGCATACCACGACGCCTGGCTAATTTTTGTATTTTTAGTAGAGACGGTATTTCACCATGTTGGCCAGGCTGGTCTCAAATTCCCAACCTCATGATCCCACCTGCCTTGGCCGCCCAAAGTGCTGGGATTGCAGGTGTGAGCCACGGAGGCTGGCCTGAACAGGTTTTTAATGAAGATGAAAGTATTCTATTCTAGAAAAATGCCACAAAGGGACATTTATTAGTTAGGAAGAGAAGCAAGCAGCAGGATTTAAAACAAAAAGACAGGCTAACTCTACTGTGTCATGTAAACATAGCGGAGTTTATGATCAGGACTGCCCTTATCTATAAAGCTGCTAAGCCCCACCCCCAATCCTTGAAGGGAAAAAGATAAGCACCAGCTGCCTGTCCTTTGGTTGTACAACTAGAAGGCCTGGATAATGGAAATCCTTTTTCTGAATTGGTTCCACTGATGCTTTGTCCCTAAAGTCAGGACTTCCCAGTAAGGAACTGGCTTTTAAAATTCTTTTAATATTGGACAATGCCCCTGGCCACCCAGAACCCCATGAGTTCAACACTGAAGGTGTCAAAGTGGTCTACTTTCCCCCAAACACAATGTTTCTAATTCAGCCTCCAGACCAGGGGGTTGTATGAACCTCTAAAGCTCATTACGCATGGTACTCTATGGAAAGGACTGTCAATGCTATGGAAGAGAACCCTAACTGTGAGAGCATCAAGAAAGTCTATGAAGATTATACCCCTGAAGATGTTATTGTTGTTATAGAAAAAGCCATGAAAGGCCAGGTGCAGTGGCTCACGCCTGTAATCCCAGTACTTTGGGAGGCCAAGGCGGGCAGATCACGAGGTCAGGAGTTCGAGACCAGCCTAACCAACATGGTGAAACCCCATCTCTACTAAAAATACAAAATTAGCTGGGCGTGGTGGTGTGCACCTATAATCCCAGCTACTCAGGAGGCTGAGGCAGGAGAGTCGCTTGAACTCCTGGGAGGCAGAGGTTGCAGTGAGCTGAGATCATGTCACGGCACTCCAGCCTAGGGGACAAAGCAAGACTCCATCTCAAAAGAAAAAAAAGAAAAGAAAAAGCCATGAAAATCATCAAGCCCAAAACAAAGTCCTGCTGGAGAAAAAGCTGTGTCCAGATATTGTGCATGGCTTCACAGGACTTAAGACAGAGCCAATCAAGGAAATCGTGAAAGAGGTTGTGGATATTGTGGATACGGAAAAAAAAAGTGCAAGGGAGTTGGGGTGAAGGGTTTCAAGATATAAATCTTGGTGAAATTCAAGAGCTAACAGATACCACACCAGAGTAATTAACAAAAGTCCATTTGATGGGGATGAGTCCTCCAGTGCAAGGTGATGAGGAAGAAAACTTAGGAGAAGCAGTGCCAGAAAACAAATTGACACTAGACAATCTGGCAGAAATGCCAATCACTCAAGACTGCTTTTGACTTCTTTTATGGACCCGTCTAAACTGAAAACGAACGCATTAAAACTAAAGCAAATGGTGGAAGAATTGGTACTGTATAGAAACATTTTTAGAGAAATGAAAAAGTAAAAATGTCAGACAGAAATTATAATGTATTTCTGCAAAGTTACACCAAATGTGTTTACCCTCTTGCCTTCCCTTCCACCTCCTCTACCTCTTCTGCCTCTGTCACCCAAGACAGCAAGACCAACTCTTCTTCTTCCTCCTCAGCCTACTCAACATGAAGACAAGGAGAATGAAGACCTTTATGATGATCCACTTCCATTTAATGAGTGGTAAATATTTTCTCCTCCTCATGATTTTCTTAGTAACATTCTTTTCTCTAGCTTACTTTATTATAAGAATATGGTATATAATACATATATAACATACAAAGTATGTGTTATGGCCGGGCATGGTGGTTCACACCTGTAATCCCAGCAATTTGGGAGGCCGGGGCAGGCAGATCACAAGGTCAGGAGTTTGAGACCAGCCTGGGCAAGAGACAAGCCTGGCCAATATGGTAAAACCCTGTCTCTACTAAAAATAAAAAATAAAAAAAAATTAGCTGGGCATGGTGATGGGCGCCTGTAATCCCAGCTACTTGGGAGGCTGAGGCAGGAGAATTGCTTGAACCCAGGAGACGGAGGTTGCGGTGAGCCAAGATCATGCCATTGCACCCCAGCCTGGGGACAGAGCGAGACTCTGACTCAAAAAAAAAAAAGTATGCGTTAATCAACTGTTTATGTTATTGGTAAGGCTTACAGTCAACAATAGGCTCTTAATAGTTAAGTTTAGGGGGAGTGAAAAGTTATACACAAATTTTCAACTGTGCGGAGGGCCGTGGTTGGTGGGGGCGGGGGCGGTCAGTGTCCCTATCTCCCACATCGTTCAAGGAACAAATGTATATCCAATGGTATTCAGGTTGAGCACCCCAAATCCAAAAATTGAAAATACTCTCAGTGCCAACAATTCTCAAAGGAAATGTTCACTGGAGCATTTTGTTTTTTGGATTTTTGGATTTGAGATGCTCAACTGGTAAATATAATGCAAATATTTCAGATAAAGGGATACTCATCCTGTACATGTGACTATACACACAGAATCATGCTATAGTTTTGCAACTTGCTTTTAATATCTTAATTTCTGAAAAGGTAGCTTGTTTCAGGTTCTCTCAAGTAGAATTGGGTGCCAAAGAAACTATCTGTAATTAAGAGCCCACTATTCCAGAAACTTCTACCAATCATTTGCCAAGGCGCTCTCACCACAACACTCAACATTCTAGCCTTTTGGGTAATGTCTGCTCATCCAATGTGTGCTACAATAAACAGCAGTGTTCCTGGCCGGATGCAGTGGCTCCCACCTGTAATCCCAGCACTTTGAGAAGCCTAGGCAGGCGGATCACCTGAAGCAGAAGCTCGAGATCAGTCTGGCCAACACGGTGAAACCCTGTCTCTATAAAAGTACAAAAATTAGCCGGGCATGATGGCAGGTGCCTGTAATCCCAGTTACTTGGGAGGCTGTGGCAGAGAATCACTTGAACCTGGGAGGCGGAGGCTGCAGTGAGCCGAGATCATGCCATTGCACTCCAGCTTGGGCGAGAGCAAGACTCTGTCTCAAAAAAAAAAAAAGCAGTGTTCCATAGTCTACAGTATTCATGAAGTACCACTAGGCAAAGAATTGTGAGGTGGAGTGGGAAAAACTAGAAGCAGAAGTGCAGAGACAGGATATGCCTTGGATATGCCGTTAGTTACATAATCTTGACAGACCAGTGACCTGGATCCTTTAATGGACTAAACTACCATGGGACATGACTCGCCTGACTCTCCGCAGAGGCTCATTCTGAACACACTTTGCTAAGTAAAAAGGAAAAAAAAATCAAAACAATACAAATACCAGCTGTTACAGGATTTAGTGCCGGAAAAAAGAAGTTGTTTTTTCTTTTTAAAGTATATTAGAATAAAACAGGTTAAATGAACAAAGGAAAGTAGCTGAAAATTTCAGAGAGGGGGAGAGAGGAAGTAATAATAAGGGCCTCAATAACACCAACCTATCCTATTCTTCCTTTTATCCCTGATGCTTTGTTCCGCCTCTAGTGGATGAGTTTTCAACTAGTAAAAGAGAAATGCTAACACAGGTTGCAGGTAAACACACTGCTCCTTCCATTCTAAATATCCCAAGTACTAACACTAAAATAATTACTCGGGAACTCCAATAGTAAAGAAAACCTCTATGGCTATGTTTCTCAGGTCCTAAGAATCCTAGTTACTTTAGGCCATGATCTCTAGATTTCAAGAATTGTCTAGGATCAACAGACGCTGGAGAGAATGTGGAGAAATAGGAACACTTTTACACTGTTGGTGGGAGTGTGAATTGGTTCAACCATTGTGGAAGACGGTGTGGCGATTCCTCAAGGATCTAGAAACAGAAATTCCATTTGACCCAGCAATCCCATTACTGGGTATATAGCCAAAGGATTATAAATCGTTATATTATAAAGACACATGCACACGTATGTTCATTGCGGCACCGTTTACAATAGCAAAGACCTGGAACCAACCCAAATGCCCATCGATGATAGACTGGACAAGGAAAATATGGCACATATACACCATAGAATACTATGCAGCCATAAAAAACGATGAGTTTGTGTCCTTTGTAGGGACATGGATGAATCTGGAAACCATCATTCTCAGCAAACTGACACAAGAAGACAAAATCAAACACCGCATGTTCTCACTTCACAGGCAGGTGTTGAACAATGAGAACACATGGACACAGGGAGGGGAGCATCATACATGGGGGTCTGTTAGGGGGGACTAGGGAAGGGACAGCGTGGGGTGGGGAGGTTGGGGAGGGGATAACATGGGGAGAAATGCCAGATATAGGTGACAGGGGGGATATAGGCACCAAACCACCTTGCCACGTATGTACCTATGCAACAATCTGCATAATCTGCACATGTACCCCAGAACCTAAAGTACAATTAAAAAAAAAAGTCTAGGATAATTTAATAAGCATATTCTGGATAATGTGGGCGACAATCATTATAACCCAGTACTATTGTATGATTTCAGTGCTCCCATCTGCATTTATAACTACTACATAATTTTATAACTAAGTCCTAATTTTATTGCATTAAGCAGGCAGATTTACTACATAAATGTTAGGTTTTGCCACGTGAAGGTCAAATTTGCTGTACAAATAAAGGTTCTACAGTCATTTAATAGAAAAAGTGGTAAATAACCATGAGGCAACATTAGTAGAGACATTCCAAACTCTCATCAGTACCATATACATATTGTGAGGAGCATCAGCTTCACATCATCCCTAGCATTACATGATGCAGATTTAAATCTTATTGAATGTGTAATTTCATTTAGTTTTATAATTTATAAATGTATTTTTTGTTTTGTTTGTTTTTCTGAGACAAGAGCCTCACTCTGTTGTTGAGGCTGGAGTGCAGTGGCACGATCTCAGCTCACTGCAACCTCTGCCTCCCAGGTTCAAGTGATTCTCTTGCCTCAGCCTCCCAAGTAGCTAGGATTACAGGCACCTACCAGCAAGCCCAGCTAATTTTGTATTTTCAGTTGAGATGAGGTTTCACCATGTTGGCCAGGCTGAGCCTCGAACCCCTGACCTCAGGTGATCTGCCTGCCTTAGCTTCCCAAAGTATTGGGATTACAGGCGTGAGCCACCATGCACTGGGCCCATATATCTGTTATCTAGTCAAATAAGAGCTTCAGGCCAGGTGTGATGGCTCGTGCCTATAATCCCAGCACTTTGGGAGGCCGAGGCAGAAGGATCGCTTGAGGTCAGGAGTTTGAGAACAGCCCAGGCAACATAGTGAAATCCCGTCTCTACAAAAATTTTAAATATTAGCCAGGTGGGCCGGGCGCAGTGGCTCACACATGTCATCCCAACACTTTGGGAGGCTGAGGTGGGTGGATAACCTAAGGTCAGGAGTTCGAGACCAGCCTAGCCAACATGGTGAAACCCCATGTCTACTAAAAATACAAAAATTAGCCGGGTGTGGTGACGCACACCTGTAATCCCAGCTACTTAGGAGGCTGTGGCAGGAGAACTGCTTGAACCTGGGAGACTGAGGCTGCAGTGAACCGAGATAGCACCACTGCACTTCAGTCTGGGCAACAGAGCAAGACTCTGTCTCAAAAAAAAAAAAAAAAGAAAGAAAGAAAAAGAAATTAGCCAGATGTGGTGGTGAATGCCTGTAGTCCCAGCTACTAGAGAGGCTGAGGTGGGAGGACTGCTTGAACCTGGGAGGTGGAGGCTGCAGTGAGCTGTAGTTGTGCCACTGCACTTCCCTCCTGGACAACAGTACAAGACCCTGTTTTAAAAATAAATAAATGAGCTTCATAACTATTATGTTGATATATATTTGAATAACATAATGATTTGGGTAAACAAAGGGTCTTATTATTAGTCAAGTTTGAAAAAAACTTGCAAAACCTCTAATTAATACCTTCGACTCCTGCTGGTTTTACGAATAAAAATATTCACCGAATATTTGAGGTGCTGGTCTTGAACCCCTGACCTCAGGTGATCCGCCTACCTTGGCTTCCCAAAGTGCTGAGATTACAGGCGTGAGCCACCCTGTGCCCAGCCCATATATTGTTTTATAGTCAAATAAGAATTTCGGGCCAGACATGGTAGCTCATGCCTATAATCCCAGCACTTTGGGAGGCTGAGGTGGAGAGGATCACTTGAAACCAGGGGGTGTTGCAAGGACTCTGCTCGCTGCTGTAATTCATGATGCTTGCAACTACAATGTTAGACACTTTATAAATAGTTACACATAATCAGTGGGTGATGATTGCGCCAACACTTCTTCCCGCCTTAGTATGTTAACATTGTTTCCAACATGTGTTTGTAAAATAACTACTTGGGAGGTAGTAGTCACAGCTATTTTTCCTCCAATGCAGTATTTGACTTCCTTCTGACACTGGGGCTTCAAGTTACGGCTGGAGTGGACAGAGCAATTTCACAACACAGAAAACAGAATAAAGGGTCCGTTACCTAAGTCTCTCAGTCGAGCAAGTTCCTGCCGACGTTTCTTTCGTTTCTCCTTCTTCAGGGCGGCCCTGTACTTTTGTGGCTGCAAGATATTAAAACAGACACACAACAATCAGCGGCTACACTGCAGCGCTGCCCGAGCTTCCCGCTCCTCCGAGTCCAATGAAGAGGAAATCGTTGGGGTGCTGAGGAGAGAAATATTGCTTCCTGTATTTTAATTACAGAAAGGCAGTCTATTGTTGGTTCTTCTCATCCTCCCACTCCCAGGCGGTCTCCTCCATCCGCCACCTGATCCCCCTCCTCGCTTGCCTGAGCCTACGATCAGCCCAGTGGACGCTCCGGGGAGGGCCTAGGGGAGTGACCGGAAGGAATCGAGCTGCTCACGGGTGGGCTCACTTGGCTTGGCCCTGCTTCCTTTCTTTCCTGCTACCACATTCTCCATGGCCACGGTCGGCCCGCTCACCTGCTCATCTCCTCGTCCAGAGCTTACCTTTGGTTTCTCTGGAAACGTCATCTTCTCGGGCGCAGCCAGTCTTGGCGGCTCCGCCCCGCCCCTCCAGGAAAGGGCAGGCCTAAGAGCTGTGAAAGGCACGCGCAGGCGCGGGCGCCGGGTGACCTCCCTTGCACGAGACCAGAAACGGAAAGGTGGAGGTATCTTTCGGCAGCTCGTCTTCCAAAACGCTGCTCAAATCTATACCTCCTTCCCGCAAAAATCCTGGGGGGGGTTTACCCCGCCCTGAAAGTAAGTGTCGCTTCAGCGCTTACCAGTGATTTATCACTGTCTCCCCTCCTCGCCCTAGCAGGACGTGTTGTAGCCAGAGGTTAAAGTCACACACTCCCACTTTCTCAGCATCCACTCTGAAGTCACATCCACGAGAGAGCCGCTCGCCAGGCTTCATTTCCAACTTTAGGTTCCACGTCCTCCGTCTATCCAGCTATGAGCGCCTAGGTAAAGCTCCAGACCACTCCCTGCCAGTCACACCTGTTGGGGCCCCAGAGCAAACCTAATTCCCGGGCTCGCGAAGCTGTTGCCCCTGCGCCTGAGGAGTTTACAATCGAAGGGCAGAGAGAACCAATACGTAATCTGATGCAGGCAAAGATGAAGTTTACCTAACATAGTCCACCTAGGGATTCAGGGAGAGCTTTTTCTTTCTTTTCCCAGTATCACGTGTGACTGGATTGCATGTCAGGGAGAGCTTTCTGATGCTAAGAGTGAGTTTAGGGCCAAGCGGTAGTGGCTCACACCTGTAATCCCAGCACTTTGGGAGGCCGAACAGGCGGATCACCTGAGGTCGGGAGTCGAGACCAGGCTGACCAACATGGAGAAACCCCGTCTCTACTAAAAATACAAAATTTGCTGGGTGTGATGGCTTATGCCTGTAATCCCAGCTACTCGGGAGGCTGAGGCAGGAGAATTGCTTGAACCCGGGAGGCAGAGGTGGGCAGTGAGCCAAGATCACGCCATTGCACTCCAGCTAGGGCAACAAAGCGAGACTCCGTCTCAAAAAAAAAAAAAAAAAAAAAAAAAAAAAAGAGTTGAGTTTGGAAGGAGAGATGCCCCTACCAGATGGAGAAGGGTGGGAATGCAGTTAAGCCAGATCAGAATAAGCAAAGGCACTGAGAGGTGAAACTTGGAATGTGCTGGGAACAGCAGAGACTTTGGCAATGAATTTATTTGTTCGTTTCTTATATAATAGAGACAGGGTCTTGCTCTTTCACCGAGGCTGGCATGCATGGCGCAATCACGACTCACTGCAGTTTTGACCTCCCGAAGGTCAAGCAATCCTTCAGCCTTCCGAGTAGCCGGGAATACGGGCTTAAGCCACCATGCCCGCCCAGCGATCCAATTTAAAGTGCAATTCGAGAGTATCAAGGAATGAGTTGTGGGAGGCCTAGGTTAAGGAGGAGGGCCTGGTGTGCCGTGTTAAGACACTCTGTTTACATTCTGTAGACACAACAGTGAACCGTTTTGCAATATAAAAGATTAAAAGATAAAGCTAGAATGTCACAATAATCTAAGTGAAAGCTGATGAGGAATTAAACTGGAGCAATGAGAGTAGGATTAGAAACTAAAAATTATCCCAACTGATAATCAGATTTTAATGTACACATACAAGGCCAAGCAAAAAATGTTCCTCACAAGGATACATTTACAGCTGTAAAATGACTAACAACCTCCATCTGTGTGATGGAAGTGAATGAGTAGCTTCCTTGGCTAGGTTTTTCCGTTCTCCTCCAAATTAAGTTGCTGAGATACCCAATTACTAGACTCTGCCCTGCTTCCTCTAATCTCTCCTTAGAATTACTCAACTGAAGCCCAAACTCTGCAAGAGCCTCACCCTAATCCCTCTTATACTGACACACTTGGGGCAACACATGTTCCCTTCACCTCCAAGTTGACCTTGTCTAGCTCAGTGCATTGGTTGGTTCTGATCTTGAGTAAATTCCTTGATGTCGCCAGGCACAGTGGCTCACACCTGTAATCCCATCACTTTGGGAGGCTGAAGCGGGCAGATCACGAGGTCAGGAGATCAAGACCATCCTGGCTAACACAGTGAAACCCCGTCTCTACTAAAAATACAAAAATTAGCCAGGTGTGGTGGCGCACACCTATAGTCCCAGCTACTCGGGAGGCTGAGGCAGGAGAATTGCTTGAACCTGGGAGGTGGAAGGTTGCAATGGGCTGAGATGGTGCCACTGCACTCCAGCCTGGGCGAGGGTGAGACTCTGTCTCAAAAAAAATTTTTTTTTCTTAATGTCTATTCCTGTTTCTCATTTGTCTAAAGATAAAAATAGTAATAATAGTTCCCATCTTATAAGGCTTTATTATGAAAGCTGAGTAAGATAACCCATGCTATATGCTGATACAGTGCCTGGCAATAGTGGATGTCTCCAAAACTTCAGCTGTTACATCATCATCACCATCATCATTATCATTAGTGTGAAAACTTCCTTACCCCCTCAAGAGGGGTGAGGCACTATATGCATTTCCAGCACAAGTATTCCACCTTTTATAACATCTATCATGGTTTAGTACACATCGTCACCTTTACCTGTTTCTTGACTAAATCTTAAACTAAACTCTCTGTGTGGAGATTTGGCAGTTGTATCCCCCAAACTAGAGTGCCGTGGATGGCACAGAATGTTGTAGCTATGAAAGTCACAAATTTTGCCCCTGTGATCAGAACTTATGCTGAGAATTGCTGCCCATTCTGAAAGCATCAGTGTTTGAGTTGTTGTAACATTTCTTATGAATCACGACCAGACTTTCACTTCAGAACAATAAGTAACAATATCTTCTAAGAAATCTCAGCTCACTGCAACCTCCGCCTCCCAGGCTCAAGTGATTCTTCTGCCTCAGCCTCCCGAGTAGCTGGAGATTACAGGCGCACGCCACCACGCCCGGCTAATTTTTGTAGTTTTTAGTAGAAATGGGATTTCACCATGTTGGCCAGGTGTTGGTCTCGAAATCCCGACCTCAGGTAATCCGCCTGCCTTGGCTTCCCAAAGTGCTGGGATTATAAGCATGAGTCACGGTGCCTAGCCGTAGATATTTAATGAGTTAGAAATGAATGTAAATTTCCTTTTATAGGAGTTAGACATTTATTTTAACAATTAACCACTGAATTCATTTTCAGAAATAGGCTTGAATTGCTTGTTAATTTCATTACAGAAGTAACTCTAAAAGCCAATTCCACTTCCAAACTATAATTACCATCATTTGAATTTAATAGAGAAAGACATCTTCCAAGACTTCTTTGGGTGGATACCTGGTTTTAGAATAGACAACTTTACCCTAACCCATGTGCAAGACAGTTCTCCAGGTGGCCTTGGACTGACCCAGTTCTTTCCTTTTCCTTGCTTGTAGTTCTTAAGAATAACTGTAGAATGCACTGGGAATGCAATATCCTGATATGGAGGAACTGCCTGAAACAGTTTGCCGTTGTTCTTGACCCTCTTAGGGAATGTAACATCTTGAGGTAGGGAGGAACTGTTCAAGTCAGCCAGGTTGTGTTCCACTCTCCCCTAGAAGCAGGATGTCCTTTAAAGCTTTGCCCAATGAGTTATGTGGTCCCTATGGCATATAACCCAAGGCAGGGTGCCTTTTGGGGTCTGTCAGCTGTGGTGCAAGTCGGGCAGGTACAGTCAAGACTCCAGGCCGGGCGTGGTGGCTCATGCCTATAATCTCAGCACTTTGGGAGGCCAAGGCAGGCGGATCACCTGAGGTCAGGAGTTCAAGGCCAGCCTGGCCAACATGGTGAAACCCTGTCTTTAAAAAAAAAAGACTCCATCAGCCCCGCCCTGGGCAGCTTTCTAGAGCCCTGGGGGGAGCTGGCTCACAATGCAGCCAGGGCCTCTTTTGTCCCTTGCTTCCTGTCTGTAAGTAATAAATACGCTTCATGTAATTTATTGGGTATGAGTGTGTTCTGTCACACTGGACTCAGACAGGTTGGTAACCAGTGTACACTGAACCTGCTTGGCACCATTTAGCCCTGGGAAAGGAGAAAGGTGGTCACAGCCTGCCCTATATGGTGATATCAGCAGACTGTACACTGTACTTGTTCAACAGAAAGAGGCGCACTGAGGAGGATCGGCCGCCTCTTCGCATTGTTGCTTCTTTAGTACCTCTATGAGTTTTTAGTCACTTTCTAATCTACAAGTTAAAGGATAGCTCATTAATTTTACAGACATATACATATACCGAAACAATAGGAAGCAAGTCTTTCAACAACCACTAATATCGTAAAGAAAGGGTTTTATTGATCTAGTATTATTTAATGAAAATGAACAGCAATTTTTAATACAAGCTTATTTTCCAAGACCTTTGACAGCCCTTAGGCCCATCTTCCACCTTCATGTCTAGGAAAGTACAAGCAAAACACTTTTGAGGACATAAAAACACAAGTTTCTTGTTAAGGTGTATCAGTAGCCAGGGAAATCTGCTGTGCCCCTTTGAGGGTCATCTGACTAAGGCATGGAAACCGAAAGTTGCCTCAAGCCAGTTTCTATCACCAGCTGCAGGGAAGGTGGCCATGCAAGCCAGGACACCGTCAAAGTGAAAAAGAGTGTGATTAATAATCACACCGGAACATCAGGTATAAGATGCAAGGAGGGCAAGTCAGGCATTCTGTACATTACTTCTCCCTTCAATTTGGAGAACTCACTGCAATAGGGTTTTGTACTGATCGTTTCACAAGGCAGTTAGGAGGAAAGCCTGTGTGCTCTGGAAAATGCATATCTTGTGTGTTTAACCTTTTAAAGGTAACTATACTTTGAAACAGATGAACTGCAGAAACGTTAACAAAGATTTCATTTTATACCATGTTTACCTTTTTAAGAATCTTATGCGTTTCCTAGGGCATACATGCAAAAGCCTTCACATTTCCCCCTTTTTAAAAGAGATATTTCTCAAACTTATATGTGCAACTCCAGCCCTATCTTTTTTCTCTACAAAATTAATTTTTTACTTTTACCATAGTAAAATACAAATATAAAAATGACCATCTTAATTTTTTTTTAAATACACCATCTTAATCATGTTAAGTTACAGTTCAGTAGTGTTAAGTATAATCACACTGCTTTGCAATAGATCTCTAGAATTCTTGCAACCCAAGCTCTGTACCCACTAAATACAAACTCGCCCTCTCCCCTTCCCCTGGCCCTTGGTAACCACCTTTCTACTTTCTATTATATGATTTTGACTACTTTGGATACTTCACATGGAGGAATCATACAGTATGTGTTCTTTTGTGACTGGCGTATTTCACTTGACATAATGCCTTCAAGGTTCATCCACATTGTACGTTTGACAGTGTTTCCTTCTTTTTAAAAGCTGAATAATACTCTGTTCAACGTATATACCACATTTTCTTTATCCATTCATCTGTTGATGGACATTTGGGATGCTTCCAGAACCTCTTGGCTATTGTGAATAATCCTGCTATGAACATGGATGTACAAATATCTCTTTGAGATCCCACTTTGGTGGTAATTCTTATGGTAATTCTGTTTTCAGTTCTTTGAGAAACCTGTGTACTGTTTTCCATGATGTCTGCACCATTTACGTTACCACCAACAGTGCACAAGAGATTCAACTTCTCTGCATCCTCCCAACACTTGTTATTGTTTTATTCTTCTGATAGTGGCCATGATGGTGGGCATGAGATGATATCTCATTGTGGTTTTGATTTGTGTTTCCCTAATAATTAGCAATGTTGAGTATCTTTTCATGTTCTCATTGCCCATTTGTATATCTTCTTTGGAGAAATGTCTATGCAAGTCCTTTGCCCATTTTTTAAAATTGAGTTATTTGGTTTTCTTGTTGTTGAATTATAGAAGTCTCCTCATATATTCTGGATTTGGGCTCCTTATAAGATATATGATTTGCAATTATTTTCTCTCACTCTAGAGCTTGCCTTTTCACTTTGTTGATTGCTTCCTTTGACACACAGAACGTTTTAAGTCTGACGTCGTCCCATTTCCTTCCTAACCATCTTTAAGCGTACAGTTCAGTAGTGTTAAGTATATTCATCCAACCCTATCTTGCCGACCAGATGACTAACATATTAATGAAAGAAATACTACCAGTTTTTGATGCAACCCTGAGTCTGAACATAGGCTTAGAGGCATTTGGAAACATTCCAAGATATTTATAAGCAACAGCAACAGGGGCATCTAGATTTTAGCCTATCTGACAAGTTTCTCTCCCTACGACCATAACAAAAGTCTTCTAAACTACTGTATAAACTGAGAGATTGAAGTTGATCACTTGCCTTGCAAAGAACCTTGACTAATGAGTAAATAAAGTTCAGACAGTTGTAAAGTTTAGAACAGGATACCTTTTTTACTGTAGAAAAGATTATCATTATATACTATGTCACAGTGTGCAAATAATACAAAATAATATTATAAACTTATAGGCTATGAGATTACCAGACCTTTGAAAAATATTTCTGTAAATGTACAATGAAAGAATTCTAAGTTCTAGGCACTTTAAGCATTTTCTTTTTTCTTTCATTTCTTTTTTATTAGACATGATGGAGTCTCACTCTGTTGCCTAGGCCAGAGTGCATAGTACGATCTTGGCTCACTGTAACTTCTGCCTCCTGGGTTCAAGCGATTCTCCAGCCTCAGCTCCCTGAGTAGCTGGAATTACAGGTGTCTACCACCATGCCCAGCTAATTTTTGTATTTTTAGTAGAGACAGTGTTTCATCATGTTGGCCAGGCTGGTCTTGAACTCCTGACCTCAAGTAATCCACCCGCCTCATCCTTCCAAAGTGCTGGGATTACAGGCGTGAGCCACCGCACCTGGCCAAGCATTTTCTTTAAAATGTTCTGCATGTATTTTCTATGATCAGACCTTTAAGTAAAATATCTGATCTTCAGAAGTGCAAAGGTATTTCTGGATATAGGAAAAGTCCTTGTTTTTCTACATCATAAATTGATAGTAAGTAAATGTATCATGTCCTTATAACATTTAAAGACTGGGGCAAATATACTCATTGAGAAGCCCTTATGAAAGAATACACATTCATGTTATGAAATAAAATACACCTAAACCATGGCCAATGTTTCAGCCAGGAAGTACCAGTCTGGGCCCACAGGCTGTTTCTGAAAGGCCTGAGTTCTGGTCAGTGTCTATGCCTTACCACTTGTTAAAAATTTTTATTATAATCCCTACGTATAGCACTATAGAACCACTAATGGATAAACATAAAAAGATAGTTCAAAAATGTAGATATAAAAAGATATTACAAGCAGGGTCAGGTGGCCAGCACCTGTAGCCCCAGCTACTCCAGAGGCTAAGGCAGCAGGACTGCTTGAGCCTAGGAGTTCAAGGCTGTGCAGTGAGCTGTCATTGGGCCACTGCATTCTAGCCTGGGCAACAGAGCGAGACCTAGTCTCCTAAAGAAAAAAAAGGCATTACAATTACCAACAGGTAGCTGTAAGAGAAACTTGTGTCTCTTGCTGGTACCGAATAGCTTTGCTCAAAGACTGATGAGGCACTTGCATGCTAAGAAATGCACGTCTGTAAATATTATCAAATGCAGGCATTTAGAACAGTCTAGTTAACAATTTTTAGTAAGCTAGTATATATTAAAGCAAAGGCAAAATACTGCCTAGATATGGACGTTTTAGGGGGTTGCTTGGCTGGTCGCCGGCTTGGGTTTCGCTTGTACATTCAGCACATAATCGTGCTGGAAGGATGAACGGACAGTGCGATTCATCAGTGGCTGAAGGGGGCGGGGAGTTGCCCCACCATTCTTTTCTCCTTCTCCCCTCAGAAGTGAAAGCAGGGCCCGAAATTGCTCAAGCTAGAAATAGAAACAGAAAGCATGAATAATTTCATTAGAAAACCCGCTTTACCTCGTGAATAAATTACTTTCGTTTTTACAGTTCTGAAGCATTTGTCTCAAATTAGATACAGAAGGAGAAGTTATTTCTGGGTAAGAATGCCTTCATTACTTGACAGGGAATAAAATGCCCAGTGGTGGTGATGATCCTGATGGTGGTCCTGTGGGGGAGGAGAGCAGCAGGAGGTGGTGAAACCAGGAGGGCACTTGGGATCCAGAGACCTGGGGCAAAGGCCCTGTCCCTACATATTATCCATTTACCAAGGATGAGTTCATTCATCTCTTTCATTCTCAAGAACCTCCTTTCAAATGAGCAAAATAGCCAGCTTACAGAATGAGAAAGGAAAGGCCTGTTGCATATACTAAAAACACCAAAAATAAGTGGGTTTAAAAAAAAATTTAACTGACTCATTAACATAAAACATGTATTATTGATTGCTCACAGCACCTGGGTAGTGTGGGCAAAGCAATGCATATTGATGTCTTTTTTTTTTTAAGACAGAGTCTTACTCTGTCACCCAGGCTGGAGTGCAGTGGTGTGATCATGGTTCACCGTAGCCTCAACCTCTGGGACTCAAGTGATTTCCCACTTCAGTCTCCCGGGTAGCTGGGATTATAGGTACATGCCGCCATACCCAGCTAATTTTTTAATTTTTTGTAAAGACAGGGTCTCGCTATGTTGCCCAGGTTGGTCTTGAACTCCTGGCCTCAAGTGATCCTCCCACCTAGGTCTCCCAAAGTGCTGAGATTACAGGCATCAGCTACCACACCAGGATGCATGTAAGTGTCTTAACTGCAGACGGAATGCTCTGTGCTTGTGCTGTCCAACAGAACTTTCTGCAATGACGCAAATGTCCTCTGCATTGTCCATTACGGTAGTCACAAGCCACATATGGCTACCGGGCACTAGAAATGTGGCCAGTGCAACTGAGGAGCTGAAATTTACATTTAATGTACTTATATCTAAATGTAAATGGTTACATGTGTCCAGTGGCTATAATATTAGACAGTAGAGCTCAATGCAAAAGGAGCAACCCAGAATATCAACGGCTTGTTCTGTGATATGGTAGCAGTATCAACCAGTAGTCTCTTGGTTTCAGACCCAACTGTGTTATGAAATATTTTACTTAGGCCAGGCGTAGTGGCTCATGCCTGTAATCCCAGCACTTTGGGAGGCCGAGGCGGGCGGATCACCTGAGGTCAGGAGTTTGAGACCAGCCTGACCAACATAGTGAAACCCATCTCTACTAAAAATACAAAATTAGCTGGATATGGTGGCGCATGCCTGTAATCCCAGCTACTGAGCCCTGGAGGCAGAGGTTGCAGTAAGCTGAGATCACGCCATTGGACTCCAGCCTGGGAAACAAAAGTGAAACTGGGGGGGGGCGAGGGTAGCCGTGGGAGAAAGAAATACTTTACTTCAGGCCTGCAGGAAAATCCATTCACTACATTCCCCCCTCATTCAATCTGCCTCATTGTAACAACTGAGAATACAGCCTGGGGCACAGTAGACAAGCAAGTGAAGGGTCATTTGCAACAAAGACTTCAAGCCAAGTAGAGCTGAAGAGGCAGAACTAGGACTGAAAGCAAGCAATGCACATATCACACAGAGGCTGTACTTGGCAAACTACACATAAGCTCTCACTAATTAGGAAGCTATACAAGTAGTTAATGTTTCTTTTTATTCAGCTAATTGCAGAATATTAAAAATAGCCTAAATATCAAAGATAAATGATATCTGATCTATGAAATGAACTAGTATATAGTCCTTAAAAATAATACTGAATTGTACAAATGTCCAATGTGAAAAGAAAAAAAAAAATAATAATACTGAAGATGTTCATTCTCTATAAAACGTTCCATGCATCGAGTGAAAAGAGCAGCAAAATGGTATGTACAAGAACGATTCCATTTTCATACAAAAACTGTGTGTGTGTGTGTGTGTGTGTGTGTGTGTGTGTGTGTGTGTGTGTATGACCAGAAGGATTCATGTGCATCTGGATAGACAGGAGACCAGAATGTGTGTGTGTGTGTGTGTGTGCGTGTATGACCAGAAGGATTCATGTGCATCTGGATAGACAGGAGACCAGAATGATTTCCCCAAACAATCATAGTGGTAAAATTATAGGCATCTAGGATAATATTATAGATGACAGGTAGCATTGTTTTCCTTACTACATTTTCTGTGTTAAGTTTCATATTAAATTACATTCTGGAAGTAGCCAATACAGTTAGACCAGAAAATAAAAAATAAAATTTGAGATTATGTAATTGAAAAATAAATTTTAAAGTTTTGTTGAAATTTTATTTACAAAGTCCTCACATGGGCCACTGACCCTGTGATGTATTTACTTTATTTATTTTTCCATGTTATGTTCATTTGTTTTTCTAGAAGGAATATAAGTCGAGGAAATGTGTCAATGTTTTAATCCAAAGAATAGAAACAGACTAAATGTATAGGCCACAAAGCCTACACATTTGCAAGTATAAAAGGATTTTCCTGTGCTTATCCTAGTACTTTTATAGTGATAGTTTTTGCTTGTAATATATCTGGAATGTACTCTTGTATAAGGTCTGAATGGTGGATCCAATTTTTACCCCCAAATGTCTGCTCAATTTTTCTTCAACAGCATTTACTGAATACTCTATCTTTCCTGCCTACTGAGTTGAGATGCTATATTTATCAAATTTATTTGGACATATTTCTGAAATTATTATTTTCTTCCTGTGATGGTTAATTTTATGTATCAACTTGATTGGGCCATGGAATACACAGACAGGTTAAATACTATGTCTATGTATGTCTATGAAGGCATTTCTGGAGGAGATTAGGATTTGAATGGGTGGACTGAGTAAAGTAAATGGCCCTCCCCAAGTGGATGGGAATAATCTAATATACTGAGGGGCTGAATAGAATAAAAAGGCAGAGGAAGGTTGAATTTGCTCTGAATACTTGAGCTGGAAAAATCAATCATCTCCTACCTTTGGAGCTCCTGGTTCTCAGGCTTTCAGACCAAGATAGAAATCTACATTATGAGCTCTCCAGCTCTCAGGCCTTTGAACTACACCACTGTCTTTTCTGGGTCTCCAGCTTGCAGATGGCAGATTGTAAGACTTCTTAGTCTCCATAATCACAAGGCCAATACCTTATGATAAAACTTTTTCTTTATCTTTATCTAACTTTTCCTTTATTTATCTTTGTAGGGTTATAGGGTTAGGTTATTTAACCTTTATAGGATTATTTAACCTTTATAGGGTTATTTATCTAACTTTAACATTTTCTTTTTTTTTTTTAAATCTTTATCTATATCTGATACGGTTTGGCCCTGTGTCCCTACCCAAATCTCATGTCAAATTGTAATCCCCTCCACCCCATGTCAGGGGAGGGGCCTGGTGGGAGGTGATTGGATCGTGGGGGTGGACTTCCTCCTTACTGTTCTTGTGATAGTGAAAGTTCTCACAAGATCTGATGGTTTAAAAGTGTGTGGCACTTCCCCCATCTCTCCCTCTCTCTCCTGCCACCATGTGAAGAAGGTCCTTGCTTCCCTTTGCCTTTTGCCATGATTTTAAGTTTCCTGAGGCCTCCCAGTCATGCTTCCTATTAAGCCTGTGGAACTACGAGTCAATTAAACCTCCTTTCTTCATAAATTCCCCAGTTTCAGGTAGTTTTTTATAGCAGTGTGAAAATGGACTAATACACTATCCTATTGGTTCTGTTTCTCTGGAGAACTCTAACCAATATACTTCCCTTGATTGATCTCTTATCCATGTGCCAGTAACATGCTATTTAATTATTGAGGTTTTATAACCTTGTGAGTCTAATCATCCCTTATTTCCTTTCTAGGATTTTCCCTGGCTATTTATGTGTTTGTCTTTATTCATGAGTTTAGAAATAGCATATCGATTTAAAATTCCTATTAGTATATTTACTGGAAACACATTAAACTTATGGTGAATAAACAATTCATGGAGAATGACAAATTAGGTTGTCATTTATGACAAAAAAGGTGTCTTTATGATGTCTTTTGATCCTGTAATGTGTTAACTTTATTAATTCAAGACTTCTTTGTATCCTCCAGGAACATTTTAAGTTTTTTTAATTAACTTTCCTTGTTGAAATTAATATTGTACTCCACTGATTACTGAATTATCTCTGATTTTTGTAGTAGTTTTTTATTGTTTCTCTCATTTATTTTTTTATTTTCTGGTCTAACTGTACTGGCTACTTCCAGAATGTAATTTAATATAAAACTTAATATGGTAATAATCCTTTCCATATAAAACCTACTATTTACTTTTGAACTGAGATCAATCTCTTTTTATTAAGATAGGAAAGTCTCTATTCAGCTCTGTTTTATTAAAAATTTTCAAAAACTGAATGGCGATTTTTACAAATGTCTTCTTAACTTCCCTGGAAATGATAATATGATTTTTCTCTTTAGATCCACTGATAGAATGAATTATATTAATATCATTCTTAAAAATGAACCATTCTTGTATTACTGGAATAAAAGCTACTTGGACAAAGTATATATTTCTTCAGATGTACTGCTGGATTCTGTTTCTAATATTTTCTTTTAAGCTTTTTTTAAAATATATTCTTCGGGGGGGGGGGTCCAATCTTGGTGAGTGTTGGTATCAGTTATGCTGGCTTCATAAAAAGAATTTGGAAGCTTTTGTTCTTATGAAAATGCTTTGTAATCAATAAAAATCCCATAAAGCAAGTATGAGCAAATATTATTGTAGTTTAGTTATATATTATACAGGATTTTGAGTATTTGCATAGTAACTACTTATACTTAGTTTCTAAGGGAAAAATAAATCCAAATTCACAAAACTGACTTAAATTAAAGTTTCTAGACAAACATTGTTGGATTCTGTATTTATCCTGAGATTCTACAGTAGAACTCCCTTAAGGATTTTAAAGAGTTTTGAACACATTTATTTCCAGCCTTCATTCTTCCCTTTAAAAGAGTCTTGATTTTGTACAGAGTTTAACATTTATATATAAAATACAAAAGGCATAAGAAGACATATGTAATTGTCAAATATAGATGTAAAAACTTATGTTCTTCTGTGTTTTAACTCTTCTCTCTAGTTAATTTGAAACATCCTCAAATTCATATCCAAACTGAGACAAGACATTGGTACACTTTAATAAAAATGTATAAGCATTACAGGATGTTAAAACTGATGCCACAGTCTGAACCCAGCCTTGTTTTAAATGGGCAAAGATTTCCTTAGATTGAAATTGTAGAGAGAACGTACCTGATCATGATCAACCTCTACTGGCTGCTTCTTAATGATCCAGGTGACAGACTCAGAGAGGGGTGGAGTAGTCAGAGACCCTGAGTAGGTCCAGTAATCTGGGCAGGTAGGCATCAGGCAGGAAGGGTCAAATGATCCAAATTCCACAAGGGTGTCCTGGCCAAGGAAGAGATAACTAAGTCATTATTTAGTGGTGAAAACCACTCAGGGATTAGACAACGAGGTGATGGTTCTCAGGGAGTGTCTGGGGGATCAGCAGTGGTCCAGAGGAGCTCCAGGCCCTTCTAGGCAGCTTCCTGAAGCATTGCTGCTTAGGATGGGATCATGCCCAGGCTTTGTTTCTGCAATTAACTGTGTATTTTTTAAATTCTCCAGTGGGAAAACAGCCAAAACCATCTGATCTCTCAATTCTAGTGAGGATCCAGCAGGTAGTCTCCTCTGCATTTTCTTAGGAGGTTTTAGACAGTGGCCAATGCATAAAGAAGGAGGCTTTGCATTTTCAAGAGAGGCTAACTGAGAATTGTCCTTTTAAGAAGAAATGCAGATCAGGAGGAGCCAGAATCCTGAACTAAAAGGCAAGAGAGAGAAAAAGAGGGAAATGGAGAGGAAAGGAGAGGGAAAGAGGTAGGGACCAGAAGGAGAGTGGGGGGATGGGGGAGAAATAATATATGGGCTTCCAGAGAGGAAAGGAGAGGGAAAGAGGTGGGGACCATAGGGATACAGTGGGGGATGAGAGGGAGAGGGAGAGAATATATGGGCCTCCAGAGAGCAGCCCTTTGAAATTCTGAATATTGAAGAATTAATCTTGGGGACTGGACAAAGGCATCCAACCTGAAGGATGTGGATTACTGTTCTTTCCAGCTGGACAAGGCAAGTTTCTGTAGAACTGCTCTCTGCTCCTTACCTGTGGGAGGGCAGCTAGAGAAAAGAAGGCCGCTTTGGGTGTGTTCACAAGGACTTAGAATGAGCCGGTGTCGGGAACAGAGGAGGGGACAGCCATATGTTCCTGAGGCCCCAAGTCCTCAGCGGCACTGCAGCAAAACCAGAAAGCTCACTGCCCACCCACAGAATTACCACTTCTGTCCCCTGGAATTAAATGGCAAGTTTTCTTCTAAGGCTGAATACAGTTCACTTAATTAAACTTCCCAATTAAAGTGCCTTGGTAATGTCTCTGCTCTGAGATTCAAACATAAAAGTGTATTTCAAGTAATTAAGGAAAACAAACAGTACCTTGTGCTTAATTGATGGCAAAGTATCCACTAATTTCTGTAGCTCTTTATGATGTTTGCCTAGCTAAAGAACAACAAATAAGAAAATATTACAAACAATGGACATCTCACTGTAGAAACTGTGACAGAATGTGAATTAAAATTAACCACCTGGTGATTACATAAAAACAAACTGCATGACTGAAACTACACTTAAACTTGTAATTTATAATTTTATAAACCTCACTGAATTAAATTAGAGAATAAATGAGCAGGCTGTTTGCTGACAAGGTCAGCATGCCTGCAGAGAAAGGTGCCCCCTGCTTCATTTAAGTATCAGTTCTTAAATTGAAATTAAAATTAAATAAAAAATAGTTCCACAATTGCAGTTAGACACATTTCAAGTGCTCAATTGCCACATGTGGATTGTGACCACTCTGTTGGACTGTGCATTTTGTACCATTTAAATTATATACTTTTGGTGGGGCGAATGGAGTCTTGCTATGTCACCCAGGTTGGAGTGCAGTGTCACAATCTTGGCTCACTGCAGCCTCCGCCTCTCAGGCTCAAGCAATCCTCCTGCCTCAGCCTCTTGAGTAGCTGGGATTACAGATGTACACCACCATGGCCAGCTAATTTTTGTATTTTTAGTAGAAATGGGGTTTCCCATGTTGGCCAGGCTGGTCTCAAACTCCTGACCTCAAATGATCTGCCCTCCTTGGCCTTCCAATGTGCTGAGATTACAGGCATGAGCCACCATGCCTGAACCTAAAATATATTCTTAACAATCCTGTATTTCAAGCACTATTTCTCTTACCAGTGTATGGATCCCAATATTCGTAAAGTATGTAACAATATTATAATGTTCCATCTTTTCATTCTAGAATACAACACATCATTTAAAGTTGGTGAGATTTTTTTACCTTTAAAATACTCCTATCACAGCCAAACCATTTTCTTCCAGTGCTGCATCCTCAAAGTTTTCAAATTTGACTGCATTCCAATGCACTAAGTGCAGCTGAAACACCATGAAAAGAGGGTTAACAGGTGACTACACAGGATCTCTCCAGAATAAACCCACAGCCTCAGTCAACCTATGACGTTAAACATGTTTCCTCACCCAAAGTCAAGCCACCAAGAAAAGCATATGACAATCTGGTGCAAAAATGAGATAGAAACAAAGATCAGGGGAGAAATTTAGGCAAGAGCAGCAATTAATATTATTTTAGAATAAAGGGATTTATTTGGGGAGAAAAATAGAAAATTCATACAGCAAAGTAACACTGCAGTGAGCAATCAACATTTGTCCAGTTCCATCTTGATTTGCACGAAATACCAATATTCAAAATCCACTTGCATCTACAGCAGAGAAGATGTTTATATTGAGAGAAACAGATCCTCCCCTATGGAAATTATGCAGGAGTTAAGACAAATTTCTTCTTCAAGGAATAACCATTTAAAATGTGCTTTGGCCGGGCACAGTGGCTCACGCCTCTAACCCTAGCACTTTGGGAGGCAAAGGCGGGCGGATCACGAGGTCAAGAGATGGAGACCATCCTGGCCAACATGGTGAAACCCCGTCTCTACTAAAAACACAAAAATTAGCTGGGCGTGGTGGCGCACGCCTATAGTCCCAGCTACTTGGAAGGCTGAGGCAGGAGAACTGCTTGAACCTGGAAGGCGGAGGTTGCAGTGAGCTGAGATCGTGCTGCTGCACTCTAGCCTGGTGACAGAGCAAGACTCTGTCTCAATAAATAAATAAATAAAAATAAAATAAAATGTGTTTTTAGGCTAGGTGTGGTGGCTCACACCTGTAATCTCAGAATTTTGGGAGGCCGAGGTGGGAGAATCACTTGAACCCAGGAGTTTGAGACCAGCCTGGACAACATAGTGAAACCCTGTCTCTCTACAAAAAAATTTAAAAATTAGCAGGGCATGGTGGGGCGCACCTGTAGTCTCAGCTACTTGGGAGGCTGAGGTGGGAGGATTGCTTAAGATAGAGGCTGTAGTGAGCTGTGATTGTGCCACTGCACTCCAGCCTGGGTGACACAGTGAGACCCTGTCTCACAAAACAAAACAAAACAAAATAAATATAAAATAAATTTTAAAATATGCTTTTATTTTTAACATAACATTTACAACTGAATTAGGAAAAAAGTTGTAAGAAGAAATTCTATTTCCTTAAAATCTCCCTTTATTTCCCTACAAATCGTTCCTCATCCATCAGTTATGAATGCATTATCACCCAGCCTCCCAAGTGAGACACCACAAAGTCATGGTTAATTTCACCTTCTCCTATCCTGAAGAGAACCCTACCTAAAGTACTGTTGCTTTAATTTCAGAAATGCTTGATAAATCTGGAACTGTTTTTCTATTTCTATTGCCACAGCCTTCATTTAGGCTCCCACCATCGCAAACTTGCATTAATTCAACCTGTGGCTCCGCAACATTCCCTAGGTTATTACTCTGGGCTACTATTTGAGTCCACCTTCAAATTCCAGAAGAATTCAGTTTCAGGGTCCTAAGGTTCATTTTAGCTACATTATTTGAGATGAGAGAAGTTAACATTTTTACATGTCTTAGCTGAGAATGATCAAAATTGCCTGAGAAAGCTATTTAGCATTTATAGGAATCACCTGATTCTTTCTGATAATTTCTTACAACTACAACTTCAGAATTATCCCCACTTCTCTACCGTTGTCACTGTTCCTGACCTTCTCAACATACCTCTGCTGGGAAGCATTTGCTGTCCACAGTGTGCTCAGAGCCCCAGGCATCGATGGCTCCCCAGTGAAAATGGAACTGCTTCAATCGGTAGTTGTGTTCTAGGGGTCCTCCCTTGATCACTAAAATGGCATATCCAACAATTCAGGAAAGAGTTATTTGTGCTGTGGGGGAAAGTGGGTGAAAGGCCCAATCTCCAGTGGACCCTCCATGTGACCTGTCTTAAATGGATTACACCGAATTACATACAAGTGTTTATAAATTTGATTTTCATGCAGTCAATGAATATATAAGGACAAGACCAAATGACATCAAGATTTAACCACGTAATAAGCTACAAACAATCGTTAAAGGCCACTTCTTAATTTTATATCCTATATTATTGTGTCCAGTTTTCTTTTGTGTGCAATAAAACACAAATTTCTCTCAGAATATTTATCCAACATGACCTCGTAATACTGAAATATGGGGGACAAAAGGATCTTTCTTTTTTTTAATGCACAGTTTGCTTTTCAATTTTTGAAGATACTAGTGTTGCTTTCCCTTTCATTGAAATGGAATAGGTAATTTGCAAGTCAAAAATGATCACCTGGGAGATGTTGGTCAAAAGGTACAAAGTTTCAGTTAGAAGGAATATGTTTTCAAGATTTATTGCACAGCATGGTGATCATAGTTGATAATAATGTATTGCACATTTCAAACTTACTAAAAGAGTAACAGTAGGTTTTCTCACTACAAAAAAAATGGTAAGTATGTGAGGTGATGGGTATTTTTTTTCTTTTCTTTTTTTTTTTTTTTTTGAGATGGAATCTCACTTTGTCACCAGGCTAGAGTGTAGTGGCGCCATCTCAGCTTACTGCAACCTCCACCTCCTGGGTTCAAGTGATTCTCCTGCTTCAGCTTCCTGAGTAGCTGGAACTAGAGGCACACGCCACCACGCCCAATTAATTTTTGTAGTTTTAGCAGAGATAGGTTTTCACCATGTTGGCCAGGCTGGTCTCAATCTCTTGACCTTGTGATCTGCCCACCTCAGCCTCCCAAAGTGCTGGGATTACAGGCGTGAACCACTGCGCCTGGCTGGATATTTTCATTGCTTGATAAAATCATTCCACAATGCATACATATATCAAAAGATCACACTGTACCCGGTAAATATATACAAATATGTCAACTGAAAAAACACATGACTGGGCGCGGTGGCTCATGCCTGTAATCCCAGCACTTTGGGAGGCTGAGGCAGGTGGATCCTCTGAGGTCAGGAATTTGAGACCAGCCTGACCAACATGGTGAAACCCCGTCTCTACTAAAACCACAAAAAAATTAGCCAGGCGTGGTGTCGGGCGCCTGTAGTCCCAGCTACCCAGGAGGCTGAGGCAGGAGAATCACTTGAACCCGAGAGGCGGAGGTTTCAGTGAGCTGAGATCATGCCACTGCACTCCAGCCTTGGGGACAGACTGAGACTCTGTCTCAACACATACACACACACACACACACACATACACACACACACATACACAAAAATTACTACCAATCTATTATAGGCAAAACATTGACAAGTTGTTTTTGTTTTTTTTTTTTTTTTTAAACAGGGTCTTACTCTGTCGCCCAGGCTGAAGTGCAGTGGCACAATCTCCGCTCACTGCAACCTCTGCCTCCTGGGTTCAAGCCATCCTCTTACCTCAATCTCCTGAGTAGCTGGGACTACAGGCGTGCACCACCATGCCAGGCTAATTTTTTTTTTTTTCAAGACGAAGTCTCACTCTGTCGCCCAGGCTGGAGTGCAGTGGAGCGATCTCAGCTCACTGCAATCTCTGCCTCCTGGGTTCAAGCAATTCTCCTGCATCAGCCTCCTGAGTAGCTGGGACTACAGGCATGTGCCACCATGCCCAGCTAATTTTTGTATTTTTAGTAGAGATGGGGTTTCACCATATTGGCCAGGCTGGTTTCCAACTCCTGACCTTGTGATCCAACACCTCAGCTTCCCAAAGTGTTGGGATTACAGGCATGAGCCACCACACCCGGCCGCCAGGCTAATTTTTTTTTTTTTTTTTTTGTAGAGATGAGGTTTTGCCATGTTCCTCAGGCTTGTCTTGAACTCCTGAGCTCAAGAGATCCACCCACATCAGCCTCCCAAAATGATGGGATCACAGGCGATTGGGCCACTGCACCTGGCCCAGATACCACCTTGGGTTGTGTTGATTTTTCTTCCGTCTGATCAGACCCTGGGAATGGCCTTACATAATGAAACCAACACAGCAACGCGAAAGCCATCTATACCATCCCTATTAATAATTTTTACAGTTTATTGCATCATTAATTGAATTTTAGGTACACAAATGATCAAATACAGCAATCTGACGATCCAAATATACTGGATATGTCATGCAATGGTCTTCTCTGTATCTTTTGTTTGTTTTGAGAAAGGGTCTCACCCTGTCGCCCACGCCAGCGTGCAGTGGCGCTATCTTGGCTCACTGCATCCTCAACCTCCCAGGCTCAGGCAATCCTTCTACCTTGGCTTCCCAAGTAGCTGGGACTACAGGACACACCAGCAAGCTAGGCTAATTTTTGTATTTTTTGTAGAGATGGGGTCTCGCTATATTACTCAGGCTGTTCTCAGACTCCTGAGCTTAAGTGATCCTCCAGCCTTGGTTTCCCAAAGTGCTGGGATTATAAGTGTGAACCAACATGGCCTGGCCTCTGCTATGTGTCTTACCAGCTTTTTAAAAATTCTTACATGATTTTCTCCATGAAAAGGTTCTGCAGGCCAGGCATGGTGGCTCATGCCTGTAATCCCAGCACTTTGGGAGGCCAAGGCAGGTGGATCACCTGAGGTCAGGAGTTCGAGACCAGCCTGACCAATGTGGTAAAACTTTGTCTCTACTAAAAATAAAAAAATTAGCCAGGCGTGGTGGCGGGCACCTGTAATCCCAGCTACTTGGGAGGCTGAGGCAGGAGAATCACTTGAACCCAGGAGGCGGAGGTTGCAGTGAGCCGAGATCACGCCATTGCACTCCAACCTGGGCAACAGAGCAAGACTCCGTCTCAAAAAACAAAAGTTATTGCAAAAGGTTAGTGAAGACATCAATAATTACTTCTCTTTGGGAGACAAGTGAGGTACACAGAATAAGATCGCATGATTCACTAAGAGAACAGGAGGACGGTACTAAAGTACACTGAAAAAAAACTAAAATATCTTCCAAAAATCTTTTCTATGCCGTATTTTGAGCATGGTTTTGGCAAATATTGAATCCAATCTGTTTAATGAAATTGAAGTTCTGGTCTCAAGTCAAGAGACCAGGGCAGAGGAAAAGCTAGCTTCTCTTCCTAGCAATATTTCCTGAACCCTTACTGTGTGTCTCCTCCAAAGGTGATTAACAGGGCAGAGAGGAATGTCACCAATAGGGCTGCAAGGGAAGGAATGTGGGGGCAGAATTGGTCTTCAGTTGTGTTTTTGTTTTTGAGACAGGGTCTCACTTTGTCACCCAGGCTGGAGTGCAGTGTCACGATCAAGGCTCATTGCAGCCTCGACTTCCTGGCCCCAAGCAATCCTCCTGCCTCAGCCACCTGAGTAGCGAAACTACAGGCGCATCCCCACCACACCTGGCTAATTTTTGTATTTTTTGCATATTTTGTTTCACCACGCTGCCCAGGCTGGCCTCAAACTCCTGGGCTCAGGTGATCTGTCCGCCTCAGCCTCCCAAAGTGCTTGGATTATAGGTGTAAGCCACTGCACCCAGCCAGGTGTTCAGGTGTGTTGTGATTCACCCACACAGTGTTGATCCACATAGTACTAAACACATTTTTGAATTAGTTGCCAATATTTAAAGCTGGACAATTTCACATAAAAATCCATATTGCCAACTTAACTTATGACAGTGACAGACCCTGGCCATGATGGGCACACAATCCCACCAGGCAACAAGATGCTGGGTGGGAGAAAGTGCTGCCCCCTTTAGATAGGCCCACCATTCCTACTGTTCCCATTTCCCTCAGACATGCCCAGCCTCGCTCATTCTCATTACTTCCCTGGCCTGTAGGTACAGTTGTGTTTGAGACCCCTGGGAGAGAAGAGTTTAGAGGCCCAGGCATCTGACTTGGGCACTTGCTAGTTAGAAAAACCATTAAATTCCCCAACATGTGCTGGACCTTATACCTATGTAAATTTTACACAGAGGAAAGGTGAGACAGGGAGGTATTCTACTGTCTAATGTGGTTAAGAGCATATATTTTGTAGGAAAAGACCATTTGTGTCATTATAAAACCAGCTTTGCAAAAATTACAACAGTGAGCAAATTACAACAGTGAAAGATATCTGATTTATCTTGTTTCTAATCTCTAAACTGCCCTTGTTCATTCCTGGGCATAGCCAAACTAACTGTAGGAGAAATTCAGTTTATAGTTCAACTTTGAAACAAAGATGATAGCAGCTCTTTCCTGAAACAAAACCCCTTCTTGCCTGTGGACCACACTGCCTTTACAACACTAACAAATTAGCCACAAGATTAGAAATTATGGTTTAGGAGTCATGCAGGCAGAGGCCACAAGATCCCCAACCTCCTCAATTGCTCCTCTGGATAACAACACTATTGTAAAATCTAAGATTGGTATTTGAGATATTTTTCAGACCCTCCATTCTGATAGACCAGCTGGTACCACCCAGACCAGTAATCTGGCACAAGTAGTCTGCAACCAGGAACAGAAGACAGCAAGAAGAACCTGTTTGAGCCCCTATAATTTCATCTCTGACCCAATCGATCAGCACTCCCTACTCCCCAGCCCCCTACCCACCAAATTATTCTTTAAAAACCCTAGTCTTCAAATTTTTGGGGGAGACTGACTTGAATAATAAAATTCTGGTTTCACATTTAGCCAGCTCTGCACACATTAAACTCTTTCTTTATTGCAACTCCTTTTTGTTTGTGAGATGGAGTTTCCCTCTGTCACCCAGGCTGCAGTGCAATGGCATGATCTCAGCTCACTGCAACCTCCACCTCCTGAGTTCAAGCGACTCTTCTGTCTCAGCGTCCCAAGTAGCTGGGATTACAGGCGCCAGTCACCATGCCCAGCTAATTTTGTATTTTTAGTAGAGACAGGATTTCACCATGTTGGCCAGGCTGATCTTGAACTCCTGACCTCAGGTGATCCACCCACCTCGGCCTAAGATGGTGCCCAGTAATCTCCATCTCTTGGGTTCTGCAACTTTATGTAATCACCTCCGCTGAATATGAGCTGGATCTTGTAACTTGCTTCTAAGGGCTGAAGTGATAGGATGCCACTTTCAGGATTAGGTTACAAAAAGACTCTGGTTTCCATCCTGCTTGCCCTCTCTGAGTTTGCTTGCTTGCATGCTCTGATGAAGTCAGTGGCCATGTTGTGAGCTGCCCTATGGAGAGGCTCACACGGCAAAGAAATGAAGGTGGCCACCCAGCACTGAAGGCCCTCAGAGAAAATGAACCCTGTGAACAGCAACTTGAGTGAGTTTGGAAGAGTACACTTTGCCAGAGAAGCCTTGAGATGAGACCCCAACCAAGACTGACAGCTTGATCACAACCCTACAAGAGACCCAGAGCCACAGCACCCAGCAAAGCCGTGCCCAGATTCCCAGTCTATGAGCATGGTCTGCAAAACTCTCTGTAAACTGGCTCTTGCTTACCTTTGGACTTGCTTTTGTGCAACACCTAACACAAGCATCACGCTGCCTCACAGCTCCACTTCTGCATGGATGGCCCAAGTGTCACCTCTACCAGGAAGCCTTTTCCCACTACTACTACATGCACACCTCCATCATAGCACTGAGGAAAGCACTTGGCATTAGCATCATCTTTTCTAATGTCTGTCTCCCCCACCACACTATAAACTCCTTTAAAAGCAGAGATCATCTGTCCTTCCTCTTACTGTTCCAAGCACCTGGCACAGGGCGTGGCACTTAGTAGATCTGAATGAAACCATAAACTAAAAAAATAGAGTGTCAGGCTGGGAATGGTGGCTCACACTTGTAATCCCAGAATTTTGGGAGACTGAGACAGGAGGATTGGTTGAGCCTAAGAGTTGGAGACCAGCCTGGGCAATATAGTGAGACCCTGTTTCTTATTAGACAAGAAAAGAAAAGGAAAGGAAAGAAAGAGAGAGAGAGAGAGAGAAATAAGCGGCTGTTAGGTTAGTTAATTGGGATGTCACTGGCAACCTCAGCAAGATTAAAGGAAAAAGGTGGGGTTCGGTGGGGCAGATGAATGGAGGAAAGAAGGAAATATAGTCATTAAGAAATGGGGCAGGCCCAGCAGTGGCTCACACCTGTAATCCTAGCACTCTGGGAGGCCAAGGTGGGAGGATCACTTGAGGCCAGGAGTTTGAGACCAGCCTGGAAAACACAGTGAGACCCAGTCTCTATAGAAAAAAAAGAAACACAAAGAAATGGGGCAGGTAGACAGAGATGGTGAACTGGAGAGCAGAACAGTCATAACATATCAAATAAATATATACTTATGTATTTGCAGTTGTCGATATTTTATTCTTTCGTTTTTTTATTTTTTTGAGACAGCGTCTCACTCTGTTGCCCAGGCTGGAGTGCAGTGGCACAATCTCAGCTCACTGCAACCTCCAACTCCCAGGTTCAAGCTATTCTCCTGCCTCAGCCTCCCAAAAAGCTGGAATTACAGGTATGTACTACCATGACCGGGTAATTTTTGTATTTTGGTAGAGACGGGGTTTCACCATGTTGGCCAGGCTGGGCTTGAACTCCTGACCTCAAGTGATCCACCCACCTTGGCCTCCCAAAGCACTGAGATTATAGGGGCGAGCCACCATGCTTGGCCTGATATTTTATTCTTTCCATGCTCGAAGATGAGAAGGGATTAAATTTGTAAAAATAATAATAAGATGGCCGGGCGCGGTGGCTCACGCCTGTAATCCTAGCACTTTGGGAGGCCGAGGTGGGTGGATCACCTGAGGTCAGGAGTTCAAGACCAGCCTGGCCATCATGGTGAAACCCCATCTTTGAAAAATAAATAAATAAATAAATAAATAAGGTATATAAAAACACTTAAACACTTTAAAAATAATAATAATAATAAGATAACAAATATGAAACATGTAGCAGAGAGTCTGACTTGTAGTAAGCAATCTGTAATATTCACTCCCTCCTTTTGCTTTTCAATGTGAGAGAAGGAGCTCGCAGAGAAAGGGATAGTGAAGAGAAAGGAAATACACAGAACCCATACAAATAAAAGCAAATGCAGGAAATGGGCATGAGGAATGCTTCTGGGGTGATGGAAATGTTTTCAAATTAGATTATAGTGATGGTTGCACAACTCTGTAAATTTCCTTTGAAAATCATTGAACTGCATATGTGTGTTTTAAACTGTGTATGTGTGTTTTAAAGTAAATGTAGGATCAAAAACAGGGAAGGAGAACTTAAAATGTTTGTGAAAGCATTCTTACTAGGTTCACCGGCACTGCCCCATAGAAGTGTAAAGTCAGGGAAGCAGGATGGAGCAGGAAGCACCCTAGGAGGAGAACAAAGGCACTCACCTCTCCATCTCTTTAATGCCTGTTGACAGTGCCAATAAGAGGAATTCCAGAGGAGATGATAATTGACAGGGATCATCCAGGGGTAATTTAGTGCCCTTCCCCACAGTATTTCGACTCTCTCATATGCACTCATTAAAATCAGTAATAGTGTCCTACTCAGGGGACCCAAATACCAAACAACACCCAGCAGAGGACAGCAGTATGAGATGTTCACATACCTTCTCTTATAATCCTATTAAGGTAGGTCATGTTGTCCTCTCATTCCAGAGTTTAGTAATTTGAGTCTTCTTTTATTTTTATTTTTTTTCTTGGTCTCCCCTAATTAAAAGTTTGTCAACTTTGTTGATCTTCCCAAAGAACCAACTTTTGATTTCATTGATTTCTGCTCTTTCTTTATTATGTCCTTCTCTCTACTTGCTTTTTTGGGTTTAGTTTGTTCTTCTTTTTCTAGTTTCTTAAAGTGGAAAGCTGAGATACTGACTTGTGAAAGTTCTTCTCTATTATAGGCATTTTCATCTATAAATTTCCCTCTTAAGCACTGCTTTAGCTGCATCCCAAAAGGACTGGTATAATGTTTTTGTCACATACCTTCCCCAGCTTGTTTTCCTTGAACTTTATTCCAATCCTCATAAAGCACACTATGGCAGCATTTCTTATGTTTTTTTTTTCTTTGAAATATATAGTCATTGATATTTATTAGGCTTTTACTTTTCTAGAATTGTTTCTTGCCTTTCTTTGTTTCTAGAATGTCTTTCTTTCACTTTTTATTTTTTATGTTCATTCACTCTTTTTTTCCTCTTTGCATGCTATGAATTATTTTGCAACAACATGGAGAAATAGCAGTGAAGAATAAGCAGGAAATAAGAGGCAGACACTGAAAGGTGGAAAAGAGAGAGAAAGAAAATTAGGTAATTATTAAAAATTGATGCTATCTTAAAGAAAATAATTATTACAGCATAATTTAAAAGAGCTACCAGTTTTAGTTCTTTCTAACCAAACAAGAGAAAAATTAGCAAACACTACAATTTTTCTTGCATATTTTGTAAGTGTGAGATTGACACACCTAGCGAAGATAGGTTCAAGGGGTGATTTAGTTGGTTGGGTTTGTAGGTATCTAAAAAGAAGCTATTATGATGAAAACACAGATGGCTTGTTTTCCATCTGAGATTACTCATGCAAATGGGTAGATAAGAATTCTTGAGTCCTGGCTTGGTGGCTCACACCTGTAATCCAAGCATTTTGGGAGGCTGAGGTGGGAGGATCGCTTGATATCAGGAATACGAAACCAGCCTGGGTAACACGGTGAAACCCTGTCTCTACAAAAAATACAAAAATTAGCCAGGGCCAGGCACAGTGGCTCACGCCTATAATCTCAGCACTTTGGGAGGCTGAGTTAGGCAGATCACTTGAGGTCAGGAGTTCGAGACCAGCCTGGCCAACATGATGAAACCTCATCCTACTAAAATACAAAAATTAGCTGGTTATGATGGTATGTGCCTGTAATCCCAGCTACTCAGGAGGCTGAGGCGGGAGAATTGCTTGAATCTGGGAGGCAAAGGTTGCAGTGAGCCAAGATCATGTACTGCACTCCAGCCTGGGCAACAGAGTGAGACACTGTAAAAAAAAAAACAATTAACCAGGCATTGTGGCACATGCCTGTGGTCCCAGCTACTAGGGAGGCTGATGTGGGAGGATTGCTTGAGTCCAGGAGGTTGAGGCTGCAGTGACAGTGAGTTCCGATCATGCCACTGCACTCCAGCCTGGGCAACAGAGCAAGATCCTGTCTCAAAAAAAAAAAAAAAAAAAAAAAAATTCTAGAATCTATTGTCTAAAAGAAAAGGAGAGGACTAAAAAATAAAACGACCATTTGCCCGGAAAGTTCTTGGGCTCAAGTCACTTGGTTAAGAGACTCATTAAGCAACTTTCTAAGACTTCCAACTCAATGAAGCAATGATATATTGGAAACAGACAGTCCCTAGACTGTTAAGGGCTTTAGAAAGCTAACCAATACCTATGATCCTCAGAAGAAAGCAGGCTGCTAGGGCCCTAGATGGGGTTGAGAATTCAAAAGGATTGCTATGCATGTAAAGTAAATGGATGAGAGTTGGTATCCTATAGACTGGGTTGGCCCATTAGTTTACATCTGGCAGGGATAACGGTACAGCCCCAGAGGGGAGCTCACGAGAGAGCACAAGACAGTCATCTGGAACAGAGGAATTTAGCTTCTTGTTTAGAACATTTCTGGAATCCTTATAAACACTGTAATATTATGGACTTCCAGTTGAGAAGAGGGGCACACTCTAGAGTTTTGGGAAAATTAAGAAAGATGCATGATGATGGGTATACTAAAAGCCAAGATTTCACCACTACACATAACAAAACTAAACTAAACTTTTACCCACTAAATCTATTTTAAAATAATGTATATCAGTATCATTTTTGTTTCTTATCATTTTTATTCCTCCCTTCTCTAGCTAGTCCATCAACAGATCCAGATGGCCTTAAACAATGTTTCCCAAAGCATGGTTCATATACCGCTGATGACACATGAGATGGTTTTTGTTTTGGTTTTTGTTTGTTTTTTTTTTTTGAGACAGAGTCTCACTCTTGTTGCCCAGGCTGGAGCGCAATGCCATGATCTCGGCTCACTGCAACCTCCACCTCCCAGGTTCAAGCAATTCTCCTGCCTCAGCCTCCTGAGTAGCTGGGATTACAGGTGCCCACCACAATGCCTAGCTAATTTTTGTACTTTTAGTAGAGACGGGGTTTTGTCATGTTGGCCAGGCTGGTCTCGAACTCCTGATCTCATGTGATCCGCCCGCCTTGGCCTCCCAAAATGCTGGGATTACAGGCATGAGCCACTGCACCCCACCTGAAATGGCTTTACGTGGTACAAGAAGGTTTTACTTGTATAGTTAGTTATTTTAAGAGAATCAGAAACAATATATTGAAACATATCAACCTGTGAATTTACAGATATAAAATTTAAATAAATAACTTTATGCAAAAAAAAAAAAAAAAAAAAGGGAAAAAGAAAGATGCCCATGAATCTGGGAGGAAAAAGAACAATTTCTTCCTACTTTGAGATATGAAAGTAAGATATTCAGGGTTTGGGGGCTGTGTTATACCATGGGGGAGAAAGGAAAGTTGGGGGAAATGAAGACGCCTAAACCCTTAAAGACAGACTCAACTACCTCCTGAATCACAGCAGAGAAATATATCACAAGGGAGAAAGCCAGAGAGAGATTAAGCCCATTGGAGGAGCAGTCTGTTTGTAGTTGAGCCAGAGTGCCATGTCTAAGTATCAGAGCATCACTAGGAAAATACAAAGAAAATAAAGACACAGTTCAGACTCAGAGCCAGGATAAATGCAGGAGTGAATATTTACTTTTTTTTTTTTTTTTTTGAGACGAAGTCTGGCTTTGTTGCCCAGGCTGGAGTGCAGTGGTGTGATCTCTGCTCACTGCAAACTCCGTCTCCCAGGTGCAAGCAGTTCTCCTGCTTCAGCCTCCCAAGTAGCTGGGATTATATGCATGCGCCACCAAATCCTGCTAATTTTTTGTATTTTACTAGAGACGGGGTTTCACCACGTTGCACAGGGTGGTCTCAAACTCCTTAGCTCAGATGATCTGCCCACCTCAGCCTCCCAAAGTGCTGGCATTACAGGTGTGAGCCACCACACCCGGCATCATTATCATTTTTATGGACTCATTTCTTAACATTCATGAGAGAAAACAAGTTTCCTTGAGATCAAGATTTCTCAGCTTTAGCTCTATCGGTACTGGAGGCTAGATAACTCTTCGTTAATGATGTCTGGTGCACTGTAGGATCTTTAGCGGCATCCCTGACTTTGACAAACTAGATACTAATTTCATTTCCCAAGTTGTGACGACCAAAACGCCTCCAGATGTTGCTAAGTGTCCCCAGTCCTGTGTGAGGGGTATGGGGGAAAGCTGGCAAAACTACCACTGGTTGATAACTACTTTAGATAATCTATTTCAAAGAATAATCATTTTGAGACTAATTTGGACTATTTGACATCATCAAATGCAGTAAAACAAACAAGCAAACAAAAAAAGGGAAAAGAAGAAATATTCACAAAATTAACCACCTTCTGTCTTCCATAGACACTACAAGTTTCAGGTAAACTTTGAAGTCATTCACATTAGTTTATATCCAGGAAGGTTAAAAAAAAAAAGGAGATTAAAAATCAATATAATATTTAAATTTAAAAAACTCTTTTCAATTGCGTTTATTTTAAACTAGGTAGGTAACACTGTTTATTTAACAAAATTACCAGATCATTAGTTTTCATTTCTCTAATATATGACTAGTCTTTGTAACCTAATGCACACATGAATATCCTTTTTGCCTCATTTCAAGTGTATTATAATCTGGTAAGTTAAATCTGATTAAACTATGTTACTTTAATGTAAAAATTCTTATAAAGTCAACAAGCAAAGGAAAAATTAGTACACATTCTATATATACATACAAAATAAATTTCTGGCAAAACCAATTTCACACCTATGTTCTACACAACTATAAAACCTATACATAGAAAGATACATATTTATTATTTAAAAGTACTACCTATACTGGTTGAAGAAATATGCATAAAAACTAGAGGGAATTTTTTTCACACATTCAAAAAGTTAAGATCAGTGAGTTCCACGCCATTGCTCACAAAGAGGTCAATACTACCATGAAGAGAGCTTGATGTGTCCATGTTAACACGACACCGTTTCTTTAACTCCTTACAAGACCACCAGATCTTGCTCTCACCTGATTTATCTGTAGAATCTTCAAATTCCACAAGGAAAGAGTACCCGTTATTCCAGATGTGGAGGCAGGTGGCTGGGTCATAAGAGATGGTGAGTGGTTTTAAGCCAGGATCATAAACACTGTCCCTCCACCGGATGTTGATGGGTGACTGTCGATCGCCCGCAGGAACCAGGTCCATACTCTCCCAGAGTGGATGCACTAGGAGAAAGCAGGTCAGGCTTTTATCAAGACTGTTGGACCAGATTTAGTAGCTCACTCCTATAATCCCGGCACTTTGGGAGGCCAAGGTGAGTGGATTGTTTCAGCTCAGGAGTTCGAGACCAGCCTAGGCAACATGGCGAAACCCTGTCTCTACAAAAAATACAAAAAAAATTATCCAGGCATGGTGGTACACACCTGTAGTCCTAGCTACCAGGGAGGCTAAAGTGGAAGGATTGCTTGAACACAAGAGGTCGAGGCTGTTGTGAGCCGTGATCACACCACTGCACTCCAGCTGGGGCGACAGACCCAAACCGTGTCTCAAAAAAAAAAAAAAAGCCTGTCTACTGTACTTCTGGAGAACCTGTCTAAATAGAAACTAAAAGCCTTAGGAATTAGCCACGGTGATGGTTACTTTTAGGTGTTGACTTGACTGGATTAAAGAATACCTAGAAACCTGGTAAAGCATTATTTTTGGGTGTGTCTCTGAGGGTGTTTCCTGAAGAGACTATCATGTAATTCTAAGTGGACTAGGTGGGAAAGATCCGCCCCTCAATGTGGGCAGGTATCATCCAAACTGCTGGGGGCCCAGAGAGAACAAACACATGGAAAAGTTGGATGTGTCCATCTATCTGCTGGAGCTTGGATACATTCTTCTGCTCCTGTCCTTAGATAACAGCTACAGGCTTCTTAGCCTTTGGACTTCAGAACTTACACCAGCACCTCTCTGGGTTCTCAGGCATTTGGCCTCAGACTGAGAGTTATACCATCAGCTTCCCTGGTTCTGAGGCCTTTATACTTGGACTGTCCCATACTACCAGTATCTCAAGCTGGCTCCACTCCACTGTAGAGTGGAGCCATGAAATGCCCTCAAGGTTTTTTTTTTAATCACTTCTTGACTATTAGCAATTGGATTCTTTTATACCAAATATCTGAAGCCTTCTTGAATTTTCCCCCTAAAATTGATATTTCTTTTTACCACATTGCCAGGTTGAGACAAAGATAGCTGAAAATGTAGAAGCAGGTCCAGAAGTGGGTAAGGCCAGAGGTTGGAGAGCCAGAGGGAGAGGGAGAAAGAGAGAGAGGGAGAGAGAGAACTAGGGAGATAGGGGGAGTGAGGGGGAGAGGGAGACAGGGAGAGAGAGGGGGAGACAGGGAAAGAGATGGAGAGAGGGAGACAGGAGAGAGAGGCAGAGAGGGAGACAGAGAGAGAAAGAGAAACGGAGAGAGAGGGGGAGAGAGGAAAAGAGAGAGAGAGAGAGCGCGACAGCTTGCAGATGGCCTATCAGGGGACTTCTCAGCCTCTATAATCGTGTTAGCAATTTTCACTAATAAATTCCCTCTCATCCATCTCTCTATCTATATACCTTATTGGTTCTGCTTCTGGAGAACCCTGACCAATACAGCCATTTAAAGGCTTAATCAATAGACTAATGTAGAGGATAAAGATAGGTCAAAGAGCACCTGGCAGAGGAGGAGCATTTTGGCGCCTTGCAAAACCAACACATCTCAGTCTGCCTACCAGGCTCACCTAAACCAAGTGCAATCAGTCCTGTGATAATAGTAAAATGCATGGAGATTAGCGCCATGTGGAAATAGGTATTCATAAATGAGTTTCTTTTCTTCATTGAGAACTTCCCAATCCCCAACTCCCCCAAAGTGGCTTTAAATACAAATTAATTCAATTTTCAATAACAGATTTATTTTCAAAAAAGGAAATGGGAAAACTTTTGGAAAGGAAACATTCAATCAAGTATTGTCAGTGTTTAATTGGTTGGCTGGTAGAAATAAAGGCTTGCGTAGCCTGCATCCTGTAAGATGCTCACTCCACATAATTGTCGGTGCTGAGTTGAGTTCACCTCCTATGTAAGCAAACTCTGAGTACCAGGCAGCCATCCTGCAAAACCTGGGTAGAATATGGGCATTGCTAAGGTCCCTGGAGGTCACAGTGTGCCACAGGGATGTGGAGATTGTCTATTAAGGTGTACACATACAATTCAACCCCCCACAGGCACTGACGACATTGCTGATGCTGATTTTCTTCCACAGAGTCAAGCACCAGGTCTCTGAAGCAAGCCCCTGTTAAGTATCAGCAGACTTGCTGATAACACAGATAGGCCTCTTGAGACCCCCTTGTGTGATAAGCAGAACCAGTGTGTATCAGTTTGGGGTGGTCCAGTTCCCTGTCCTTTAGAAGCACCATGGATGGGTAGAGTCAAGAACAATAGGAAAACTAGGACAAACATGAATTGAGAGAAATCATTACCAATGATCCTCTGCATCTCACCCCCACCACTAAGGATAAGGATGAGACTAACGTAGCTGTTTTGTTAGTCAAATCCCCCGTGTATGGTAGCATCATCCTCCTATTTCCATAAAAAGCAGAAACCTGCCTCTGGTTTACTCTAACAGAGCAGATAATCCTCTTCCTTCCGTAATTGCTGAAATCTGGAAGTCAGTATCTTTTTTTTTTTTGAAATGGAGTCTCACTCTGTCTCCCAGGCTGGAGTGCAGTGGCGTGATCTCAGCTCACTGCAACCTCCACCTCCTAGGTTCAAGCGATTCTCCTGCCTCAGCCTTCCGAGTAACTGGGATTACAGGTGCGTGCCACCACATCCAGCTGACTTTTGTGTATTTTTAGTAGAGATTGGGTTTTGCCATGTTGGCCAGGCTGGTCTTCAACTCCTGGCCTCAAGTGATATACCCACATTGGCCTCCCAAAGTGCTTGGATTACAGGTGTGAGCCACTGTGCCTGGCCGGAAGTCAATATCTTAACCTTGGTGTTTTGTTTTATTTATAAAAGTGTTCCAGCAATACAGACGAAGAGCTCCCCTGAGAGTGCCTAAATAAGTGGTTTTCAACACAGAGAGCAATTCAGTCCCGTAAGAACATTTGGCAGTGTCTGGAGACATTTTTGGATGGCAAAACTGGGGGAAGGTGCTAGTGACATCTAGTGGATAAAGGCCAGGGATGCTGCTAAACATCTTACAATGCACAGGATGGGCTCCCACAAGAAAGGACCATCCTGACGCCAATGACAACAGGGCCAAAGTTGAGAAACCCTGGTCTAAAGGTAAAAGGTGCATGCAAGCTCGTAATACTTTTTTCTTTCTATTTCTTCGCATACTGCAGTACTCTCATCTCTGGAGAGGTCTGAACTCAATGTTTTGTTTTGTTTTTTTCCTTAGTATAAAACAACTTGTGAAGAACAAGAACTTACTTTAAAGAACAAGAAGTTTCTGTTTCAGAAATCTAAAATGGAAAATGCACATGAACTGGCATATCTGAAAGAGAATCAGGCCTTTACTGTCATAATCTAATTAGAATGCAAATTCCTTGTGGGCAGGAGCCACATCTTCCTCCTTCTTTGTTGCCCTGTGGTATCTTATTAAACATATGCCCTTCTGAAAAACATCCTATTAGGCCAGGCGCGGTGGCTCATGCCTGTAATCCCAGCACCAAGGTGGGTGGATCATAAGGTCAGGAGATGGAGACCATCCTGGCTAACATGGTGAAACCCCGTCTCCACTAAAAATATAAAAAATTGGCCAGGTGTGGTGGCACGTGCCTGTACTCCCAGCCTCTCAGGAGACTGAGGCAGGAGAATCCCTTGAATCCAGGAGGCAGAGGTTGCAGTGAGCCGAGATCACACCGCTGCACTCCAGCCTGGGTGACAGAACAAGACTCTGTCTCAAAAAAAAAAAAAAAAGAAAAAAGAAAACATCCTATTAGGTACTATGTTCATGATCTGGGTGACAGGATCAACAGAAGCCCAAACCTCAGCACGACGCACTACGCCCTTGTAACAAATCTGCATATGTAACCCCTGAATGTAAAATAAAAATGGAAATTTTAAAAAAGAAAGAAACCGACAATTTGAAAAACCAATCATGGCAACTATGCAGCAGCCAACATCATAAAATATACAACCTCAGGGTCTAAAAATGTTTAGTAATTTTATCCAATAAAATACCATATACCATATTTTTCATCTTAGAGGGAAAGATGATCTTACATTTCGGTTACATTTGGTTCTGTTATATCCACCCAAACACTTGGATTCATATTCATCTAAACACCTCTTTTAAACGTGAAAATAAAAAATAAACATATGTCATGTAATGTATCCAATTGCCATTGTGGGAAAAAAAGCTCAAATTTAAATGATTTGAAAGGATTAAAATGATCTGAAAAATGATCCAAATTGTGTTAATTTTTAAACTTCTTAAAAGGCCCTGATTCTGTTTTTAAAGATTCCTGACACAAAGAGACTACACACCTGCCCCTCTGAGACACCCAGACTATGGCTGATAATTTGAGAATCCACACTCTTCAAAGCCATTCAATGGGGGTCTCCTGTGAAAAATAGGGAAGAACTGGAGTAGTGATCAAGTCCCTAAGACGGTGCCTTGGTCATCCTTAATTGTTCCCCCATCTCACTCATGAAATGAGAAGTATCAACACTCACATCTACACCAATACCAGCCCAAGAAAACTGGGCCTATTCCTTCAGTTGTTCTTTAATGACCATAATGCCACGATCAATGTATACCCTTCAATTTACAAGTTCAGCTTCCAGAAGGTTTTCTTTCATCCTACCCACCTCTTCCTTTATTAAACCAGACCATCTAGGTTAGATCATCCAACCACTGTGGGGAGAGGCGGTCCTTGGTCTCTATCCCCCTATTGAAGCCAACTTTTTGCCAAAGGCTTGTTTCGCTAAAGATAAACAAACACTTTTGTTCTCTCCTCCTCTGCTCCTTTTCCTCTATTTAAGCAAAAACCAGATCAAAACAATTTACTGGTAGTTGCTCATATTTTACCTCAAAAATAAGAAGATGATTAAGTGGTCTAACAGAAGCTTCGTTTTCAGGTTCTCCTTGTATAAGGAAAATGAAATAGAGATAGTGATTGTATCAACCGTGATTTACATTAACAAAGGCACACTGTCATTAAGAAGGTGTCAGTAATTTGTAGCTGATGGGCAACAAAAGCCCTGCGGAAGATTCCACGTTGAGGACGTGCTTGATTTTAGTTCTTGTTTATATGCGTAGTCCTAGGTTTGATTCATGTTGTGCTTTAGCACTGTCTTAGTCCATTCAGGCTGATATGACCGAAAGACTAGGTGGCTTATAAATAAGAGAAATTCATTTTTCACAGTTCTGGAGTCTGGGAAGTCCAAGATCAAGGCACCAGCAGACTGGGGTGTCTGGCAAGGGCCTGCTTTCTTGTTCATAGTCAGCCTCCTTGCTTTCTTCATATGGTAGAAGGTATGAGGGAGCTCTCTGCGGTCTCTTTATATTGGGAACTAATCCTGTTCATGAGATCTCTACCCTCATGATGTAATCAACCCTCCAAAGCCCCACCTCTTAATACCATCACCTTGGGGTTTAGGATTTCAACATACAAATGTTAGGGGGTCATGAACATTCAGTTCACTGCAGCCATCTGTTTCCCCATCTTTGCTATTGTCCTTCCTTCAGCCCTTGAAACATGGAAACCTCATCCCTGCTTTAGTCCCTTTCTTCATGTTCCTCCTCCGCAGAAACCAATTACCCCTCATTCGGCTCAGTGTTGGCTCCCATTATCTTTAGGTCTTGGGCTTAATTGTCACCTCCTCGAAAAAGTGACCTCTGGCTACTCTCTTATGACCACCTCATATTATAATTTTTTAATTATAGCAGTCTGATTTTTCTTTCATGACATTTATTACATGAGTGCAGTTATAATTGTATGCATATGTGCCTAAGTATCTGCCTTCCTCACTGCTCTATAAGCCAGCTGGCTTTCGGTCAATACTTGTGGATGGAATAAGATGAGGAGCATCACTGGGAAGATCTGGGTTATGCTGTGAATGTCTGCATCTCCTCAACACTTAGCCAGGCGGCAGTGGCTTGCACCTGTAATCCCAGGACTTGGCAGGCCAAGGTGGGCAGCTCACTTGAGGTCAGGAGTTCGATACCAGCCTGGCCAACATGGGGAAACCTCATCTCTAGTAAAAATACAAAAAATTAGCTGGGTATGGTGGCTTATGCGTGTAGTCCCAGCTACGGGAGAGGCTAAGCAGAAGAATCTCTTGAACCCGGGAGGCGGAGGTTACAGTGATCTGAGATTGCGCCACTGCACTCCAGCCTGGGCGGCAGAGCGAGATCCTGTCTCAAAAAACAAACCAAAACAAGAATGTATACACTGAAATCCTACTCCCCAAGGTGATGGTATTAAGAGCTGAGGCCTTTGGGAGGTGACTTGGGTCATGAAGGCAGAGCCCTCATGAATGGGATTGACACCCTTATAAAAGAGGCTTGAGAAAGCTCCTGAGCTCCTTCCACCATGTAAGGATGCAGCAAGAAGGCAAATTCTTGGAAGCAGAGAGAACCCTCATCAGACACTGAATCTACTGGCACATTGACTTTGGACTTCGTGGCCTCCAGAACTGTGAACAACAAATTTCTGTTGTATATAAATTATCCAGTCTGAGGTACTTTGTTATAGCAGCCCACACAGAATAAGACAGTTTGTTTCTCCTTTTTGCTTTACTTTATTATTTTTCTTTAAGAATCATTCAGGTTTATCTCTCTTCACCTTGCCCAGAACAGCAGCCTAGTTCAGAACCCTACACCCTAGACTTCATACAAAGCCTCTTGGTTGCTTTTCCTCTTTCTCACTCTCCTCTACTCCTGAGTTCTGCCCTTACGCAATTTTTCTAAATAACCACCTTGGTCACATTGCTCCTGGGCCAAAGACAGTGTATCAAGTTGTAACTTCCATGTTCAATGCCCAGGTTTTCCTGTTAGAACCCATCTCACTGGAGGTGATTAGAGCCGATGTAGAAGCTGATTAGAAGTTGATCGTGAAGATTCTGATCATGACGGGGGAAAAAACAGAACCCATCTCACTTATCTAATCTCATTTTCCTCATTCTTCCCAAACTCTGGTGTTCCTAAGCTACTTTTCTTGTCATGCTATTCCCCTTTGCATGCTACTCTTCTTACAATTGCCTAGCTACACATGTTTATGTCTACTTTGGTTTTTAAAAAAATTTTTAATAGGCTAGGTGCAGTGGCTCACACCTGTAATCCCAGCACTTTGGGAAGCCGAGGTGGGTAGATCACGAGGTCAAGAGATCAAGACCATCCTGGGCAACATGGTGAAACCTCGTCTCTACTACAAATACAAAAATTAGCTGGGCCTGTATTCCCAGCTACTCGGGAGGCTGAGGCAGGAGAATCTCTTGAACCCAGCAGGCGGAGGTTGCAGTGAGCCGAGATCACACCACTGCACTCCAGCCTGGCAACAGAGCAAGAGTCCATCTCAAAAAAACAAAAATTTAATAAATTTTTTTGTAGAGATAGGGTCTCACTATGTTGCCCAGGCTGGTCTTGAACTCCTGGGCTCAAGCTGTCTTCCTGTCTTGGCCATCCAAAGTACTAGGATTACAGGCATGAGCCCTCACGCCTGGCCTTTATTCCCACTTTGGCTTGTGCTTAGAAGCCCTTCCTTCTCCTTAACACTTAGAGAAATCTTTTCTAGTTCAAGTCTTATCTCCCTGATGGCCTATTCTCCAACCACTCTGAGCTTTGCTTTTTCTGAACACACACTGAATTTGCTTTCACACCATTTAGCACCCAACCATTCCTCATGTTTGCTTTATCTACCCAAAGGGCTTATGTCAACTGCAAGCCCATGAGGTCTGTGTCCTGCACTTTTTCTACAGTCTCCAGGGCTTTACTTGGTAAAAGGCACAGAGGAGGTACCAAATGCTTATTTTACCGATGCAGAAAACCAAATTGATACCAAGGCTCTCTACCTTTACCTCGCAGGCACCATCTCTCTACCAGGCATGCTGGTTTACCCTGAACACCTCTTAGGTTCACCTAATCGTATCTACCTGTTATTCGTTTGTTCCTTAAAATTCTACCAGGCTTTCAAGGTCAGTTCAAGCCCCTTCTCTGACACTCCCACCTTAAATAAAGCATCTTTCATCTGTTCTTACTCCTCAACACCTATTCTCTCTGTTCCTGAGCTCCCCAATATGGTAGCACTGTCCCTGTGTGCTAGTCTAAATTGAAGTGCACTATATAAATGTACAATACCAGGGGCTTTGAAGGCTTAGTACAAAATAAACAATATTAACATTTCATTTATAATTCTTTTTTTGTTTTTGTTTTTGTTTTTTATAATTTCTTTTTTTTTAAGATGGGGTTTCACCATGATGGCCAGGCTGGTCTTGAACTCCTGACCTCAGGTGATCCACCCACCTCGGCCTCCCAAAGTGCTAGGATTACAAGCGTGAGCCACCGCGCCCGGCCCCATGTAATTCTTATTTTCATTTCATGTTAAAGTGATAATATTTTAGATATGTTGGGTTAAATAAAACATATCAGTCAAATTAATTTGATCTGTTTACTTGTACTTTTTATGATGTGGTTATTACAAAATATAGAATTACCCATATTTTTATTTTATTTTATTGTAGAGACAGGGTGTTGCTATGCTGCCCAGGCAGGTCTCAAACTCCTGGCCTCAAGCGATCCTCCCGTCTTGGCCTCCCAAAGTCCTGGGATTATAGGCATGAGCCACTGTACCTGGCCTATTAGAAAATATAGAATTACCCATATGGCTTGTATTTGTGGCTTACATTATTTATCTACTAGAAATCGTTGCCTTATACCCTCGTGTGCTTTTTCTGGTCCCTTGCTATGTACTGCCCTTTTTATGAGGGATGTGCTACTTCCTCATGTTACTGAAGACCATTGGTGTAAGCCTTGGCCTTAATGCAGTGATGGGTGTATACACGGGGGACCCTCTGTATGACCTGGTTGAGGATGATCGTAAAATCACAAATTGCCTTGTTAGAGCATCATCAGGGCTATAAAAGGCACTTGGAGGCCGAGTCCATTAGCCACAGGATACACGTGCAGTTATCAGCACAGGAGACTAAAGCCCACATTTCCTGGTGATCAGTTCCAGGGCTATTTGTCAGTCCCAGGCAGCTGAAGATAACCCTGAGGCCATTAATGTAATTCTAAGTGGCTCTTAATCAGCTCATTGTTTCTCAAGGTTATGTGTATGTTAATAAAAGATAATCTAGGGGCTTCCTGAGTCTATATTATCAGAAATCTTTGTGAAAATACTTCAAAACAAGCTTTTTATTCATCTCCAGGCTTTATTTGTATTCTTCAAAATTAACTGGAGAAAGAATAGAATAACTTTCAAACACAGTACAGTTATGATATAGATTACTGCTGTCAAATAGAACTTTCTTTGATGATAGAAATGTCCAGTATACTAAGATCTAGGCACATGTAGCTATAAAATTTTAATGAATTTAATTTTAATGAATTTACATGTAAATACCCACGTGGGGTTAGTGGCCACATATTTTTTTTTGGAGACAGAGTCTTGCTCTGTCACCGAGCTGGAATGCAGTAGCATGATCTCACCGCAACCTCCGCCTCCCGGGTTCAAGTGATTCTCCTGCCTCAGCCTCCCGAGTAGCTGGGACTACGGGCGCACGCCACCACGCCCAACTAATTTTTGTATTTTTAGTAGAGACAGGGTTTCATTATGTTGGCCAGGATGGTCTCGATCTCTTAACCTCATGATCTGTCCACCTCGGCCTCCCAAAATGCTGGGATTACAGGCGTGAGCCACCACGCCCGACCTAGTGGTTACATTTTATACCGTGCTGCCTTCTTAAGTTCCTATTATCCTAGCATGTTTCTCTTCCTTCTAAAAGTAGGGAGATCATGAACATTAAGAATCACTGGAATAGGCCGGGCACAGTAGCTCACACCTGTAATCCCAACACTTTGGGAGGCTGAGGTGGGTGGATCACCTGAGGTCAGGAGTTCAAGGCCAGCCAGGCTAACATGGTGAAACCCCATTTCTACTAAAAATACAAAAAATTGGCTGGGCGTGCTAGTGCATGCCTGTAACACCTGTAATCCCAGCTACTTGGGAGGCTGAGGCAGGAGAATTGCTTGAACCCGGGAGGTGGAGGTTGCAGTGAGCCAAGATGGTGCCATTGCACTCCAGCTTGGGCAACAAGTGCGAAACTCCATCTCGGAAAAAAAAAAAAAGTATCATTGGAATAACAAATCAGTATCATTTCCATTCTACCTGATATTCTTTATATTTTATTAAATTAAGATTTATTAAATGCACTTTCCTATGGTCTAAGATCTCACGCCTAAATCTTTTTATGTGACCATTAGGCTAAATTTCACCAGATGATAAGTAAGGGAAACTGATTTCATTTCCACACTGGATAATAGGTATAGGCTTTTATCTTTATCTTGTTATATTACAAGTGTCCAAGGTTAGGCCTATCAACAGTTACTGTCTGCTACCTGAGATAACAGCAAACAGCAATCTGAGTTGACAGCCAAAAATTATCTGTGGAGAGCCTTGGGAGCAAAGATATGAGCACAGGGCACAGGGTTGACCTGAAATGCAGCTTTCTGAATTTGCCACAACCTCCTACTTTCATTCGCTCCTTATTCTGCTTCGTCTGCTCTAAAATGGTCAGATTTAAACATCTGAGGCAGGCACTGAGCCTATGATAATGATAACAGTTGTAGTACTAGAAGTAGCTGCCAATACTAGAGTCCTCACTGTGTGACAGCACTAGCTAAGGACTTTGCACATGCAAACCAGAAATGAAATTCCAAGCTCCCCAAATGACTGAATGGATCCCCCCTACCCTAGCCAGGGGGATCTCAAAGAAACCTGAAGAACTAGTTCAGCCCATGAGGGGGAAAAGAGATTGGGCATGCCTCATTATATCCACTCCCTTCGGAGTTTAGGCACAACTGACCAGCATTAACACTCAAATAGAGAGCATAAGACTGACATAACAGACTCTTTGTAGCAATAAAATATCTACCTCCAACCTGACCCTGGTATAGCATCACATGACAGATAGCGGGCCCTGAAAGAAATCAAAGTATTTTACCCCAAAATATATTTCTTTTGGTGGTAGGGACAGAGTTTTGCTCTTGTCGCCTAGGCTGGAGTGCAATGGCATGATCTCAGCTCACTTGCAACCTCCGCCTCCTGGGTTCAAGCATTCTCCGCCTCAGCCTCCTGAGTAGCTGGGATTACAGTCGCATACCACCACGCCTGGCTAATTTTTGTATTTTTAGTAGAGATGAGGTTTTGCCATGTTGGCCAGGCTGGTCTCAAACTCCTGACCGCAGGTGATCCACCCGCCTCAGCTTCCCAAAGTGCTGGGATTATAGGCATGAGCCTCTGTACCTGGCCTTACTCCAAAATATATTTATTTGACATACTTTGAAATGGCCCTGCAAAGCCATCCCTTGTGGGAGAAATGTGTATTCTGTAGAGAAGCCCTGTCCCTTTCCAGGTCTTTTCCTGATCCAGGACAGATCTGACACCTTATAAGGTCCTATAAGAGATGTTTACCATCTAATCTCTCTGAAGCCTGCTACTGTGAGGCTTCATCTACACAACAAGAACCTCGGCTTCTACAATCCCCTCTTACCTTAACTCCAGCATTTCTTCCAGTTGACTTCAACTCTTTAGGCAAAGCTTAACTTTTTCAACCAACTGCCAATCAGAAAATCTTTGAATCCACTTACTTATGATCTGTAAGCACCTGCTTAGAGAATGTCCTACCTTTCCCAGCCAAACCAATTGTCGACGAAAGAGCCAAACTCTGTAAAATATTTCAAGAGATTTATTCTGAGCCAAATATGGGTGACCATGGCCTGTGACACAGCCCACAGGAGGTCCTGAGAACATGCGGCCAAGGTGGTCCGGGTGCAGCTTGGTTTTATACATTTTAGAGAGACATAAGACATCAATCAAATACATTTAAGAAATACATTGGTTTGGTCCAGAAAGGTGGGGCAACTCAAAGCCAGGGTAAGGGCGGAGCGGGGGGCTTCCAGGCTATAGGTGAATTTAAACATTTTCTGGTTGAAAATTGGTTGACTATGTCTAAAGACCTGGGATTTGTAGAAAGGGAATGTTCAGGTTAAGATAAAGATTATGGGGGACCAAAGTTCTTTTGAAGTCTTACAGTGGCTGCCCTTAGGGACAATAGATGACAAATATTTCCTATTCAGATTTTAGTTAATCTCTTTAAAATTGGGAGGGTCTGGAAAAAAAAGATGTAGCTATGTTAATAGAGATTCTTTATACATACAAATTTTCCCCCACACAGAACAGCTTTGCAGGGCCATTTCAAAATATGGAAAAGAAACATGTGTTGGAGTAAAATATTTTGATTTTCTTCTTTGTTTCATAATGTTATGCCAAAGTCAGGTTGGAAAGTAAATCATGATATATAGGGTTAAATAAAACCCATCTGGTGAGAATTTATGATTTGTAGGGCATGACTCCCCCGACTCCTTAGATAGAAATTTGGGCAAGATAAAAAAAAATCAGTTTTGTCCTCGCAATGTATACCTTGGATGTCTTGCCTGTTTTTATGCCTTGCCTGTAACTTCTGTCTCCCTAAACCATGCTGTAACCCAACCCCTTGGGCATGTGTTTTCAGGACCTCTTGGCTGTATCATGGGCCACAGTCACTCATATGTGGCTCAGAACGAACCTCTTCAAATATTTTACAGAGTTTGGCTTTATTCATCAACACATGTTATCTTTTCTAACCCTCAAGAATCTCGGGTCATTCTTAGTCACAAGTGTACACTGGCCTTCTGTTGAGGTACTGAGCTGTCAGAAACAATGAGAACCCTCTTACAATTGAGCATATTAGGGTCCAGACAGAAATAGAATCTGCTGAAAGGCCCAGAGCAGCAAAGACCACAACATTCTCCCTGGGGCAACCAGGCTGGAAACAGTGTAACATGCCACAAACGAAATCAAATGGTGACTGTCCCGTTTTTCCTAGTAACTTAGAAACAATAACATGTCATCTGTTGTGGGAAATTCACTAAGTAAAGCTGCCCCTCCTGAAGCCACTACTGTTTTTTTGTTTTTTGTTAGCACTAAAAGCAGCAAACTTTCCTAACTACATAAGCATACAGGATTTGGATGATTAATTTCGACTTTCTGTCAAAAAAAAAAAAACAAAACTAATACTTTCCAATAGAAACACTAAACCACAAAGTGCCAGTGTTAGGAACAAGCCAGTCTCGGTAGGATGTGGCATGTTCATAGGAAACCACACCCAGCAACCAGAAATTTATTATGCCCTGGCCCGTTTATTGAAAAAGACCACAGTCAATGTTGAAGGAAACAAAATAAACTTACACTGAAAATATATTTGTGGAGCAGTTTCAAGCCCTTGGATGTAGCTAGATTAGCATTACTAATTTACAAGCATTCCATTCTTACCCAGTCTTTTTATTATGTGCAGATAGTGTCAAAGAAAATAAACACGAAAGTGGAGAAAGCTACACCTCAGTGCAGTCCAACATTTGAAAACTCTGTGCCAATGTTTTGTAAATAATGGAAATCATGTAAAATTCCTCCTTAATGATAATGCTTAGCCACTGCCTCTCTCCAGTAACTCAAAGTTATCTGTCCACAAATACATATATTATCCTTTCCCATCCTCTCAACTGCCCTCTCTAGGGCAGTCATGCAGAGCTTGTTGGCCAATGTCTGCAGACATTTTTGGTTGCTATAACTTCATGAGGGTGCTACTAGCATTTAGTAGGCAGAGGACCATTTCCTGCCTCACTCAGTCTTCCGTCCTTACAGCAGAGCACACACTTGCAAACTGGCCAGCTAGAATTAACTCTGTAATTCCTAACCCAGGACGGAATATTCCAGAAGGTTGAAGCTAGTAAACTGTTTACAAACATTTACATGCAATTTCCAGAAACTTAAGATTCCCAGAAATAATCTGTGGTCTGTGGATTAACCTTTGTTCAAAAGGAAAAAAAGACAATTGTTACCAAGAAATAATAAACAACAGATTCCAAAATATTAAAAACTGGGATCTCTTACCCAGTTTCTGCATGACATCATTTTAACATGCTAAAATTAGTCGAGAAAGAACATTCTACAATTACTTTCATGAATCAAGAAACAGTTATTCTCACAGTTCATAAGGCATATAATCCTACACTGGAAAACCACAGACAGCATAGCTACAAATGTTTATCAAGAGTGATTGTTGTAGACAAGTTTTTTTGCTCTTGCAAAAAAAAGATGAGATTTTGCTCTGTTACCCAGGCTGGAGCCCTTTTTGTTCTCTCTGAGGAAGTGGTGTACTCACAGGCTCGATTCCGGGTTTTGTAAGTACAAGTATAGAGGCTGCAGGGCCTGGCTGGCATGAATCTTGGAATCTGGAACTTTCTCCACAGCAATTTGCCTGGAGATGCTTGAAGAATGACCCTCAGGCTGTTCATCACCACCATCTTTAGCTTGAAATCTTGAACAGTTCCCAGTTAAGTTGCAGGAACTTAATAACCTAGGGGAAGGAGGGCAGAGGAGGGAAAGCTGTAAACAGTAGAGACTTAAGATCATGGAGAAACCTCTAAGTACAACAACATTCTGATTAGTAATACACACCCTGAGGTGGAGGGAGGGGAGGGCAGATGAGAGTCAACAGTTTATCCACTCTTGTTCCTCAAACTCATTGCTCCCCCTCTGGGGAGGGCAGGGAGGGTCCTGAGGACAGACTCACATGCTTTGCCTTGCCCTCAGGATTGGCAAATATTAGAAATCCAGAGAAAAGTTTCTCTTTATCCACAAGAATGAAAAAACTGTTTACAGTACAGTTTCTTAAAATTAAAAACAAATTGCTTCAGGAAATCCCAATTAATTATCCAGCATGGTATTTACATGTACAAGGAACCCCAACATTAAAGCTCCCTCCAGGCTGTCTGAATAAAAACAAACATCTGTATCTAAATTGCTTAAAAAAAAACAAAATGAAACAAAAAACCAAGATACATCCTGCCAAAATAGTCATGGGTAGTTTTGAAATCTGAGCTTAAATATAATCTGTGACTCTGCCAACTTTAGGTGTAACGCAGTGGCCCTTGAACATGGGAAAACTGACAAAGTTAATCCTGAATTCTCTCTCTACCTTTCACATGGTCACAGTGAAAGTCTCAGAAGATGATACTTTCCAAGGTATTCACTATGGTGTTCTGAAATTATGATAATACTAACTTTGAACACTCTCCCCAACCCAATATTGCTTCATCCATTTTCCGTGAAAACTATCCCTGTTCCAAATGAACAAATACATTCTGAAATGAAACAAAAATCCATTTTTCTTGGTTACACATTTATTCCACTACAGATTTTGAAGTGTTTACTCTGAGTACTTGAGACACATTCAGACAGCTGTTCAGGACACCATTTGTGCAACCATGACTGTGGTATGGCTACAAGGCCACGTGCCCTGGCCCTGTTAAAATCTATTTGTACTCCTGCCCGCCCACCAGCTACTTGGACTTCAGTTCTTCCAACTCCTTCCTATCTTTCCCTTCAGCCTGTGCAGATGCTCTTCTTTCTTGGACTCTCCCTCCATCTGCGCCTGGTGAATCCCCAGCCCCGCTTCAGGTGACTGATGCCAGTGTCACTTCCTCAAAGCTCCCTCTACCACATGTTCACCAGGTCAGCCCGGAACCCTCTTCGTGGTCACAGTGCTTACTGCAGTTGAATTAATATCTGACCAGGAATGTACTTTTCGACTGTATCCTCTCCAGGATCTAAGCCCCACAGTGGTAGGGACCATGTCTGCGTCGGTCAGAGCTGCATCTCTTAGTTTGGTAGGAGTTATTAAGAAATTATTTTAGGCAGAAAGTTTTCATTTTTGAAGCAGCTCCAGAAACGTTTTCTAGCTGGAAAACCCCAGCTCTTAGAGTTGGGCAGGCAACCTTTGACATGCAAATGCAGGCCATTAGAAACTGGGTCCACCCAACATGGCTATTCCCACCATTGTCATCTTGCCCTTGTCCCTACATGTGCTTGGTAACATGGCCGCCCCCACATATCCCCCACGTGTGTAGAACATCATGGTGCCCTGCATTTGCATATTAAAAGACTAGGGTGGAAGGGCCAGTTTTTTCACCGGCTACATAAATAACATGCCTGGTCAAACTAAACCCCTGAGCCCTATGCAAATCAGACACCACCTCCTCCAGCCTCTACATATACCTAGCTGGTTTCCACCCCACTTGGGGTCTCCTCTCTCAACTTTGGAGCCCCCCCCTTTGTCTCTGTACGGGGAAGCTTCTTCTGTCTTCTCCCTTCCTTCTGGCCTATTAAACTCTCCGCTCCTTAAAATCACTCCATGTGTGTCCACGTCATTTTATCTAATTCAACTCAAAACAAAAAACCCTGGTGTTTACCTTTAAAAAAAAGTGATGATCAAGGGAAACACACAAGCAAACCACTTCATAGCAGGGTATTCTATTGCCTCAGATTCTGCCTTCTCCTGCAAAAAGGATGACTCAGCAATATCACCATGGCCATGGGCAAAGGCACAAAAAGAGAAGTCGAGGGGCACTAAAGACACACTTGTCAAAGCTGATCATACAAACTTGGTCCTTCAGCTAGGTGCGGTAGCTCACTCCTCTAATCCCAGCATTTTGGGAAGCCAAAGGGGCAGGATCTCTTTAGCTCAGAGTTCAAGACCAACATGGGTTACATAATGAGACCCTGTCTCTACGAAACATAAGAAATTAGCTAGGTGCGGCCGTGGGTACCTGTAGTCCCAGCTACTCAGGGGGCCGAGGTGGGAGGATCACTTGAGACCAGGAGGTCGAAGCTGCAGTGAGCTGTGACCATGCCACTGCACTCCAGACTGGGCAAGAGCAAGACTCTGTCTCAAAAAAACAAAAACAAAAAACACTCCTGCCCCAGGCCAAAAAGAATCCCGAAATTGGGTGCTTCTTGTCATACCCAACTAAATCAGAGTCAAGGGGACAGGGGGAAGCAGTACTCAGGGCACATAGCACCTGCTCCAAGAATTAAATTTTCCATAAGCCCAGTTGCTAAATGTTGTAACCTGAAACCAGTTTTATCTTATAGCTACTAAAACAACTTCCTGTGCCTCTCAAAATAGGTTTAGCCACCGCCATCACTCACCAGTTAGTGCTTGTCAGGTCCCAAAAACTTTACCAGTGCCAATGAATTTTCTTTCAAAACAATATGTAACATTCCTCCTTTTTATAAAACCTCCAACCTACTCTTTGTTCCTCAGACATGCTGAAGACCATCCAGTCTGTGTGTATGCCCCAAATTGTGATTCTTGCTTCCCAAATAAAATGTTACATTTGGGCCAGGCACAGTGGTTCATGCCTGTAATGCGAGCATTGTAATCCGGGCACTTGGGGGGGCCAAGGTGGGCAGATCACCTGAGGTCAGGAGTTCGAAAGCAGCCTGGCCAACATGGTAAAACTCCGTCTCCACTAAAAATATGAAAATAAAAAAAAAATTAGCTGGGCGTGGTGGCACATGCCTGTATTCCCAGCTACTTGGGAAGCTGAGGCAGGAGAATCACTTGAACCCCGAGACGGAGGTTGCTGTGAGCAGAGATCGTGCCCCTGCACTCCAGCCTGGGCACAGAGGGAGACGCCATCTCAATAAACAAAAGTTACATTTAAAGATACATCTCTTTTATTTGACTTTGATGCATTTCACTTACAAATCTGAACTTTATTTCTTCATACCATCTTTCCAAGAAGAGTGTAAGAAATGCAACCCACGTCACGGTTCCCAGTGATGCTGAGCAAGGAGGCAAATATTGTGCTTTCATCCACCTCTCTCTTTGTGCACATTCCTGCCAGTAATTGGCTGTGAACTAGCTCTTCTCTGTACTGTTGTCCTTGATCCTGCTCCATCTGAGCTAGACGGGAGGAGGCTACACCTATGTGGAAGGAGGGGAGAATCATCTCTGTGCACATTGTGAAATGAAGCACACAGCAGGGTGAGAAGCAGGTCTTTTGGCACAGTGCCACGCACTTCGCTCTGCATATGCGTCACTTTGCTAATGTGCACTGAACTGAGGGAGCCAGGAGATGTGCGGCCATTACATTAAAGGGGACTGGTAGGAAGTCAGTGAATCCCATGGAAGTTCCTTATCTCTAGGCCTAACGCCCTACCTGAGGTCTTCAGGCCAATGTATTAGCTTGGAAGAAAGTACCATAGACTGGGTGGCTTAAATTTGTTGTCTCATGGTTCTGGAGGCTAGAAGGCTGAGGTTCGAGTTGTTTGCAGGGCCGGTTCCTTCTGAGGCAGTGAAACATCTGTTCTAGGCCTCTCTACTGGGATGCTTATTTTATGTGTCAACCTTGCTAGGTCATGGTACCCATATATTTGGTCAAATACCAGTTTAAATGACACTTTGAGGCCGGGCGTGGTGGCTCATGCCTGTCATCCCAGCACTTTGGGAGGCTGAGGCGGGAGGATCACTTAAGGTCAGGAGTTCAGAACCAGCCTGGTTAAAATGATGAAACCCTGTCTCCACTGAAAATAAAAAATTAGCTGGGCGTGGTAGCTCGTGCCTATAATCCCAGCTACTTGGGAGGTTGAGGCATGAGAATCGCTTGAACTCAGGAGGTGGAGGTTGCAGTGAGCCAAGACCGCACCACTGTACTCTAGCCTGGGCCACAGAGCAAGACTCTGTCTCAAAGAAAAAATAATAATAATGTCACTTTGAATGTATTTTTTAGATGAGATTAACATTTAAATCAGTAGACTTGAAATAACGTTGATTGCCATTCATGTGGATGGGCCTTATCCAATCAGTTGAAAGCCTTAAGTGAAAAAAGACTGAGATCCCTCGAGAAAGGGGAAATTCTACTTCCAGACGGCCTTAAGACTTGGAGCTGTGCTATGGTTTGAATGTGTCCCCTAAACTTCATGTGTTGGTAACTTGAGGCTATCCCTAAGTGAAAGGAGAGGAAAATTATACCTGACAAGCCAAGCCCAATGAAAGCAAGTTGCTGAGTTGCTTCCTATCACTACCCTTCAAGGAACAATTGAGGGGCTCCAGGCAGAGCTCTTTCACCGGCTATCAACAAGCCATCTGCCTGAACAAATATTATATCAGTCTTTCTACCTAGTGCCATTTGCCACTTTGCCAATGTACAATGAACTCAAATCACATAAAGAGGGACTGGCAGGAAGTTAGTGAAACCCATGGAAGCGCCTCACTTCCAGGCCTAATTCCTTACTCAGGGTGTGTAGGCCGGTGACATGTAAAGTACATCTGCATTGTGCAAAGGTGTTTGAAATTCACAAGCCAAAGTTAAAGTCAGTTTTGTTTATAATTTTTTTTTTTTTTTTTTTTTTTTTTTTAGACAGGGCCTCACTTTGTCACCCAGGCTGCAAAGCAGTGATGTGACCACAGCTCACTGTAGCCCCCAACCTCCCAGGTTCAAGCTATCCTCCCACCTTAGCCTCTCACGGAGCTGGGACTACAGGTGTCAGAGGCATTTGAACCAGTGCAACTCCATCTTGAATACAGGCTGAGTAAAAATAAGACTGAGGCCTACTGGGCTGCATTTGCAGGAGGTTAAGGCATTCTTAGTTACAGGATGAGACAGGAGGTCAGCACAAGATACAGTGGTCATAAAGACCTTGCTGATAAAACAGGTTGAAGTAAAGAAGCCAGCCAAAACCCACCAAAACCAAGATGGCCACGAAAGTGACCTGGGGTCTTCCTCACTGCTCATTATATGCTAATTATAGCACATTGGTATGCTAAAATACATTGCTCACCAGCACCATGACAGCTTACAAACGCCGTTGCAATTTGTAAGCTGTCATGGTGCTGGTGAGAATGTTATCCTATATGCTCTAAATAGAAGTTATCCTATATGCTGTAAAAGGGGAGAGGGAATCCTCAGTTCTGGGAATGTCCACCCCTTCCCAGAAGACTCATGAATAATCCACCCTTTGTTTAGCATATAATCTAGAAACAACCATAAGTATTATCAGATGAGCAGCCCAAGCTGCTGCCCTGCCTATGGATTAGCCATTCTTTATTGCTTTACTTTCTTTTTTTTTTTTTTTTTTTGAGACAGAGTTTTGCTCTTGTTGCCTAGGCTGGAGTGCAATGGCGTGATCTCAGGTCACTGCAACCTCCACCTCCTGGGTTCAAGCAATTCTCCTGCCTCAGCCTCCCAAGTAGTTGGGATTACAAGCATGCGCCACCACACCTGTCTAATTTTTTTGTATTTTTAGTACAGATGGGGTTTCACCACTTTGGCCAGGCTGGTTTCAAACTCCTGACCTCATGATCCGCCCACCTCAGCCTCCCAAAGTACTGGGACTACAGGCGTGAGCCACCACGCCTGACCTATTCTTTTACTTCCTTAATAAACTTGCTTTCACTTTACACTATGGACTTGCTCCAAATTCTTGCACAAGGTCCAAGAACTCTCTCTTGGGGTCTGGATGAGACCCCTTTCCAGTAACACAGGCATGTGCCACCATGCCTAGCTTTTTTGTTTGTTTGTTTGTTTGTTTGAGATGGAGTCTTGCTCTGCTGCCCAGACTGGAGTGCAGTGGTGTTGAATATTGTGAGTTCCAAATTTATCTTCAAAGAACCAGTATGCCAGTATGTTCTTTGTTTCCATTTTAAAGTTTAACTTCTTCATTCTCTTCGTCTCCTTGCCCCTAGTTTCAGTAAACAACTTTCCCGCCAGCCCTAATCAGTAGTTCACATCTGTTCCCCCTGGTCACCTGCTCCGTCCTGAGTCACCTTTGGTCATCTGTTCTGTAACCATCTTTCCTGTTTAAACTGCTCACCCCACCACCCTGGCTCGTACTCCTGCTCTCTTTAAAATAGCCTATTGGAATTAGCTTAGATTGTGCAGTCCAACCCTAGCCAATAGAGGAATGACACAGCGGTAGGGGTTATCTTTGTCAGGGATAAGAACTCCTTCTCCTCCCTTGTTCAGGTGTGCTCTCTGTTCCATCCATGAGACACATCCTTCTATAGAAGTAAAAATTGCCTTGCTGATAAAATTTATGTTCGAGTACTATTTCCTTTGTGGCACCGGAAAATTTGTTTCTAACAGTGGCACAATCTCAGCTCACTGCAACCTCTGCTTCCCAGGTTCAAGATATTCTCCTGCCTTAGCCTCCTGAGTAGCTGTGATTACAGGTGCCTGCCACCATGTCTGGCTAATTTTTTTGTATTTTTTGTACAGACAGGGTTTCACTAAGTTGGCCAGGCTGGTTTCCATCTCCTGACCTCAAGTGATCCTCCTGCCTCAGCCTCCCAAAGTGCTAGGATTACAGGTATGAGCCACCACTCCTGGCCGTGCCTGGCTACTTTTGTTTATTTTTTTTTTAGAGATGGGGGGATCTCACTGTATTACGTGGGCTGATCTCAAACTCTGGACTCAAGCAATCCTCCTGGTTAAGGGCCTCCCAAAGTGCTGGGATTACACAGGGGTGAGCCACTGCATCTGGCCTGCTTATAGTTTTATGTGTGCATTTGTGTATATACATTTTTGAAGGGAGCATGTATGTCAAAATGTACCTTATTTAAGAGATGTAAATGTTTGACTCAGGATTTCAAACATGGACTGGTAATAAACTTTCATGGGATTATCTTGATAGTGTCTTCAGCTAACTAATAGTGATATAGGAGTTAAGAAGAAATTACTTAGGCAGATAGTGAGGTTACCGGAGTCCTCAGTAAGGTTTTCCTTTTAATAAAAAGCAGCCCCCAAATCAATTTTTTTTTGAACAAAGATCAGCCTGTAAAGTCAAGCTGCAGACATAGACAAGCAAGCTAGAAGCTTGCACAGGCGAATGCTGGCAGCTGTACCAATAGAAAAATGCTACCTAGAACGAGGCATGTGCAAAATGGCAGCTCCATCTTCTCTTTGCCAGCCATGTGTACAGTAAGGAGCAGACACGATGGCACTGGCCAAGTAGAAGGCCTATTTGCATAATACGATTAGGGTGGGGAGACCAGTCTTCCCATGTGCTATGTAAATACCACACCTGGTTGGAACCAATCTGTGGCCCCTATGTAAATCAGACACCGCCTCCTCAAGCCTGCCTATAAAATCTGCTGCAGTCCACCACTTTGGCCTTTTTTGGATGCCTCTCTCGCAAGAGAGAGAGCAGCTCTCCTCTCTCCTTTCTTCTGCCTTATTAAACTTTCCACTCCTTAACCCACTCCATGTGTGTGTGTCCGTGTCGTTAATCTTCTCGGTGTGAGACACCAAACCCCCGTATTTACCCCAGACAAGAAAGTGGCTTCATTAGCACCTTGTTTTCAAATAACTTACTTAACTCAATTAACTGGGCAGACTTAAAGAACAATAGACCATTGGAAACTTCAATTTAGAATGTCACTCTGCTTTTTCTTAATAAAGAAAAACTTTATTATGGAAAACTTCAATTTTATAGAAGTATAGTGAGAACACTGTAATAAAACCAATTCCATTTCAACAATTGTCTGTTCATGGCCAATCATGTTTTAGTTATATTTCTCCTACCCCTGTCCCCTGCCATTTTTCCTCCCCAGCTTATTTTGAAACAAATTCCTAGACATCCTATCAACTTATCCTTCATTGTAGCTTTCACAGGAACACATTCTCCTAATTCAGTTTCTTCTCCATAAAAATTATCTGTATTAAGTAGGCTCTGGTGATAGTTTATTACAGAATATGAAAACTATCATTTTTTCAAAGTTAAAAAAATGGCAAAGAAGCCAAGTAACCTGATAAACTTTCTCAGTATCAACCTAACTTTTAAGAAACATTTTACTTCTCTTATTATGGCCACCCTCATCTTGGATGGAAGCTCAGATTATAAATTTTATGTTCTTTCTAACTTGGAAGACCATGAACCTGCATAATCTATCATTACATCTCAGCAGAGTAAATGGATAATGAAACTGCCTTTGCAACATTACATCACTGAGAAAATTACAACAATGAAAGAGATCTGAGCTAATCCACCCCTCATCTTGCCTAATCCACCCCTCATCTTGCCTTTTCCTTAATTATTCCTGGGCTATTGGGCCAAGCGAACTTTGGAAGACATTTAGGCTATAGTTTAAATGATAATAGGCCTTGTCCAAAACTCAACCATGTTTGTAAAGCTAATAAAAAGCCATCAATCTGGGGGAAGAGAGGAGCCTTATTCTGCTAAGGCAGGGGTGTCCAATCTTTTGGATTCCCTGGGCCATGTGGAAGAAGAATTGTCATGGACCACACATAAAATACACTAACACTAATAATAGCTGATGAGACTAAAAAAATAAAATCACACAAAAAAATTCATAATGTTTTTTTTTCTTAAAAAGAATATTACTTTAACCACTCCTGTATGGAAAACTCATAATGTTTTAAGAAAGTTTACAAATTTGTGCTGGGCCACATTCAAAGCCATCCCAGGCTGCATGTGGCCCGCGGTTGTGCTAAGGTGTAGACATAGATTGCCAGCCATTCCTGTAGATAATACCACTACTGTAGATTGGCTTTTGAAGATATCTTTTCAGTTTTTTTGGCATGTCTGACACCAATGGCTCCACCTGGTCCCACCAACCCTACTCCTGTGGCCCCATCCGGAAGCAATTCAGCTTGCAAGAGGACACTATGATTTCATCTCCTCCTCAAACAACCAGCAGCAAGCCTAGCCACTTCTACCCATTCCCCTCAACTGCCTTTGAAAAACCCCTAACTATGAGCTTTGGAGGAGATGATTTGAGTACTAATTCCTTCTCCCACATGGCGTGGCCGGCCTCATGTCTACTTAAACGCTTTCTTTATTACAATGCCGAAACCGCCTTTGCAAAATTATAACTGAGGAAATTATGACAGTAAATGAAATCAAACCTAATCGACTCCATCTTGCTTCTAATCTTTAAGCTGTCCTTATTCATCCCTGGACATAGGCCGAACTAACTTTGGGAAGGAATTCAGTTCATGGTTTGACTCTGAAACAAAACTGATAGCAGCCCTTTCCAAAAAAGATCCCCCTTCTTGCCTGGGGACCAGTCTGCCTTTGCAGGGCTAACAATTTAGCTACAAGATTAGAAATTACAGTTCAGGGGTTGTGCAGCCTCTGGCTCTAAGAGTCGGAACCTCCCCCAAATTGCTCCTTGGGATAACGTTGCTATTGTAAAACCTAAGATCAGTGCTTGAGATATTTTGCAGACCCTGCAGTCAACTGCTCAGCTGACACCACCCAGACCAGTAATCTGGCTTAATCAGTTCTGCCATCCCATCCAGGAACAAAAGACAGCAAGAAACCCTCACTTCCACCCCACTATGATTCCATCTCCAACCTGAGCAATCAGCACTCCCCACTTCCCAAGCCCTTACCTGAGAAATTATCTTTAAAAACTCTGATCCCTGGATGCTCGGGGAGACTGATTTGAGTAATAATCAAACTCCAGTCTCCCACACAGCTGGCTCTGTGTGAATCACTCTTTCTCCATTGCAATTTCCCTGTCTTGGTAAATCAATTCTGTCCAGGCAGCAGGCAAGGTGAACCCATTAGGCGGTTACGATGCCATGGTCTTTCTTTGTGCAGCAGGCAGGAAGAACCTCTTGAGCAGTTACAATAATATGAACTGAAATGGTTAAGATTAATGCTTAAAGTACATCCTTAAATTTATGCAAGAATCTAGAACCCAAGAAGCAGGAAAAATAGTTGCTCAGTTACAAGAAGTTGACGCTTTCTGTGGCTTCAAATGGTGCAAGCCATGAAAGCTCTCTGAAAAAGCTGCTAGGTGTTATACAAATAAAAGTTATTATTAATCAAATTGATTTTGTTAAAATGCTACCCGTCGTATAAATGCAAAAGCTAACAAAATAGTCATTTTGGATGGCTTTTAATATCATTTTCTTTTTCTTTTAAAGCCAATAAATACTCTAAACAAAAATTGCAACTAATCAGGATTCCCTCTGATAAAACTGATTTGACATTAAAATGTAGTTTCAAAACCTCCCAGAAGATATGGGGAAACCTTGCCTTAACTGTGCTTCCTTCCCACTGATTTCCATTCCTGAACTGAAGCAATAGTGAGTGATTATCTCATGTCAAGCACTGTGCTTGTGTAAGATGAAAAGATCACACTCTTTCTCCACTCCCACAAGCTTGCACTCTACAAAGAAAAACTATTTAAACAAATACTTCTTTTCTGTTACCTTTTAAAAATTGTGATAAAATACACATAATAGTTATCATTTTAACCAGCTGTAAATGTACAAATTCAGTGGCATTAAATAAATTCATAATGTTGTGCAACCATCACCACCATCTGTAACCAAATGTTTTCATATTCCCAACATAAACTATGTACTCACTAAACATGAAATCCTCCTCTATCCCCTAACCCCTGGCAACCTCTCTTTTACTTTATGTCTCTGTGTATTTGCCTATTCTAGGTACCTCCTGTAGCTAGGATCGTATAGTATTTGTTCTTCTGTGACTGGCTTATTTTACTTAGCATAATTAAACAGATATTTCTTTTCTTTCTTTCTTTTTTTTTTTTTTTTTGTGAGAAGAGTCTTGCTCTGTCACCCAGGCTGTAGTGCAGTGGTGCGATCTCGGCTCATTGCAACCTCTGCCTCCTGGGTTCAAGCAATTCTCCTGCCTCAGCCTCCAAAGTAACTGGGATTACAGGCACCTGCCACCATGCTCAGCTAATTTCTGTATGTTTAGTAGAGACGGGGTTTCACCATGTTGGCCAGGCTGGTCTCGAACTCCTGACCTCAGGTGATCTGCCCACCTCGGGCTCCCGAAGTACTGGGATTAAAGGCGTGAGTCACCACGCCTGGCCATAAACAGATATTTCTTAATCAAAGCTGGACACGATGACAGCCTTGATTTAGTGCAATGAGCATATATGGGGCAGAGGCTCTAAGTTTCAGGAAAGGATGGCATCTGAAAAATGTATCATAGGAGAGAGACAGTTTAACAGGGAGGCAAAGGCAGAGGGATGAACAGGGGAACCTTCAGCGATGATGAAGAGATGGCAGGGATGATGAGGCCTCAAGGCTGAAGAGGACAATTGGGGTCAAAATGGGCAGAACCTTAGGTTTATTCAATAAACACTTCCAGTGTCAGGGGGATGTGGGCAAGCAAGTGGAAAAGGCCTCCTTTCTTGCTCACAATCGAGTGAGAATGAGACATAGTAATTTTTGGGAAGATGATGGCAAGCACAATGCAAAGTCAACAGAAAGGGCATGTGGGCTCTGTCTTCAAAGGGAAGGTTGTGATAAGACAAGGCCAAGGACATGCCCGCCAGCCAGGAGCTGTACAAACAGACAAGTGAACACACACGAGGCTAAGGCACAGGGCTCTGCACAAGAGGCTGTGTGGGGGTCTGAGACCTGTTAGCATGGCACTCAGAGAAGTCTGGGAAGTGACCCTTGACTCTGCTCCACAGAGAGCCATCAGGAAAGCACTGAGGCATAGCAGGCTGGGGCTGACGGCCAGGGCCATGGTCATGCCTTGAGGATTGCCCTGCATTCTGCAATCACACTGCATAACACCGAGGCTGGAGGCCACCACTTAGGAGAGGGTGTTATATTTTTATAATACCTGGCCTAGAGGAAGTTTCTCCTGTACATCCAGACTGGCTCTCTAGGGCTAGGGTGCAGGAGGGCTCCAGAGGGCCTGACTTCTCCCTCACCTTCATCCTCTCAGTCATTCTCCTCCACACTCAGTGGTGGATTACTTGTAGTGATCCAAAAGTCTGAACCTCTATCTGTGCCCCAGAATAGTGCTGATCTCACTGCAGGGGACTCTGACTCTGAATATTTTCCTTTTTCTTCTTTAGACAAAACAAAAACAAAACCCCACAAACCTCAAACCTGTTTTTTTTTTTAAAGCAAGCCAAGAGTATTTCTGAACTTCCCATCATTCCAAGTCTGCTGTTAATATTTGTCAATGCACTGGCCAAACAGATGCCCAGGGGGATGCAGCAAGAGGTGGGGCTAGATGAGGATTTGAGATTGATTTGGGGAATATGGACTTCTAAGAGACTGGAAGGCTTTTGGATATTATTCCACATGTACGGGAGAAAGCATTGATAATGAATGGGAGCGAGTGGGGCCGGGAAAGTCAGGAAGGAGGTGATTCCTTTAACCATCCTTCATTCAATCCATCACTATTTTATTCTTCTTTTCATTAAGATATCAACTGAATATCTATTAAGTGTGAAACATGGTTCTAGGTTCATTGGGGAACAGAACAAAGTCCCTACCCTTGTGGAGCTCACATTTTAGTAGGGGGACACAGATAATAAACAGCAAATGTAATAAACAAGTCAGTTGTAGCGATAATTTGAATATGTCCAGTAAAAAGTGGAGCAGGGTAAGATGAATTTGGAGTGCCACTTGGGAGAGGGTGTTATATTTTTAAATATATTGCTCACAGGAGGCCTTGTTGAGAAGATAAAATTTGAGCAAAGGATTGGAAGAGGTAGGGAATTAGTTACATGGCTATCTAAAGGAAGGGCATTTCAGCCATGAGGAATTGCCTAGGCAAAGATCTGAAGTGGGCATATGTCTGGCATATTCAAGAGATAGTAAGGAGGCCAACATGGTAGTAGAGTGAGCCAGGAGGAAGGCAGTAGGAGATGAGGTCCATAGGTAATGGATGGCAGATCAAGACTTCCAGGCTATTGCAAGGATTCTTTCTTTAAGGTTTCTCAGTCTTGGCACTGTTGACATTTTTGAACAGATGACTCTTGGTTGTGGGGGGATGTCCTGTGCATTGTAGGGTGTTTAGCAGCATTGGTATTGGCTAGCAACCAATAGATGCCAGTTCCACCCCCATACGAGAGTTGTGAAAACAAAAATTTTCTAGATATTGCCAGATGTCCCCTGGGGGAGGCGGGGAGGGTTACCACAGCTTGAAAACCACTGCTCTAAGTGAAATGGGGAGACAATGGAGGTTTCTGAGCAGAGCAGTAACATAATCTAATTTACATTTTTAAAAGATCACTCAGGCCAGGCATGGTGTCTCATGTGTGTAATCCCAGCACTTTGGAAGGCCGAGGCAGGAGGAGAGGATCATTGGAGGTCAGCCTAGCCAACATGGTGAAACTACATCTCTACTAAAAATAGAAAAATCAGCTGGGCATGGTGGCAGGCACCTGTAATCCCAGCTACTCAGGAAGCTGAGGCAGGAGAATCGCCTGAACCTGGTGGGTGGAGGTTGTAGTGAGCTGAGATCATGTCCTGTTGAAAACTGCCGTGGGGGAGTAGAGACAGGAAGCAACAGGAAAGAATTAGGAAGTAGGAAAGAAGTAGGAAAACCCTTTAGGATAATCCAAGGCTTGAACTAATTCACAGATGTCACAGTGGAGGTGGTAAGAAGTGGTTGGATTTTTGATAAATCTTGAATATACAGTCCATAAGATGTGAAAGAAAGGAGTTAAGGATTACCGGAAGATTCTTGGTCTACACAAGCGGAAAGATAAAGTTGCTATGAACTGAGATAGGGAAGACAGTGGGAGAAACAGGTTTTGGGTGGGAAATAAGTAGCTCAGGTTTAAGCATGAGGAGTTTAAAGTGAAACTCCAGTAATCTGAGTGAAAGAATATGAAACACTGAACTGGGCAGTGACAATAGAGTTGGACAGCCTCCCAAGTAGCTCCTACCTCAGCCTCCCAAGTAGCTGGGACCACAGGCGTACCACCACGTCCGCCTAATTTTTGTATTTTTGGTAGAGATGGGATTTCGCCATGTTGTCCAGGCTGATCTCAAACTCCTGGCCTCAAATGATCCATCTGCCTCAGTGACTTGGTATTCAAGAGACAGACATTGTGATTTTTAAAATGTAGGCTCTGGCACTCAGTTAAAGGAGAAAAAAAGGAAGAAGTGGCGGAAGACCTCATGATTTAATGGCTGGAGTGATGCTGCCAGTAGAACGAGGATGAATCCCTGAAGAGAAAAATAGAACCTGTCAGGCAGGGCACTGTGGCTCATGCCTGTAATTCCAGCACTTTGGGAGGCCAAGGCAGGTAGATCACGATGTCAGGAGTTCAAGACCAGCCTGGCCAAGATGGTGAAACCCTGTCTCTACTAAATATACAAAAATTAGCCGGGCGTGGTGCCGTGTGCCTATAGTCCTAGCTACTCGGGAGGCTGAGGCAGAGAATTGCTTGAACCTGGGAGGTGGAAGTTGCAATGAGCCAAGATCACGCCACTGTACTCCAGCCTGGGCAACACAGTGAGACTCCATCTCAAAAAAAATTAAAAATTAAAATTAAAAGAGAGAACCTGTCATGAGAAACAGGGAAGGGAAAGATGGCAGGTCATACCTCTAATCATATTGGATATATACACACACACACATATATATACGCACACATATATATATATATGTATTTTTGAGGTGGGGTCTCTGGGCCAGGCATGGACGCTCATGCCTGTAATCCCAGCACTTTGGAAGGCCAAGGCAGGTAGATCACTGGAGGGCAGGAGCTCCAGACCACCCTGGCCAACATAGCAAAACCCCATCTCCACTAAAAGTACGAAAATCAGCCGTGCGTGGTGGCGCGTGCCTATAAGCCCAGCTACTCGGGAGGCTGAGGCAGGAGAATCGCTTGAATCCCGGAGGCAGAGGTTACAGTGAGCTGAGATCGCACCATTGCACTCCAGCCTTGGTACTCGGTGACAGGGCAAGACTTCATCTCAACAACAACAACAACAAAAGAATGATATGGGGTCCCTGTTACCCATGCTGGAGTGCAGTGGCACCATCTTGGCTCACCGCACTCTCCACCTCGCACGCTCAAGTGATGCTCCCACCTCAGCCTCCCAAGTAGCTGGGACCACAGGAGCACCACCATGTCCAGCTAATTTTTGTATATTTGGTAGAGACAGCGTTTTGCCATGTTGTCCAGGCTGATCTCCAACTCCTGGCCTCAAACAATCCACCTGCCTCGGCCTCCCAAAGTACTGGGATTACAGGCATGAGCCATGGCACCCAGCCCACTAATAATATTGGATGTAAGGTGCCAATGGGACAGCTGACAGGAAAGGTCTAGGAGAGAGTTAACAACACAGCTCTGGTGCTCAGGAGCAGTCAGGAAGCTACAGACAGAAGGAGAATCTCCCTCCTCCCAGAAGCTACAGGTGTATCAAGGGAGACTGACAAAAAGGAGCCATGAAGGATGCTGAGACTGAGAAGGAACAGTTGAAGGCAATCAAGGAAGGAACAGAGCATGGAAGATCCAGGTGAGGAGGTTCCAGGAAAATCCAAGTAAACAGAAATTCAATTTAGCTAATGCTAGGTTGCAATACCTATAACAACACATGAGGTTATTTTCTTGTTTAGGCCTAAGGGCTATCCTCTCTGTTAAATTAAAAGTAATAGTTTATTAAGAGTTAGTTATTTAAACTCACTGCATTCATAAAAGCCAAGTTTGTGAAACCGAAAATGATGTTTAACCATCAAACACAGCACAGGACAATCAACTAGTACCATACATTACTGTATTTCATGGAGAATCTGTGCATACATAAGTTTGTCCATAAAGATGGGTCCCTGGGCTGGATGGGCCACAGGGGAGCTTTCTGTGCTATATGCTCTTTGCAATCACTGATGATTTATGTATATCCTTGGGATTTTGCTAACCTGCCCCTTATCTGATTCCAGACTTAGAAATGTGTGGAAACAAAGACTCTGAAAGCCCTGAATGAATCATTCATAAATCTTGTATTTATTAAATGACAAGTACCTTGAACTCTGCCTGATGAAGCCATTTATATGTAGGCAAAACAGACAACAACAACAAAAAATGTACCTCGACTAAAGGTAACAATTATTATTATTATTATTTTTGACAATTGTTACTTAGTCTTTATTTCATAATCTTAAACTTAACTCTGCAATCCAGCTAGGCATGGAAGGGAAAGGTAACAATTATATTGGAAACAATTCCTTGATTCTCAACAGACTGACCCTTCCTTTTCTCATCTCCCATTTCATAAGGAAACAAGCCTTTTGTAATTCCCTGAAATCTAAATAGAGATTATGTTGCAATATCTTGACTGAGAAAGCTCAGCTTCCTCCTCTCACCTACTTCTTCCCTGGGAGCATGATCCCAATGTGTGGTAGCCAAAGATTTCAAAATATATTTCTAATAACTGCTCTGTGTGCTGCAATTAATTGCCCAGTGCCACCAATGAGATGAAATGCATTTTCCCCTTTCTGTCAAATTTCCCAAATATTCATTCATTCACTCACAATTCACTCAACCTTTACTGCATTCCAACTGTGAGTGGTTGCAGCTTTTTGCCTGGCTCCAGGGAGAACAGGGCAGGTGTGTACAAGCACAGAGAACGGTGCCCTGGCTGCTTTTGGCATTTCAGTGAATTCCAAACATGGTGCTGAGGTGGAAAAAAAAAAAAAACCTGAGTAAAAGTGAAAATTCCTAGAAAGCTTTCCATTTCCAACATACCCAAGAAGAGTGGCCACTCCTTAGGGATATGCAGGGACAATTCAGGGATGTGGACTGGGGCAGCCTCTCTTACCACAGAAACAGGGCTACTTGCCAGGCGCGGTAACTAATGCCCGTAATCTCAGCACTTTGGGAGGCCGAGGTGGGCAGATTGCCTGAGCTCAGGAGTTCGAGACCAGCCTGGGCAACACAGTGAAACGCCATCTTTACTAAAATACAAAAAATTAGCCGGGCGTGGCAGCGTGTGCCTGTAGTCCCAGCTACTCGGGAGGCTGAGGCAAGAGAATTGCTTTAACCTGGGAGGCGGAGGTTGCAATGAGCAGAGATGGCAGCACTGCACTCCAGCCTGGGCGACAGAGTGAGACTTCGTCTGAAAGAGGAAAGAAAGAAAGAAAGAGAGGAAAGAAAGAAAGAAAAGAGAGAGAGAGAGAAAGAAAAAGAAAAGAAGAGAGAGAGAAAGAAAGAAAAAGAAAGAAGAGAGAGAGAAAGAAAAGAAAGAAAGAGAGAGAGAAAAAAAGAGAGAGAGAGAAAGAAAGAGAGAGAGAGAAAGAGAGAGAGAAAGAAAGAAAGACGAAAAGAAAGAAAAGAAAGTGGGTTACTTGTCTCCATACTCTATCAAGACTTTTAAGCAGCAGAGTGATGGGACCGGATTATCAGTAAAGGACGAATGGGAAGCAGAAAGCAATACAGTTTTCAGTGGCTAACAGAGAATAAGTTCTTTCAAACTAAGGTGTACACATTAACTCCCTTTATCCCTCAAACTTTCCTAGTGAAAATACACTGGAGGGAGGGGCACTGACATCAATATTAATGAATTGCCACAAGCCTCGGGGCAGAAGGATATAACATTGAATGCCACAAGAATCGGGACAACCAACAAGGTTTGTATTTTGGAGGTTCCTCTCCTTCAGCTTTAGGGCTGAGCACAAAACAAAAAGGCCAGAAGAAGAACTGCAGAGTGAAGAAGGCTCAGATTTGCCCGCATGGCACAGTTGTGATGCTGATCCCCTGCCTGGGGGTGGCTGTGAGTCTCCACAGCCCCTGACATAGTAGGCGGTGCGGATACAATGCAGATCTGAGGGAGTCCCAGTTTATTGCGTCTCGGTTTCTCGAACAGCAACCTCAGATTTGTCGACCTTACCCCCGTCTCTAGCTATTTCGCAGAAGGCTGAACTTTCTGGAGTTACTTAGATTCAACCAACCTTGGCAACACCACCTCTCAAGGAACTGCCCTCCTCCGCCTCCGCCTCTCCCCATTCTCTGGAACAGCTGTTATCGCGTCCTGTGCAAAGAACCTTGAAGGATGACAGCCATTTGGTAAGTTTCATAGTGGAGGAAGAGGGCTGGGGTGGAGTAGTTCGATACCCTATTAGGCCCCACTCAGTACTCCGGGGCGCCCCGCCGGGACCCAGACAATACTCGCAGGATCAACAGCTCTCCTAGCTCCGGGACCTGGTGCGGCGTGGGGGAAGAGTCGTGGGAAGAATCACGGCCCTAACTGAATCGGCCCGCCCCTGTTGTCCCCCCAACTCCTCTGGGCCACCCGTCCTTACCTGAGCGTCTCTCCAGATCAGGAACCTAGCGGCTCGCTCGCCTCCGGGTATCCGCAGCCTGCACGCCCCGCCATCAGAGCTACGCCCCCTCGTGCCCGGTCACGCCCCCACATACCCGGAGCACGCCCCTCAACCGAGGCCACGCCCCATCTGACAGGTCCACGCCCCACTACGCCCGTACGTAACGCCCTGGTAACGCCCTACCAAACAGTGCCAGTCTCGCCCTCCACCCTGGCCATACCCCTTTAGCCACAGCCACGCCCCTCTCTCCCGGACCACACCCCCCATCCCACTGCTCAGTCTTAGCCCCGCCTCTGCTCTCCGCCTGGGCTCGTCCCTCTAGCCTGGGCCACGCCTCTGAGCCCCACTCTGGCCCCGCCCCCGCCCCCCCCCGCCGGACTAATCCTCCCTCCTCCTGCTCGCCGCTGGCCGCATTTGTGCATTGAAACTAAACCAGGGGCTTCAGAGCCTCATCTAAAAAGTGACTTTCCCTCCGTTCCTTCCATCTCCAAACACCACGACTTGACGTGCTGGGAACAGGTGACTCAGTAGGGGAAACAAACACTGAACGTTTCCTTTCCCGCTGGTTTTCATGTCCAACTTACCCGAGTTTCCTTGAGCCAGTTTTTATGTCCTCTGAACTCGAACTGTGGACTCTTGTTCCTTTCAGCCCAGTTTTCATATCCTTTAACGCAGAACCGTGGATGTATTCCTTCTAGCCTCTTAGCCGACCTTAAATGCTAAGCAGATGAGTGGAAAATAACAGAATTCCTCTACTTCCTGATGTCTCCTCTAGATGGCCTTTCCTAGGCACCCAGTGCCCCGTTGCTGCCGAGGCACTGTGGAGACATCACCCCCACTTTGTGCTTTGAGATTACTCTGCTATCCTTCCTCCCTCCATTTACAACTCTGGGTCCACGTGAAAAATATGAAGAAGCCATAACCAGCTTTCTTTCCCTGTGTACATAAATCTCTGACTCATTCATGCAAGTTTCATTTACTGAGTACACGCTCCCCTGACAAATAAGACAAGCCTCAAGGAGCTTACAGTCTGAAGTTGCCCCAACTTGGATTTGGATGAGAAAATTGGGGAGGATGTGAAAAAATGTTGATAGGTGGAAAAGGACTTGGTAATCTTAGGTCTTCTTGATCCCATTAGTAGGAATATTTTGGGGTAGTAAACATAGGAAGCTACTTTTATAGTACTTAGTACATTTCTTTACACAATAAATTATCAATAAATCTTAACTGAATATCTATTCTTCCACATGTATAGAAAGATAATTTCCCCCCCTTTGTAGAAGTAAAATTTGCTACTTGTACTGCTTCATATGCCAACAATAAAGATTTTATGATCACACAGTGCTTTTTCTTCTCTTCCCCACCCTCCCTTGCATTTCTGGCTTGAAGACAGTGAGAATATTAAAAATGTGGGTTAGAAAGAACACAGAGAAAAGAGCAACTTTCAACAGAACACTTTCATTATGCTCACCCTGACCCTGAGAACTCTGCCTCATTTATAAAATGTTTCAACTGTCTGTCATCTTTTGGCTGAAAAATGAATTCACAGAAATTGGTTCAAATACAGCCTATATAAATTACCGAGTTAATTTGTATACAAGTAGTTCTACTTCACCTTCTTCCACAAATGATTTGAGGCAGCTTACTAAAATATAGACATTACTAGCTTTAAAAAAGAGAATGAACCAAGGAAAAAAGAGCTTAATGGAAAGAGAATGATGTGGCCAATGATAAAATTAACATTCAAGTTTGCACTCCATCAGATCCAGAAGCAGGGCAGAAATTTGACCCTAACTAAGCTGTTGAATAGCCATAGAAAGAGGAAATAGCAATCATTTTTAGGTTTTCACTGTTCATAAGATAAAAACTGGTTTTCTTTCTTTCTTTTTTCTTTTTTTTTTCAAAGTTTCATTCTTGTCACCCAGGCTGGAGTGTAATGGCACGATCTCGGCTCACTGCAACCTCCGCCTCCCAAGTTCAAACGATTCTTCTGCCACAGCCTCCCAAGTAGCTGGGATTAAAGGTGTCCGCCACCATGCCCAACTTTGTATTTTAGTAGATATGAGGTTTCACCATGTTGGCCAGGCTAGTGTCAAATTCCTGACCTCAGGTCATCCTCCTGCCTCAGCCTCCCAAAGTTCTGGGATTATAGGCGTGAGCCACCATGCCTGGCTGTTTTGTTTTTATAGAAGCAGTTTTTCTTGAATTTTTGTCCAGAGAGAAATACAGTTTCCTCATCAAGATTACGTAGTGGGCCTAGTGGGAACTATGTGTCATAAGGAGTGACACCCAGATTCCCTCAATGAAAACTGTTGGCACAATCACAAAGCACAGTGCATTAAATCAATTCTATGAAATGGCCAGGCGCAGTGGTTCACACCTCTAATCCCAGCACTTTGGGAGGCCGAGGTGGGTGAATCACCTGAGGTCAGGAGTTTGAGACCAGCCTGGCGAATACGGTGAAACCCCCGTCTCTACTAAAAATACAAAAATTAGCCAGGCATGGTGGTGTGCCTGTAATCCCAACTACTCAGGGGGCTGAGGCAGGAGAATCGCTTGAACCTGGGAGGTGGAGGTTGCAGTGAGTGGAGATTGCACCACTGCACTCCAGCCTGGGCAACAGAGCATGACTCTGCCTCAAAAAAAGAAAAAAACAAAGCAATGTCTGTGCACATACAAATTCGTCCAAAAAAACTGAGAATAATAAAAATTTTGGCAAAAAAGGAGCAAAGGATCAAATAAGCAGAAAAAGAAATACAAATGACCACTCAACATATAAATATGTTCAGTTTTACTATGACACAAAGAATTGCAAATCAAAGCAGTATTTACATACTGCTATACCATTTGTTTTGCCAAAAGTGTTTTGTGAACCAGTAATATATGGTGCAGGATTCTGGAAAACGGACAGTCATATACTGCAAAAAAATCTGTACACTGACATAACCCTTTTGAAAGGAAATGAACATGTACTAAAACCTTACATGTTTCTATACCTTTTGACTCCAAAATTTAAATTTACACCAAAGATATTAATAGAAGTGAATAATTTGTCTATTTCCAGAATATATATTACAGCATTGTTTGTTGTAGTTAAAAAAAAATAAAAAAATTTTAAAGCATATAATAGATTCATAAAATGAATGCAATATTAGACAGTCATTAAAAGATGTGGGAATACACTAAAAGTAACACTGTGGACCAGATGCAGTGCTCAGGCCTATAATTCCAGCACTTTAGCAGGCCGAGACAGGAGGATTGCTTGAGCCCAGGAATTCGAGACCAGCCTGGGCAATATAAGCAAGACCCCATCCATTCAAAAAACAAATTTAAAATTAGCGGGGCACGGTGGCATGTGCCTATACTCCCAGCTACAGGGTGGGGGATGGAGGGCGGCTGAGGTAGGAGGGTTGCTTGAATCCAGGAGGTTGAGGCTGCACGGAGCTATGATGGTGCCACTGCACTCCAGCCTGTGCAACAGAGCAAGATCCTGTCTCTATAAAAACAACAACAACAAAACAAAAACAAAACACAGTTAAGTTCAACAAAAAAGGATGACAAAGCTGTATAATAGCACGATCCCAGTTTTGTTTTTAAGAAGAAATGTACATGTATTTACACACGTACATACAAAAGAAAACACAAGGCAGAAAGGTATGTTCCAAATATTTGGAAAACATTAACATTGGTCATTTGTTGACACTGGTGGAATTACAGGTGATTTTTACATTTCTCCTTGTGCTTCTTTGTACTTTCTAAAAATAATTTCTATTGCTCTTTTTAAAAAGATGATACAACAAACATTGAGAAACCATAATTCAAAAGAGATCGTCTTCTCAAATGAATGACTTACACTAAGACTCAGTGTTTTACTGTCTTCCACCTAGCTACATGGATGACTAAGTAAAAGCCAAAAGAGCCACTTGATACTTTTAAGGAGTGTAAGGCTAAAGAGAAGCTGAAGCAGATTTCTATGTCCTTCCCATAGCTTTCTTCCTTGATGCAAATAAAATGCTTTGTTACAATCTCTATCTCTATGTATATTGACTTTTCCTTCCAATGATGACTTTATCGAGTTTAACATTTCCCAAGATGACTTCATCTAGTCTGCCTTTGTTTTTCTTTCAGGGGTTAGCTAGGTGAGCTCTTCCTTCTGGAAATTTCCATCGCACCTAATATAGTGATATTGCTAGAATGGCTGGGCTAACTTCTGGCTGCCTCTCCTTTAGTACAGCTTTTCCTGACTCCATGTCCTTGCAACCAAGGTGAAGGAGATGAGAAAAAGCTTCCTCAGCTGGATTTAGCTGACAGAAATGGGTCCTTTACAATAAGATACCACCCTTACAAGGAGGGAGAAATGATGTGTTTCTCAAAGTGCTGCAGAATCTCATTGTTGATATTTTCCCCATTGTTGCTTTGAAAATCCAATATTTCTATTTAACACCAGGGTCACCCAATCTAATTCTGCCATTCATAATTTTCCAGGAACGGGGTGGAATTTGGGGACTGAATTTATAAAGAGGCAGCATGGTAGAGAGGAAAGCCCTGACATCAACCTCTGGGTGGGGCGTCAACTGGCATCTGTGCAATGCCCACCAGGGGGAAAGATTCTTTTACACTCATTATCTTAGTTCGTAGAGCATCTCTGAGGTTTTGTTGCAACTTCAGGTTTTTTTTTAACTTTTACATTCAGGGGTACATATGGAGGTTTGTTATATAGGTGAATTTCGTGTCATGGGAGTTTGGTGTACAGATTATTTCGTCACCCATATAATAAGCATAGTATTCGATAGGTAGGTTTTCGATCCTCTCCCCTCCTCCCACCCTTTATCCTTAAGTAGGTCCCTGTGTCTGCTGTCCCTTCTTTGTGTCCATGTGTACTCAATGTTTAGCTTCCACTTACTAGTGAGACCGTGTGGTATTTGGTCAATTTCAGTGTTGACCAATGATGACCAGAGACGCAGAGCAGTTGGGTGTGGTGGAGACAGGGTTCAAGTGTAAGTCCACCTAGCTGGTGAAGTGACACCCATCCCACTCATCCCATTGCTGTCAATGACTTCAACTCTGGAGCCTGAGTTTCCTCCCATGTGATAACAGCAATTGTGAAGTGTTGTCTGAGGATTAGAGAAATAACCCAGTGAAGCTACTTCAGGGGTGGGTAGCTCTTAATTACTGTTGTATTGCTGTACTGATCAAAGTACTCCTCAGTAGCCCCATGTGCCTACTTAAATTGAATTAAAGAAAAATTCCCTTTCTCAGCAACACTAGCTCCATTTCCAGTGCTCAATGGCCCCTTACCTCTAGTGGTTGCCATACTGGACGGCACAGATATAGAACATTGCCATCGCCACAGAATGTCCCTCGGACAGTGCTGCTCTGTATCATTAAGTTTGATTTAACTCAAGTGCCAGACCTCAGGGCTGAACACAGTCATTCCCTGTGTTGGAAGTGGAAGCTCCGTAGCCTCTCCTGGGATGTTCACCTGCTGTGGTGAGAGTCAGGTGAGGCCCTTGATGGAAGGGCACCCTTTGTTTACCAGAGAGAGAAAGGAGTCACGTTTGTTTCCTGAATGAAGATAGCCTGTCGATGAACCAGGTGTCTCAACCTCGAATAGGTAGAAAGTGCACGCTAAGAAAACCTCTGGACAGGACTCAATTCTTCCCACCATGCACCTAACCAGAGAATCACAGAAGGGGTGAGGGAGGATTCCACCTTTGAGTCAGATGAGGAAACATTCTTTTGAGGTAGAGTCTGGAGAAAACAACTAATCTGTAGATTTCCATAAATAACTGACAGGAGATGGGCAACTTCTTTGAAAATATTAACCCAAATGATGGGTGTTAATCATTAAACCTTTCAGGTGGTGGCTTTGTTCTTTTTCTGATATTTTCATCTGGGTCACGGAATGGCTCAGGCAGCTTTAAGTGCAGAGTGGGTTTTACTTCCTTTTCGGTTTGCCTTTTGTTTTCTATTCCAAAAGGACATTGTGACCTCTTTTCCTGGTAACTCCTATTCATTATTTATTTATATATTTTTTGAGACGAAGTTTCACTCTGTGGCCCAGGGTGGAGCGCAGTGGCGAGATCAGGTTCAAGCAATTCTCCTGCCTCAACCTCCCAAGTAACTGGGATTACAGACACCCACCACCACACTCGGCTAACTTTTGTGTTTTTAGTGGAGATGGGGTTTCACCATGTTGGCCAGGCTGGTCTCAAACTCCTGACCTCAAGTGATCCACCTGCACTGGCCTCCCAAAGTGCTGGGATTACAGGCGTTGAGTCATCGTGCCTGGCCAGTAACTGCTATTGAGGCGGAACTGTCAACCACATAGCTAGTCTTGAAACTTAAAAATACATTAACATGGGTCAGTAAGAAAAGGCTGGACAATAACCATTGTCAAAACAGCAATGAAAAACCTAACTAACTTTGCATCCAGCTCTGTTCCAAGCAAAAGAAACAAACATAAACAAAAACAAACCAGTTTTCTGTTGTTTGAGTGCTCCTTTGACTTAAAGGACTTGTTATTTCTCTAAATTTGTAGATGTGTTGAGGCTTGAAATTTGAGCCTGTGACTGTTTTACGAGTTTCAAAACAAAATATTAAACCACCTAAAATGACAGAGGGTAAACTTTCAGGAATAATTTGGAGCCATTTAGTTGTAGATCTGCTTTCTGTTCATTCCATTTGCATGAAATATTAGGACTCGCTGGGCTCTGTTTGACACATTTTGTCATGATTGCCACTCTTTCGAGTGCTCAATAGCCATCTATGTGTAGTGGCTGCCATACTGGACAGCACAGACACAGAACATTTCCATCATCACAGAATGCCCCATTGGACAACGCTGTTTGATAGCATTAACTTTGATTTTCACAGCTACCAGATTTTGGGGGTGATCCAAACCAATCCCTTTGCAAGAAAATGTTTTTAGAGTGAGACAGAGCAGCTCTGGGAACTAAAATAGTAAGAAAAGTACCTGAGTGTTCATTTTAAAATAATTGCTTTCTAATAACACACTTTCTTTATGGCTGGGCCTTTCTGCATCGTTATCTTAAGCTTGAGTAAATCATTCCTAAAGACCTCATTCTAATGTTTTATTACAGCAATAATAGACTAAAATGAAAATTGTTAATAAAATGGTTTTTATTAAGGTATTTACAGTACATGCTAGAAATATGAACTGATGATACAACTAGTATGTGTCACGTGGTCTGTGAAGCCGTATGTGGGATATAAAGATATGTTCCATTTTACACATTTATTGAGCACCTATTATGTGTCAGATATTTGCACAACAGGTAGCTAAACTGCTACGGACATTCTTATACATGTTTTTTCCATATGTTTTCTTTTTTCTTGGGTATTTACTTAGGAGCAGAAATTGGGGTCACAGAGTATACATATGTTGGGAGTTATTATCTCTTTCCTTATCCCCTTGCAAGTTGTACACCTTCTCATTAGTATATGTGCTCACTCTCACTTATGCATGGAAGCTCTTTCTTTGAAGTGTTTTGAATGCCCTAGGAGAAATACGCTATGTATTTCGATGCACAAGCTTTCAGTCTTTTCACACTTGCCCAAGATAAGTTGGTTCCATTGGCAGGATACCAACCCAATCTAGAGCTACATTAGTCCTGTTCTGATCTAAATAGCTTGGGGCTTTCTTCTGTGACCAAAACTGGACCCCTATCTGGTCAGCTGAAGCTCTTGGTTTTAAGAGGAATCAATGAAAGGACAGATCAGGTTAAATCATCCTCAAGATCTGAAAAACAATTTAAATATGTGTTTTGGTGAGAGTTGGCTAGCATCTTCATTTTAAAATATATATTTCTCTTCTTCTCAGACCCATATTAAAGAAAAATCCTGGAAGGAGGTTTTCCTGTCCAGGGATTGAACATTGTTGCAGAGTTTCTTCCAACCACCAGCTACTGAGCAACCTGGGAATGGAATGGGTACCTCTGCCAGATTTGCTTTTCATCCATTTTCCAAAGCTGGCAGAATATTATCCACTCTCCAGATGCAATCCTTGGAGTAGGATCTTCATTTTATTTGCTGCATTGAGCTTATCATTGTTATCTACACTTGAACAGGCTCATCCATCATCTCTACATTGTGTTAATAAGCCTTCCCTATCTAAACAGCATGTACCAACCCCTAATCAACAATAGCCTTTCTTGATTTTCAGGTTTGTAGATCTGAGGTCTTTCTGTGCTTCTGCTACTTAAGCAGGGGAAAGGAACCAAGGGGAGAGTGAAACTCAAACTTATTTTTCCTTTTATTTATGAAAGTAACTTTGAGGAAAGAGAATTCTATAATTCTTTACTGAAGTGAGGATTTGTATTTTATTTGTATTTCACCAAGTTTTTCTTTTCCTGTCTGAAGTTACTACACATAGTACAAGGGGAAATTTAAAGCCAGTTCTTCCTTCATGCCCAAGGGAGTTGTTTCACTGCAATGTAAATTAGTTTGAAATCCATCCTGGCTGGCCACAGTGGCTCACACCTGTAATCCCAATACTTTGGGAGGCTGAGGCAGGAGGATCACTTGAAACCAATAATTCAATACCAGTCTGAGTACAAAGTGAGACCCCGTCTCTACAAAACATTTAAAAAATTAACTGGGCATGGTGGCGTGCACCTGTTGTTCCACCTACTTGGGAGGATGAGTTGGGAGAGTCGCTTGAGCCCAGGAGTTCAAGGCAGCAATGACCTATGTTCACATCACTGCACTCCAGCCTGGGTAACATAGAAAAACCCTGTCTTTAAAAATCCATCCTAAAAAAAAAAATCCATCCTATGAGCAAAATAGCCATTAACGACATATGAGACATTCCTTCTAGTTTTCAGTAGTCAATGAGAATGCTTATCCTCACAGACAGTGGTGGCTTCAGATTTTCTTTGTTGACAGGTGGAGAGATTATACGGGACTTGTGTTGAAACTACATTTTGGCAGGAATCACCCCTTTCACTGAGATCTCACATTTATATGGCGAGAAGTACTCATGGAACTTACCGTGGGCTAAATTCTTCCCAAACCATCCCCTGGGGCCACCACTGCCTACATACTTGCACTTTTACTTGTGTGTAGTGCATGAAAAGTAGCAGCTGTCATTTATGTCACAGTGACATAAATGACGGCTGTTAGGCCTTTGGTGCACAAAATTTCCCAAGCCAAAATTGGAACACACAATTGACAACTGTGAGTGTCCTTAGGAAATGCTCTTCATGGAATCTGTAGACCCATGGAGAGATTGATGGCAAAGACATGTTACAAAGGAAAAGAACTACTAACTACCATGATAATGATATGATATGGTGGGGTGGGATGGGGGGACTTCTTTACCTTGGGTGGTCAGAAGAAGGCCTCTCTGAGAAGTGCCATTTAAGCTGGGACTGGATTAACAAGAAGAAGACTGCCAGGGGAAACATATTCCAGGCAGGAAGAGTTGGTTCTTGGCCAGGCGTCCTGCATGGAGGGACATGCTCATCTTGCTGCCAGGCAGATGTGTTCAAGCAATACTGGCTGTCAGGGTGATAAGTGATGAAGCCAGCTTAATGAAGCAGGATGTGTTTAAGATGCAGTTCAGGTGCTGGGCTGGATTCTACATGCACTGACATAAAGGAAGCTGCACTCCTACATGAATACCATTTTCCTATGGGAAAGGGCACCACATAATGCAAGATGGGATTTAAAATAACTTTGCAAAGAGACTATCTCTCTCCAGTGTGGTGGGTAGATGGGAAAACATCACTAGCTTGGCAAATGGGTTAGTTTTTAAATCTGCCTTCCAGAAGCCTTTTGGTTCCAATGTGAGACTGAGTGAATTATAAATTCTGGAGGGTAGCGGTTATGGGCTGATTCTTGTCCTCCACCGTCCCAAATTCATATATTGAAGTTCCAAACCCCAGTGCCTTAAAATAGGACTGTATTTGGAGATAGGGTCTTCAAAAAGTTAATTAAGGGAAAATGAGGTCATAAGAGTGAGCGTTAATCCAATCTGACTATTGACTTTATAAGAAAAGGAGGTTAGGACACAGATGTGCACAGAAGATCACATGAAGGTAGGGAGAGAACAGGTACTACAGGCCAAAAGAGAGGCTTCAGAAGAAACCAACTCTGCTACCTCGATCTTGGACTTCTAGCATCCAGACTGAGAAAATTAACTTCTGTTGTTTAAGCCATTTAGTCTGTGGTATTTGTTATGGCAGCCATAGGAAACTAACACAGTAGAATTATCCTTTCCAAAGATGGATTCAGGGGTCTTAGACATTGTTTATTTTTTTCTCATTCCTTATTCTATGATTATTTCAGAAAACTTGAAGATACTCTGAAGCTAGCGGCTGCCTCTTAGTTGGGGAAGTCTCACAGTGGAAGGCTGGCTTGAGTCCCTGTGACTGGGGAGAGAAAGGCAGCTTTCTGAGCAGTCTGTATTGAATACTTTGCTGGGGCCAAGCAGAGGCTTTGGAAGGGAACAGGATGGAGTCACTGCCCGTTGGGCCCATGTCCCTAACTGAGACAGGGCAAGACAAGGCAGCAGAGTGAGGCTGGAGGTGTACACCCCTGGAGGCAGAGCTGAGGTGGGGTGGAGGAAGTCGGTCAGAGCTCGTCACCCATGTCAGGGGAAGATGCAGTGCAGAGGTCCCCGGAGTGGCTCCTGAAGGCCCCACAGGAGCATTCTAAGTGGAGAGCATCTGGACGCCGACCACCACAGAGGACCCCTCACAGCGGGGGGGACCACAAGGGCCCTGGTCCGGGAAGAAGAATTTGGCCTTTCCTTGTCTATCTCACACCCCCATCATCTTGCTTTCCTGTCCCTAAGTGAGGAGAATGAAGCATGGGGGAGGGGGGAGCACAGGCAGGGGAGGGAGTGGAGCCCGGAGGAAATGGCTGGAGCCCACCACTCAGGTCCTTGCTCTGGCCAGAACTGCTGGAAGGAGAGCAGCTGTAGGTGAGAGGCAGGAAGGCAGCTTTGGGTAGATTGGCCTGGATGCCTTAGTAGCTGGAGGTGACAGGAAAGCCACACCACCTGCCGCAGATGCTGTCAAGAGGAGAGGAAAAAGGAGCTGACAGAGTGCCCAAAGGGAACAGTGTGAGCAACATCAACCTCTTCCTTCACTGAGGTCCACAAGGCCAGCGCGTGGAACTACATTGCTGTGGCTGGAGCCACTGAATCAAGTGACCTCCACTGAAAGCCTGCTATGGGCTGGGCACTGAGAGTCAAATGAAGGCTAAGATCAGCCGCAGTCAGCAAACCATGGCCTGTGGGCCAAATCCAGCCTGCTGCCTGCTTTTATACAGCTCACAAGCTAACAGTGATTTTTTACATTTTTAAATAGTTGGAAAATGAGAAAGACCTATGATGCCTGAAAATTATCTGCAATTCCAATTTTGGTGTCCACACACCAAGTGTCATTGGAATACACCTGGTCATTTGAATATCTATTGCTTACAGGCTGTGTTCTTGCTAAGGACAGCAGAGTTGGGTATTCCTGACAGACAAAGCCTGAAATACTTGGCACCTGGCCCTTCAGAAAAGCTTGCTTACCCCTACAGAAGAGCAGGGCCCCTACAGGAAGTCCTTCTCAAGACAATAATTCATTACCACAACAAATTATGTTTTTGAAAATTTTTTAAATGTAATGTTATATATATTTTTTAGTCCTTAGAGTGAATCTGATTTTGTCTTTCATGAAAAGTTAAGAATCTACCAATTTTACCATTGAATGGAACGAAGTAATTTATGTGAAGTACTTGGAAGCGTATAGAAAAAGCCATGAGTGTCACATATTATTAATCCATATGGAATTCCTATTGTGTTTTTCTATAGTTGTAGAAATAAGGATGTGCTATGTAATTTGCAGAGCCCAGTGCAAAATGAAAATGGAGGATCCCTTGTTAAACTATTAAGAATTTCAAGACTACAACAGCAGAACATTAAACCAAGAGTAGGGCCCTCTTAAGGGCACAGGCTTGTGTAACTGCACATGTCTCATGCCCAACAAACTGGCCCAGAAAAGAATTATATGAAGATGGACTAAATGTGACAGCAACAAGGCACTTCTTTTGAAGTGATTATTTACAAATCTTTATATTAAATGGTTTTCTTGTTATTTGCTGGTTTTCCTTAAAAGTAGAACGGAAGATAGGCGGGGCACGGTGCTCACGCCTGTAATCCCAGCACTTTCAGAGGCCGAGGTGGGTGGATCACCTGAGGTCAAAAGTTTGAGACCAGCCTGACCAACATGGTGAAACCTTATCTCTACTAAAAATACAGAAATTAGCTGGGCGTGCTGGCATGCACCTGTAATCCCAGCTACTCAGGAGGCTGAGGCCGAGAATCGCCTGAACCTGGGAAGCTGAGGTTGCAATGAGCCAAGACCACACCTCTGCACTCCAGCCTGGGTGGCAAGAGCGAGACTCTGTCTCAAAAAAAAAAAAAAACAACAAAAAAAAGTAGAATGGAAGATAGATGAAAAAACTTAGTTGGTAGAAGAAGGCTCTAGTATCTATAGGTTATTCTACTTGAGGTTTTCTTGGGACTTACATAGAAAATGTCAACTCTGCAGTTGCTGGTTGAAAAATTGGCGGTGGGGGGGGGTGTTCAACTAATTATAATAAGATTTAGGCCAGATCTACTAAAATGATGGCAAAAGGACTTTAAAATATTGAAAGTAATTTCTAAGGAAGCTATAATTGAGGTTCACTCCATTTCCCAGGTCAACTGGGAAATTTTCTCACTCATTCCTTCTCTTATTTATCTACAGCCCCTGACAATTTCTCAGGTCAACTAGGAAATTCATCTGCTTAGTTTACTCAAATATCGGCTTTTAGATAATTTATCATTTTAAGCAAGAGAGGTAGAGGTCTAGCTCAGGCAGGGCTTTCTTTTTCTGAGTTAAATGGTGTAGGACATATAATGGATTTCTTCCTCTGCCTAATTATTCAAGGATGAATCTTGTGATCTAAAAAGGAACAACATGCTGTTGTATCCACGGTAAGGTGATTAACAGTCTTGTGCTTGTAAAACAGCAGTCCAGCGCCTATTTAGTCCTTTTGATTTCCAGAAACAAGAGCCCAATTCTTACTACTCTTTGGAGGCAGTTGGCCCTGTCTGGCGCCATTGATGAAAAATGGCAGTGGAGCCAATTCTTAAAGAAAACTTCAGACCAGGGCTTCCCATACTTGAGGAAGGGGAGTAAACACTTTTACCTCTTTTCGTGATTTGCTTAAAGAAGACACTTGTGTCTGAGTTAATATAATTTCTCTGTAAAAACAACTGGTCACAATGATTACTGAAGTGAATTCATCAGACCTATCTATATTTAACACCTTGAAAATGCAGGATTTCTATTTAGTTGCGCTAATGATATTTTGGTTTGTTTATTAAAGACATGTCCAGCTGGATAAGTGCTTGTTGGTTGATTAATTTTTCATTCTGTGAAAATCTTGGAGGACATTCAGTGTAGTGACATTTGGAAGAAAGACCATGGGGAAGTCACTAGTTGTACAAAATTATAATTAGAAGAAATGTCTATCCTTTGATAGCTAAAGAAGTTAACTACTGAGCTGCGCTCTTCATGTGACTTCTCTTTTAGCACAAATTTTCTCTCTCTATGTTTATAATTCCTTCTGGCTACCTCAGTCTACAGTATATTTAGGATTCTTCTTTCACTACAGTTTTTGTGTTATAATATGTCTCTGAATATTTGTATCTGGGTAGGGGAAGTTTCAAGGAAGTAATCTCTCTTCCTCCTTCCCTCCTTTATTTATTAATGCAGCTCCTACGCAACTAAATGTTTGATAGGGTCACTTGGGGAAAAATTCCAGAAACAGTGAGATGTTAACCTTTTGTCATCTATCCACTCATTTCACAATCACTTACTGAATGGTCCACATGGGCCAAGAGCTTGAGGAATACAGAGGCTCACTGCACAGGAAAGACTTGGGCCTCATATCCTCATGTCCCAGGACACAGAGAAATCTATCTGTTGCTGATGGACAAAGTATTTGATAGTCTCCCTAGTAACCCTGCAACTGATCAAATTAAAACTGGTGCTCTTTGCTTGGAGACCATGAAGTTCAAATCAGAGCAGGGATTAGAGACCCTACTGATGAAGAATGCAGACAAGCCATGTGAAATCTAGAAGCCCTTTGCCCTTCCCATGTCCTGGGTCTATTCTCATGCCAACAAACTGGCCCAGAAAAGAATTATATGAAGATGGACTAAATGTGACAGCAACAAGGCACCTCTTTTGAAGTGATTATTTACAAATCTTTATATTAAATGGTTTTCTTGTTATTTGCATGGAACTATGTGCAAATTCTGCCACCGTGGGGGTTACTGGCTTCTACTTTGGTATTGAATGCTCTGTTGGGCTCAAGACACGGGTCTTGGTCTTGAAGAGTCTTAGCATCACTAAATTCCTGCATGGGATGGGGCACAGAATCTAAATGCCGCTGTAGTAGGAACTCTTTTCCTAACCATATCCCTAACCACATTGGCTAATCAAGGTTAGCTCTTAGTAAATATCTGTGAGTGAATGAAGCATGTTTAACATCCTGGCTCTTAAACCAGAGGCCTGTCTATTGAGGTACAGTGAACGCAAGAAAACACTGTCCCCCCACACCCTAATTTCTTCCTTTCCACCTCAGTCCCACAGGAGGATGCTCCCATGGTGGAGTTGACACACAGTGGCCAGAGTAGAAGCAGTTCCCTGTTGCCTGGGTGTCAACTCTTGTTGGACCTTGGTTTCTTACTCTTACGGTGGCCAAGATATCAGTTAGCTTCTGAAAGCATCATCCAAGCAAGTAGGAAGCACCAGCTCAGAGTGTGTCTCCATATTCATATATAGTCTTTGCTGTCTTCAGAGTAGGGAGGGCTAGGCTTTCCCCGGGCCCCCTTCCCACAACATTGCTACTGTGAACTAGGAAGTGGGCTTATTAATTCCTAGTTCAACTGCATGTATGTGAACAAAATATACACACATCTCTACAGGTATATTTCTATGGCTGATATTTTTTAAGCCCAAGGTAACTTTTTTGTTTTCTTAAAATATGAGATTTTACTTCTCTTGGCAACACCATCATGTAGGAGGGATGCTTAGTATTCTTCCGTTAAAGAAGACTTTAAACAAGTAAAACTATTCACCTTTTTTCCTAATGCCAATCCTGTAAGAAATGACAGAAATGGTGCTAAGACATTAGTATAGTCGATGGCATAATAACAAACATATGAAATGTGAAGACACAAAAAAGCTAAGTTTTGGCTCTGTTGTGCAATGGACAGTGCATTGAACCTCTAGAAAAAAGCTAAGTTTAAAAAATTTTGAATAATTACTAAGACGATTCTTCTAACATATGGGTGCCAACATCTTTAAAACATTTTTTTTTTTTGAGACGGAGTCTTATTCTGTCACCCAGGCTGGAGTGCAGTGGTGCAGTCATGGCTCACTATAGCCTCAACCTCCTGGCTCAAGCAATCCTCCTGCCTCAGCCTCCCGAGTAGCTGAGACTAGGGGTGCATGTCATCACACCCAGCTAATTAAAAAAAATTTTTTTGAGAGATAGGGTCTCACTGTGTTGCCCAGGCTGGTCTCAAGCTGCTAGGCTCAAGCGATCCTCCTGCCTCAGCCTCCCAAAGTGTTGGGATTACAGACATGAGCCACTGCACCTGGCAGGTGCCAATATCTTGCATTTGAATATATCTTACTATTTTCAAAGTACATTTCTAGCTGTTATGTCATTATCAATGATGCCAATCAGAACTTGTAATTTATCCAGTGCTTTATGTCATATCTGTAGTTTAATTTATAGTGCCTAGGCAACTTTTTCAATAACTGCTTAGCTTTTGCTAAAATATATCTATGTATCAATTTATAGATATATACATGTGTTAGTCCATTCTCAGACTGCTATAAAGAACTACCTGAAACTGGGTATTTTATAAAGGAAGGAGGTTTAATTGACTCACAGTTCCGCATGGCTGGGGAAGCCTCAGGAAACTTACAATTGTGGTGGAAGGCAAGAGGGAAGCAAAGCCATGTATTTACATGGTAGCAGGCGACAGTGAGCGGCGAGTGAAGGGGGAAGAGCTCCTTGTAAAACCATTGGATCTGGGATGGCTCACGCCTGTAATCCCAGTAGTCTGGGAGGCTGAGCTGGGTGGATCACCTGAGGTCAGGAGTTTGAGAACAGCCTGACCAACATGGTGAAACCCTGTCTCTACTAAAAATACAAAAATCAGCAGGACATGGTGGCGTGCACCTGTAGTCCCAGCTACTTGGGAGGCTGAGGCAGGAGAATTGCTTGAACCTGGGAGGTGGAGGTTGCAGTGAACTGAGATCATACCATTGCACTCCAGCCTGGGTAGCAGAGTGAGACTGAGACACCGTCTCAAAAAACAAACAAACAAACAAAAAACCTATCAGATCTCATGAGAACTCACTATTATGAGAACAGCATGGGGGAGACTGCCCCCATAATCCAATCACCCCTCACCGGTCTCTCCCTTGACACATGGGGATTACAATTTGAGATGAGATTTGGGTGGGAACACAAAGCCAAAACATATCAATACATATACATAAATATGTCATAATTTAAAATAATTTTAGATTAAAAAAATAGTTGCAGAGATAGCGTTCCTGTGTAACAACGGTTCTGAACCTGAGGCAATCTGTGTCCCTTCCCTAACCCAGAACATTTGGAACTATACAGAGGTATTTACTGTTGGGTTTCACTATTTGGCCAGATAGGGGGTTACAGTGAAAGGCACATACTGCTGGCATGTGCAGGCCAGAGATGCTGGCAAACTTCCTGCAAAGCATAGGATGGTTCCCTCAGCAATGAGGTGACCCCAAATGTCGAGGCTGTGAAAGCCTGCTCTGGCTCCTTCACCCAGTTCCCCTAATGCTATTACTAGACCTAACCATGATGCATCCATTACAAGAGATTAGATCTTCTCCTCCTTAGTCTCCCCAACTCTGTGTTCCTCAGTCTTTCTTATTTTTCATGACCTTGATGCTTCTGAAGAGGGCTTGTTGGGTATTTCGTAAAAGTTCTCAACTGGATATCATCTGCTGTTTTCTCATAATTTAGTCAGAACATAGGGATTATCAGAGAAGAAAATCAGGTGAAGTGCCCATCTCAGCATATGGTGTCAGGGTCCTTGATGCACACAAGACCTCACTGTTAAGTTCACCTTGATCCCTTGGATCATGTGGTGCCTGCCAAGTTTCTGTTTCTAAACCATAACTGTTAGAAGGGAATCTCTAAACGCTTATACTCAGGGGAGGGGAGTTAAGCTTCACTCCTGGAGGTAGGAGTGTCAAGCAATTTATGGACCTGTGTTATCACACACTCACTATTATATTTTAATATAACTGATAGCTGAGATGCTTCTTGTGGAAAGTAGCTTTGGGGTCAATGCCCACAAAAACCCACATCAAATGAGCAGGGCAGCATTTCCAAGAACTAATTATTCTATAAATTCTAAAGCTATACAAAGAATAAAATTTCTAAAAGTGAAATAATTCACAAGAAGAAAGTAACATGAAGCCCAAATAAATGAATGAATGAGTAATTCCCAGCTCTTGCTGAGTAACTATAGATGGTTGTTAGAGAATTTTTGGCAAGAAGTGGGCAAGTGGAGTCTGAAAATAAATGTCGAAGATTTAGAAGTCTTTCTCGCCTCAGCATCCAGAAATGTCGAGGGGTTGTTTTGGAGCTATATTAATGACTGGAGAGTGCTGTGGCCTTTAAAGGGTGGGGATTAGAAATAATTAATGTTGTCTAAGGCTCCGGACAGTCCCACATAACAAGGAATATCCTTCCCAAAATGCCAAAAGTGTCACCAATGAGGCACACTAAGCCCAAGCCCCTTCTTGTACCTCATTCACATTGCAATGCCTTGTCAATCCCAGAGATGAGGGAGTGGAAAATTTCAGACTAAAAGCTAGACTTTTAGAGCTGCAGTCCAGGACTTTTTATGTATAACCCAAACTGTCTCCATTGAAAATGTAAGGTTTAATATTTTCAGCAATAATTTAAATCTTGTGGGAATCTATTTCTAAGTAGATAAAATACCTTCATTTTATTTGTGAGGTACTCTGGAGTTGCCGCCAAAGAAAACACTGAAACATTTGATGAACTTGCATACATAGTAAGAGAGTGTCGTTCCTTGGTGATCGGGATGAGGAGAGTATCTGTGGTCCCAGTTGGGTTGAGAGAGTTTAAAGCATCCCTCCCGATTTTTCTTTATAGCACTTGCCTTCCTGCCCTCTACCAGTGTGCAGTGTATGCATTTATTTACTTGTTTATCTTCTGTCTCCAACCCCCTTAGAGAGCAAGCTCCATGAGAAGGAAATTTGCTTTAGTTTACGGCTATATTCTATGACTCACTAATGGGGAATACCATGTAATTCATGTTTGAACAGTATTTAAAGAGGCTTTAGATAAAAATAACAATATGGGTAAGGCATCCAAATTACCTCTTACCTGGTTTCTGGCCTCATCTATTTTGCCAGAAATATTATTTTGTATTTCTTTTTATATAATTTATATGATGAAATAGTTATATTAAACTTAATACAGAATATATCATACTAATATTTCAAAATAGCTCATTTTTATCAATATTTTAATTTATATTTAATGAACAATTGCTATATAAACAGAAATAAAATATATACATGAATTAAATTATAAGCACTATAATTATGTAATAAATTATTTGAACAAATGGCATTGTGCTACACAAAATACTCTACTTCTAATCTTTTTCATTTGAAAGTGCTTTTTTGAGATTTATCCTTTTTTAAAAAAATGTAGCTCTTAGCTCAGTGGTTGCCACCAGTAGGTGACATTGTCATTCACGGGGATATTTGGCAATTCCTAGAGCCATTTCTGTTTGTTTTTTTTGAGACAAGAGTCTCGCTCTGCCACCCAGGCTGGAGTGCAGCAGCACAATCTCAGCTCACTGCAACCTCCGCTTCCCAGGTTCAAGTGATTTTCCTGCCTCAGCCTCTTGAGTAGCTGGGATTACAGGCGTGAGACACCACACCCGGCTAATTTTTGCATTTTTAGTAGAGACAGGATTTCACTATGTTACCCAGGCTGGTCTCGAAGTCCTGGCCTCAAGTGACTCGACTGCCTTGGCCTCCCAAATTGTGGGGATTACAGGCCGGAAGCCATTTTTGATTGTCACAACTGTTGGTAGTCTTAACGGTCTCTGGTAGACAGATGCTAGGTTTGCTCTTAAACATTCTACAGTGCATAGAGTATCCTCACAACATAGAGTTATCTGGCCTGATTGTGCTGATGTTGAGAAACCCTGGGCTACTTCTTTCATTTATTTTTTTTGAAACAGAGTCTCATTCTGTAACCCAGGCTGGAGTGCAGTGTCATGATCTCAGCTCACTGCAACCTCCGTCTCCTGGGCTGGTCTCAAACTCCTAAACTCAGTGATCTGCCTGCCTCAGGCTCCCAAAGGGCTGGGATTACAAGTGTGAGACACCGTACCTGGCTTCTTTCCTTTAATCAGTAGAACAGTATCCCCTGGACAGCATATACCATATTTATTTTATCCATTCCTGTCCTAATGGACATTTAAGTTGTTCCAATTCTCTGCTATGATGACAAGTGCCGCAAAGAACATCCTCACCAGTGTCTGTGTATGTGTGCCACAGGGTTTCTGGTAGCTGTGCTTTCTGTTCGAGGAATCACTTCCAAATGTCACTCCAGAATGGCTGGACTCTTTGCTTCCACAGCATCACCTGGGATTCCAATTCCTTGTCTTTGCCAGCACTTGGTATTATTTAACTTTCACACTGTTGCCAATTTGAAGTTTAAACTAGTAGCTCATTTGTAAAATTTTGCATTTCCTGATTGCTAGTAAGACCAGACCACAGGAATCATTCACACTCCAAACATTCTAGAAAACTGGTGAAAATGATTTTGTCAAGCATGAGCCACTTCATTTGGTTTTTCCCTACGTTTTTGATGTGTATTATAAAACCACACATTTTAGGGGACTAGGCTTGCCTGTTTCCACCAGTAGAGGTCACTGTCCCTCAGTGGTTCTCCACCAGTATGACTTTTGACTTCTCTACTCTCCCAGGGATTATTTGGCAAGGCCTGGAGCCATTTTTGATAGTCAGGACTGTGAGTGTGCTGCTGGCCCCTAGAGGTGAGAGGCCAGGGATGTTGCTAAGGCCCTGCAATGCACAGGACCGCGACCCCCTCCCCCGCCCCTCTCCCTTTCCCCTCAATCCTCTCCACTACCCCCAACCCCTCCCCTCCCCCCTCTCCTCTCCCCCAACCCCTTCCCCCTCTTCCTGCCCCTCCCCCTCCCCCCTCCCCCATCCCTCCTCCTCCTCCCCCTCTCCCCACCAACAAGAAGAACCTTCTGGCCCAAGTAACAGTGCCAAGCTGGAGAAACCATGGTGTCGTCTTTGAAAGAAAGACTATGACAATCTCTATGGTAATAAAGACACCTATTATTATTAACAATGACGTATATTTTATTGCAGAAAGTGGGGGAGAAGCATGCCTTCTGTCCCCAAGGAGAAGGCAGGAGTGAATTGGCAGGGGAAAGGGAAGGGTTTTGGGGGAGAGGGGGAGGTGGGCCTGGGGCTCACAGAGTGCTCGGCTGGAGCAATGGGAAGTGCCCTGGTGGGGCCGGTGGCTGGTGTGGGGGGTGGAACCGGGGTCAGCAGACTGAAGGTGGGAGGCTCAGGAGGTGGTGGCAGGGGCCTGGCTCTCGGAGCCGGGCAGCAAGCTGGGTGTGCTCAGAGGCGAAACTCCTTCCGGGTGCAGGCAAGCCTGAGGCGTCGGGGCAGCGCTGCCCGCAGGCCCAGCGCTCCTGTAGTGGCTCTGCGACCGGGCCACTGGCGGCCACACTTATTGCAGCGGGGCAGGCGGCCTCCAGGGAGAAGTGAGACGATGCTGCATCTCTTCGGAGACACTGCTGGCTCAAAGTGGGGCGTCTTCTCACCAGCCCAGATCTGGGCACAAAGGCACAGGCCACTCCGTTTCTCATCACAGCCTTGAAGGCAGATGGCCTGGGCGCCGGGTTACCTCTGCGCTCCGGCGGGGCGATTTTCACGGTCACCAGGCTGCGGACAGGCTGGGGGTGGCGGGCATTCCAAAGCCAGCGCCTCATGTAGGCCAGGTGAGCCTCGGAGAAATCGGGCCAGACGTTGCTCAGCAGCTGCGGCCTGCTGGGAAAGCGCCTCCAGGCCTCGGGGACCACCTCTCTCCGGATGCGGGCGTAGTCCCAGCCAGGAGGAGCGGTGGGGAGGGGCAGGGTGCGGACCCGGCGGTTCCCATGGAAGTAGGTGACCTTGCACTGCTCCTGGACCCGGGAGCGGATCAAGGGTCTGGACCGCGGGGACAGTGCTTCCGGGTCGGGCGCGGCTTCTGGGCCCAGGGCCAGCCCAGGAAGCGGCTCAGGTAGTTGCCCATGAGAGCAGGGCAGTGGGTCGGGCCTTCCAGTAGACACTGGGCTGCCAGAGTTTCAGAAATCTGCGGTCAGGGCCAGAGACCAAGTGTCAGGGCTCAGTGACCAGTGACCGTTGGCGTAGAAACGTCTGAAAGTGCACGAGGCGCCCGCCGTGTGCAGGGTAGGTCTGGCCACGAGGTGTCGCACGGGGCAGAGGCCACGCCCACGCCAGAGCCCCATGGGACGTAGATGCAGTGGGGGTGGGTGGCGCCCCATGCCGTCTGGAGGACTAAGACGGCTCAAGCCTCGGTCCTTCCCACTGATGATCCCAGACACTTAGCTCTGGGCAGAGGGGCCTGGCAGCTGCCTCTACTTTTGAACCTGACATTTAAAGGCAGAACATAGAAGAATTTCTGCCAGGTCCTGAAAAGTGCAGATACCTGTTGACAGAAGGGTGCTCTCTTTGATCTGTGTGAAAATGATCACAATATACTTGGATGCTCTTTTAAGGAAAAACAAATCATTCACCCATATTTGTCTAGGATGGCTGTTAATATCACTTTTTGCAATTTTGCTCTTATGAAAATGGTGAAAGCCATCAGGATTTATGTTTTAGTACCTGTAATGCTGGTTTTATGTTGACCCTCATAATTTTCAGTGTTCATACATCCATGTATAGATAATCTCTGAACACTAATGCCATTTCTGTCCTTCCATTTCTGTTGGTAATCCTGGAGTAGAGTGAAGCACATTTTCCACTAATAGCTGAAGAGATCTAACTTCAAAAACAAAGAATCCAAAGGCTGCTTAGAAATTGTAGTGCATAAGTTTGGAGTCTGTTCAAGGTTGTGTGAAACAATCTGTTTTTGAGGACATTTCCCTCAAAAGCATGTGCAGAAGGAACGTATTGAGCCTCTGGAATCCCAGAATCAGGAAGAGACAAAAAAGTCAGCAACCAATTGAAGATCAGGCAATAGATCTGGTCCAGACTGAGGCAGATGGGTGAATGGTAAAGACGCTAAATACAGCTTAATGAGGAAGCACCTTTAAATGCTTTTTGAGGTCAGAGGGGGGCCAAGTGTTTTGCAATGCAGGGTTGGGGTCAGCCAGTAGTTGCGGGGGAATGAGATCCCTAACCTTCTCCTCTCACTGATGAATTCCTTTGTTTTGCCTGAGTCCTTATTTATGGAATGATTTCTAGGTATATGATTTTGAAAACCTAGAGATATTCTTATGGTATAATTTTCTTCTAAAGATAATTATCATAATGATTGAAATGACTTTTCATTCATATCTAATACATCTGAAGATAATGGCATCAGAGTGGGTATAGATTTCTTTTCTTTTCTTTTGAGACAGAGTTTTGGTCTTGTTGCCCAGGTTGGAGTGCAATGGTGTGATCTCTGCTCACTGCAACCTCCGCCTCCTGGGTTCAAGCGATTCTCCTGCCTTGCCCTCCCACGTAGCTGGGATTACAGATGCCCACCACCATGCCCAGCCAATTTTTGTATTTTCAATAGAGACAGTGTTTCACCATTTTGGCAAGGCTGGTCTTGAACTCCTAACATCACATGATCTGCCCGCCTTGGCCTCCCAAAGTGCTGGGATTACAGGCGTGAGTCACTGCACCCGGCCTAGACTTCTTATAATGTATTTTTCTTTCCAGTGTCTATAGAATTCCCCATATCCTTTTTAAAATACAAGCCAGTGGTTATTATTCTGTTTGTGGCTAAAGACTTTCTGACAAACCACAGTTTTTTCCTGGTGAGGTATAGGCAGTTATAAGCGAATCGCCACTAAATATGCCTTCTATTGGTTAATTAAGGTGTTGATTAGTTAAAAACCATTCTCATAGACATTGAAGATGTCGGTTTCTTCTTTTCATACACCAAGAGGTACAGCATTTCAATGGCTAGTTGATATTAGGGATTAGCATATATCAGTGGTGTTCAATAAGGGGTGAATTTGCAATGGAGAGCGAAGAATGTCTGGAGACATTTTCGGTCGTCATGACCTGGGGGAGGTGGTACTGTAGGCAGCCAGTGAGTTAAGGCCAGCGATGCAACTAAACATCCTGCAATGCACAGGACAGTCCCCACAACCAAGAATGATCTGCCCTGAATGTCAGTGGTGCTGAGGTTGAGACCCTTCACCCAGCTTCCTCTAATGTTATCTTATGTAATTATGATGCATTCATCAAACTAAGAAATTAACATTGGGTCAATACTATTAAGTAAACTCCAGACTTTAGATCACCCCAGTTTTTCAACTAGTATCCTTTGTTCCAGAACCTACTCTTCCTTGGTCTCCTTCACTCTTGAGTTTTTCTGCCTTGTTTTTCATGACCTTGATGCTTTTGAAGAGGGCTGGTTAGGTATTTTGTAGAAGTCCTTTTTCATTTTGGTTTTGTCTTTTCTCAAGATTTAGATGGGGGATACAAATTTTGGAGGCGGAATGTCATAGAGGTGACTGGTATTTAGGTTGTTTGCAAACAATGGTGCAAAGAATAACTATGCATATGTATTATTGTTTAGGTCTGCAGTTTACGTGTAGGATACATTCTGTTTGGTAAATTGCACTCTGATAGCTACTATAATAGTACTAACTTAGCATTTTATCTTTCTTTGATATTGTAATTTAACTGTTAGTAAAACAACATACTTTTTAGTTTATTATATCTTTATTCATGTGTCACTACCACCTACCACTAACACATGAGGCTGCCCATGCTCCACACTTGTACCAGCACTGTGGGCAATAAAATTTTGGGGTTTCTGCTAATTTGATAAGTGAAAATTCGTATTTCAGTGTAGTTTCATCTTGTTTCATTGCTTCATTCAGCAAGGTTGAAAATTTTTTTCACATGGTTTTGGGCTTCTTGTTTCCTTAACTGTAAACTGTCTGTTTATACCATTTGCTGTTGATTATTTAAAAACTAATTTCTAGAAACTTTTTACATATTAGGGCAATTAACTCTCTGTTTTTTCTTTTTTTTTTAAAGACTAGTCAAGTGCAGTAGTGAGAAGTAGGGAAAGAGTAGAACAAGGAGTTCAATCTGTAACTGACTGTTCAACAGTCAATTGAGATAACTCACTACCTCCGGACCAGCCTGTTTTGTTCACTATAATGTCTCAAACACCTAGAAGAGTAGCTGGCATATAGTAGGCATTCAATAAATAGTAGCTAAATGAGTGAATAGAATTGCAAATGTTTTCCCTGTTTGTCATCTATCTTTTGTTTACGGTGATTTTCATCAGAAAGGATTTTAAAATTTTTGTATGCAGTTTAATTGCTAGTTGTTTTCTTGATTACTTCTGGGTTTGATTTATAGTTAGAAAAGCTTCCTCCATTTGGATGTATGAAAGAATCTTCCTATGCTTATTCTTGTACTTTTATGACATTTTTTTACCTTTAAGGTTTTGTTCCATCCGGAGTATATTTTTGTCAGGATTGAACGATGGATCCAACTTTTTCTCCTAAATGTCTGCTCAGTTGTCCCGCAATACCATTTACTGGATTTATCTTTTCCTGCGTTGAGCTGAGATGCTATCTTTATCATAAAGTAAATTCTCATGTATTTGGCCATTTTTCTGAACAATTTTCTTCCCTTATCTTTCTATTCATCTGCTAGTATCATACTATTTAATTATTGTGGCTTTAAAGTCTTATGGGTCTAATCATTCTTTATTTTCTCCTTTAGAATTTTTCTAGCTATTCATGTTTATTTGCCTTTCCACATGAACTCTACAAGTACTATATCTAGTTTTAAAATTCTGTTCGTATTTTTATTAAAACCATATTAAATTTATGGAATCACAACTTAAGGAGAATTGACATCAAAGGTGCCTTTATGGTACTTTCCTACTTAAAAACAGGGTATGAATTTTATAAATTTAAGTCTTCTGTGTCCCTCAGAAATGTTTTATAGTTTTCTTGTTAACATTTTATGTTGAGTTTATTCACAGTATTTTAGTTTTTTAGTTTCTATTTCTTCTGTTATGTCTTCTAATTGTGAGTTATATATGTCAAAGGAATTGATTTCTACAGCTTAACATGGTACTCTACTAATTGGTGAATTATCTTATCTTTGTAGGAGTTTTTAGTGTTTCTCTAATGTTATCTTTTTTGGTCTAACCTTATTGGCTCCTGCCAGAGGTTAATTCAATTAAATTTAATATTTAGTATGCTAATTATAATGCAGTTAATATCCTTTTCACGTTAAACATACTATTTGTTTTTGAGCTGAGATAAACCTACTTTATCCAGTTAGGGAATTCTCCATTTCTGTTCTATTAAAAAATTTTTTAAAAGAGATGGTGAGTTTTATCTAATGTATTTTGGGAAATCTATGGAAACGATCATATATTTTTTCACTTTAGATTTGTTGATGGAATGAAATCCATTAATTGTATGTATATAATTCTCAGTACTGACAATTTTTGGATTATTGGAATAAACCCTACCTGGACAAAGCATATATATTTCTTCTAAAGCACTGCTAGATTCTATATCTAGTATTTCATTTAGCTTTTTTTGTTAAATATTTTTCAGAGATATTGGCCTATTGTTACCTTTTTGGGTAGGATGGTCTAATCTATGATGGGTTTTAGTATCACCGTTATCCTAGCTGCATAAAAAAGAGGTTGGAAGCTTTTAGTCAATAAAAATCCAGTATGAACAAGTAAACACAGTTATTATTACAGTTTAGTTTACGAATTAAACAGGATTTTGTGTGCTGATGTAGTAACCACCACTTAGACTTAGTTTCTAAGAGAAAAATAAATCCCAAGTTTCAAACGACTGACTTACATGAAAATTTCTGGATGAATATTGTTGGATTCTGTCTTTATCCTGAGATTCTATAGCAAAACTTCCTTAAGGATTCTAAAGGATTTTGAATACACCCATTTCCAGCCTTCCTTTTTTGATTTAGAAGGGTCTTAATTTTTATAGAGAATCTACACAATGCATGTATAATAAAAACATATGTCACTGTCAAATATAGATATAAAAAGCTTATGTTCTTCTATATTTTAACTCCTCTCTAGCTAATTTGAAATATCTCTAAATTCATGTCCAAACTGAGACAAGACGTTGGTACACTTCAATAAAAATGTATAAGCATTACAAGATGTTAAAACTGATGTCACAGTCTGAACCCAGCCTTGTTTTAAAGGGGGAGACGAGGATTTCCTTAGATGAAAATTGTGGAGAGAACGTACCTGATCATGATCAGCCTCTACTGGCTGCTTCTTAATGATCCAGGTGATGGACTCAGACAGGGGTGGACAAGAGTGATACTGGATCTACTTGTGTCTAGTAATCTAGACAGATGGGCACCAGGCAGGAAGTGCCAAACAACCCAAATTCCATGAGAGCGTCCTGGCCAAGAGACTGGGTCACCGAGTCATTATCTAGAAGTGAAAAGCACTCAGGAATCCGACGACGAGGTGATGGTTCTCAGGGAGTATCTGGAGATCAGCAGTGGTCCAGAGGAGCTCCAGGCCCTTCTGGGTAGCTACCTGAAGAATCGCTTCTTAGGATGGAATCATGCCCAGGCTTTGTTTCTGCAATTAACTGTGTATTTTTTATATTCTCCAGCGGGAAACAGCCAAAACCATTTGATCTCTCAATTCTAGTGAGGATCCAGCAGGTAGTCTCCTCAGTATTGCTGGGAGGTTTTAAGACAGTGGCCAGTGCATAAAGAAGGAGGCTTCACTTCTTTAAGGGAGACTGAGAATTGTCCTTTAAAAATGAAATGCAGAAAAACAAATAACCCCATTAAAAAATGGACAAAGGACATGAACAGATACTTCTCAAGACATACAAGGGGCCAACAAACATGAAAAATGCTCATGATCACTAATCATCAGAAAAGTGTAAATCAAAACCGCAATGAGATACCATCTTACAATAGTCAGAATGGCGATTATTATTAAAAAGTCAAAAAACGACAGATGTTGGTGAGGCCGTGGAAAAAAAGGGAATGAATATACACTGCTGGTGGTAATGTAAATTAGTTCAGCCACTGTGGAAAGCAGTTTGGAGATTTCTCAAAGAACTAAAAACAAACCTACCATTCAATGCAGCAATACCATTATTGGGTACAAACCCAGAGGAAAATAAATCATTCTGCCAAAAAGACGCATGTACTCGTATGTTCAATGTCACACTACTCACAATAGTGAAGACATGGAATCAACGTAAATGCCCATCAGTGGTGGACTGGATAAAGAAAATGTGGTAACATATGCACTATGGAATACTACACAGTCATAAAAAATGAAATCATGTCCTTTGCAGCAACATGGATGCAGCTAGAAGCCACCATCCTAAGTGAATGAATGCAGGAACAGAAAACCAAATGCTGCATGTGCTTGAGAGAACTCAACATTGAGCACACAGATATAAAGATGGGAACAACAGACACTGGAGATTACTAAAGTGGGGAGTGGGTTTAAAAAACTACCCACTGGGTACTGTGCTCATTACCTGAGTGATGGGATCCATACCCCAAACCTCAGCACCATGCAATATACTTATGTAACAAACCTGCACATGGTACCCTCATATGTAAGATAAAAGTTGATAGAAACAAACAAATAATGAAATGCAGATCAGGGGGAGCCGAAATCCTGTACTAAAAAGGCGAGAGAGGGAAAAGAGGGAAATGGAGAGAGAAAGGAGAGGGAAAGGAGGGGGGGACCATAGGGATACAGTGGGGGATGAGAGGGAGAGAATACATGGGCTTCCAGAGAGCAGCCCTTTGAGATTCTGAATATTGAAGAATTAATCTTGGGGGACTGGACAAAGGCATCCGACCTGAAGGATGTGGATTACTGTTCTTTCCAGCTGGACAAGGCAAGTTACTGTAGAACTGCTCTCTGCTCCCTGCCTGTGGGGAGGGCAGCTAGAGAAAAGAAGGCTGCTCTGGGTGTGTTCACAAGGACTTAGAAGGAGCTGGTGTCAGAAACAGAGGAGGGGACAGCAATATGCCTCTGAGGCCCCAAGTCCTCAGCGGCACTGCAGCAAAACCAGAAAGCTCACTGCCCACCCACATGATCACTTCTGTCCCCTGCAATGTGACCCAGGGCCAGGGTCATTCATAAATTACAGGTCTCCTTCTAAGGCAATGTTCAATGAGAACCAGAATACAGTTCACCTAGTTAAACTTCCCGATTCAAAGTGCCTTGGTAATGTCTCCACTCTGATATTGAAACATAAAATATATTTCAAGCAATTTAGGAAAAAATACTACCCCATGCTTAGTTGATGGCATGGTATCCACCAATTTCTATACCTCTTCATGATGTTTGCCTAGCTTAAGAACAACAAATAAGAAAACATTAAAAACAACGGACATCTCACTGTAGAACTGGAATGAAATATGAATTAAAAAAATATGTTTGCCTAGCTTAGAACAACAAATGAAAAAACATTAAAAACAATGGACATCTAACTGTAGAATTGGAATGAAATATGAATTTAAAAGACCATCTGGTGATTACCTAAAAACAAATCAGTCTGAAACCGCTTACACCGGCAATTTAGAATGTTACAAACATTGCTGAATTAAACTGGACAGAGAACACACAAGCAGGCTGTCCAAAGCTGTGCCTGCAGTCCACAGGGAAAGGTGTCCCTGCTACATGCACCTCCCCCGGGCCTTTCTAAGCCTTGGCCCACAGGGACTCTGGAGGCTGAAGCTCTTCAAACAGGCTACAGCACATGAAAGCCAGGCTTTTGGCGCAGGCCCCTAAGTCCTCAAGGGCACATCCCAGGAGCCTCAGTATATAAAGCATATTTTCTATTAATAGCTTTTGTATTTAATGCTTTGACATCTGGGTACTTGTTGACACCACAAGGACTGTCCCTCCCAAGGTTGGCTAATTCCTAGAGAGAACAGACAATTGCAAGAGCGCCTTTCCTGTGCAATCCAGAGCTTACAGCTCCACCATCTCCTTTATCAGGCTCCTATACTGGGGCCACCTGTTCTCCTGCACCAATCACTCCACGGTCAGGTAACACCCAAGTGGGGCCAGCCCTCTAGGCCCCAGAACACTCTGAAATGATTCAAACTAGCCAATCCCAAGCCTGCTTACCCTGCCTTGCCTGTTTCTTCCCACTGAAACCACAATAAAAGCTCTTGCCCACATTCTCTCCTCACTTTCTCTGCCTCTTGACCAACCCTGGTGCTTCCCCATGTGGCTGTGCACAGTGTGCCATGCCTCCAGCTTCTAGGGAATAGCATCAACTTCTTCCTTCATGACAGTCATTCCCATGTCTGCACGTCTTACTATACCTGATTAAAACAAATCCCAGGTACCCTTAAAACTCTCAGCCTCCACAGCAGACTAAAGCTGGGGGCATGTGGGAAGCCTGTAGCTGCTGAACCTGCAAGAGCTCAGGGGCCCCATGACAGTGTGGTCTATGGATTTTTAACCCCAGTCCTCCATTAGTTAGCTGTGTGACCTAGCAGGAAAGCATTTAACTTCGTTGAGCTTCACTTTCTTCATCTGAAAAATGGAGACAATAATATTGCCATCAGAGAGTTCTTGGGAAGATAAACTAGGCACTTGGCAAATATGGAGTCACTTAGCACTCATAAATATTAGTTCCCTTCATGAGGATTTTCCAGTTATTTACCTTTATCTTTCTATTCTATTTAAAGTATATTCTTCCATTTAAAATATACTCTTTTTAAAAATTTTTTGAGACAGAGTCTTGCTCTGTCACGCATGCTGGAGTACAGGGCGGGATCTCAGCTCACTGCAGCCTCTGCCTCCCAGGTTCAAGCGATCCTCTTGCCTCAGCCTCCCGAGCAGCTGGGACTACAGGTGCCCACCACCACACCCAGCTAATTTTTGTATTTTTAGTAGAGATGGGGTTTTGCCATGTTGGGCCAGGCTGGTTTTGAACTCCTGGACTCAGGTAATCTGCCCACCTCGGCCTCCCAAAATGCTGGGATTACAGGCGGGAGCCACCACACCTGACCTAAAATACATTAATTTTACATTTTAACCATTATTTACTTATTTGCCTTTATCCTTTTATACCGGTGCTTAAAAATAGATGTATGATACAAGTCACAGAGGTAATTAACTTTCCAGTAGCCATATTTAAAAAGTAAAAAGAAATAGATGAAATCCTTTTTAATATTTTATCAAATATATTCAAAATATTATCACTTCAACATACAATCAATATAAAAATTATTGAGATGGTTTATATTTTTTCCATATTAATTTGTAAAAATCTGTTGTGTATTTTACACTCAGCACATCTCAATTTGGATGCTACCTTTTAATCAAAAATACTTGATCTACATTTAGATTTCAAAAAATTTATACTTGAAAACATATATACACAAACCCAAGCGGTTCCAAACACTCTTAAAAGTTTTGCTGCTTTTTTTTTTGAAGACAGTGTCTTGCTTTGTCGCCCAGGCTGGAGTAGAGAGGCATGGTTTTGGCTCACTACAATCTCCGCCTCCTGGGTTCAAGCAATTCTTGTGCCTCAGTCTCCCAAGAAGCTGAGATTACAGGCGCCCGCCACCATGCCTGGCTAATTTTTGTATTTTTAGTGGAGATGGGTTTTCACCATGTTGGCCAGGCTGGCTTCGAACACCTCAGGTGATCCGCCTGCTTCGGTCTTCCAAAGAACTGGGATTACAGGCGTGAGCCACCACGCCTGCCCCAAAAGTTTTTCAATAACTGAATTGAATAGCAGTTTTTTAAATTGAAATTTAAATGAATGAGAAGTAAATTAAATCCTCATTTTCTAAGTTACACCAGCCACATTTCAAGTGCTCAACTGTCACGTGTAGCTTGTGACCACTCTACTGGATGGCAGTTTCATGCCATTTAAAATATATTCTTAACAATCCTGTATTTCAGGCACTATTTATCTTACCAGTGTATGGATCCTAATATTCTAAAATAAATAACAGTATTATAATATTCTTTTTTTTTATTTTTTTTTATTTATTTTATTTTTTTTTATTTTTAAAGACGGGGTTTCACCATGTTGGTCAGGCTGGTCTTGAACTCCCGACCTCAGGTGATCCGCCCGCCTTGGCCTCCAAAGTGCTTGGATTACAGGCGTGAGCCACCACACCCGGCAGTATTATAATATTCTATCTCTGCATTCTAAACTACAACATATCATTTAAAGTTGGTGAGATTTTTTACCTTTAAAAATACTCCTGTCACAGCCAAGTTATTTTCTTCCAGTGCTGTATCCTCAAAGTTTTCAAATTTGACTGCATTCCAATGCAGCTGAAACACCATGAAAAAGAGGGTTAACACGTGACTACACAGGATCTCTCTAGAACAAACCCACAGCTTCAGTCAACCTATGACGTTTAAACATGTTTCCTTACCCAAAGTCAAGCCACTAAGAAAAGCATATGACAATCCAAAATGAGATAGAAACAAAGATCAGGAAGAAATTTAGGCAAGAACGGCAATTAATATTTATTTGGAATAAAAGGATTGGGAAAAAAATAAAGTAAAATTCATATAGCAAACTGAGTCACATTTCAGTAAGGGATCAACATTTGCTCGTTCCCATTCTGATTTGCATGAAATACTAACAGCCAAAATCCATTTATATCTAAAGGAGAGAAAATGTTTATATAGAGACAAATAAATTCTCCTTATGGGAATTAGACAAGAGTTGAAGACAGGCCAGGCGTGGTGGCTCACACCTGTAATCCCTGCACTTTGGGAGGCCAAGGCAAGTGGATCACCTGAGGTCAAGAGATCGAGACGAGCCTGGCCAACATGGTGAAAACCCCGTCTCTACTTAAAAAAATACAAAAATTAGTCGGGTGTGGTGGTGGGTGCCTGTAATCCCAGCTTCTCGGGAGGCTAAGGTGGCAGGATCGCTTGAACCAGGAGGTGGAGGGTGCAGTGAGTTGAGATTGCGCCACTGTACACCAGTCTGAGTGACAGAGCAAGACTCCGTCTCAAAAAAAAATAAAAATAAAAATAAAGAAAGCAGAATACTGATTGCCAGGAGCTGGAGGGAGGGTGAATGGGGCACTACTGTTTAACAGGTAAAGTTTCAGTTATGCAAGATGAAAGAATTTCTGGAGATAGATGGTGGTGATGATTGTACAATAATGGTAATGTACTTAATATAATACTACTTAACTGTATTCTTAAAAATGCTTAATATGATACATTTCATATTATGTATATTTTACCACAATTTTTTTTAAATTCCAACGAGTTCCACACCATTGCTCATAAAGAGGTCAATACTATCATGAAGAGAGTTTGATGTGTCCATGTTAACACGACACTGTTTCTTTAACTCCTTACAAGACCACCAGATCTTGCTCTCACCTGATTTATCTGTAGAATCTTCAAATTCCACAAAGAAAGAGTACCCGTTATTCCAGATGTGGAGGCAGGTGGCTGGGTCATAAGAGATGGTGAGCAGTTTTAAGCCGGGATCATAAACACTGTCCCTCCACCGGATGTTGATGGGTGACTGTTGATCGCCCCAGGAACCAGGTCCACGCTCTCCCAGAGTGGATGCACTAGGAGAAAGCAGGTCAGGCTTTTATCAAGACTGTCCACTATCTAGCAGCACACAATTCCACTTCTGGAGACCCTGTCAAGGCTAATGGAAACTAAGAGCTTTAGCAATTAGCCATTCAAGGCCTTAATCAATTGACCAAAGCAAAGGCTAAAAACAAATCAGAAAGCATTGTGCAGAGGAACAGCATTCTGCCATCTTGAAAATCCAACTCGTCTCAGTCTGCCTACGAGGCTCACCTAAACCAAGTGCAATCAGTCCTGTGATAATAGTAAAATGCATGGAGATTAGCGCCATGTGGAAATAGGTATTCATAAATGAGTTTCTTTTCTTCATTGAGAATTTCCCAAGCCCTAAACCCCCAAACTAGCTCTAAATACAAATTAACTCAATTTTCAATAACAGACTTATTTTCTTTTTTTCACCCTGCACATTGTAACACATGTAGACTTATTTAAAAAAAAATAAATGAGGGAAGAACTTTGACAAAGGAAACATTCAATCAAGTATTGTCAGTGTTTAATTGGTTGGCTGGTAGAAATAGAGGCTTGCGTAGCCTGCATCCTGTAAGATGCTCACTCCACATAATTGTCGGTGCTGAGTTGAGTTCACCTCCTGTGTAGGCAAACTCTGAGTACCAGGCAGCCATCCTGCAAAACCTGGGTAGAATATGGGCATTGCTAAGGTCCCTGGAGGTCACAGTGTGCCACAGGGATGTGGAGATTATCTATTAAGGTGTACACATACAATTCAACCCCCACAGGCACTGACGACATTGCTGATGCTGATTTTCTTCCACAGAGTCAAGCAACAGGTCTCTGGAACAAGCCCCTATTAAGGATCAGCAGACTTGCTGATAACACAGATAGGCCTGTTGAGACCCCCCTTGTGTGATAAGCAGAACCAGTGTGTATCAGTTTGGGGTGGTCCAGTTCCCTGTCCTTTAGAAGCACTATGGATGCGTCGAGTCAAGAACAACAGGAAAACTAGGACAAACATGAATTGAGAGAAATCATTACCAATGATCCTCTGCATCTCACCCCACCACTAAGAATGGGTCTATGGATTTGAGGAATAACTAGGCAGCTCCTACCCAGTCGAATTCCGGGAATATGGCAGGGACACCCTCTTGTTTCCATAAAAAACCAGAAACCTGCTTCTGGTTTACTCTGACAGGAGCGATAGTTCTCCTGCTTCAGTAGCAGCCCAAAGATGGAAATCTAAAATCTTAGCTTTGGCTTTTTATTTTTTGTGTGTGTGGGGGTTGGCAATATAAAAAGTGTCCTGGCAATATAGACAATGAGCTCTCTTGGGAGTGTCCAGACCAGTGATCTCCACAAGGAGAGTGACTATGGCCCCAGAGGACATTTGGCAATGCCTGGACATTTTGGATTGTCACAACTGGAAAAAGGTGCTAGTGCCATCTAGTGGACAGATCCCAGGGATGCTGCTAAACATTCTACAAAGCACAGGAGGAAGCCAATACTGCAAAGAATTATCCAGCCCCAAATGTGTCCCAGTTGAGAATCCCAGTCTACAGAAACTCTGAATATTCTTCTTTTTTTTTCCTATTTCTTCCTGTAACACAGTATTCTCTTATCTCCAAAGAGATTTGAACCTAATTTTAAAAATTAACTTCAACGGCCGGGCGTGGTGACTCACGCCTATAATCCCAGCACTTTGGGAGGCCGAGGCGGGTGGATCACGAGGTCGAGAGATCAAGACCATCCTGGTCAACATGGTGAAACCCCATCTCTACTAAAAATACAAAAATTAGCTGGGCATGGTGGCACGCACCTGTAGTCCCAACTACTCGGGAGGCTGAGGCAGAAGAATTGCTTGAACCCAGGAGGCGGAGGTTGCGGTGAGCCGAGATCGTGCCATTGCACTCCAGCCTGGGTAACAAGAGCAAAACACTGTCTCAAAAAAAAAAATTAACTTCAACTTTTACTATAGATTAAAGGGTACACATGCAGGTTTGATATATGGAGTGACACTGAGGCTTGGGGTCCCAATGGTCCTGTCACCCTAGCTAGTGAGCATAGTACCCAACAGGTTGAACCCATTGTTTTTATTTTTCTTAGTATGAAAGAATTCCTTGCAGAAGAACAAGAATTTTCTGTTTTAGGAGCCAAAAATTAAAAATGCATTTGAACTGGCACAATATTTCAATATTGTAATCTGATCAGAATGCAGATTCCTTCTAGAAAGCCCTTGAAAGGCCCTGATTCTATTTTTAAAGATTCCTGACACAAAGAGACTACACCTCTTCCCCTCTGAGACACTCAGACTGTGGTTGATAATTTCAGAATTCACACTCTTCAAAGCCATTGAAAGAGGGTCTCCTGTGAAAAACAGGGAAGAACTGGAGTGGTGATCAAGTCCCTAAGACGGTGCCTTGGTCATTCTTAATTGTTCCCCCATCTCATTCATGAAATGAGAAGTATCAACACTCACATCCACACCAATACCAGCCCGAGAAAACTGGGCCTATTCCTTCAGTTGCTCTTTAATGACCACAATGCCACGGTCAATGTATACCCTTCAATTTACCAGTTCAGCTTCCAGAAGGTTTTCCTTCATCCTACCCACCACTTCCTTTATTAAACCAGACCATCTAGGTTAGATCATCCAACCACTGTGGGGGAGAGGCGGTCCTTGGTCTCTATCCCCCTATTGAAGCCAACTTTTTGCCAAGGGCTTGTTTTGCTAATGATAAGCTCCCACTTTTCTTTTCCTCTCCCCTTCCCTTCTACCATTTTAACAAAAACACAGATAGAATGATTTCTTGGCAGTTGTCATACTTTCCTTCAAAACAGGAAGGTGACCACAAAGCATTCTAACAGAGGCTTCATTTTCAAGTTTTTCTTATATGTAGAAAATGAAGAAATTGTCTCTATTTCAATCATGGTTTAAGCGAGCAAAGGGCACTCTGTCATTAAAAAGGTGTCAATAATCCGTCACTGATGAGCCACAAAACTCCTTTAGATTTCATGGTAAGGATGCACTTGGTCTTAGTTCTTATTTACATGCCTAGTCCTGGGTTTGATTTATTTTATGCTTGCACCACCTATTTCTCTAGCCCGTTGTGTCCCTGGGCTCTTCAAATGTAGAAAGCTCATTTCTGCCTCAAGCCCCTCAGTTCCTGATTCTCCTCCTCTGCTGGAATCAATTTCCCCTCATTCCACTTGGTGCTGGCTCCTGTTACTGCCTTTTCACCTCCTCTCCTCTTTGACTACCCTCTTATAACATGATAGGACTCTGGTTTCGTCCTTCACAACATTATTACACAGGTATAGTTATAATTATATGCATATGCGCTTAGTTATAGGCCTCCCCCACTGCTCTTCAAGCAAGCTGGCTTTCAACTACTACAGTCGATTGAATGAATCAGATGAAGTGTATCACTGAAGAAGTTTGCTTCTTTTTGCTTTATTGCCCATTACCCTCATGGATCACAGTATTTTTAATAATCGTTCAGGTTTATCTCTTCCTCGCCTTGCCCAGACCACTTGCCTAGTTCAGAACTCTATGCCACAGACTTCATACAAAGCTTCTTGGTCACTTGTCCTCTTTTCTCACTTCCCTGTACCCCGAGTTCAGCCACTCAGCAGTTTTCCCAAATTACCAGCTTTGTCAGAGTGCTCCTGTGCTAAAGACAGTACATCAAGTGGAAACTTCTGTGTCCAAGTGCCTGCGTTTTCTATTAGTACACCCGTCACTTATCTGATCATTTGTCCTCATTCTTTCCAAACCCTGGTGTTCCCATGCTGCCCCCTTGGTCAATCCTAAATGAGTGGTGCTGTAAATGTAAAAACACCCCAACAGGTTTTGAAGATGTGGTACAAAGTAAAGAATGTAAACTCAGTAATAATTGTTATATGGATCATATGTTAAAGTGATAATATCCTGGATATACTGGGTTAAATAAAATGTTACTAAAATTAATTTTACCGATTTTCTTTCCCCTTTTCTAATATGCCTATTAGAAAACTGAGAAGTACATATGTGGCTCGCATTGTATGTCTATAGGACAATGTTGCCCTATACCCTCACGTGCTTTTTATCTGGTCCCTTGCTATGTACTGCCCTTCTTATGAGGGATGTGCTATTTCCTCATGTAACTGAAGATCATCTGTGTAGGCCTTGGCTTTAGTGCAGTGATGGGATACACAGGGACCCTCCGTATGACTTGGCTGAGGATGATCGCTGAATCACAAATTGCCTTGTTAGAGCATCATCAGGACTATAAAAGGCACTTGGATGCCGAGTCCATTAGCCACAGGATACACAGGATATCCTAAAAGCCCACATTTCCTGGTGGTGAGTTCCAGGGCTAATGGCCAGTCCCAGGCTCCTAATCCTCCCATTGTTTCTCTTGAAAGTTAATGAAAGACAACACAGTCTGAGGCATCCCAGCCTCTATCAGAGGTCCTTAGGAAGATACTGCAAGACAAGCCTTTTAAAACGACTGTCCTCATCTGTACAAACCCCCCATGACAAGTTTACCTATATTACAAACCTGCACACATACCTCTGAACTTAAAATAAAAGTTAAATTAAAAAAAAAAACACAAAAACTATTGTTCTCCAGGCTTTGGTTCTTCAAAATTAATTGGAAAAATAATAGAACTTTATAACACAGTTCAGTTATAATACAGATCACAGTGCTGTCACATACAACTTTCTCTAAAGATGAAAATGTCCAGTATGGTAAGTTGTAGGCACATGAGGCTATAAAATGTTAATGCACTTAAATTTACATGCAAATACCCACAACACCTACATTTAATTGTGGCTACATTTAGACAGAGCCATTCTAGTCCAAGTTATCCTAAAAGGAAATGTTTCTTTTCTTTCTAAAAGTAGGGAGATCATGAACATTAAGAATCATTAGAATAAATATTAAATTTGTACTATTTACATTATAGCTGATACTCTTTATATGTAATAAAATTAAGAATTAACATTATTAAATTAATTTTCCTATGGTCCAGATCTCATGCCTAAATCTTTTTTTTTGTTTGTTTTTTGAGACTGAGTCTTGCTTTGTCACCAGGCTGGAGTGCAGTGGTGTAATCTTGGCTCACTGCAACCTCCGCCTCCCGGGTTCAAGTGATTCCCTTGCCTCAGTCTCCTGAAGAGCTGGGACTACAGGTGCGTGCCACCACACCTGGCTAATTTTTTGTATTTTAGTAGAGACGGGGTTCACCATGTTGGCCAGGATGATCTTGACCTCCTGACCTCGTGATCTGCCTGCGTCAGCCTCCCAAAGTGCTGGGATTACAGGCGTGAGACACCGTACCCAGCCGCCTAAATTTTTTCATGTGATCATTATGCTAAATTTCACTAGATGATACACTAAGTGAAACTGATTTTATTTTCATATTGGATAACAGGTATAGGCCTTTATTTTATCTTGTTATATTACAAGTCCCCAAAGTTAGGGCTATCAACAGTTACTGTCTGCTACTTGAGATAACAGCAAACAGCAGTCTGAGTTGACAGCCAAAGATTATCTGTGGGGAGCACTGGGAGCAAAGATATGAGCACAGGGCACAGGGCTGACCTGAAATGCAACTTTCTGGAATTTGTCACCAACCTCCTCCTTTCATTCACTCCTTATTCTGTTTTGCTTCCTCTTAAAATGGTCAGACTTAGACATCTGAGGCAGGCACTGAGCCTATGATGATGATAACAATCGTAGTACTAGAAAGAAAGAACAACTGAGTTTCTTTTCTTTTCTTTCTTTTTTGTTTTTGAGACAGAGTCTCACTCTGTTGCCCAGGCTGGAGTACAGGTCCCGGCTCACTGTAACCTCCGCCTCCCAGGTTCAAGTGATTCTCCTGCCTCAGCCTCCTGAGTAGCTGAGACTACAGGCATGCACCACCATGCCTGGCTAATTTTTATATTTTTAGTAGAGATGAGGTTTCACCATGTTGGCCAGGCTGTTTCTCCAACTCCTGACCGTGGGTGATGCGCCTCCTAGGCCTCCCCCGATGAGCCACCGTGCCTAGCCTCACAACTGAGTTTCTAACCCTCAAGAATCTCGGGTCATTCTTGGTCACAAGTGTACACTAACCTTCCACTGGGGTACTGAGGTTTCAGAAACTATGAGAATTGTGTTTACAACTGAGCAGATGAGGGTCCAGAATATAGGAATAGGACCTGTTCAAAAGCCCAGGGGAACAAAGACCACGATATTCTTTATGGGGCAAACAGGTTGGATGAGTGAAATATACCACAAACAAAATCAAATGTTGACTGGCACCTGTTTTTTCTAGTAACTTAGAAGAAGAACACGTCATATAATATAGCTAATTAATCAAGGGAACTCCACCTCCTCGGGGGACCACTGTTTGGTTTCTGTTGGCACTTTTAAAAGCAGCAAACTATCCTAATGACATAGGCTGACTGGACTTTAGGCATTTAACTTTCAACTTTCTGTAAATAAAGACAAACAAACTAAAGATAAAGGCAAAAACTCCACACTCACATAAAACGTTAGTAACTAGATAAACATGACTAAATTTTTTCCATGTTAAGCCTTAGAATGTACAGTGCCAGGGGTCGGAATAAGCCAGTCTGGGGTAGGATGTGGGCACATCCAGCAACCATAAATTTGTTATGACCCCGGCCAAGTCGTTTCAATGAGAACACAGTCAATGCTGGGAGAAAACAAAATCATATAAATAAAAAATAAAAATGGATCCAGCTAGAACAACATTATTAACGGAATTCCTTTTCTTCTGTGCACGGAGGTTCTCAGAACCTGAAACAAGCCAATATTTGAAAATTATGTAAATTCATTGTGAAGAGTGCAAAATATATTTAAGAAACTAAAAGATATACTCAGCCAATTCATTAAACACATCTCTCCACCATCACAGACATCTCTCCTGTCATCTCAGTGGTTCTCTCCCAGGGTCATTTTGCCCCCTCCCTCCAGGGGAACATTTAGCAATGTCTTGATACGTGTCTGAATGTGATCATTTGGGGGAGTGCTACTGGCAAGAGATCAGGGATGCCATTCAACATCTAGTGAGCAAAGAGCAGCCCCCACACCACAGAATGATCCATCTCCAATGGCCATCGTGCCACAGTGCAGAATCCCTGCAACATCCAGACGTGGATAGTACCTTGTATTTCCAGAAGGGGAATGAGATGAGAAAGGCTTGAGGAAGACCATCTGCTGCGTCACATGATCTTCTGTGTTTATAGCAGAGCACACACTTGCAAACCAGTCAGCTAGAATTAACTCTGCAATTCCTAACTCTGGACAGAATATTCTGAAGCATGAAGCCACTGAACTGCTTGCCAACATTCATGTGCAGCTTCCAGCAATTTAAGATTCACAGAAATAATTTGCAGTTTGTGGCTCAACCTTAGTAAAAAGACAACTGCTAACAAGAAATAATAAAGAACAGGTTCCAGAATATCTGAAATCTTCTCTAGTTTCTGCGTGACATCATTTTAACATTTTAACATTTGCCAAGAAAGAAGGTTCCACATTTATTTTACTGGATAGAGAAACAGTTATTCTCACAGTCCATAAGGCATATAATCTCACACTGGAATGCCAATGACATCACAGCTACGAATGCTTAACATGTGGTTTTTATAAAACCAACAAGCCTTTTCTCCTCTCTTTAATGAAATAGTGTACTCACAGGCTTATTTCTGGATTTTGTAAGTGCAAGTACAGAGGCTGCAGGATGGCCTGGGTCTTGGAATCTGGAACGTTCTCCACAGCAATTTGCATGGAGACGCAAGACGAATGACCCTCAGGCTGTTCATCACCAGCATCTTTACCCTGAAACCTTGATCAGTTCCCAAACAACTTGCGGGAATCCAATAACCTAGAGGGAAAAGGGCAGAGGAGCAAAAGCTATAAACAGTAGAGACTTAAGATCATGGGAAAACTTCTAAGTAGGACAATATTCAGACCAGTAATACATACCCTTAGGTGGAGGGGGGGGGGGCAAATGGGAGTCGATTATCCCTTTTGTTCCTCAAACTGACTGGTCACCCAAGATGACAAACCTATTTGCTTTCCCTCACATTCACTTGGTGCTCCTGACCACCCACCAGCCACATGGACTTCAGTTCTTCCAATTCCTGTCTTTCCCTCCGGCCTGTGCAGATGCTCTTCCTTTCCTGGACTCTTCCTCCATCTGTGCCTGGTGAATCACTACCCCCACTTCAGGTGACTGACACCACCGTCACTTCCTCAAAGCTTCCCCGACCATGTGCTCACCAGGTCAGCCCAGAACCTGCCTCGTGGTCACAGTGCTTATGGTAGTTGAATTAATATCTGACCAGGAATGTACTTTAAGACTGCATCCTCTCCAGTATCTAAGCCCCACAGTGGTAGGGACCATGTCTGCCTTGATCAGAGCTGCATCTCTTAGGGACACAGTGTCCCATTCAAAATGGGTGCTGGGAGTACTAGCCGAGTGACCTGAGGTGGCTCCCTTGGTGACAAAGACGTTGGTCCTAACTTCAAGAACCAAGAACTGTGCCATGCTGTCAGCACACTCTGAGACAGTACTAGGGGTCTTTCCTTTTCTCAACGCCGCCATCACCCATTTGTAGGGGTGTCTATACTTTTAAATATTTCTCCTTTGAGAGGAGGGTCTCATATCCCTATCTAAAAGATCCAAAGGACCCCCAAATCCTTCCTGATCTAAAAGAGGACCCTCCCCGAATATGAACCTCATCTAGTTCTCACAGGGCTGGGATTCTGCCAGTTAGCACTTTCATTTCAAAATGTATTGTCATTTCTTTTGCTCCAGTGGTGGTGCTATGACGCAGATGACCAAGGCTTGAACTCTATCTTCCAGGTACCTAATTTCTCCCTTAGGAGCCTCTTGAAATGCACATACTATGGGTAAGAAAAACACAGAGCAAATCATTTCACAGCAGGGTGTTTTTGCCATCTCAGATTCTGCCTTCTCTTGCCAAAAGAAGGGCTCTCAGCAGTATGGCCATGGTGGGGTGGTGGTGGGGGTTGGGATAGGTGGGAACAGGTGTCAAAAGGCACAAACATAGGAGTTGAGGGGCACTAAAGTCACATTTCTCTTACAAATCTGAACTTTATTGCTTCATACTATCTTCCAGAAGAGTGTAAGATACAAAACCCACATCATGGTCCCCAGTGATGCTGAGCAAGGAGGCAAACATTGTGCTTTCATCCTCCTTCTTGTGCACATTCCTGCTAGTAATTGGCTGTGAATTAGCTCTTCTCCTCTGTACTGCTGTCCTTGACCTTGCTCCATCTGAGCTAGAGAGAAGGCTACGCCTATGTGAAAGGTGGGAGAATCATCTCTGCGTGCACTGTGAAATGAAGCACAGCAGGGTGAGAAGCCAGTCTTTTGGCACAGTGCCATGAGCTTTGCTTTGCATATGCATCACTTTTCTAATGTGCACTGAACTCAGGGAGCCAGAGATGTGCGGCCATTACATTAAAGGGGACTGGTTGGAAGTCAATGAATCCCATGGAGGTTCCTTATCTCTAGGCCTAACTTCCTACCTGAGGTCTTTAGGCCAATGTATTAGCCTGTAATAAAGTACCATAGACTGGGTGGCTTAAACATTTTTGTTGTCTTGGCTGGGTGCAGTGGCTCACGCCTGTAATCCTAGCATTTTGGGAGGACACGGCAGGCAGATCATGAGGTCAGGAGTTCAAGACTAGTCTGGCCAACATAGTGAAACCCAGTCTCTACTAAAAATATAAAAATTAGCCAGGCATGGTGGCAAGTGCCTGTGGTCCCAGCTACTCAGGAGGCTGAGGCAAGAGAATTGCTTGAACCCGGGAGATAGAGGTTGCAGTGAGCCGAGATTGCGCCACTGCCCTCCAGCTTGGGCAACAGAGTGAGACTTCATCTAAAAACACACAAACACACACACACACACACACACACACACACACACAATTTAATGTCTCATGGTTTTGAAGGCTAAAATCTGAGAAATCTGAGGTCCAAGTTCTTTGCAGGGTTCCTTCCGAGGGCAATGAAAGACCTGTTCCAGGCCTTTCTACTTGGATAATTTTATGTGCCAACTTGGCTAGGTCATAGTACCCAGATATTTGGTCAAATACCACTTTAAATGTCACTGTGAATGTATTTTTTAGATGAGATTAACATTTAAATCAGTAGACTTGGAATAAAGCTGATTACCCTTCATGTGGGTGGGCCCTACCCAATGAGTCTTCAGTGAAAAAAGACAGGTCCCCTGAGGAAGAGGAAATTCTACCTCCAGACTACCCTTGGACTGCAGCTGTGCCATGGCACCAGTTTGTGCTCACAATCCAGTCTCGAACGTGTCCCCAAAGTTCATGTGTTGGAAACTTAATCCGCAATGCGAGTGTCAAGAGGTGATTAAATCACGAGGGGCTCTCCCCCTCATGAATGGATTAATGCCATTACTGGGGGGGGAGCTGATTAGTTTCTGAGGTAGTGGGTTCCTGATAAAAGGACAAATTTGGCCTCCTTCCCCTCCCCTCCCTCCTTCTTCACCCCCAACCGCTCCCACCCCCTCACACGCACATGCTCTTGCCCTTCTGCCTTGTGCTATGGGATGATGCAAGAGGCCCCTCACTAGATGCTGAGCAGATGCTGCACCTTGCCCTTAGACTTCCCAGCCTCCAGAATCATGAGCCACATAAATTTCTGTTCATTATAAATTATCCAGTGTCAGGTATTCTGTTATAGCACAAAACAGAGTAAGACAGACTGTAATATCAACTTTCCCTGGTCTCTAGCCTGATGGCCTGCACTGCAAATTTCAGATTTGCCAACCTCTACATTCGCAAACCAATTTTAAAAATAAATCTCTCTAAACACATACATACACATCACACACACACACACACACACACACACACACACACAATTGGTTTTTTCTCTAGAGAAGACCTAATCAACTTTGCTTTTGGTAATTCCTTGGCTTGTGTCAGAATTAAGTCCAATTTTCATAAGCCTTTCTCATCTTGTCTGTGTCCAAATTTCCCCTTTAATTAAGGACACCAGCTATATTGGACTAGAGGCCACCCTAATGACTGTCATTACCTCAATAAAGACCGAATCTTCATATGAAGTCACATTCTGAGGTACTGGGGCTTAAACTTAAACGTATGAATTTGAAATGGGAGGGTGCAATTCAACTCGTAACAGCCAGTGACACCTAAAGTATGTCTACATTGCCTAAAAGGTGTTGACAATTCTCAAAGTAAAAATCACTTTTGTTTAGTTTTCTCTGTGTTTGTGAAAATACAGTTTTTAGTGGGAGTGTGGATGCCAAAATGTCTAAGGAGATGAGAAATCACCTTGCTGAAGCCATGTAAAAGTCTGGCTCAGGATTTAAAAGACAGACTGCCAATAAGCTTTCAATATCTTACCTTGATAGTACCTGGAGGCAGGTAAGAGCATCTAGTTTTTAAATCACTTCACTATTTGAATTCACTTAGCAGGTTTAAACAGCAATAGACCACGGGTCAACTCAATTTAGAATCTGTTGTCCCTTATTATGGCAAACTTCAAACTTGTACAAAAAATGGTGAGAACAAATCACCTATATATCCAATACTCTATTTCAACAATTACCAGTTTGTGGCTGGATAGGGCCTAGGAGAGCTAAATCTTCTGTGCTATCACTGATTATTCATGTATGCCTTGGATATTACTAACATATTCTTTTTCTGTTGTTTTGCAGCTTTAGAAATGTGTGAAAAAGAAAGGATTCTAAAAGTCTTTAAATGTCATTCATAAGCAATGTATTTATTAAATGTCTCATAGGTTGAAGTCTGTCTGATTAAGCAACTTACACAAAACAGACAGCAAAAGTACTAACAAAAGGTTACAATTATATTGAAAAATTCCTTGATTGGCATCAGATTGACTCTTCATTTTCTCAACTCCTGATTTCAAAAGGAAGCCTGCCTTTGCAATTTCCTGAAATTTAAATTAGAGATTACGCCGCTATGTCTTAAGAAAGCTTAGCTTCCTCCTGTCACTCACTTCTTCCTTGAGAGCGTGATCCCAATCTGAGGTTGCCCAAGGTTTCAAAATATATTTCTTATACCTGATTGGTGTGTTGCAACTAACTGCCCCAGTGTGGCCAGTGATGTGATTAATTTCCCTCTTTCCACCAGATTTTCCTAATATTCATATGCACTCAGAAGGCACTCAACCTTTATTGTATTCCAACTGTGAGCAGTGGTAGCTTGCCTGGCTCCATGAACAAGGCAGCTACGTACAGGCACTGAGAATGATGCCCTTGCTGTTTTGGCCTTTCGGTTAATTCCTGTTCAAGTACTGATTTAAAACAACCCAGAAAGTTTTTCATTTCCAAAATATTCAAGAATAGTGCAGTTTCTCACTAAGTCCCTGAAGACAGAGGAGGTAGCGTGAATTTTGGTTCACTGGGGACTCTGATGCAGGCTGCGAACAGCGACTCCTCTGCGAGATGCGCAGGGGCAACTTTTCTCACCAGAGATTTCTGACTAGTCTCCATACTTCAGCAAGACTTTCAAAGTGCAAAGTGGAAATGGTCAGATTATCAGTAAAGGAAGAAGGGGAAACAGAAAGCAATGTGGTATTCAGTGGCTAATATCAGGTCTCCATGTGCAAGCCCGTACCCAGAAAGTCTAAAGTCCTGCCAGCCTCAGCTGATCACCCCTCACCGCCTGCCTGCATTCGCCATTATCCCTGATCACCCTGCAGAGCTTCCCCATACATAAGCTTCCCCTCACCCCACCCTGCCATCTTAACTGTTATTATGATAATGTGAATACTCCTCACCCAACCCTGCCATCTTCACTACTATTACACCTTACCCCATCCGCTATTGTAACTGGACTTATGGTAATGTATACTCCTTGCCCCTACCCCCACCGCCGTAACTGATCTTACTCTGTAACTTTCCACTGCCCATCCCAAACCTATAAAACCAACTCCTATCCCACTGCCCTTTGCTAACGCCCTTTTCAGCCTTAGCCCACCTGCATCCAGGTGAATAAACAGCCATGTTGCTCACACAAAGCCTGTCTGGGGGGTCTCTTCATTCAAAGCGCGCGTTTTAACAGCTAACGCAGAGCATATAAACAAATTGAGGTGTATGCACCTTCATTAACTCCTTTCCCAAGCTTTTCCAGCAAAAGTAAACGTGAGGAAGTACACTGATATTAATACTAACGCGTTTCCAGCAGTCTCAGAGCAGTAGCATTTAATGTTGAACATCACATAGAATCCCAGCCACCAAAAATGTCTGTATTTTGGAGGTTCCTCTCCTCTAGCTCTCGGGCAGGGCACATCAGAAAAACTAGGATTTGTCCACGGGACACAACTGTGCTTTCGATCTACCCTGGGGTGGCTGTGTATGTCCATAGCCCCTGGCATAGTCAGGTGGGAACATCGACAATGTAGACCCGAGGGAGTCCCATCTTCCTGCTCCTCGGTTTCTGGAAATGCACTCCTCTCATCCCGCAAAGTCTCTGGGAAAGCTGTTCTACCTTTTAACACACAGAATCCTAAAAGGGTGTCTGGTGACCCCCGTTGTGAAGAAAGAGAGCTAGAGTAGGGGAAGTGGCTATTCCCCCGCGGCCACCCTCCCACTCCCATTCCTCAGAGTAGCCCCGTCGGAACCCGGGCCAGCCTCGCGGAACCAGAAGCTTTTCTGGCTCCAGGGCCAATAGCGGCACCCAATCATGTATGCGGCAAGGGTGGCAGTTCCTGCCCTCTCAGGCATACCACGCCCCGCTGCTGCCCACTCTCCTCATTGTCTCCCGCCCTTACCCGAACGATTTGCCTGAGCCACAACCTCTTTGTTCGCTTCTGGGACCCAAGGCTCCTGCACGCGGCCATCTTGGCCACGCCCCCTCACGTTTAGCCACGCCCCCACGCAGCAAACGTCATTTCGTCATTCCAGGCTACGCCTCTTTCAGTTCCGCTTCCGACCCCGACCCAGGCTCAAATCTCGCTCTGGCCACGCTTCCCCAGCGCCGGAACACACACCTACTCTCAGCTCTGGCTGCACATCTCCTGTCTGCCACGCACCTGCATGCTAACTTGCCCACGCCTCTGCCCTCCGCCAGCTCCACCATCTTTGTTACGCCCCTCAGAGCAACAAGGCACGCTCACACGTAAGGACCGCGCCCCCCACGTTCGAGGCACGTCTCCGCGTTCCGCCTACGTCATGCCCTTACTTTCCTTTTCGCGCTACGTCCCCTCCCGGTATTTCGCGGCCCGCCTCCAACTGTGGGCATTTTTCCACGCTTCGCCCAGTCCAGGCCTCTGAGTGCAGTTCGTTTCACATACCAGTGATCGCCTACCCCCCATCTCCCTCCCTTGGGCCCACGTCCCTACTCTCCTCCGCCTGAGGCCGCCCTTCCCGCGGATTCGACCATCTTTTTTACACCCTTGCGACTACGCTACGCCCTTCACGTCTGGGTTAAGGTCCACTCGTTCAGGTCGCGGCCCTGCGTACGCCTGGGCCACGCCACTTCCGCTAAGCTTTGCTGCCTGCACTCCTCACTGGCGAGGCCATTCCTTTCTCTCGGAATAGGCCAGACCCCTCTTGTCCGCGTCACTTCCCTTCCTGCATTCCACACCCCTCCGTTTAGCCAGTCCGGGCCGTCCTCCCAGGCAACAGGCCACGATCCTACGGTCCTCATTGGCCACGCTCATCCGGCACATGCGCGTTTACCTTACTTTCTGGCCACGCCTTAGGTTCCCAGGCCACCCACTTTTGGTTCCACTTTCTTGGTCACACCTTTCCGGTCAGTTCTACGCTCTCTGCGTTCCTTTTAGGTGCGAGACTTGATTCCGGGAAACCACGGAGGAATTGGAGGGGCCCACCGGTCTCCGGAGAGAACTGTCCAGGTGCTGGAACCAGATGTCCGCGGCATTTATAGGGAAATGAGCCTGCGGATCTCTGATCCTCTCCTAAAAAGTGACTTACTTTATGTATCTCCCAACCCTAGACACCAGAACTCGTTAAGCAAAAACCGAGTAGGAAACAACTGGTGGGCCAGTGGTGGAGCACCCTTGCTAGGGTGTTCCTTCTAGTTAGGTTTCATGTCCTTTAACCCCACTTGGAGATAAACTGGAACCGTGTTCCTTCCAGCCCTTCAGCGAACTATAAATGCTAGGGCGATGCTTGGAGTAAGTACACTCCTCTACTTCCTGATGTGTCCTCTGATGACTTTTCCTAGGCATCTGGTGCCCTAATGCTCTCTAGGTCCTGTCGAGACATCACCACATTCAGACCTCTGCTTGCAGTCAGTCCCCTGCTCCACAATTACTCTTTTTTTCTCCCTCCATTCGCAATTCTGGGTTCACAGGAAAAAAGTGAAGAGGTTATTACCAGCTTTTCTTTTCTGTACAGAAATTTCTGAATGGACAGTCTTGGAGAATGGACATTTTCCATTAGCCATTCATTCATTCGTAACAGATTTATCAAGTACTATGTTCCATTAAGAAATAAGACTCAAAGAGATTACAGACTGAGGTTCCCCAACCCAGGTTTGGATGGCACAAGAATTGAGAAAGTTAAAGATGGTGTAATAAAGGAGTTGATAGGTGTAACAGGACTTGGTAAGTGCTGGTTTGTTGTTCTAATTAACAAGAGAATTTGGGGGCAGCAAGCATAGGAAGCCACTTTTATAGTACTTACTACTGCTCCCTTCACAATAAATTCTCAATCTTCATTTAAAGTATTCCCTTTTCACTTGTTTGGAGGACTACAGTTTTTCCCTCCATGGCAGTAAGATTTACTGTATATACTTCTACATATGCCAGCAATCAAGATTTTGTGATCACACATAAAGTGTAAAAGTTCTCTTCCCCACCTTCCATCCATTTCCGCTTTGAAGACTGGGAACTTTCACAATAATGAGCTGAGAAGGAGCACAGAGTAAAAGATAATTTTCAACAAAACATTTTTATTAAGCTCACCTTGGCTCTTATAACCCTTATCTCATTTATATAAAATGTTTCCAATGCCAATCATTTTTTGCATGAAAAATTAAACACAGGAAATGGGACCAAGTGCAGCCTGTGTAAGTTAGTGCATTGATTTTTATAGCATTTTTATACTTCACCTTTTCTCCCAGATGATTTGAGGCAGCACACCAAAACATAGGCAACACTGTATAAAGAAGTATTATAGTTTAAGGAACCAGAAGGGAAATTCATGGAGGGAGACTAAATAATGTAGCCAGTGGTAAGATTAACACTCAAGTATGCACACCTTCAGATCCAGAACAGTTGTTGAAGGTTTGCAAGAGATCTGACTCTAAGTTTCTATAGAAAACAGGAGATAACAAGTATTTTAAGGTTTTACAGTGTTCATAAAAACCAATCAGGATTTTGTTTGTGTTTGAGAAGCTGTTTTTTTAAAGAAGTAACTTTTAGCCCGAAGGCAAATCCTAATTCCTCATCATGATGACGGGGTGAGCTACGTGGGAAATAAGTGTCATAAGTTGTTACACCCACATTCCCTCAATGGAAACTGTTGGCATAATCACAAAGTACAGGGCACTGAATCAATTTCATGAATCATCCACAATTTCCTATTCAACTGAGTACCCAGCCCCACAATGGTCTAGTTTAATTCAGGGTAGCATTTAGATAATCTTTTCCCATAATGGCACATAAGTTTCAACTCACATGTCAACTCCTATTTATTCATATTAGCTGACCGAATAGCTCATTTGGGAAGTTTTGTGGCTGAGTCCATGCACAGAAGGAAAAAGTTCTGTAATAGATAAAAAATGTTTGTCACGGGTACAGGATGAGCAAATGGCTGCAAACAACAACCTGTCATCTTTGATTTGTACTAATAGGGATCTCTTGTGTCCATCTTTAGGCAGTCCACAAAAACATTTCTCCTAAGACTTTTGATAAATTTCAGGCAGTACAGGGTTCAAGGTCATCACTGGCCAAAACCTAGGAGAAGAAATTCTGAGATATTGATTAATCCATACGTCTTTAGTATTGATGAGAGCATATAACCTAAAAGTTATATGGTCTGATCCCATCCCCCAAACCTTTATAGAGGTTGGCAAAAGAAGTACCTATTGTCAGGGCTAAATGTGACTGGGTGACCCACAATTGGCAGACAAATCGATGATTAAGGATGGAAAATACTGTTTCATAGATCATGGCTGCAATATTTTTAGCCTAGTAAAAGAGAAAATTGATGTGCCAAATCGTGAGAAAACTCTTACACCTGAGCAACAGTGGAACCAGCTAAACCTCTAAAAGAAATGTCTTGCTTTTACTACATGAGACCCATTATAAAATATTGGTCTCCATGCACAAGGTGAGACACACAGACACACATACATCCCATTTAAGAAACTGTCCTTTAAATTCCTACGTTAGGAGCATAAAGTTGGCAGAATTATACTCACCCCATTGGTCTGAATTAATTTTTATTTCCCAGCAGTAGTGATTAACTTTTTCTGAAGTAGAAAAATGTTAACTTGTGAAGAGTAAGACAAAGTTCATAATGATTATGGCTACTGATTAACCTACAAAATTTGATGAGCTTTTCAAATATCCTTGCTTAATATGATTTCTCATCTTAAAAACGGGATATGATATGGGATGGAGACAAAAATATTCCACATTACAGAGTTCCTTGCATACCAAGGATACTGGAAATTTGTGTGTGTGTGTGTGTGTGTGTGTGTGTGTGTATAAAATTAAGCATTGTAACATCATCTGTTCTATATTCCAAAATTATTATTAAAATAAGCTCATTTATCTTTTTATTAAGATGGCTAATGAAAAATAATTTCCTGGTTTTTGTAGCCATGGGCACATAGTGGGCTGCCAGTCCAACAGCCTACGATTAGTAAATAAAGGGAAACTCACTGTCAGGGAATGTCCTTCCCATCTCCCATTGTCCTTCTCCATGTCATTTACAAAGAAGCTGTTCCCACATTGAAATTTTCATTAGCCTCTCAGGGCCATTGTCAGAGAATCCAAACTTTCTCTCCTCTAAGATCGAACCCGACTTGGCTTCTCAGATGCATCTACACTGATGCTCCCTCCCCTATCTTCCTCTGAGCCACTCTAACCAGCAAGTCCCTGCTGTTGGCCACATCCTGTATCTGTCCTTTGTGTTGGTTTTCAGACTTCCTTAACTTGGATCCTGTGGGCTTTCATGTTTTACCTTTAAACATCTTGCCATAGTTCCAGGTCTATCTTGATTATCATTGAGAAACCTGCTTTTATTTTTCTTTTGTTACAGTTTTATAATTGACTTGTCAAATCCAGTAACTTTTTATCCTCTCTTTCTCCAGTGTTCCTGTAGCATTTTGTTCACAATTGTACGTGCATCTGTTGCCATTATGGTTTACTTTTGTGTCCTACCAAATTGTAAGTTCGTGAAGGACAGAGAGTATATTTGGTTCAGTTTTGCATTTCTCATAGCCCATGAATATGATAGTTTAAGAAACTGAGTTGACTAATTTGAATCATAAACTGAAGTTCTAATAAGCTTGTGACTGGAAATTAAGTACCATGAAATTCATTGCAGTATATATGTTTTTACATTCTTAGCCTTAGAAAAACCACACACACACACACACACACACACACACACACACACACTCACACTCATATTTGTCTCCTTTTTTCTTCTGTTCTTCCTTGTGTGAGTTATTTGCATTAATTCAACTACAAGAAGAAAAGAGTTACCTAAATGATGTTTTTAAAGTTTGTGGGGGTGTTTCGACAGCATCCCTGGCCTCTACCCACTAGATGCCAGTAGAAATCCTCTCTTCTGCCATTCATCTAAAAATGTCTCCAGACGTTGCCAAGTGTCTCTGGAGCACAAAATCACTCCCAACCAAAAACCACTGAGTTAAAATAGAACTTATGCACAATAGACAAAAATACCTTGTTTCTCCATGCATCTTAACACTGACAATTTAAAGAGAATACAGTTATTTTTGTTACCTAATTATACTGAAAACACTATAAATTATTAATAATACAAACATCTTGATATTGTTTATTATATACATATGGTATATCAATTTCATTATAATTTTAAAAAGGAAGGATCTCATTTATTAAAATTCTACAACATTTAGAAAATCATTGAGTAGAGCCATTTAATTAAGATATTAAAAAGTCCAAAGTGTATGTGTGCTTTGTTTTTTGTTTCTGGTTTTTCTTTTTGAGATGGAGTCTTATTCTATCACCTAGATTGGAATGTGGTGGCACAATCATGGCTTACTGCAACCTTAACGTCCCTGGGCTCAGGTGATCCTCCTGCCTCAGCCTCCTAAGTAGCTGGGACCACAGGTGCATGCCACCAAGCCTGGATAATTTTTGTACTTTTTGTAGGGATGGGGTTTCGCCATGTTGTCCAGGCTTATCTTGAACTCCTGGACTCAAGTAATCTGCTCGCCTCGCCCTCCCAGAGTGCTGGGATTACAGGCATGAACCGCCATGCCCAGCTGCAAAAAGTGTGAAGTTTTAAAATCTTACACAAAGTTTCTATGTTCAATTATTAAAAGTTTCATTTGATTTTTTTTAATATGTCACACCCAGATTCATTTCTCAAAACCCAATAAAAATATACAGAGTAACGTCACATTTGAGATGGTTTTGCAGTTTACTAATTTTAGGAGCTATATATTTACTAAATTTCTGTTTGTGATAATGAAACAAAATAATCAGGGTCAATTTTAAAAGAAACATTGGTCATCTCCACCTCTTGCTTTATTGCAGGTGAATGGAGCCTACATATGCCCACATGCTTTTACGACTCTAGTGAACTTAACAAGGCATCTTGCATGAATTAAAAGAACAACACACATGTTTTCTTTCCATGTGATCTCATATTCTGTTTACCCCATAGCAGCAGATCAATAGTTATGTGCCCAGAAAGTGCTTTTCAAGAGCGTTGTGGAGTATAAAAAATATGGAGAAATCAATTTCTTTTTCCCATCTCAGGAGACTTAATGCCTTTTTATGTGGCTCATGGCAACAGTAATTTGAACTTTTAAATCTATATGTTCTAAACTCTGAACATTTGGAAGTAAATAGTAACATATTCAAAAGAAACTGCTTTATTTGTCATCATTACTATGGTTACTAATAAGTTATTAAGCTCCCATATGTGAAATTGCTGAAATGAGCAGTTTATGAAGCAATTTACACAGTTATGAAGACTCTGGAAACTTATTACTTAAAAGTTGTACATCAAGACAAGCACGACATTTGTGCAAGACTTTGAAAAGTGTAAGAAAATATAGTATGTCGAGAGGCAAGAACCCTAGTATCTAGTTCTGTTTTCCATTTATTTTACTGAGATCTCCATTAAACTATTTAACAATGAATTTGTTACAGTATATAAAAAATAGAAATAAGATTCATGAATCAAGAAACAAAAAATTGCAAATTATATTCAAGGTCTTCTTTGATTAAACAACATCAAAATAGATAATATAGTGGGAAATGAGAAAATTAACACACATATTAGAAAATATAAAGAGAACATAGCAACAAAAGTAGATATTTTATGGGAAATATTCTATAAAGTCCATGAGACAACTAGAAAATCTTAGCAGAATATTTTCTTGGAAATTGTAAACAGCCAAAATGGACTCAGAAAGAAGTATAAAACCTGAAATAAATGTAAGAAATGAAAAATTTTGAAGAACTCTTCCTCTAAAATACACATAGTCCAGATTCTTCATCTGTGAACTCTTTATTTCTTATACATTATAAGTATTTCTAAACATAGACAATGTTAGAAATCTTTCAAGACGATAAAGTCTAGGAAAAAAACCCTTCAAGAATCAGCACTTGAAAAGGAACCTACATGATATTCTTTTAAGAAAATAGGTTTAAAAATCCTAGGAGAAAAACCAACAGTTAATTCCAGCAGCATGCTAAAAATAAATTTTAAAAAAGTTTTATTTAAGAATTGAATCAATGTAAGAAATGTATTAATGTAATACATCAAATGGTAAAAATTTTAATAGTGAAAAGGCAGTTGATAAAGTGCAACACCAATTACTAAGGGAAAATTTTTTTTGTAATTACAAATATAATGCTTTTATCACATGGCATATTATTTTTAAAGCCACTTGCCAGATTCCATGGAGTAGCAGCATTCCTATTAGAGTAAAGAAGAAGACAAGGGTGCTTCTTATTCCCATCATTATATTACTCTGTTCTCACAGTGCCACTGCAGTGAGAAAAACAACATCCCACAAGAACATATAAAGAGACCCAAGGCTAAGGAAGGCACATTCTAACTATGAAAATATATTAGCATTGGTCATTCATTCTGGTAGTATTATGGATGTTTTCTACTTTTTTTTTTTTTTTTTTGCTTCTCTGTATTGTCTATACAGAATTTCTATTGCTTTTTTTCAATCCTTTTTAAAATGAGAAAACAAATATTGAGAAATCATAATGAAATAAGAGATTGTCTTCCCTTTTCAGATGAATGGTTTATGCTGACTAAAACTTAGTATTTTACTGTCTTCGATTCTAGTTACATAGATGACTAAGTAAAAGCTTATCAAGAAAATTTTCACTTTTAAGAAATGCAAGACTAAAGGAAAGCTGAAGCAGATTTCTGTGTTTCTACTCGGGGAGCTGAGGCAGCAGGGTTGCTTGAGCCCACGAGGTCGAGGCTGCACTCAGCTATGATGGTGCCACTGCACTCCAGCCTGGGCGTCAGAGCAAGATCTCGCCTCCATAAAAACAACAACAAACAACAACAAAACACAAGTTCAACAAAGATGACAAAGCTGCATAATAGCATGAGCCCAGTTTTGCTTTTAAGAAAAAATGTACATGTATTTACATATATACACAGAAAAGAAAACACAAGGCAGAAAGATATCTTACAAATATTTAGAAAACATTAACATTGATCATTCGTTGACGCTGGTGGAATTACAGGTGATTTTTATGTTTCTCCTGGTGCTTCTTTATACTTTCTAAAAATAATTTCTATTGCTCTTTTTAAAAGATGGTACAACAAACATTGAGAAACCATAATTCAAAAGAGATTGTCTTCTCAAATGAATGACTTACACTAAGACTCAGTGTTTTACTGTCTTCAACCCTAGTTACATAGATGACTAAGTAAAAGCCAAGAGAGCCACTTGATACTTTTTTTTTTTTTTTTGAGATGCAGTTTCGCTCTTGTTGCCCAGGCTGGAGTGCAATGGCATGATCTCGGCTCACTGCAACCTCCGCCTCCTGGGTTCAAGCAATTCTCCTGCCTCAGCCTCTCGAGTAGCTGGGATTACAGGCATGCGCCACCACACCCAGCTAATTTTTGTATTTTTAGTAGAGACGGGGTTTCTCCATGTTGCTCGGGCTGGTCTTGAACTCCTGACCTCAGGTGATCCACCCGCCTCAACCTCCCAAAGTGCTGGTATTACAGGTGTGAGCCACCACGCCTGGCCAGATACTTCTATGTAGTGTAACGCTAAAGAGAAGCTGAAGCAGATTTCTATGTCCTTCACATAGCTTTCTTCCTTGATGCAAATAAAATGCTTTGTTACAATCTCTATGTATATTGACTTTTCCTTCCAATGATGACTTTATCTAGTTTAACATTTCCCAAGATGACTTCATCTAGTCTGCCTTTGTTTTTTCTCGTGGGTTACCTAGGTGAGCTCTTCCTTCTGGAAATTTCCATCGCACCTAATATAGTGACATTGCTAGAATGGCTGGGCTAACTTCTGGCTGCCTCTCCTTTAGTACAGCTTTTCCTGACTCCATGTCCTTGCAACCAAGGTGAAGGAGATGAGAAAAAGCTTCCTCAGCTGGATTTAGCTGACGGAAATGGGTCCTTTATAATAAAATACCACCCTTACAAGGAGGGAGAAATGATGTGTTTCTCAAAGTGCTGCAGAAATCTCATTGTTGATATTTTCCCCATTGTTGCTTTGAAAATCCAGTATTTCTATTTAATACCAGGGTCACCCAGTCTAATTCTGCCATTCATAATTTTCCAGGAACGGGGTGGAATTTGGGAACTGAATTTATAAAGAGGCAGCATGGTAGAGAGGGAAGCCCTGACATCAACCTCTGGGTGGGGCGTCGACTGGCATCTGTGCAATGCCCACCAGGGGAAAGATTCTTTTACACTCATTATCTTAATTCTTAGAGCATCTCTGAGGTTTTGTTGCAACTTCAGGTTTTTTTTTGACTTTTAGATTCAGGGGTACATGTGGAGGTTTGTTATATAAGTGAATTGTGTGTCATGGGAGTTTGGTGTACAGATTATGTTGTCACCCAGATAGTAAGCATAGTATTTGATAGGTAGTTTTTCGATCCTCTCCCCTCCTCCCACCCTTTCCCTCCCTCCCACCCTTTATCCTTAAGTAGGTCCCTGTGTCTGCTGTCCCTTCTTTGTGTCCATGTGTACTCAATGTTTAGCTCCCACTTACCAGTGAGACCGTGTGTTATTTGGTCAATTTCAGTGTTGACCAATGATGACCAGAGACGCAGAGCAGTTGGGTGTAGAGGAGACAGGGTTCAAGTGTAAGTCCACCTAGCTGGTAAAATGACACCCATCCCACTCATCCCATTGCTGCCAATGACTCCAGCGCTGGAGCCTGAGTTTCCTCCCATGTGATAACAGCAATTGTGAAGTGTTGTCTGAGGATTAGAGAAATAACCCAGTGAAGCTACTTCAGGGTGGGTAGCTCTTAATTACTGTTGTATTGCTGTACTGATCAAAGTACTCCTCAGTAGCCCCATGTGCCTACTTAAATTGAATTAAAGAAAAATTCCCTTTCTCAGCAACACTAGCTCCATTTCCAGTGCTCAATGGCCCCTTACCTCTAGTGGTTGCCACACTGGACAGCACAGATATAGAACATTGCCATCGCCACAGAATGTCCCTCGGACAGTGCTGCTCTGTATCATTAAGTTTGATTTAACTCAAGTGCCAGACCTCAGGGCTGAACACAGTCATTCCCTGTGTTGGAAGTGGAAGCTCCGTAACTCTCCTGGGATGTTCACCTGCTGTGGTGAGAGTCAGGTGAGGCACTTGATGGAAGGGCACCCTTTGTTTAGCAGAGGGGAGAAAGGAGTCACGTTTGTTTCCTGAATGAAGATAGCCTGTCTATGAACCAGGTGTCTCAACCTTGAAAAGGTAGAAAGTGCACGCCAAGAAAACCTCTGGACAGGACTCAATTCTTCCCACCATGCACCTAACCAGAGAATCGCAGAAGGGGTGAGGGGAGGATTCCACCTTTGAGTCAGATGAGGAAACATTCTTTTGAGGTAGAGTTGGCTTGGGGAAAACAAGTAATCTGTTTTCCAAACAGGTTTTTATAAATAACTGACAGGAGATGGGCTGATTTTATGAAAGTATTAACCCAAATGATGGGTGTTAATCATTAAACCTTTTAGGTGGTGGCTCACTTGTTTCTCTCGTATTCTAATCCGGGTCACAGAATGGCTAAGGCAGCTTTAAGTGCAGCGTGGATTTTTTTTTCTCACTTTGCCTTGTGTTTTCCACTCTGAAAGAATGTTGTGGCTGCTCTTTTTTCTGGTGACCGCTATTCATGGTGAACTCTGTCAACCAGGTATGTAGCCTTGAAACTTAAAAATAGATGAACAGCTTTCTACATGATTGACAAGTCATTGACTGAAAGAATTCCTTATTTTCCTAAATCTGCAGACATGTTGTGGCTTGAAAGTTGGGGCTGTGTTTAATGAGTTTGAAAGAAAATGTTAAACCATCTAAGATGATTTAGGTTACACTTCCAGGAGTATTTGGGGCAGTTTAATTGTAGCTCTGTGTTCCATTGGTTTGAGTTGCATTACATATTAGGATTTTTCAGACTCTGTTTTGGCCGATGTTAATCATCATATACTGCTCTTCTTTTTTCTTTCTGGCAGGTGCAGAAAATGCTTTTAAAGTGAGACTTAGTATCAGAACAGCTCTGGGAGATAAAGCAGTAAGTGGAGCACCTGAGTGTTCCTTTTCAATTTTGTTTGCTAATAACACTGTACTTTCTCTAATAATGGGCCTGTCTGCATAGTTAGCTTAATCTTCAATAAATTATTTCTAAAGACCTCAAATCTAATCTTCTCTTAAAGATAGATTATAGAATAATATGAATTTTTAATAAAGTCGGTTTGCATAAAGTATTTAACCGGTAGTGTATGCTAGAAAATATGTGAAGTTTTGTGCCACACAAAACAACTTAAAAAACCAGCATCTCACCTTGGGATAGTGGAGCCAAGTGGCCTGAGTGAGTCGCTCAGGTCTGGATTGGGTCTGGATTCTCACTGTTGTGGTCATTTGAATTTTGTTAGCCTCGATTTTCTACTCATTAAAAAGAAGGAGTGGTTGTACCCACATAAAGTCTTTCATAGCACAAAAAATTTCTAATTTGAACATGAAGTTTCTTCAATTCTCAATTATCAAAGTAACAATATGAAATATATGCTTATGAGATAGAAGTTAAAAAAATGGCCAGAGGGCCTGTGTGGCTATAAGAATGGTAAAGATCATTGAATTAATAAGACAGCATTGTCTAATTCTAGTTTCAGTTTCCAGTGTGGTCTGCAAAGATTTTCCCCAGCAGAAGATGATATTAAGATGCCTCAGGCTAGAAACAGAAAAAACAGTGCTAAAGAAACTTAGAGGTATTCTGTTTTCAGGCCAATTCATGAATTTGTTATTTTATTATTTACTCAAGAGTAATAATTGTTATAACAGCCAGCATTTATTGAGAACTTAGCTTACTTTTTAGCGGGGGCTCTTCTAAGCACCTTACTCCTACCAAATCATTTAGCCCTCACAACAACGCTTTGAGTACAGGTATTCCTATTCTCACTGGATGGATGAGAAAACCAAGGTGCAAAGAAATTAAGTAACATGCTCAATATTTCAAGTCAGCAAGTGGCAGAGGTAAGATTTGAACCCAGGCAGTCTGAGTGCAGAATCCATCTCTACTAGTGTGCAGGGCTGGCCATCCCAGTATCCTCCAATGGCAGGAACCATGCTGAATGCTGGGATGTAATGGTGATTAAGGCTTGTCCTTACCCTTGTGGAGCTTATAGTAGTAGTCACGAAATTGGTCATCAATTAAATATTCAGTAAACCAAATGCAAACGTGCAATCTAGACAGGTATTACGGGAAGAAGTACAAGGGCACCTTGGCTTTGTCAAGGGCCACAATACCTGGAACTTACTGTGATGTCTGAAGCTTGAGTTTAAGTGAACCAGGAAATGAAAGAAGGAAAGGCCGAGGGGAACAGCATGTGCAAAGGCTTATCACAGGCAGGAGCTTGGTGAGAGTAAAGGATAGAAAGAGGCCAGAAATATCTGGAACTGGGGCAGTGAGGAGGAACATGACAGGTGATGAGCTTAGAGAGAGAGGAGCAGGCAGGCCAAGGAATATGGGGGCTGTGTTAGGGAGTTTTGTTTGAGGTGAAAGGAGTGTTCAGGAGCATCAAATGCTGTCGAGAGGCCAAGCCGGAAGACGACTGAAAAATGCTCATTGTGTTAGGCAATGTGGAGGTTAATGGTGATTTTAGAAAGAGCTGTTTTTGTGGGGTGGAGGAGCTGGAAGACAGATAGTAGAGTTAAAAAATAAATGAGTGATGAACATGTGGAAACAGATGTGTGGACAACTGGGAGAATTTGGCTGTGAAGGGCAGGAAAGAGATAGCAGTAGGTAGAAGAAAGGAAGACTGAGTAAAGTGATTTGTTTTTGCTGCTGCAAAACAACAGCTCTTTGCTGTTGCTTTAATGGGAAAGTCTGAGCTGGGTTAAAAGACAGTGAACAGACTGCAGTCAGAGTTGAATACACAGAATGGAGAGGAATTGATGTTGTTTAGATCTGAGAAGAGCAGAGGAGAAGCATTCCTAATATGAGTGAAGGAAATGGCTACTGATAGGCATAGTCCTGTCTGGAACTTAGGAGAGGAGGCAGCTAAGACATGTGTCTATGGAGGAAGTGTTGTATCTTGATGTCAGGAGGATGGGAGAGTTGAAATTGAAGAGATGTAAAGCTTTGACCATCATTTCTCTCTAGAGAGAGAGGTTTGAAATAGTTATGTGACCCATGAGAAGAGAACTGATGGTGAAACTTTAGGGATTCCCAGGCAATTTAGGGGTAGGTCATCATGAATTTAGAGTTAAATAAACTAACCCTGTTTATAATTTTCTCTAGTTATGCCAATTACTTACCTAAAAATGTGAGATTAGCCATGGTTTGAGTGTTTTAGACGTGTGCAAAAAGCAAGGTGAGCTGGGGCTTTTAAGGTCCTGGCACATGTTATTGAAATGATGAACCAAGGCATCTGAATTAATAGATAAATATATGCAATTAATTTGTACCACTTGGTCTGTGAAGCCACATGTGGGATATAAAGATGTGTTCAAAAATGTGTTCACATTGTGTTCACATTGAGTACCTATTGTGTGTCAAGCATACACACAACAGGTAGCTAAGCTGCTATGAACATTCTTATACAGGTATTTTCCATATGCTTTCTTTTTGGGGGTTATTTACCCAGGAGTAGATTGATGGATCATAAAGTATAGAAATGTTTAGCTTTAGTAATTCTTACGTTATCCTCTCTTAAGTTGTACATCTTCTTGTTAATTAATATATGTGCTCAATTCCTTTTTATAAGTAGAGGCTGTCTCTTTGAAATGTTTGAATGTCCCAGGGGAAATTTACTATGTCCAATGTGCAAGCTTTCAATCCTTTCACACTTGCCCAAGATAAGTTGGTTCCATTGGCAGGATACCCAACCCAGTCTAGAACGACATCAGTCCTGTTCTGATCTAAATAGCTTGGGGCTTTGTTCTGTGACCAAAATTAGACTCCTACCTAGCCAGCTTATGCTCTTTTTTTTTTTTTTTTGAGATAAACAAATGGAAGAACAGGAGATCAGGTCAGGTTGTCCCCCAAGATCTTCAAAGCAACTGAAATTCATATCCCAGGGAGAGCTGGCTAGCATGTTTATTTTCGTTTTCTGCACTGAGCTTATTATTCTTATCTGTTCTTGAGCAGGCTTATTCCTCGTGTTCACATTCTGTTAATAAGCCTTCCCTGTCTGAATAGTGTTTCTGCACTATTTTTAATCAGACTCATTTCTTCTTCATGTTTTATTCATTTATTATTAGGTTAGATCATAGCTACTCTTATTCTGAATAAAATTAATTTTGGAAACAAATGCATTATCAAAAACAAAGAGCTATACCATGAATCAGTTACTATCAAACTTTCATAGTATAATATCAAATGAAAAGTTCACGTTAAAAGATTGAAGGAGCACTTCAAATAAGACCTAAAATTGACATTAAAATTCAGTATTTAGTATTTGCATGTGAGAAAAATTATTTTTCCATTTCCTTTCTTTTTTTTTTTTGGAGACAGGGCCTTACTCTGTCATCCAGGCTAAAGTGCAGTGGTATGATCTTGGCTCACTGCAACCTCCACTTCCCAGGCTCAAGCACTTCCCAGGCTCAAGCAGTCCTCCTGCCCCAGCCTCCTGATTAGCTGGGACCACAGGTGCATTCCACCATGCTCGGCTAACTTTTCATTTTTTGTGTTTTTTTTTTTAGAGATGGGGTTTCACTATGTTGCCCAGGCTAGTCTTAAGCTCCTGGGCTCAAGTGATCCACCCACCTTGACCTCCCAAAGTGTTGGGATTATAGGCGTGAGCCACTACTCTTGTCCCCCTTTCTGTTCTTTCTGGTAGCATCTTACAGCAAAGTTACATAAGGTAGGACTGAAGGAGAAAAGGGTGAAGTGTAAGAAGCAACTGAAGGAAGTTTAAGGTTCTATGTTACAGAGGCCAAGGTGGGAGCATCACTTAAGGCCACACGTTTGAGACCAGCCTGGACAGCACAGCAAGACCCCATCCCTTCTCCCTCCCAAAAAGAATATGTTATGAAAATGTTTAGGAGAAAGGAATAAATACAGCACAGTCATAAACCTTACCCAGAGAAGGTAACTGAGTAATACATTTTTTGTTGTTATTTAGGAGTCATTTATTTTTACTTACTATCCCCCCCTGCCACCAAAGAGGAGAAAGGCAGTAATGGTAAAATATGTTTCCTCATCCCAGAGTGAAACCCCAATCCTGACAATGTCCTTGTAATATACCAACCCCCACGCTAACCAAGTTCCTCCCCTCCCCCTCAGCTTTTGCTGTTTTCTCCCTTCTTGCTTCTGCTTTAGTTGCTACCTTCCTTGTTGGTCCTTAAACAGCTGTTTCTTTTTGCCTCAGGCTTTTTGCATTTGCTGCATTAAGGAGCAGAATGAGTCAAATATACTATATTAATTTGCTAGGGTTGCCATCACAAAGTACCACAGACTGGGTGGCTTACACAACAGAAATTTGTTTTCTGTCAGTTCTGGAAGTCAAGATGTCATAAGGTTGGTTCCTTCTGAGGGCTGTGAGGGAAGGATCTGTTCTAGTCCTTTCTCTTTGGCCTGTGTGTAGATGGCCATCTTCTCCCCGTGTCTTCATATCATCTTCCCTCTGTGTCCAAATTTCCTCTTCTAAGGACATCAATCATAGTGGATTAGGGCCCACCCTAACAACTTCATTTTAACTTAATCACCTCTGCAAAGACTCTATCTCCGAATACAGTTACAATCTGAAGTATTGCAAGTTAGGACTTCAACATGAAATTTTTTTGGTGAGGACAAAATTCAGCTCATAATATGCACACACACTCAAGTTTCTGGCTAAGCAAATTTTTAAAGAATTGTGCTGATGTTAATAAAGGCAACTGGGAGAGAGTTAATGAGGGAAGAGAAAGGGAGGAAGGAAATGGAAATGGACCATACATGGCCAGGATGAAATATCCAAATGCCCTATTTGTTGGCTACTGATGTGCAGGTTCTTAGGAAGATAGTGCAACAGGAGACACACCAAACAGAATGGCCAAGAAACCCTACCCTAAACATTATGGGGATATAAGTTATCATGGTCTCCAGTATCTAATGTATGAGAAAGGTGTGTGTGTGTGTGTGTAGAGAAAGAGAAAGAGAGAGAGAACCACTGTGGGTACAGTTAGAACCCAATGAACCATGTTTTTCCTCCATACAATTTCTGTTTTCCTTCTCTTTCAGTATGCCTGGGATACAAATGAAGAATATCTCTTCAAAGCGATGGTAGCTTTCTCCATGAGAAAAGTTGCCAACAGAGAAGCAACAGAGTAAGCAAACAATGAGAAATCTTAACTATTTGCAGTATTATTTGAGATACTGCATTATTTCAAACCTTGATCTTGAAAAGAATTTATTAAGCTAATTTTTCTAAGGGATTCACAAACTTAAAAATAACTTTTGTAATCCAGCTCATTTACAGTTTATATCATGTTCCAACAATGTTCTTTGTTTAATAGACAATATGAAGATAAATATCGCTCAAAATTGCAGCTACATATCCTAAGCTTTCTACATTTCTATTGTGTGTGTATATATATATGTATATATAATTTTTCTTGCAGATAGATAGATGCTAAAGAATTTTACTCTTATTTTGAAAATAACCTAAGTGTGTATAAGTTCTTTCCACTCTTGGTATTTATCATAGTACCTTGTTTATTTTCTTAAAAGCACTTAGTATGACTTTTAATAGTTTTACATTTTTGTCTAGTCTTCTGGAGGAATCTTCTCTATGATGTTTCCTTTTTTCTCTATTTGTGATGAGGGTAACATTCCTAGTCTTTCTCTATTCCCTTCTTCACTCCTCCCCTTGAGAGGAAAATGACTTATCTGATTGGTGAGCTGGAAGGAGAACCTGAGCATGGGTTCCTTTCTCCTTTGGAGGTAGCTTTCCCGAAATGATAGCAGGCATCTCTCGTGCAACTCCCTAGCTAAGTACAGAACCAGGCCCTGCATGCACAGGTGCATACACCCTAAGGTTATACTTGCTGTTTGCAGCTGAGGAGCATTTAGATTAGTAGGTGCCATTTTATATGAGGGGTTAATGTCTTGTGTATTACTCCAGTACAGGACAATACCTACCTCAGCTATGATCTACTTGAGACAATGGAGGGGAATATATTTCATTCAGGAGTTTTTTTAAAACTAAGAAAATTTGCCTGCTGATTAAAGTCATATCCTCCAACCTAGCCTTTTATTTCGGCCTCCCATCTGTACCATCTTTTTGTCTTAATTCTGTAGTAATTCAAGGCCTGGTGTAGATGATTACTATTAATTGGTCTCCCTCATATCCACAATATCTGATACATGGGATATGAATGTAAAGAATGAAACAGAAGAGTGGAATTTGAGGGAGCAAAATGAACACATATATATTTGTGTGTACACACATGTATATTTTTCATATTTATTTAAAAATATAGTAACATAATTCAAAAAATTAAAAGAAGATATATAACAAAACTTGGCCCTAAGTAAGTTCTCTTCCTGTTTTATAGATCTTAGAGTTATATATATTGTATTTCATGCCATTAAGCTGCAGCATTCTTCCACAACTATTTATAAAAAGTTTTTTCAATAAAAATAAGGTGATCGCATTACAAAAAATTGAAAAGGAAAAAAAAAATAAGAAAATCCACTGGTTATCTCACTATGGTAACCCCTTAAATATTCTTTGTATTTTCTTCTAATCCTTCTTTTAAGCAAGTTTTATACATTGCTGTGTTCATGGCACTATTAGTTCCTTTAAGTGATCACATTTCACCTAGCACATGAGTTTAAATCAAGTGTTTCCATTCTTAGGAGAAATTAATTTAAACATATATAACATTTCATATTAATTTTTGGGAGTTTACCTTTAAAATGTCTTCCTTCAGAATCTGGAGCATTGTAGGAATCTATGAATATCTGATCTAGTTTATTTGAAAGGTTGTTTGACTTACAATTGGGCATACTGGGGCTGGGTACAGTGGCTCATGCCTACAATCCCCAAACTTTGGGAGGCTGAGGCAGGAAGATCACTTGAGCCCAGGAGTTCGAGACCAGCCTGGGCAACATGGCAAAACCTCGTCTCTAGAAAAAATGCAAAAATTAGCTGGACATGGTGGCATACACCTATAGTCCCAGCTACTTGGAGGGCTGAGATGGGAGGATCACTTGAGCCCAGGAGTTTGAGGCTGCAGTGAACTATGATGGTGCCACTGCACTCCAGCCTGGGCAACAGAGTGAGACCTTGTCTCAAAAAAAAAAAAAAAAAAACTGGGCACACTGGATATATATTGGGTTGGTGCAAAAGTAATTGTGGTTTTTGCCATTGAAAGTAATGGCACTTGCAACAAAGTAGAAGCTTTTGTTTCCAGTGTCAGTTGTAATAATGAAAACTGCAAAACTAGACTGAGGGTCAGTACACATTTTTCTGTAAAGAGTCAGGCAGTATGAGTCCTGGTAATACTGCTATCAAGGGGATGAGTGACGAGCGGGATGTGTTTAAGATGCAATTCTGCTGCTGGCCTGGATTCCACATGCGCTGCCGTATTGGAAGCTGCACCCCCTACATGAAGAGCTATGGGAAAGGGCACCACATAATGCAAGATTGAACTGAAAATAGTTTTGCAGAGAGGCTGCTTCTCTCCAGTGTGGCAGGTGGATGGGAAGACACCAGTAGCTTGGCAAATGGGTTACGTTTTAAAGGCACCTTCCAGAGATCTTTTGGTGCCAGTGTGGGCAGACTGAAGGAGTGCAGCAAATATTCCTTTCCAGGATAGCTTCAGGATCCAAGTCTTGGGTGCTAGCTGTTTATTGTCTTCCCCCTGACCATTGTTTATCCACTAATATTGCAGAAAACTGTGAAGCACAAAGAATAAACCAAATCACATGAATTAAAAATAAAGATATTCAAGTAATTAACATAATAATAAATATTCTCACTTTCATCCCACCTTTTACCTAGGGGGATATCTAAAACATCTCATATCCAGTTTGATCACCAGCAATGATACAGAGCTCATTGTCTCCTGAGCATGCCTCTTCCTATTTGGAAACCTACAATTGGTGTATACTTACAGTAGAAGCTTTTCTTGGCTATAAAAAAGGAAGTGATGTCTTGCTGGAGAGCTGATCTGGTCCAGTTACCATCACCGCAGGCAGGCAGTGGAAGAGAAGCCAGGGATTCCCTAAGAGGGTTAGAGAGGCTGAGGATGTGGGCTTACAGAGAGGGCTGTGGCATTTTCACTCCCTTAGGATTTGAATAGGGCTGGGAATGGGTTCCTGTGCAGATTTGCCAGTGCAGCCGGTCAGGGTGTTGATAACTGGGTCCATGCTGAGGAGTTGGTGCCCATTCCTTACGAATTTAGGATGTGTTTGGAGTAATGTTCTTGTTCACGTCCCTACCTACCTCCAGTCAGGTGCTCATAGAGGGTAGAGTTTTCTGTAAGAGGGGGAGACTGGCATATTCTTTTCTGGTGGGATGCTCCCCCAACTTGCAGACATTCTCAGGACCCCCTCAAGTTGCCACCAGAGTAGCAGTAGCTAGAGCTCTAGAGAATATGGTGGTGTCCCTAGCCACTGAGAATGTACCTAGAACAGAAACTGGTGGCTGCCTCTTAGTTGGAGAAGTCTCATGGTGGAAAGCTGGCTTGAGTCCCTGTGACTGGGGAGAGAAAAGGCAGCTTTCTGAGCAGTCTATTGAATACTTTCTTGGGGCCAAGCAGAGGCTTTGGAAGGGAACAGGATGGAGTCACTGCCCGTTGGGCACATGTCCCTAACTGAGACAGGGCAAGACAAGGCAGCAGAGTGAGGCTGGAGGTGTACACCCCTGGAGGCAGAGCTGAGGTGGGGTGGAGGAAGTCGGTCAGAGCTCGTCACCCATGTCAGGGGAAGATGCAGTGCAGAGGTCCCCGGAGTGGCTCCTGAAGGCCCCACAGGAGCATTCTAAGTGGAGAGCATCTGGACGCCCACCACCACAGAGGACCCCTCACAACGGGGGGAACCACAAGGGCCCTGGTCCGGGAAGAAGAATTTGGCCTTTCTTTGTCTATCTCACACCCCCATCATCTTGCTTTCCTGTCCCTAAGTGAGGAGAATGAAGCATGGGGGAGGGGAGCACAGGCAGGGAGGGAGTGGAGCCCGGAGGAAATGGCTGGAGCCCACCACTCAGGTCCTTGCTCTGGCCAGAACTGCTGGAAGGAGAGCAGCTGTAGGTGAGAGGCAGGAAGGCAGCTTTGGGTAGATTGGCCTGGATGCCTTAGTAGCTGGAGGTGACAGGAAAGCCACACCACCTGCCGCAGATGCTGTCAAGAGGCAAGGAAGAAGGAGCTGACAGAGTGCCCAAAGGGAACAGTGTGAGCAACATCAACCTCTTCCTTCACAGAGGTCCACGAGGCCAGCGCGTAGAACTATATTGCTGTGACTAGAGCCAAGGGATTAAGTGATCTCTCCTGAAAGTCTGCAATGGGCTGGGCACTGAGAGTCAAATGAGGGCTAAGACCAGGTCCCACACTGCACCAGGTCCACACCCAAGAACCTAGCCCTGGTAGACATTGTAGAAAGATAGACCAAATGTAACAGCAAGAAGACAACTCTTTCAGAATCATCATTCACAATTTCTGATACTAAATGCTTTTCTTGCTATTGCCTTATTTTCTTAGAAGCAGAATGGAGATAGATGGAAAAATGAAGTTAAGAGAAAGCTTCTGGGCCGGATGCAGTGGCTCACGCCTGTAATCCCAGCACTTTGGGAGGCCAAGGCAGGCAGATCACGAGGTCAGGAGTTAGAGACCAGCCTGACTAACATGGCAAAACCCCGTCTCTACTAAAAATACAAAAAATTAGCTGGGCATGGTGTTGTGTGCCTGTAATCCTAGCTACCTGGGAGGCTGAGGCAGTAGAATTGCTTGAACCTGGGAGGTGGAGGTTGCAGTGAGCTGAGATCACACCACTGTACTCCAGCCTGGGGGACAGAGTGAGACTCCATCTCAAAACAACAAAAAAAAAGAAGCTCTGGTTTCATTAGTTGAGGTTACTTGAGGTTTTCCTGGAACTTGGATTGAAGATGGCAACCAAGTGTTTTCAACTATTTACAATATGATTTAGGCCAGATTTACTAAAACAGTTTCACAGGAGTTTTAAAATATTGAAAGGAATTTCTAAGGAAGCTATAATCTAAGTCTAAAGTTAGTCTAATTCCCAGGTCAACTGGAAACTTAATATGCCTAGTTTACTCAAACATCAACTTTTAGATAATTTATCCTTTTTAGCAAGAAAGGTAAAAGTCTAACTCAGGCAGGGCTTTCTTTTTCTGAGTTAAATGGTGTAGGACATATAATGGATTTCTTCCTCTGCCTAATTATTCAAGGATAAGTCTTGTGATCTAAAAAGGAACAACGTGCTGTTGTATTCATGGTAAGGGGATTAACAGTCTTGTGCTTGTAAAACGGCAGTCCAGCGCCTATTTATTCCTTTTAATTTCCAGAAACAAGAGCCAGATTCTTACCACTCTTTGGAGGCAGTTGGCCCTGTCTGTCGCCATTGATGAAAAATGGCAGTGGAGCCAATCTTAGAGAAAACTTCAGACCAGGGCTTCCCACAATTGAGGAAAAGAAGTAAACATTTTTACCTCTTTTACATGATTTGCTTAAAGAAGTCACTTATGTATGAATTAATACAATTTCTTGGTAAAAACAATTGGTCAAAATGATTATTAAAGTGAATACAAATAATTCAACCAGCCCACTGGCTGCACCGGAAAAGCCATATTTGCGTTGTTTCTGGGTTCGGCTTCCAGCTTGCTGTAGCCACCCCGCCCCTCTCGGACTCTGCATCCTTGCCAATCCCCAAACTCTCGGTTTCTTTTTTAGTCCACTGCATTGGTGAGTGGTGTGCCCCACCATGTCAGATGCAATTGTGGACACCAGCTCCAAGATCGTCGCCAAAGGCTTAAAGGAGAAGAAAGAAGTTGTGGAGGAGGCAGAGAAGGGAAGAGATGGTCCTGGTAACGGGAATGCTAATGAAGAAAATGTGAAGCAGGAGGCTGACAATGAGGTAGAAGAAGAATAGGAAGAATGTGGGCAGGAAAGGAGGAGGAAGAAGGTGATGGTGAGGAAGAGGATGAAGATGAAGATGAGGCAGCTGAGGCTGCTATGGGCAAATGGGCAGTTGAAGATGCTGAGGATGACAACGTTGATATCAAGAAGCAGAAGACCAGTGAGGATGACTAGACAGCAAAAAAGGAAAAGTTAAATTAAAAGAAAAGAAAAACAGAGAAAAGGTCACCATGATCCATTCACCCTCCACCCTGTCTCAGAATCTAAGCGTGGTCATCTTGAAGTAGAGAGGCCTGCCAGGCAGCGCCACCTGCAGGTGACAAGCGCTCTTCACTACCCAACCAAAACCACAAGAATTTGCAACAGAGGAGGAGAAAAGAACCAAAACTTACAAGGCCCAGCTTCTGTTCTTAAAAGTACTTTAGAAAGAAATTTGTTCATATTTTTTATTTACATTATTTATTATTATTATTTTTTTAGATGAAGTCTTGTTCTCTCACCCAGGGTAGAATGCAGTGGCACAATCTTGGCTCACTGCAACCTCTACCTCCTAGGTTGAAGTGATTCTCCTGCCTCAGCTTCCCAAGTAGCTAGGATTACAGGCACTTGTCACCACGCCCGGCTAATTTTTGTATTTTTAGTAGAGACGGGGTTTCAGCATGTTGGCCAGGCTAGTCTCAAACTCCTGACCTCAGGTGATCTGCCTGCCTTGGCCTCGAGAGTACTGGGATTACAGGCATGAGCCACTGTGCCCGGCAATATTTTTTATTTTAATGGTATATTTTTGTACATATTGCTAGGAGTCAGCCATTTTTAAAGCCTCACATGACCAAACCAGCATTCAGAGCTTTCTCTCTCCTACTTCTAACTTTACTTGTGGTATGACCATGTTTGTGATACATTTTAAAGAAAAAAAAAACCTTGAAAAAAAGCAAAAACAAAACAACAACAAATCTTATTCTGAGTATTCCAGTAATTTTTTTTGTGTGTATGAACTTAGAGATACTATAAGTTTGTATGAGATGGTTAAAAAGGCCAAAGGTAAAAGGTTTCTCACCCCCTCCCTGCCTTTTTTTTTTGTCTGTGAAGTTTCTGTTTGTTTATTTTTTGGCCTCTTTGATGTATGTGTGAAACAATATGGTGACCAATAAATCGGAATTTTGTTTTGCTGAGCTGCTCTAACAAAAAAAATGCCGTTGGACTCATTCATATTTAAAATCTTGAACATGTAGGATTTTTATTTAGTTGTGCTAATGGCATTTCAGTTTATTTATTACATCAAAAAATGCTTTAAAAAGACATAGTTAGCTCAAGAAAAGCTTGTAGGTTGATCAGTTTTCGTTCTGTACAAATCTTGGAGGACATTCAGTGTAGTCACATTCTGGAAGAAAGGCCATGGAGAAGTCATGTTAGTTGCACATAATCTGTAAGTGGAAGAAATTTGTATTCTTTGGTTCCTTAGTACATAAATTACTCAACTATGTGCAGTCATTCTTCATGCTACTTCCTTTTTAGCATCAACTTTCTCTCACATTTACAGTCTCTTCTTGGCTACCTTCATCTACAGTATATTCAGGATTCTTCTTTTACCGAGAGTTCTGTGTGCTATTTTGTTGTCTGGATATTTGCAAGTGAGTAGACAAAGTTTAGGGAAAGTAATCTCCTTCCTTCCCCTGCCTCTCTTTCTGTTATTACAGCCCTGGCCCAATTTACTTCCTCAGTTTGTCCCTCTGGGAATAATGCCAGAAACACTGGAGATGTTAACCTTCTCTCATCCTTCCATTTTTCCCCCCAGTCACTTACTGAATGGTCCATGTGGGGCCAAGCTTCAGGAATACAGGGGCTTACAGCACAGGACAGACTTGGGCTTCATGTCCTCATGTCCCAGGGCACAGAGAAGTCTGCTACAAATGGACAAAATATTTGATAGTCTCCCTAGTGACCCTGCAATTGATCAAATTAAAGCTGGTGCTCTTTGCTTGGAGATCATGAAGTTTAAATCAGGGCAGAGATTAGAAACTCTCCTGACAAAGAATGCAGACAAGCTATGTGAAATCTAGAAGCCCTTTGCCCTCCCCATTTTCTGGGTCTATTCTAGACAGGGCATGGAACTATATGCAAATTCTACCACCATGGGGGTTACTGGCTTCTACTTTGGTATTGAATGCTCTGTTGGGCTCAAGACACTGGTCTTGGTCTTCAGAAGTCTTAGCATCACTAAATTCCTGCATGGGATGGGCACAGAATTTAAATGCCACTACAGTAGGAACTTTTTTCCTCACCATATCCCTAACCATATTGGCTAATCAAGGTTAGCTCTTAGTAAATATTTGTGAGTGAATGAAGCATGTTTAACATCCTGGCTCTTAAACTAGAGGCCTGTCTATTGAGGTGCAGTGAACACAAGAAGAGTGTCCCCACCCACCATCCCTGCAATTTCTTCCTCTTTTCCACCTCAGTCCCACAGGAGGATGCTCCTGTGGTGGAGTTGGCACAAAATGGCCAGAGTAGAAGCAGTTCCCCGATGCCTGGGTGTTAGCTCTTATTGGACTTTGATTTCTTACGCTTGAGGAGGCCAAGACATCAGTTAGTTCCTGAAAGCATCATCCAAGCAAGTAGGCAGCACCAGCCCAGAGTGTGTCTCCATCTTCATATACAGGCTTTGCTGTCTTCAGTGCAGGACTAGGCTTTCCCCTGGTCCCCTCCCCACAACGTTGCTACTGTGGGAAGTGGGCTTATTAATTCTTAGTTCGACTGCTTGTATGTGAACAAAATATAAACACATCTGTACAGTTACATTTCTGTTGGTGACATTTGTTGAACACTAGGTTACCTTTTTATTTGCTTAAAATCTTAAGAGCAGTTACGTATTTGAGCAGAACCATCATGTAGGAAGGAAACAATATTCTCCTGTTGAAGAAGACCACAAACAGCTGAAACTATTTACTTTTTCTCTTTATATCAGTCTTAGAGAAATGATAGAAATGATGGAAGGCATAATAATAAATAATTTTACATCTGAATATATAACAGAATTTTTAAAATTTCAGATAACTATTAATGCCATTCTTATGCTGGTGGTTACTAGTATCTTTTGATCATTTGAATACAGCTTTCTTAATTTCAAAATTTGTTTTTTTTAATCTGTTATCTCTTTATCAATGAAGCTAGTAAGGGCATTAAAACATTACCTAGTTTATTTTCTTGTAGATACTTTTACTGTGGCTAGGCAACTTTTAAAATAACTGCTTTGCTCTTGTATGTATGTATATATGTATCTGTGTATTTAATTTAAAAAATTTACGAAGAGTTCCAAAGTTAATACAGAGAGGCCCTGTGTACCAGTGGTTCTCAACACTTGGCAGGGGGATCTCCCCCTCAATTGCTCCCAAGGATATCTGGCAATTTCTGGAGACATTTTTTGGTTTTCACAATTGGATGTGCTACTGACATCTAGTATGTAGAGGCTAGGGATGCTGCTAGATATCTTACAAAACCATAGGCAGTCCCTGACAACCTAGAATTACCCCAGGCTAAAATGTTAATAGTGCTTGGGTTGAGAAACTCTGCTCTAGCCCCATTTCTCTGATGATAACATTAAATAACCATGGTAGACTTACCTAAACAAAGAAATTCATGTTGGTTCAGTTTTTCTACTAATGTCCTTTTTCTGTTTCAGAATCTTTTTCTCCTTAGTCTAATACACTCTGTGACACTTTCTCTGTCTTCCTTTGTTTCATGACCTTGAAAACTTTGAAGAGATTTAGAAGTGTTTCTTACTTGGAGCTGACCACCCCCGCCCCACCCCGCCAGCCCATGGAGTACATGGAAATGGGGATCTATTTGCGGGTTATATATATGACTGGAGAGTGCTGTGGCATTTAGAGGGTGGGGAAGAGAGATAATCAGTGTGGTGCATGGTGCAAGACAGTCCCCCATCACACTCCCACCCAGAATACCAACAGCACACCCCCATTGATGCACTAAGAGCTCAAGCCCTTCCTAGTAACTCATAGACAGTGAAATTTCTTGTCTCAAGACCAGCAATTGGGCAGGTAGTAAGTTTCAAAATAAAAGCTTAATTTTTAGAGTTTGAGTCCAGGAACTTTTTCTATCTAATAACTGTCTACATTGAAAATGTAAGGTTTAATATTTTCAGCAACAAGTTTAGTCTTTTGGAAATCTTTGTTTCTAAGTAGATAAAATATTTTTCATTTTATTTGCTGAAGTAATATATTAAAGTATGGATTGCCACCATTGGAAACTTGAATACATTTAAAGAACTTGAATTCATGGTATAGTTCCGTGGTGTTGGGGACAGAGGAAAGTATTTTGGGGGCCACAATTGTGTTGATGGAGTTGTATGCCCCCCTTTATTTTTTTATAGTACATATTCCACACCTCCACAGTGTATGCATTTATTTACTTATCTTTTGTCTCCACCTCCTTAGCAAGCTCCATGAGAGAAAGGACTTTGCTTTGTTTACAGCTGTATTCTATGGCTCTTTAATGGGGAATACCATGAAATTCATATTTGAACAGTATTTAAAGAGGCTTTATATGGAAAGAATAATATAGGGAAAGTAATTAAATGACTCTTTACCTGATTTCTGGCCTTTTATACCTGAAATTCTATTTGGTATTTGTTTAATTTATATAAATGTTACATACTACACATATTTTACCTCTTATCTTTTTCACTTGATGGTGTATTTTTGAGATTTATTCTTTTTTTGAGACCCGAGTCTCACTCTGTGGTCCAGGCTGCAGTGCAGTGGCATGATCTTGGCTCACTGCAACCTCTTCCTCCTGGGTTCAAGGGATTCTCCTGCCTCAGCCTCTCAGGTAGCTGGGATTACAGGCGCGCATCACCATGCTCAGCTAATTCTTATATTTTAATAGAGACAGGGTTTCCCGTCTCTTTCCCAAAGTGTTGGAATTACAGGCGTGAGCCACTGCACTGGGCTGAGATTTATTGTTTTGTATAAAAAATATGTAGCTCTAGCTCAATGGTTGCCACCAGGGGGTGATTTTGTCCTTCAGGGGATATTTGGGAACACCTCTAGCCATTTTTGATTGTCATGATGGGAGGTAGTCCTGATACCTGGTAGATAGAGGCCAGGTTTGCTGCTAACTATCCTGGAAAGCACAGAGTATCCTCACAACATAGAATTATCTGGCCGGATCATGCTGATGTTGGAGAAACCCTGGTCTATTTCTTTCCTTTAATCTGTGGGAACAGTATCCCCTCGACAGCATATACCATATTTATTTTATCCATTCCCGTCCTGATGGACATTTAGGTTGTTCCAATTCTCTGCTATGATGACAAGTGCCGCAAAGACATCCTCACCAGTGTCTGTGTATGTGTGCCACAGGGTTTCTGGTAGCTGTGCTTTCTGTTCGAGGAATCACTTCCAAATGTCACTCCAGAGTGGCTGGACTCTTTGCTTCCACAGCATCACCTGGGATTCCAATTCCATGTGTCTTTACCAGCACTTGATATTATTTAACTTTCACGTTGTTGCCAATTTGAAATTTAAAATAATAAGATCATTTGTAAAATTTTGCATTTCCTGATTGCTAGTAAGACCAGACCACAGGAATCATTCACACCCCAAACATTCTAGAAAACTGATGAAAATGTTTTTTGTCAAGCATGAGCCACTTCATTTGGTTTGTCCCTACATCTTTGATGTATATTATAAAACCTCACATTTTAGGGGACTAGGCTTGCCTGTTTCTGCCAGTAGAGGTCACTGTCCCTCAGTGGTTCTCCACCAGTATGACTTTTGACTTCTCTACTCTCCCAGGGATTATTTGACAAGGCCTGGAGCCATTTTTGATAGTCAGGACTGTGAGTGTGCTGCTGGCCCCTAGAGGTGAGAGGCCAGGGATGTTGCTAAGGCCCTGCAATGCACAGGACCGCGACCCCCTCCCCGCCCCTCCCCCTTTCCCCTCAATCCTCTCCACTCCCCCACCCCCCCCTCCCCCTCCCCCTCTCCTCTCCCCAACCCCTTCCCCCTCTTCCTGCCCCTCCCCCTCCCCCCCTCCCCCCATCCCTCCTCCCCCCTCCCCTCTCCCCCACCAACAAGAAAGAACCTTCTGGCCCAAGTAATAGTGCCAAGCTGGAGAAACCATGGTGTCGTCTTTGAAAGAAAGACTATGACAATCTCTATGGTAATGAAGACACCTATTATTATTAACAATGACGTATATTTTATTGCAGAAACTGGGGAGAAGCATGCCTTCTGTCCCCAAGGAGAAGGCAGGAGTGAATTGGCAGGGGAAAGGGAAGGGTTTTGGGGGAGAGGGGAGGTGGGCCTGGGGCTCACAGAGTGCTCGGCTGGAGCAATGGGAAGTGCCCTGGTGGGGCCGGTGGCTGGTGTGGGGGTGGAACCGGGGTCAGCAGACTGAAGGTGGGAGGCTCAGGAGGTGGTGGCAGGGGCCTGGCTCTCGGAGCCGGGCAGCAAGCTGGGTGTGCTCAGAGGCGAACTCCTTCCGGGTGCAGGCAAGCCTGAGGCGTCGGGGCAGCGCTGCCCCGCAGGCCCAGCGCTCCTGTAGTGGCTCTGCGACCGGGCCACTGGCGGCCACACTTATTGCAGCGGGGCAGGCGGCCTCCAGGGAGAAGTGAGACGATGCTGCATCTCTTCGGAGACACTGCTGGCTCAAAGTGGGGGCGTCTCTCACCAGCCCAGATCTGGGCACAAAGGCACAGGCCACTCCGTTTCTCATCACAGCCTTGAAGGCAGATGGCCTGGGCGCCGGGTTACCTCTGCGCTCCGGCGGGGCGATTTTCACGGTCACCAGGCTGCGGACAGGCTGGGGGTGGCGGGCATTCCAAAGCCAGCGCCTCATGTAGGCCAGGTGAGCCTCGGAGAAATCGGGCCAGACGTTGCTCAGCAGCTGCGGCCTGCTGGGAAAGCGCCTCCAGGCCTCGGGGACCATCTCTCTCCGGATGCGGGCGTAGTCCCAGCCAGGAGGAGCGGTGGGGAGGGGCAGGGTGCGGACCCGGCGGTTCCCATGGAAGTAGGTGACCTTGCACTGCTCCTGGACCCGGGAGCGGATCAAGGGTCTGGACCGCGGGGAACAGTGCTTCCGGGTCGGGCGCGGCTTCTGGGCCCAGGGCCAGCCCAGGAAGCGGCTCAGGTAGTTGCCCATGAGAGCAGGGCAGTGGGTCGGGCCTTCCAGTAGACACTGGGCTGCCAGAAGTTTCAGAAATCTGCGGTCAGGGCCAGAGACCAAGTGTCAGGGCTCAGTGACCAGTGACCGTTGGCGTAGAAACGTCTGAAAGTGCACGAGGCGCCCGCCGTGTGCAGGGTAGGTCTGGCCACGAGGTGTCGCACGGGGCAGAGGCCACGCCCACGCCAGAGCCCCATGGGACGTAGATGCAGTGGGGGGTGGGTGGCGCCCCCATGCCGTCTGGAGGACTAAGACGGCTCAAGCCTCGGTCCTTCCCACTGATGGTCCCAGACACTTAGCTCTGGGCAGAGGGGCCTGGCAGCTGCCTCTACTTTGAACCTGACATTTAAAGGCAGAACATAGAAGAATTTCTGCCAGGTCCGTTGGCTCACGCCTGTAATCCCAACACTTTGGGAGGCCGAGGCGGGCAGATCAGGAGGTCAGGAGATCGAGACCATCCTGGCCCACATGGTGAAACCCCGTCTCTACTAAAAATACAAAAAATTAGCCAGGCGTGGTGGTGCGTGCCTGTAGTCCCAGCTACTCGGGAGCCTGAGGCAGGAGAATTGCTTGAAACTTGGAAAACGGAGTTGCAGTGAGTCGGGATCGCTGCACTCTAGCCTGGTGATAGAGCGAGACTCCATCTCAAAAAAAAAAAAAAAAAAAAAAGAGACTTCCTGAAAACTGCAGATACCTGTTGACAGAAGGGTGCTCTCTTGATGAGTGTGAAAATGATCACAATACACTTGGATGCTCTAAACAAATCCTTTACTCATATCTGATTCTTCTAGGATGGATGTTAATGTTTCTTTTTGCAATTTTGCTCTTAAGTAAACTGGGAAAGCCATCCGGTTTTGTTTTAGCACTGGCAATGTTGATTTTATGTGGACTTTCCTTTAATTTCCTGAGTACATCCATGTACAGATTGTCTCTCTCTGAACTCTGATATCATTTCTCCCCTTTCACTTTTAGTGGTAATACAGAGGAGAGTGAGTCACATTTCCAATTTGCAGTTGAAAAGTGTAACTGCAAAACAAAGAGTTCAAAGATTGCTGGTGAATTGATTATAGTGTTTAAGTTTGGAGGTTTGTTCAAGGCAATGTAAAAGAAACTGTTTTTGAGAACTTTTTCCTCAAAAGTACACCCAGAAGGTGCCTTTTGGCTTGGCCCCAGTGCTGTGGTGGAAGAGAGAAAGTAGATGCACACAGAGCAAGTATTGAATCATGAGGGGGCACAGATTCTGTCTGGATCTGAGAAGGGGAAGGCTGAATGGGCAGGGCACTAAAAAGAGTTTAATGAGAAAATACCAAAGGCTTCTGTGGTTGAGGGAGGGCCAGCATTGGGGAAACAGGGGGCCTGTCACCAACCAGTGTTGGAGAATTAGATCCCTAATGCTCTCCACTGACTATTACTACTTTTTGGCAGATTTCCTGTTATTCCCTGTAAGGAATGATCCCCAAGTATATGATTTTTGAAACAATGGGAATTTTCTATATAATTTTCTTCTTACTAAGATCATTCTTCATAATGGTAGAATGACATAATGAGTGAATGGCTTAATACCATTTGGTATGATATTCTTCTAATATATTTTTTCTTTCCACTGTTTGCAGAATTTCCCATGTCCTACTTTGCAATGTAACCCAGAGGGTCTCATCTGGTTCGTGGTTACAGACCCTTCAAAAAATCACACCCTTCCTGCTGTTGAGGTGCAGTCAGCCATAAGGTAATCACCCTTAAATATGCCTTCTATTGGTCAATCAACTTGCTGATTAATTCAACTGTTTTTAACAATAGATATTGAAGAATTTTCTCTATTTCACACGAGTTATTTATTAAAATGTCAAAGATTTCATTTTGTTAGTTTCTATTAGAGATGAGTATAGATCAGTGGTTCTCATCCAGGGGCAATTTTACCTTCAAGGAGACATTTGGCAATGTCTGGAGACATTTTTATTGTCACAGCTGGAGGGGTGGTGCTACCACCAGCATTGAGTAAGCAGAAAGTAGGGACCCAGTAGCCTCCCTTTTTCAGTCAATATATAGTCTTTACTTTAAATATATATATATATATATATATATATTTTTTATTGAGATGGAGTCTCACTCTGTTGCCCAGGCTGGAGTGCAGTGGCGCGATCTTGGCTCACTGCAACCTCCGCCTCCTGGGTTGAGCAATTCTTCTGCCCCAGCCTCCCGAGTAGCTGGGATTACAGGCGCGCACCACCATGCCTGGCTAATTTTTTGTATTTTTAGTAGAGGCGGGGTTTCACCATGCTGGCCAAGGTGGTCTCGAACTCCTGACCTCATGATCTGCCTGCCTTGGCCTCCCAAAGTGCTGGGATTACAGGCATGAGCCACTGCACCTGGCCAAAAATGATAATTTTTTTTAAATGGTAAAATCATGACTCTCATACAAACTAAACATGATTACTATAAAAATTTTATTATCTCATTAGTTGACAAGGACACTAGTAACATGTTAAAATCGTTTTCAAGGAGACTTCAAGAAACCACCCGTATATAGAAAATGAAGAATGGCAAAATGCATTTACAGAAAGATGCATCAGTCTGTTTTTCAGGCAGTAACCAATTATGTTCCACTAGACACAGTTCATTTGATTTTGTATGGACAGGAATCATTTACATTATGTCAGTTTTCAAGAACTTATGGATTTGCAAAATAGCTCAAAGACCATAGGAGATGGAAATTGCCTAGAAAGGTGCTTTCAGTAGGACAATCGGGAAAAAGTCTAGTATTCTGTTTTGCCCATTTCAAGTATTTTGCATTTTTTCCCAACAGTTGCACTCCTCCCCTCCTTCTGATCATGAGAAACTCAAAAGTGAAACGAATTCTTGACTTCCAAGAATTAGGAGGATGCAACTTGTACTTCTTTTAATTACTATGCATTTAGTGTGTGTCAAAACTTCAAATACCATATGTGATTGATGTTGGGCAAAGGTATACTGGAAAAATGAGCTCAGGAAATAAACTAGAACAAAACAAAGTAGCTCTCCCCACAAAAGATTTACAAGTTACTGCACACGTATGTTCATAGCAGCCCTATTTACAATAGCAAAGACCTGGAACCAACCCAAATGCCCATCACTGATAGACTGGACAAAGAAAATGTGGCACATATACACCATGGAATACTATGCAGCCATAAAAACGACGAGTTCCTGTCTTTGTAGGGACTTGGATGAATCTGGGAAACCATCATTCTCAACAAACTGACACAAGAACAGAAAACCAAACACTGCATGTTCTCACTCATAGGCGAGTGTTGAATAATGAGAACACGTGGACTCAGGGAGAGGAGCATCACACACTGAGGGCAGTTGGTGGGGGTTAGGGGAGGGACAATGGGGGGGGTAGGAAGGGTGGGGAGGGGTAACATGGGAGAAATGCCAGATATAGTATGCATCTATGCAGCAACCCTGCATGACCTGCACATGTACCCCAGAACCTAAAGTAAAGAAAAAAAAATTACTGAAATGCATATTATTCTTTTTACCAAGGAGGAATACCTAGTGGAAGAACTCATTAGCTCTCTGTAAAATGTTAACACTTAGGATAATGAGTATATAACCAATGCCAAAGGTTTTTGTGAACATCATCTATTTCTTTTTGCTGAAGCAAAGGCACTGAAGATCTATACCAGTGAGAAATAGTTGAATGTGTCCTAACAAGAAAGTTTGAACTAAATTGCTTCTTCACTGCCACTAAGAATACTGCTAAGACTTTCACTACTTAGGGAGTAAGAATTATAAATATAATTTACATTAAAAAAAGTTTATATCTTATGATCTATGAGGGCTATAAGGAAAATGAAGACACTGGGTTAAACCAGGCCTTCAGTTGATGGGAGGAGGAAGAGTGAGTGCTTGGGGTGGAGGTCCAGGAAATATTAATATAAATGAAACAATACCACAAAAGAAGGATCGACTGAAAAAAAGGAGAATGAGCTCACTGCAGCCTTGAACTCCTGAGGTTCAAGTGATCCTCCTTTCTCAGCCTCCTGAGTAGCTGGGACTACAGGGATGTGCCACTACACCTGACTAATTTTTGATTTTTTTTTTTGTAGAGATGGGATCTTGCTATGTTGCCCAGGTTGGCCTTGAACAGGCTTCAGGCGATCCTCCCACCTCAAACTCTCAAAGTGCTGGGGTTATAGGCGTGAGCTACTGCACCCAGCCAACACTAATACTTTTTGAGTAATTATTATTATCTCTCCTTTATAAATTAAGAAACTGAGGCTCAGGGAGATTAACTGATTTGTTAAGGCCACCATGCTAGAAAGAAAGAGTGAGGACTTGAACCTAGGCATGCTGCCACCATATCCAGTGATTTTTCCTGTTGACCAGAGTACACAAAGAACTAAAACAGACATCTTAGAATTGATTGGTCATTCCTTTACACAGAGTGCTTAGGGTGAAGGTCTGGGAAGTACATGAATATGTTCACAACAAAATGTCTATTTCAAATGTCCTAGCAGGAGAAGCTATTTAGGAAGTGGGGATAGCCAACAGAATGAGAATTACAGAATTCAAATAAAATACTTGAAATGGGCAAAACAGAGTACTGGACTTTTTACTGATGCAGAGTATACATGGTATGAGGTAAAGGAGTGACCAACTAATCTGCAAGATGTCTCTTTTAGTTCTTTTGTGAGGGCCTGGCCTAATTCAACACCACTCTTGGCTGAAAGATATACATGATGCTTGATGCCAACTTGGTGATTCCAGTGGTGGAGCAGATTTAATATGTACCTGAGCTAGAACTTCCAGTCAGTCTGAGAGGTGATAGAATACATTCCAAGCCTAGAGTGAGAAAGTAACAAAGCGTTAATGAACCAGGAAGATAGAATGAGAATGCGGGAGCAATTTTTCATTTTCCTCCGAGTTACATCTTAGCAGTGGGTTTCATTATTTTGTGGAAAAGTTTGTGTTCTCAGATGATCAATATTAGGTTATGACAAAGGGAAATATTCCATTGTTTGATAAAAATGACATTCAAATTATCCCTTGCTGTAGATTATTTGGCTAGAGTTTGCTCTCACATCCATGAATAATCATACCTCAGCATAGATTTTTATTTACTAAAGGAGGTCTTTCCTGATAGCCTGGTGCTGGCCTGCAGAGATTCTCAAGCTGTACTATCAGACTGTAGACTTGGGCTATTCAGTACTGTAGCCACCAGCCACATGTGGTTATAAAGCAGTTGAAGTGTGGCTAGTCAAAGTCAAGTGTGCTCACTGTATAAAATATAAACCAAATTTCAAAGACATAGTACAAAATAAAATGTGAAGCCCCAGCCTGGACAACATAGCGAGACCTGTCTAAACGCACACATATACACACACACACAGAGCCAAGTGTGGTGGTACACAACTGTAGGCTTAGCTACTTGGGAGGTTGACACAGGAGGATTGCTTGAGTCCAGGAGTTCGGGGCTGCAATGAGGCCTGCAATGATCATGGCTATCTCAAACAAACAAATATAAAATATGCAAAGCCAACTCGATACTGATTACATGTTGAAATTATATATTTTTGGATATGTTAGACAAAAAAATATTATTAAAATTAGTCTCATTTGTTTCTTTTAGTGCAGCTACTAAAAAATTTTAAGTCACACAAGGCTCACATTATATTTCTGTTTTCCAGGGCTGCCCTAGAGGTAGATAAAGTCAGCTTGCATAGTACGAATTCAATGAAGGTCATAAAATATCTCCAAGGACTCTCCAGTTACAAATTCCAGTTAGAAATTCACTTCTTTGGTTTTAATTAAATAAGTCTTTGCTACCAACCTCTCCTTAACTGCCACCACCACTAAAAATGTATATATTTCCTAGGAAAAGTAACATTTTTCTAAGCTTTGAACTCCTAAACTATTATTCCCTTTAGTCCTATGGAACTGTTTGCAGTCTGCTGAACAAGTCTTACTTTACCATGTCTCCATTCCTATGCTCACTACATACTTTGGTCTAAAAAATTCCACTTGTCCCTTGAAACAGAGCTCAAAAATGGCCTCCATAGCAAAGCAGCTCTGACTTCTCTATGGTGTATTTGGCCTTTCCCTCTGCTCATACTGTGCCCATATTTGCCTGTTTCACGGAATATTTTGCACCACACTGTAGTTGTGGATCTACTAAGTCTGTGATTCTTCTAGACTATAAGCTCTTTGGCATTTTAATTTCATGTTCTATCTCTAGCATCTAGCACAGTATTTTATATTTAGTACGCTTTGGGCAAATGTTGAATTGATGAAAAAAAAGGATAAAGATCAAGTTGATGGCTTTGAAACCACTCCTGGTTCATGTTTTCTTTTTTGCTTCTGGTTTTCTTTGCTTCTCACGTGCATCACCCATATTTTACATGTAATTTTACTTTTGGGGGGTGTGATATTTATGTAAGCAACCTTAAATAGAGCTTTGTCATTCTAATCTGGAGGGTACTCACACAGGACTGGTGAAACCCAAAGTGGGGCTTAGCCCATGAGGGTTCTGGACTTTTCCCAGGAAAGAATTCGAGGGAGAGCCAGAAGTAGAAGAAATCAACTTTATTGAAGAGGCAGTATTACAGCACCAGTGATGTTGGTGCTCTGTGACTGCTCCTGCAGAGCAGGACTACTCTGTAGGCAGAGAGTAGCAGCTCAGGGGCAGTTTTGCAGTCATATTTATACCCACTTTTAATTACATGTAGACTAAGGAGCAGTTTGTGCAGAAATTTCTAGGGAAGTGTAATAACTTTGGGGTCATCAGGTCATTGCCATGGAAAGGGGTGGTAACCTCCCAGGTGTTGCCATGGCAATGGTAAACTGACATGGCACACTGTTGGGCATGTCCGATGGAAAGCTACTCCCCCCACCCCAGCTCTGTTTTAGTTAGTCCTCAGTTTGGTCCAGGGTTAGAGCCCCTCCTCCAGAGATGAGTCCCTCCTCCTACCTTACTACCTCTTCGGAAATAAAACATGGTGGACAGAGCTCAAAGCTCAGGACATCTGGATATTCACAACAATGGGGACAGCAGTGGATACATGGGCATCCCTCTGGCAGCTGGCACTGTAACTTAAGAGAAACTGACATGATTGCCCTCAGCAAACTTTCTAGCCAACTTGAAGTCTCCTACCAGGAGGATGCTTTGTTTATAGAGATATTTGTAATCATGGAGAAACAGGTTTGTACTATGTCTTAATAGGGTTTTTGTCTTATTTTATTTATTTTTAATTATCACTGCATTTTAGAAAGAACAGGAACCGGATCAACAATGCCTTCTCTCTGAATGACCAAACTCTGGAATTTTTAAAAATTCCTTCCACACTTGCACCACCCACGGACCCATCTGTGCCCATCTGGATTATTGTATTTGGTGTGATATTTTGCATCGTCATAGTTACAATTACACTACTGATTTTATCAGGGATCCGGCAACGTAGAAGGTAAGATATTTAAAGGGAGTGATTGAAAGAGCATTTTCTTATTTTCTCATGACTTGGACAAATCAGGAGAGGATTTTCCTCTGGCTAAAGATAATGCCTTAAATTTGAAACTTTGAAAAAATTGGTGATTTTCAAAAGTATCACTTATGCTCTTATCTTTAGGTATATTTTAGAGTCCAATGTCCGTTACTTAACTAGGCTTCTTCCACGATTATCTTTCCCTCTATTCTGTACCACATAAATGTTTCATATCCAGACTTGACTTTAATATCTGTGTTGTGATTTTGTAAACTGGATATAAGGAGTTAAACTTTTTGGGTAGGCAGAGTTAATCTTTGGTAGTCATCCACATCCAAATGCCAGCAGTTTCATAGTTCCATGCCTCCCTACCTTGGCTTACCTCTTCTTAGCCCAGTGCATGCAGGCTACCATCTTGTCCCAGATGTCTTTGTGCCTTTTTATACTTCCCTCCCTTTGATGGACACTCATCCCTAGTGTGCCTATGATACTAAAAAGAGCTGTGTTTCTCATGGCCTTTAAATCAACTCTCAGCATCAGAATCACCTGGAACATTTGTTTAACATATAGGTTCCTTGGCCCTATTGCAGACCCACTAAATTAGAATCTCTGAAGTGATGCATTTTAATGAATACCCAGATTATTCTAATTCATTGACTTTGAGAGCTTCCAATTTAACAATCTATAGGTAGATTTTCACTTCTTGAGTTCATTTACCTAGATTCTGGGGGCACTTGAAAACTTCTGTGGGGCACTTGCAAACTTAGATGTCTAAATTATTGATACTGCTTCAAGAGGGAATTTAATACCTGTAGGGAAGTTACTGAGGTAGTGGAGAAGAAGAGTAGACAGGATTTCTCAGCATGATTTTGTTTACCAGTACCTCTAATCCAGTGGGGGAATATAGAAAAATCCTCAGCTTTTCACTACAAACTTCAATGCTTCTAACCTTCCCTTGTGATACTATGGAAGAGGAATTCTGGTAAGTGGTAATTACAGTGTCATGATTTGAACACAACAAGGACATGGTTTGCAAAAGTGTTGGCTCCTACATGGGACATGTGGGGATGTGTTTCACCAAGTAAGAATGTGTTTGACTAAATGCTCCCTCTTGAAGTTTACTACTTTCCATATGTTTCAGCTAGTAACTAACAGAAGGTAATCATTTTAAATCTTGGGCTTTGTAATTATATTCACAAATGATAAGTAAATGCTATGAAATAAATTTTCTGTCTAGTCCTCAAATTTAATTCAGAGATTAGGATCAAGTTACACTTGCCTGACTTTTTTGATGATTTTGGCTTTTGTTTTTTCTTTTGAAAATATTAAGAAATATTCTCATGCAATGCTTGAATACCTATGTTTAATATTTTTGTTTTGTATTCTCTGAGATGCTGTGATTCTGAGTTCTAACAACTGTAACGTTAGTGAATTCACTCCATCTACTTGGTTTCTAATTTCCTTACTAGTACAATGTAGTGTAGGAGTTAGAAGAATGGACTCTGGAGATAGATTGCTTAGTTTCAATGTGTTTATCTCTTAGATTCTGCCCTTGTATATAATCCATTAACTCTACGGATATCAGGAAGCACAATGAGTCGGGGGAAACCAAACTTAGGAGAATATAATTTGTGGTGCTACAGTCAAGCTGGTTAAGTTTATTTTTACTGTTTGTAAATAGATAACTTTTCTAGAGTGACAGTGAGGTGTACTGGAAATAATTAACTTGGCGGGATAAAAAGAGTTAATGCATAGAGTGCTTAGAGTGGTATCTGGCACACAGTGAGTGCTCAATAAGTGTTAACTGTTACTATTATTTTATGATCTTGCCATTTGCTGGTCTTTCAGCTAGTTCGTGCTGGGATCAGCTATCTCTTTCCTTCTGAGCAGATTCTGCAGTAATATAATAATTGGGTGTGTAGCATTATAATCTGTTGCCTGGGAGAGGTGAGGCTGTTGTCACAGCCTTGCCTTCACAAATTTATTTCATGTTCAAACTGGGAAAGCAGATGGACAAATCTCTTGTGTAAACCGGGAGAGCATCAATAATTAGCAAATATAGTCAGGAAAATTAAGACAACCTTCTGAAGATACATTGTTTGTTGTGTTTTAAGTTTGACACAATTTGTGGTGGGTTTCTTCTGGACAAAATATTGCTTCAAATGCAAGGAAAGGGTGCAGTTTGAAGTGAGGAGAGCCCTGAAAATTATAATAAAAGCCCTTTCTAATCATGGAAAAGATAGGATTGCCCCCAAAACCTTTAGTTTTGAGGAAGATGGTCAAAGGAATGTTCAACAATCTAATCCATACATTAGATAATAATGAACATAGTTTGTGTGGTACAAAATCGTAAACTTAAAAGACCTGGAGGGACCATGGGATTATCTAAGTCACCATTCTGCTTCTATGGAGAAGAGTATCAGGGTCATCTAACATATATATATTTAAACTTACTATTGAGGAAATTTCTCAGCAAAGCTTTAACAATTCGGTTATCTTTGCCAATAACACCATTATATTAATTATTCAGGGACACTGAGAATGGCAATGGAGCCCAAACTAGGTAAACTCAAATACCAGCTATGCCCTTGACCTGTATAATCTTGGTTGAGTCACCTGATTTCCAGGGAATCTCAGTTTCTCCATCTGCAATAGGGAGATGATGTTTCACAGGGCTTTCATGAGGACTGACTGACATAAATGTGTATAAAATGCCTAGGGTATAGTGTGCACTAAATAAACAGTAATTATTATTATCCAAGATCAGCTTAACCTATTGCTATGATTAAGAGGTGCTGGGAAAGGATCTCTTTTCCACCAGGATATTGTGGAAAATATCTTGGTATTTTCCACCAAACTGTAGAAACTTCTCCAATTCACCAACTCATTGCTTGAGATTTTATTAAATGCTTGTTTTATTTTATTAAGGTTTTGTTGACAAATAAAAATTGTATATATTTGTGGCATATAAGGTGATGTTTTGATATATGTATATATTATGAAATGGCTAAATCAAATAATTAACTGAAATGGCTAAATCAAATTAACATATTCATCACTTCACATACTTATTTTAGGGGATGAGATCACATACTTAATTTAGGGGGTCAGAATTTAAGATCTACTCTCTTAGCAATTTTCAAGTATGCAATACATAATTATTAACTGTAGTCATCATGCTATACAGTAGATTGCCCAAACTTATTCCTTTTGTCTAACAGAAACTTTGTATCCTTTGACCAACATCTCCCCCTACCCATGCCAGCCCCTGGCAACCACCATTCTACTCTCTGCTTGTGTAGATTCAGCTATCTTAGATTCTACATATAAATGAGACCATGCGGCATTTGTCTTTCTGTGCTTGGCTTATTTCATTTAGCATACTGTTCTTCAGGCTCATCCGTATTGTCACAAATGTCAGGATTTCCTTTTTCTAAAGGCTGAATAATATATCATTGTACCATATTTTCTTTACCCATTCGTTCATTGATGGACACTTAGGTTGATTCCATACCTTGGCTGTTGTGAATAGTGCTGGGTTGAACATGAGAGTGCAGAAATCTCTTTGACATAATGGTTTCAATTCTTCTGGGTATATACCTAGAAGTGGAATTGCTGGATCATGTGGTAGTTTATTTTTTATTTTTTGAAGAACTTCCATACTGTTTTCCATAATGGCTGTACTAATTTACATTCCCTGCAGTAGCGTCCCAGGGTTCCCTTTTCTCCATATCCTCACCAACACTTGCTATGTTTTGTCTTTTTGATAATAGGTATTCTAATAGGTGTGAGGTGATATCTCATTGTGGTTTTGAATTGCATTTCCCTGATGATTAGTGATGTTGAGCATTTTTTACATATACTCGCTGGCCATTTGTATATCTTCTTTTGAAAATTTTCTATTCACATCCTTTGCCCATTTTTAAATTGGGTTATTTGTTTTCTTGTTATTGAGTTGTTTGAGTTTCTTATATATTTTTGGATGTTAACTCCTTTGCTGTGCAGAAACATTTTACTTTGGTGTAAATTCCATTTGTCTATTATTGAATTTGTTGTTGTGCTTTTGGGATCATATCCAAAAACTCACTGCCCAGACCAACGTCATGGAGCTTTTCTCGTATGTTTTCTTCTAGTAGTTTTACAGTTTCAGGTCTTATGTTTAAGTCTTTAATCTATTTTGAGTTGATTTTTGTATTTGGTATGCGACAACAATCCAGTTTCATTCTTTTGCCTCTAGATATCCAGTTTTCCTAACACCTCTTATTGAACAGATTGTTCTTTCCTCATCGTGTGTTCTTGCCACCTTTGATAAAGATCTGTTGACCATAAGTGCATGGATTTATTTCTATCCTTGCTATTCTGTTCCATTGGTCTATGTGTCTGTTTTGATGCTGAATAAACACTTGTTTTAAAATGCAAATAATCCTGTGAGGTCTACTGGTCACCACAATAGTGGTGAATTGGTTAACCAGCTCTCTCTAAAAAATACCCTGATTTGTAGTATTTGCCAATTTCTCATCAAGGCTGAAAGATTCTGAATATTCGGCCCTTGAAAACCTGTACCAGCCAGATCTAGCATATCATTACAGCTGCCACCTCTTTGTGAAATACCTAGAAGAGGTTGCTTCTTATTGCCCTCTAGTTAAGAATAGCAGTTTGTGGAAATGAGAGATTCGCTGAAGGAAAAAAGTTGGAAAAGTGAGTTTTTTAAATTTGGGGCAACAATTAGGGAGCAGAACAAGTGGGAAGGCAACCAAGATGAACTGCATATACTTCACAGTAATGTCTCTACTAGATTTAGTGTCTAGCACAGCCTAGAAGTAGATGTATTGGCTATATGGTCAATTTTATGATGGCAGTGATAATGATGATGGTGTTAGTGATGATGGTTATGTTGGTGATGGAGATGGTGATGAAGTTGATAATGTGATGTGTGTTTTAATGGAAAGAGCACTGCACTAAGACTCTTGGTTTTGGGTTCTAGTCTCAGGCTCTGGCATTCGTTAGCTGTGTCCTTGAGCAAGTCACATATGGAAAATGATGATAATACTTTGTTAAATAGTATAGTGATAAGAAGACAAAATCAGAGAATATACATGGTTTACATGCTAGAAAGTGCTGTATCAATTTAAGTTACTAGCATGACCATACAAAGCAGTTATAAAGTGCTAATTTTATATAACCTGGCACTTTGTGTGGTTTACAGGGAGAGTCATGGACACAGCACAATTTCAGATTTACATGTACATACTAGAATTGATGTTGAATAGACCTTACTTGGATCTAAGGTCACAACTGGGTCTTAGGAAGGGACCTTAACAATGATCCAAATCCACCCCTACAGAAACCAAAGCCCAGATAAGTAAAAATATTTTATTCCTTTATTGACCATCCTTTCTGGGATAGGAGCTATAGTATGTATTGTGGACGAGACCAACATAGATAACGTGGATGGTCCTTGCCTAGAAGGAGATTATAATCTTACAGTAACAAAGCTGGGTCAAAGACTTAGGACATAGAACCCTAGCTAATGCTCCTAGCTGAGTAGAGTCATTAGTAAATTTGCTTGGTTTGTTTCTAGTTATACTTCTATTCCCATAAGGTCAATAGTAAATAAAAATATATTTGGATTTCCACAAATCTTGTTTCTTACACAAGGGGATGTGGCTCAGTCAATACTTTTATATGCTGAAGCTTCACATTCTTACGAAATCTTCATTAAATGAATAAATAGCCTTAAAAATAGAGATGTAAATAAAATGAGAAATGTCATAGTGAATATAGCAATTGTTTTTCTTTGCTGTTCTTAAATATATATACCTGATAAAAATCCAATGTAAGTGTGTTGAGTAAAGTCTGGGGAAAGTACGTAGAGTTCTAGGTCAACTCCTTTCATCAATCTTGTTTCATTCTGAAAGATAGGTTACTCTACATATTTCAGTGTCAGTTCCTTCATCTGAAAACAGGGATGAGGCACGTAGTCATGGCTGAGTAGTTAAGGCAGTGGATTTGAAAAACAGGGATGATAAAATATGCATAATATTACAGTAAGAATTAAGTGAGATGATGCATACAAAACACCTAGTCTGATTTCTTCCATGTAATAGATAGTTAATATTATCATTAGCATTATCATTGCTATTATATGACACATGTAAAGCAACTTGTCTACAGTCACATGGTTAAAAAGTAATAGTAACAGGATTTAAAACTGGATAGGTTTGATTTCAAAGTCCATCAATCGCACTGTGCTACAATGCCCACTCAATCATTGTAGTAACACTATTTCCCCCAGGAATCACCCAGAGAGATTCTGAGACAGTCCCAATTCCCCAATAATTGATTCTGTCCTGTTTGAAAATCATATTTGTCTGTCTTTTATTGTCTTTCTGGCTATTCTTGGGTCTTGACTTTTCAGCTCTTTTTTTTTTTTTTGAGATGGAGTCTTGCTGTGTTGCCCAGGCTGGAGTGCATTGGCGCAGTCTCCACTCACTACAACCTCTGCCTCCTGGGTTCAAGCAATTCTCCTACCTCAGCCTCCTGAGTAGCCGGGACTACAGGCATGTGCCACCAAACCCAGCTAATTTTTGTATTTGAGTAGAGACAGGGATTCACCACATTGGCCAGGCTGGTCTTGAACTCCTGACCTCAGGTGATCCACCCGACCCGGCCTCCCAAAGTGCTGAGATTACAGGCGTGAGCCACCACTCCCCGCCGTCAGCTCTATTTTGTTTGAAGGGGGACAGAAATACTCTTTCTGCTTTTGGCACCATTACTTTATCTCAGAACAGAGTAAACCCCGTTCCTCAACATCCCCTAGCTCTGAGGGCCATATCTGATATTTTTTTGTTCCCTCTTTGCCCCTGTTCTCTGTAAATTTATGAGATATATGAGAGAGATTCACTCTCAAGGCTCCTAGGAGCTCATTCCAGGTATTTTAATCACAGTTTTTTCATCCTGTTCCTGAACTTTCTGACGTTGCAGGAACAGCAGAAGTAATTAACACTCAATTTTAGTTTTCAGGAAAAATAACTCATGTTTTTAGCAAAACATCAAATCAGAATGATCCAGAAAGATAGTTAAGTTTTATTATTCTTAGTAAGAGCAATGCATACACAGTGAGTGAGTCAGTTTATTACAGCAAATGCTATGAAATATGACAAAGTGATATATTACTGTTAGATAACCTTTGGGCTGCTTATCATGTCCACCAACCAGCAAGTTCCTGACACTGCATTTTGTGAAGCCCAGCAATGCCAGGACTCTGATCAACTGGATTTAAGGTTATAAAAGAACAATATGCACCTAATTTGCCACTGACACAGCTCAGTTTGATAAATTTCCACAGTAATTCCCCTTGGAATCTTTTTGATTGAGATATTATTCTTCTTCTAAAGAAGAGAAACTTGTCCTCATTTGTTTACGTCTTCCTTTTTAGTTTTTCCCCATTCTTTTGTGATGCCTGATGAATTATTTTTCCTTGTTGCTGGGGGAGGGGGAAGCGAGATTCCTTGTAATGATCACATACATCTAGCTCTTTGTCATTTTTCTTCTAACTCCATAAATACTTTCTTTTTAACTGAAGAAACTGGAAAATAGACCCTGGCAATCATTATTTCTAAGACTACTATTGCATTGCCACCTCCTTCAGAATGCTTCCTTTACTAAAATGTTTGTAATACAGGTTTCATACTTAACATACACAAATATGAGGTTAAGACTTGGCTGCCTACAATCTATTTATTTTTGTGGAAAATTATTATTCACTCCAAGCCCAGCGAGGAGGGATTTGGGGGGAATTTACATGAGATAGCTATTTTTAATGATAATTTATAAGTAGACACTTGCTACTTACAGATTCATCTTTAGAAGAATCATTCCTCTGTTTTATAAAGCATTAAAATGGGGAGAGGGAGGATGAGTGCATATGGTGTTTTCTTTTTGTTGAGTTATTTTTAGGACAAGGACTGTATCTCTTCCATAAACATAGTAGGCACTCAAAATGTAGTTGTTAGTGAATGTTGGATACTATGAATGGCAGTGATGTGATTGATGGTTATAGAATGTCATTTTCCTTTGCTTTCTGGAGGATGTGGGAAGTAACAATACACTTATCCACAGGAGGAGAAACCAAAGTGTTCTAATCCTCTGGTGGATGATTTCACCTGGGAGGATCCTCTCATCACATTAAAATCTATGTCCACTCCAACCCATGCTGATTGCTGATTGCTGATGCTTGCCATGGCAAGTGCAGTGTCTTTACCCCAAGGATGGAAAATACAGCAGCCACTCTTTCCCTAGGTCTCTGGACCACAACTCTTGACTTGCAACCCAGCATTGGGCCAGAAGCTTTATGAATAAATGTTTAAAATGTGGCAACTGCTATTCAGTGATTGCCTATAGTGACTAATCGTGACATTTGATGGTGGCCTATACAATGATAAAATACTTTCAAATGATGACATTGGGATCTACAGAATTGGAATGCTACTTTACCTTTGCTTTAAATGAACAACTATTTGAAATTATTTAATAAACCATTAGCAAAGCCTAAAATACAAGACATATAAGAAATTTCTTGTGCATAAAATTCCCTTCCTTCCTTCCTTCATTTCTTGTGGTAAAGCCCATTCATGGTCTACCTTGGGCTACTGCCTGAGTAACTTTACCTACAACATTAGTCCATCCATACATACATCTAATTGTTCAATCTATTATCTGTCTATCTATCCATCCATCCATCCATCCATTCAGACAGCCATTAATTTATCATCCAGCGAGCCAGCCATTGAACTACATTCATTGATTAATTCCTTTTCCATCTCTCCATCCACCTTTCATCATTTGTTCAGCCACCCACCCATCTTCTATCCATCAGTATATTTATTATCCAGCCAGTTAGCCATTAATCTACATTCATTGATTCATCCACCCTTATTGTTGAATGCCTACTCTGTGCTGAGTCCAGGTCAGCTGTTTTGCAAAACATTTTTAAATTTGGATTTTCCTGATTAGGTTCCTCATTATGAGATTCAGGTCAAAACAAATTGGAGGGGGGTGGGGCTGGAACACATCAAAAACATGTATGTGATCTGCTCAGTGTATCACATCAGGACAGACTTGTCAGTTTCTTTCATTGTTGGAAATTTTCACTAGATTTCTCTTTTGGCAAGATACGTGTGTCTTTTTATAATTAGTATTTGCTTATGGGGGTAATAATTTGAGACCATGCGATATCCTGTTCTCCAACCATCTTTCACTGATTTAATATCCATTGATAATCCTCATCAGAATCAATTATTATTATAGTGGTGATTTTCTTTTCCTATTACTCTTTCTATATTCGTTGACATTCTTCTATAAAAAGAGCTTTCTCTTTCTCCACTTTCTTCTACCATATTCTTTAAAGCACATTCTCATGCAGGACTAATAGGAAATTCCACCTCCATCATCACTGGGGCAACTTCACCATCTCCTCAACTGTCAAAGACTCACCAAGGTCCTGAGGGATTCTCATAGTGGTGGGACTCTACCCCTGGTCACCACTACAGTGCCCAACATCTCAGCCAGATGATCTTTTCATGTCTGCTATTTTGGCATTTCCACACATTCCTCGGGACAAGAGAATCCTTTGCAAATCCAGGAGCCTCATGCCTATCATCAGGCCTCCATGTGCCACCATGGAGCGGTGCTCCAACATCCAACCTGTGATAAGCCTTAGGGAAACCCCTCCTTCTTCTAGTTGCCAGAGGCACCCACTCTCTTTTTTCTTTTACTGCATGATATCAAGCATAATTGTCTCATTGTCTTAGTCTTTTGCAAAACACAGGAAAAACTTTTGAATTTGAGTCTACAGTTTTCTACACTCCAAAGAAGTATTACAGATCTGCCTACTACTTGGGTTGGGGTCAGCAAGGTCTACAAAGAGTGAAACTATGAGAAATTAAAAAATTTATCCTGTCATATGGAATTTTTGGAATGACCTGGAATTATAACTATGAGTTATAATTAGGAAAAATGTGTTCTGAGTTCCAAAATCGTGACTTGCAAATGAACACAATTATTTTGTAATGAGTAGAGCCAAGCAGCAATATCTGCAGTTGATAGCACTTACTTTCTACAAAGTAATGTTAATTTGCTTTCTGGTAGCTCATTTCTATTTGATTTTCACTCAACATTTTCAGAACATTAATTTGTCCAATCCCATGAGAGGAATTTATTACTTTTAACGATTCAGTTGTTTTTAAGTTATTCTCCTAGAGCTGGATTTTCAACTTGCCAATTTACCATACATTTTCTTCACATTATTTTATGCAATTTGTGTGTGTGTATATACTCATATTCATTCATATACGTATTCATCTATATCAATTTTCATATTCTAAATAAGACCACTTGTTTTGATCGCTATTATATATCATCTATACAGACTTCTTATCTTGGTAGTATCTTTTCACCTTACCAACTCTTTATGGTCTTTGACATTTGTTTGAAAATTACATAATATCATTAGTTATTTCATTGTTCTAAGCTTCCTCTTCCCCTTCCTGTTCTCCATGTTCATGCAGAAGACCATATGCAGCCATGCTTATGGTCCTTCTGGATGCCAATCACTCTTTTTTATGTGCTTTTAGAAAGAACAAAGAACCGTCTGAAGTGGATGACGCTGAAGATAAGTGTGAAAACATGATCACAATTGAAAATGGCATCCCCTGTGATCCCCTGGACATGAAGGGAGGGCACATTAATGATGCCTTCATGACAGAGGATGAGAGGCTCACCCCTCTCTGAAGGGCTATTGTTCTGCTTCCTCAAGAAATTAAAACATTTGTTTCTGTGTGACTGCTGAGCGTCCTGAAATACCAAGAGCAGATCATATATTTTGTTTCACCATTCTTCTTTTGTAATAAATTTTGAATGTGTTTGAAAGTGAAAAGCGATGAGTCATACCCACCAAGACGATTGAAATCATAGGCTATTCGACGACTCAAAATATTCTAAAATATTTTTCTGACAATATAGTGTATAAATGTGGTCATGTGGTATTTGTAGTTATTGATTTAAGCATTTTCAGAAATAAGATCAGGCCTATATATATATATTCACACTTCAAAGACCTAAGGAAAAACACATTTTCCAGTGGAGAATACATATCAAAAGATGGAGAAATCACTGCAAATGGATCCTTTTTGATGATCACATATATCACTCTGTATATGACTAAGTAAGCAAAAGTGAGAAGTAATTATTATAAATGAATGGATAAAAATGGAAGTATTGGTATACAGGGTAGAATTTTATCCTGTTATCACACCAACAATTGCTTATATATTTTCTGAGTATCAGCCCCTAATAGGACAATTCTATTTGTTGACCATTTCTATAATTTGTAAAAGTCCAATCTGTGCTAACTTAATAAAGTAATAATCATGTCTTTTTGATTGTGTGACTGATTGTGCTCTGAAATTTATTTTCACACTGTGGAACATAGTCTCGTTTTTATTAGTTATCTATAATCTGCTCTACAGCCCTAGAAATGAATTATTTTTGTTTTGTATATCCTTGTTTGAAGACTCCTTGTAGTTTTTAGGTTGATTCGATTTCCAGATAGGCCATGAATAATTCTAAATTCTAAGAATGATGATTATACATTTATTAATGAAAATAAAATTTGCTACTCAATTTCCCACTGCTATCACCCATAGTTAAGATTACAGCAGTAGTCTCTAACTCACTTCCCTGCCTCCAGTATGCCTCCTTGCATACAAACTCTAAGATAGGTAGCTGCATACAGCAGGTTTATTGGGACATGCTCTCAGGAGATACACCTTTAAGTAGTCAGGAAGGAAAAGTGTGATGGACAGATGTTAAGGTGGCCCCCCCCTCATTCCCATGTCCTGGTGTTCACACCTTCATATAATCCTCTCCCCTTCATTAAGTTTGGTACCTGTGACTTGCTTCTAATGAATGGAATACAATAAAGGTGATGAGATGTCACACTCCTGCAATTACTTTATATTATATCTGAGTCTGTCTGCTAGCAGATTTGTTTTTGAGGCTCTTTGCTGGCTTGATTCAGTAAGTGGCCATATTGGGAAAGTCCATGTGAAAGAAACTGTGGTCAGCCTCTAGGACAGAGGTGTCCAATCTTTTGGCTTCTCTGGGCCAAATTGGAAGAATTGTCTTGGGTCATGCATAAAATATGCTAACACTAGCAATAGCTGATGAGCTAAAAAAAAAAAAAATTGCCACAAGTGTTTACAAATCTGTGTTGGGCCACATTCAAAGCTGTCCTGGGCTGCAAGCGGCCTGCAGGCCACTGGTTAGACAGGCTTGCTCTAGGCATTGCTGTTGACCTCTAGGCACCAAGGACAGTCTCCAGCCAATAGCCATCAAGAAGCTGGGATCCTCAGTCTGACAACAAGGAAATGAATTCTGACAACAACTGGAGTAAGCTTGAAGGCAGATTTTTTCCCCATTCAAATCTCTAGATGAGAATGCAATCTGACCTACACTTTGCAGCCTGAGCAGAACCAGTTAGACTGTGCACAGAGTCTTGACCATGGACACTGTGAGATGATAAATGCATATTTTTTTTAGCTGTTAAGTTTGTGGCAGCAACAGGTAACAAATAAGAGTAGGATTAGGCAGACGTAAACCTGGTCCTGTTAGTTCCTAACGTAGACACTTTTAAATGGCTTCTCATTATCCTTAGGTTGAAGCTAGACCCCTTAACACAGGGCCTGCTAAGTTTGACACCCCCTCCACCTCCACCTCCCTCCCTAACTTCATCTTTCACAAGTTCTCTCTCTTTTCCATCCAATCATACATAGATCTCTCACTTCCCAGGTTTTCAACAGTCTGTTTTCTCTACCTTACCTCTCAGCCACTCTTGTACCTTGTTCTTAGGGTCTTTGTCATGTGAACATTTTGATCTCAGGGAGTCTTTGCCAAACATCCAGGCTATGTGCTTCTAGAACACTCAGAGAATTATACTCATCTCATTGTACTATAATTATTATTTTTTAATATGTTTTTCTATGGAGGAAGGGTACCACAAAGGCAAGAGTGTTTTAGGACTCACAAAAGTCCTAATGCAGTCTTGTCTCCATAAACATTTTGGTAACTCCACATTGCCCTTGACCTCCAACCAGATAGAATTAACTATTGCTTTGTAATTTGATTATATCTATACATTTTTATTTATAATGATTGTAACACTTCATTTTATTTACTTCTTTATATGTTTGTATCTTCACACTAAATAAAATATTCTTAGAGGTAGTGTTCCAGTCACTTAGCATAGTGCCTTATCTCCGTTTCCTTATTTTCTCACTTCCTTCTTTCTTTCCTTTATCCTACAACATGGAGCAAAACCAAACACAATCCATGCTCTTGTGAAGCTGAAAGTCTATATAGTCAGAGCTCAATAAATATGTGCTAATAAATAAACACATGAAGTGGTAGCTGTTGCAAGCTCATAGTTTCATCCCTTCTGGGGAGCAAAGCCGGCCGCTCTCCTTGTAAGTGGAGGAGTTTGAATATGTGGGTAGGATATTTTTGAGTTGAAGAGCATTTTGACTTGGGAACCATATGCTACTTAATATTATAGTAGACTTCCTTATTTTTAGAGAATGAATGAGATTTGACCTGTTGGTTGACAATATGTGACTTACTAATCATTTTCTATCTTACGCTCTTTTGAGTTGTATACTTCAGGAGAATAGTGTGGCTTCACATATAGAAGTCTTTAACTGGTGAAACATCACCTGAATTCAATCAGCATGTGCGTGGAAGCATAATTCAAGATATGCATTCTCAACAGGGTGCAAATTGTTCTTGATGGGGGAGAAAAAATTTGAGATATTACAGTGGTTTGTAGTTGTATTAGTCCATTCTCACACTATTATAAAGAAATACGTGAGACTGGGTAATTTATAAAGAAAAGAGGTTTAATTGGCTCACAGTTCTGCAGGCTGTAAAGGAAGCATAGCTACTTCTGTTTCTGGGGGAGGCCTCAGGAAACTTCCAATCATGGTGCAAGGCAAAGGGGGCCGGGTGTCTCACATGGCAGGAGAAGGAGAAAGAGAAACCAAGGGGGAGGTGCTGCACACTTTTAAACAACCAGATCTAATGAGAGCTCACCCACTATCATGAGAACAGGACCAAGAGGATGGCGCTAAATTATTCGTGAGACTCCACCCATATGTTCCATCCATCTCCTACCAGGCTCTACCTCCAACACTGGAGACTACAATTCAACATGAAATTTGATGAGGACACAGGTCTAGATCGTATCAGTAGTTCTCCAAATGATCACAGTACATAAGCAGATAAACAGTATATCTAAGGTATTACAGTTTCATGGGCTAGCTATTATGAAAAAGGTCCAAAAGGCTACAATAATGAAAAGAAGGTTGAGAAACACTGATTCTTGATGTTTCTTATTTTGAAGGGATGGAACAAACCCATTTTGATACAAGACCATTTTCTTCACTGTTTATTCTGATGGGGGAGGGAATTTATTCCACTGGGGAGGTCTGTTCCACTAAACATCCTTGTTGGGAAAGTTTTCTATGCTAGCGGAGATGTTCTGTAACCTTGACAATCAATGCAACAGCAAAATAGAGCTTATATCTCCTGCCTACTGCCTTTGACAAACACTCTGGGTAATTAGAGAGCAGTCAATCATCAACCACACCTCTCACTTTTAATTTAATGATCCTGTAATGTGCCGTGAGGGAACACATTGTGAGGTGATATGTACTGGAAACAAAATGTTTTAAAGGAAGTGGAAATATAGCTGTCATTCCAGTTTCCAAGTTCCTAGCAAAAACTACTGGATGAAACTGGAAGGACGGAAGTGACCAACTCACTACAGGAAAAAAAAAAGCACTGGGATAGTGATATCTGGACTTGCTTCACAGAAGAAATGTAAATGCAGATAACTTTTTTTTGGTGTAGTTTCATCATCTATGTTTTTCACAAGAATTAAGCATTAGAAAATATTACAATATAAAAGAATTAAGCAAGTTATGGCATACAGAATGATAACGATTAGATTCCAGATATCATTCATAGATTATGTACATTTATCATCATTCCTGGATGAGAAATAGGGAATAGGAGAGGACACAGATTAAAAACTGAAAAGTAAAAGGAAACCCAGAGTCCAAATTTTGAGTCCTTATTTCAATTCATGGGACCCCTTAACATAATATTTTGTTTCTCATTTTGCATCTGATTTTCCTGTATAAAATATTCTCAAGTTTAGTTACATCAATTACATAAGGAAAGGAAATGCACATTTCTTTCCTTTCTTCTTCCCTTCCTTAAAAATTTATTGAATGTCCCACTACTTTATTGGAGATACCATGCTAGATTTAGATAATATAAACAGAGAAAGAATGTCCTTTAAGGGACCCGTTCATTAATTATGATAAAATTAAGTTCATTACTAAGAATATCATTATTTTTAAGAAAATTTTGGCTTGAATGAATAATTTTTAGGTGTTATTTATTGAGTCATTCTGCTCTTTAATTTCATAACATTGTTCTAAAAGGACTTTTTATCAGTTATGGGCACAGAATAAGAGCCAATTTACAATGCAAAACATTCATCTTTTAAAAACTATTATAACACACTAGGGGCAGTAGGGGAATGCAAGTAGTTGCTGCAAGTCTTTATAGTTTTGGGGAGAGTTTGGCCAATTAAAAAATGATCCAATTGTGTCTCTAGATGTAATTTTTCCATAATTACCCCTTGATGTCACTTATATTTTTTAAAAACTGGTGAATACATAAAGTAAATATGAGTGTGGGCTGTTGGATGAAAGAAGACATTTAATCAGATCCAGAGAGGGCACTTTTTCAAGTGTCTGATGTCTTGTGACCCAGTCTGGCATTAGGATCCCAGAACAATAGAGGTAGGTCATACCCAAGACCACTGGAAAGGATGGAACAAGAGCTCTTGGGCATGACATAGAGCAGAGGTGAGCACTAGCCACCACAGGCAAGCAAGCCTGGAAGATGCCATTGTCCAATGCCTTGCTACAATGAACAGGTGGCCCTTATTTGCAAAATTTAGCAAAAGTTTAATTAAGATTTCATGTCTTAATGGTTCTTGGAGTCACCTGGACTCCATTTTCCAGTGGCTTATAGCCTGCCACATTTAATGAATAATGAAGTATTTGGTAATATTTAGTTTGTACCAAGGTTGCATTTGAAAACTTGTGAGGTAGAACCATATAAAATTACTGCTATATAATCACTTTGATCCACAAAATGGCAATTTTGTATGCTTCAAGCTATTAGTTTGCCGATCCTTTGGAATTTAGGAGAGATACTTCCCTATATCAATAGGTTGATCCTGATACAGCCATCAGGCCAAATCACAGTAGCATATTATCTGACAACATAGCTGAAATATTGCACATCTATACATAAAATATTAGAATACAAACTGTTGTAATGCCAGCAGTGTAATGAAAACAAGCAAAAGAACACAATTTAATAAGACTCAGCTTTGATTGTATTTTGTCAGTGCTTAAGGAAAAGCATCGTTTTTAATTTTTAACTGTTTTCCATCCTCTTCTGCCAAAACAATAGATTTTTATGGGAAAACAAGAAAGTACATGGAACTAGTAAAGGAAACTTACAGGCATTCTGAAGACTTTTAAAGGACATTGATCCTGGTTAATTAAAAAATAGGTCTATATTTGCTGTTGGCTTCACCACCATCCACTTGCTCCTCAACTCTTTGCATTCTGACTTCCATTCCACACCTTGAGAAAACTGTTTCCTCAAAGCTCACTGTGAATTTCTGGTTGTTAAGGTCACAGCTTTTTGGTCCTCACTCTCCTAAATCTCTTTGAAGCATTTTACGGCGTAGGGCACTCTGTCACCCTCTTTGACACAAGCTGCCTTCTTGGCTTCTGTGATATGGCCTCATCCTTTCATTTCTTCTCTCTCTCTGTCTGGACCACTTCTGAAGAAGCTAGGGAAAAAGTTGAAAGAGAAAGAAAGAAGTGAAAAATTATGTGTAATATTGTGTAAAGTGTAGTTGAGCTCTCAGTAGTGAAAGAAAGAACAGAATTGCATTTTGTGCATAATGAAGACAATGGAAAAAATACTTGGGGTTCATGGTTCTGTCTGCTGACCACCAATAGCTTGATTGCTATCCAGAGAAGCTTTGAAGTAAGAGAAAAAAAGTGTGTAGGTAGTTATTTGAATATTAAATGATTGGTTGCTTCATATAGTGAAAAAGAGCATGAAGGCCAGAGGAAAACATATCCACAATTCCTTATATGCAACTCTAAAATCCAAAAACCTCTAAAATCTTTTTGGTGACAACACTTGACCTGAGCAAACATAATGATCTTTATTATCCTCATTTATTATATGTAATGGTCTTTATTTATTGTACTTAATGAGACCATATTATTGAATGCGAAAATATTCAAGTATTTGGTAATAGGATGCTATCGCAGATCCCACTGGGAGTAGATGAATATGCAGCATATGTACAGCATTACCTTGCACTGCCTGAATTTCTAATCCTAACACTGCCATTTACTAACTGAGTGGCCCCAGGTGAGCAAGGTTTCATAAAAGTGGAGAGGAGGCAATCTAGTGAAAGAACTAGTTTCCATTTGATATAAATAGACTCTCTTCAGAAGGGAACTAATACTTGTTCTATATTCCCAAAGACTTATTGTGAAAGTAGAATGAAATAATATTAAACTATAAAATTAATAAAGAAAATGTGCTCTGTAAGTGAAATTTTTCTTTATTAAAATTGATATTGAAATTATTAAATCTGAGGCCATAAAGAAGTAAGGAAAGGGTTTACTTAAGGGAAGCATTTTGCTATATGAATATATGATTGTTCCTATGATGGCTAAATATTTAGAAGTAGGATAACCTGTCCATCTGGAAAAATGCAACCACACATAGATGTGCTCTGCTAGGGAGTGTAGATAATGTATCTATTTGAATTTTCAACACAAATAAATTAAGCAAGACACGGCAAAACTCTACTAGTATACTTGCAAAGAACAAAGTGCAGAGAGAGAGAGAGAGAGCGAGAGAGAGATACTGAGTGCCTGTGGAGGGAGACTGAAAGGCGAATTACACCAGTATTAACTTCCATCCAATCAGGTAATGATAACCATGTTTTAAAATGATTACTTTTTTTTCTGACCATGACTATCATTGCACCAGCTGACATTTATTGAATCAACTGGCTTCCCAATCAATTTAGTTAAAAAAGTTTATCTGGTGGATGGACAAGCTATTTTGTTAAATTAACTAGTCAGTATGGTAAAACTTTGTGCATTGATCAAATTCTAATGCTACTTAGACTCTCTTACATTGAAGATTGGTGCCTCTGACTTATTTGCCAGGTATATGGGGGATGAATCACCTGTTCTATTTCTTCATTGCTTGGGGCTCCTACAAGCAAGAACTCAAAGGTCCTTGAGAGGACAGAGTCATAAGCAAGCAGTGGAACAATTTATTGCTATAGTAAGCCTTTTGGCTTTCATTTGGGACAATTCCAGGTGACACGATGTGCTCTTTTTAGAGTTAAAGAAAATTTAAACCAATCAATATAAGAACTAAAATCTGTTTGCTCAAAGGTGGTAAAGGTTTGCCAATGTTAATGTCTCTGCCATCATTGCAAGAGTAATCAAGGCTTATATTAAATTCTCATCACATGTTATATTTGCTTGCTAGATTATCATCTGCACAGCTATAAAGGGAGAATACCAAGGTTCATTTTAGTAGTGCAATGATTGCAGAAAGCCTCAGGGTACAGTTTTGAACACATTGCTTTGACACAGCACATTTCAATAGATCAGCAAACAAAACACAATTTACAAAACCTCCCCAAGGATTATGCTAGAGTCCTTTTGTGGGGAAGAGGTGGGAAGTTGAGCATATTGTGGGGGTTAGAAATCAATGTACATGGCAGTTTTTCTCACGGTTTCATAGTTCTTTTTATCTTTGTGCTGAGAATTCAAATAGATACCTTATATATCTACGTATTCCCTTCTACCATCTTCCTGCGAGATCTATGTGTCTTTCCAGATGGATAGGCTATCTAACTTCCAAGGTTTAGTCATTGAGGATATGAATATTTATATATAAAGTAAAATATTTTTCCTAAATAGATCTTTTTTCCTTTATTTTGTGGACTCGAGTATTTTCAGTATCACTGTATCAATTTCGTAAAATTTATGTTCACAGGTCTCATTTTATTCATTAATTCTTACTGTTTTTCATTATTTCATTTACCTCTCACTACAATTTGTAATATTGCCTTATCCTTTTGGATGGAGCTCCAAAGAGATATGATATCCATCCAAAGGGATAAGGCAAGTATTACTAATTGTATTCAACAAAAGAAAAAACAGAGGCTAAGTGAATTTAAATATCTTGCCTGAAATCATACAGCATTTAAAAATGTTCATAGGTTGTGTTACAGGATTCATAGTGATTGATTGTTTTTCTATCTATTTTAAATTATTATTGTTCTATTTTTACATTATGCCCATTTAAAAAATACTTTGTCAGTTACATGGTCTGGATGCTTGTCCCTTCCAAATCTCATGTTGAAATATGATCCTCGATGTTGGAAGTGGGGCCTAGAAGGAGGTGTTTTGGTCATGGGGTCAGAGCCTTCATGAATGGCTTGGTGCCTTCCCCGCACAGTAATGAGTTCATGCAAGATCTGGTTATTGAAAAGAGCCTGGCATCTCTCCTCCTCCTCTTTCTTGCTCCCTCTCTTCCCGTGTGATACTCCTGCTCACCCTTCCCCTTTCACCATTGGGATCGGGATCCAAAAAGCTTTTACTTCCTGAGATCCTGGCCAGAAGCAGATGCTGTTGCCATGCTTGCACAGTCTACAGAGCCATGAGCCAACACAACCTCTTTTCTTTATAAATTACCCAGCGTCAGGTAATCCTTTATAGAAATGCAAATGGACTAGAGCAGTCATCAACTCCTCTTCCTGGAATAACTTGAAAATGTCATCTTCACCATGCCAAATGTATACTCAGTGGAGAATAAGAACTGGGATTGAAATGTCTGCAAACTCATGAATGAAAAATGTGCAGTGTGGTCACCTGAGTGAGTCTATCCAAACCAAACAGAACCATGGGAAGTGGTATAGAGAGAAATCAGAATCTTAGACAATTTGGGTGTATTTCACAACTAGACATTTTAAAATGTGGATTAAAGTTGTGCTTTAGCATTTATGTAGCACTCTGGTCAATTGCTTGTTGGCTATTCCTGTGTCATACCTTGATTTAAGCCATATATTGTTTATGCTTTTCTTTTTTTTTATTTGAGTTAGACTTTTGCTCTGGTTGCCCAGGCTGGAATGCAATGGCGCGATCTCAGCTCACTGCAGCCTCTGCCTCCTGGGTTCAAGTGATTCTCCTGCCTCAGCCTACCAAGTAGCTGGGATTACAGGCATGTGCCACTATGCCCAAATAATTTTTGTATTTTTAGTAGAGACGGGGTTTTACCATGTTGGCCAGGTTGGTTTTGAACTCCTGACCTCAGGCGATCCACCTGCCTTGGCCTCTCAAAGTGCTGGGATTACAGGCGTGAGCCACTGTGCCCGGCTGTTTCTGCTTTTCTTGTGAGTAATGTAGGGCATATTTCAGAGTCTGGCAAGACTGTGTCCAGAACTACAACACTCCTCATCCTCCTGGTATTGAGCCAGGTTTAAGTAGAGAAAGAAAGCCCTGACATATCATGTTAAAACAGAAAACCAGACCATATCATTCCTTTACTCAAACTTCTCCATGACTCCTCACCTCTCCCAGGGTACAAGCCAAAGTCTCTAAGTGGTAACCAGACCACACACAATATTTTCTCAACCCCTGTGAACCCCGTACTATTTTTCATTATAAAAGTTGTCATATATAAAGAGAAGTTAGATGAATAGTACAACGAACAACGATATATCTACCAATTTGATCTAACAATTCAAAACTAACATTATAAAGGGCTTGGAGAGATGGAGTCCTGGGAGGGTTGGGAATGAAAGAGAGTCAGACGGTTAGAGGTGGAATGCAAGGTGGGCTAGACTGCCTGTTGAACTGAGGTCCTCACGGAGTGGGAGTGGGCATGGTGGAGGGGCAGGGAGAAGAGGCCACACTAGGCTATGGTCAGGGATCATTCCCAGGAAAGCAGCTGAGTGGAGCCCTGGCAGCCCATGTCCTTGTCCTTGGTCAGGGCCACACTCAAACCCAACTCTGCAGAGCATCTATTCTATAAACCCTCCAGAAATGCAGATTACACAACCGCCTTCAATAGTCTGCGTCAATGTATCAAACTGTGAGGTGACTCTCCCTGAAGACTTAAACATGAGTTTTCACTGTGCTCTTTCAGTACATTTCCACCTGTTCTTTTCTTGCAAGAAACAGCTATCTGGGCAAAAATATCTCCTATGTATTGAGGTCAACAAATTTCAAGGCAAAAGTACTCTGTCATTTGCATCTATTTTTTTGTACTTAGATTTACTTTACTTACATGTGTAAAATCTCTTCAAATAATTGTCAATTATAATTTGCTTTGGCAGGGAATAGTTATTTTAAGCAGCGTCTATTTCTTTTTTGTTGTTGTTCAAGTGAGTTCTTTTTTTAAAAAAATTATACTTAAGTTCTAGGGTACATGTGCAGAACGTGCAGGTTTGTTACATAAGTATACACGTGCCATGGTGGTTACGAACAGACACTTCTCAAAAGAAGACATTTATACGGCCAACAAATTCATCTATTTTTAAAAATGACAATTATTTTTTTCTTTAACAACCTTACTACTTCTTCTGAACTTTTACCACATCCCATAGAGAGAGGCAGGGGTTGCAATTGAAAACACACTGACAGATTAAACCCTGGTTCTCTTACTGGATGACACAGAGATAGTTACTAACCTTGCTGAGGATTTGAAAAATAACAACTTCCTCTAATGTGGTTGTGAGCACTCAGTAAGGTAAGGTACATTTGTTCCCTGCACATAGTAAATAATTGAAGTTTTAGTTATCCCCACTGTGTTGTTCTAGCCAGGGCTCATTATCTGGACTGATATTTTCCTTCCTTCCTTCCTTTCTTCCTTTCTTCCTTCCTTCCTTTCTTCCTTCCTTCCTTCCCTCCTTCCCCTCCTTCCCTCCTTCCCTCCTTCCTTCCTTCCTTTTCCTTCCTTCTTTCTTTCTTTCTTTCTTTCTTTCTTTAAGTCTCACTCTGTTGCCCAGGCTGGACGGAGTGCAGTGGCACAATCCCAGCTCATTGCAACCTCTGCCTCTCAGGTTCAAGCGATTCTCATGCCTCGGCCTCCTGAGTAGCTGGGATTACAGGCACCCACCACCATGCCCGGCTCATTTTCGTATTTTTAGTAGAGACAGGGTTTTGCCATGTTGGCCAGGCTGGTCTTGAACTCCTGACCTCAAGTGATCCGCCCACCTTGGCCTCCCAAAGTGCTGGGATTATAGGAGTGAGCCACCATGACCGGCCTATTTCTGATTTCTTCTACTTGTTATCTAGACCACAGCTTATAAATGCATATATGTGTCCAAAAGGATTAGATATTTTGTGCTTGAATGCCTTGGCAGCTTTGCTACTAGGAATAGGTGATTTACTATTCCCCTTGCCCCATTGAGATGTGGGGAGGTGGAATCATGCACACATGTTAGTTCCTGAGAACACTATGTTCATAACACGATGTAGGTCAGAGTTCCTCAATCTTGGTACTTGACATTTGGGGCCAAGTAATTCTTGGTTGTGGGAGGCTGTCGAGCATACTGTATAATGTTTAGTAGAATCCCTCATCTCTACCAAATAGATGCAGTAGTACCCTCTCCTCAGTATGACAACCAAACATGTCTCTTGGGAGACAAAATCACCCTGGTTAAGAATCACTGTTCTATATCGCTGATATAGTGCTTTGAAGAGAACAAATTACTGCCATACCAACTCAGGTTGTCATCTGTGAGTCTGTGATCTCTGATTACTCTCTATCCTAAACATTCTGATTCTACTGAGAAAAACATGACTTATTACCAGGATAGAATAGAGCACCAGTTGTCTCCTTTCAGTGAAAATCAAGAAGAAAAATGCAGTATAAGAAATGCAAGGCCAAATTATGTTTGGAATTCATGCAAGTTTGATGTCACATGGAACCAAAGATTTTTATGTTTGCTTATGGCTTGACTGTCCCTCTCTTTCATGCCTCTGATAAGAATTCTCTCAAAACACCCTTTCTGACTACAAAGAGTCTGGGTAGAGGCCAGATTGCTAAGGTTCAAATCCCATTTCCATTCATTTCCAGCTTTGTGACCTTTATTCTGTGCCTCAGTTTCCTCATCTAAAAATGAGAATGATACTATTGCTTACCTCATAGAGTTTTGTGAGGATTTAGTAAGAGAGCACATGTAAAGCAGTTAAACTTTGTTTGTCACATAATAAGCACTCAACAAAGTTTGGATATTATTATTGCTAGAAGTAGTAGTAGTCTCTGTAATTCAGTCTCATCTCTGTCAGAAAGCCTGCCTGTCTCCTTGAGCCCACTTTGACCTCTTTTAACTCTGAAATCATAAAAGGTCTTATAATTCAAATCAAAGCTTATTCACATTATGTTTTATCTCTGCCATCTGAATAAAATTTCTCAATAGCACAAGGATGTATTAGCCATAAATTACATGTTCTACATGATTTGCATTTTCTCATTCACCTCATAAATTGGGCAAGTAGTTGTTAACACCATTTGGGGTGCTCTATATACCTGTACAAAATTGGATAGTGGTTTGGGGAACTATCTCTCCTTTCAGAATTTCCTCCTCCTCTTGTCCTTTCTTATCTGGTTATTTCATATGTAGTCAGTAGGTAGAGACATCAGCATGATATTGATACTAACATGGAAGCTCCCCGAAAGACTGAGGCAAAATTCATAAAGATGATCTCACAGGTTCTATCTTCTGTGTCTGAAGTTCTTAAGAACCTGAACATCGTGGTTGGAATGAAGTCTCTACAGAAAATGTCTTCCCCAAAAGCCCCTTCTACAATGGGTAGAACAAGCACTACTTTTGTTGCCTGTATTAAAGACATCCCCTCTACGTTCTTAAGGTAGAACCAAGTTTAGTTGGATATCTATCACTCCTTATCATGGATCAGATATAAATCTTGATTAGTCTAAGCCAATTATTCTAGTCCCCTAGGAAACTTTCCTTGCTCTTAAAATGCATTTTAAAAGAGAAAAATTTATGGGAAGAAATATTTTCTCTTTTTCTATGTTGTCATTTTTAGATGTGATGCCTGAAATGAATGCAACCATCTTGTAACCATGAGGGAATCTTTCATCAGTGCAGAAGTCAACATGCTGAGGGTGGCACTGTGGAAAGAGAAGAAAACTGAGTCTTTGATTTCTTAAAGGCATTAAATCAACTAATACCCCATTTAATGTACCATGATCTTTTTTTTTTCATATTTATTTTTTTGCAGAGGAAAAAACTATATTTTACTTTTTAAACAATTTTTAGAACCAAATGATTTAGAGAATGTTTCTGGTATCTTATTTTGAGAAAAAAATCACCTATCTCTGTGTGAAATATAAACAGCAATGCTAGAAATTCAAAGTTTTGTCTCTTCAGTAGACCTAATGCTGGGACTCTAGAAGAATATATATGTACATATGGACAGCCAAATGTCTACTGCATAGGTCTATGGCACATTTTATAGATGACACCTGAGATATACAATTACCTTATATTTTACTTCAGATTTCATGTCTGTCAGTCCTGATTTTCCTAAGCTCTGTTCCTCTTTTTCTTTCTTTCTTCTTTCTTTCTTTTCCTTTCTTTCTTTCTTTTCTTTCTCTCTTCTTTCTTTCTCTTTCTTTCTTTCTTTTCCTTTCTTTCTTTCTTTCTCTCTTCTTTCTTTCTTTGCCTTTCTTTCTTTCTTTTTCTTTCTTTCTTTCTACTTTAAGTTCTGGGATACATGTGCAGAATGTGCAGGTTTGTTACGTAGGTATACATGTGCCCGTACTATGGTCTTTTATTAATGTGAGTTAATCAGTTTTCTTCATTGTTTAAGCCAGTTGGGTCAGAGTATTTTCTTACTCGCAGCTCAAAGGCATCTTTACTGAATAGACAATTTGGAAAGAGGTTGGTGAAGTTATTAAGATATCATCAGTTAGCTTTTCGCTACATAACAACCTCAAAACTGCATGGCTTGAAACAACAGCCAATTATTTAGCTCAGATTTTATGGGCTGGCAGTTTTGTCTGGGCTCACTTAACAATTTTTTTTTCTAATTATTAGCAGCTTTCTCCTTAGAAGAGTGCCAGACTTGAAATCCCAGCTGAGTAATAAATATATGAAGAGTTTTTCACTTTGCCGTTATTTCTCCAGTTTTCCAAGGAGAGTATTACTTTTAGGCATAAATTCACACTACCAAAAATATCTCCATAGTGACCTATGCTCCCAAATATCCTGGGTCTTCCAGAAACAATTTATGAATGTATTGAAGCTATCTGTGAATTTCAGGTTCATATTGAATTCGTATGGAACTTGGGTAAGGACTTATTGACCAAATAAATTCAGGTAAGATTTTAAGTGAGATTTCAGACATAATCAAGCTACTCAGTGAACTGTAACTTACTCCTGCTCCCCAGCTAATTTTAGGGTTATTCCCATGTTGAACTAGGAAAAAAAAAGCTTTGGACAATACCAACTGCCAAATCCAGTGAAAAGGCTAAGCAGAGAAAGACACTCACTATGAGAGTTTCCTCCAGGCACATTCTCAAATCTCCAATTTTTATAATTGCTTCATGACTTCATCCTTGTAGAGGTTGCTGAGGCCTTGTCTGTCTTTCAGCCAATGTTGAAAAACATTGGTAATCACTGAGATATAAAAATAACATCTTGCAGCATGACGGTAATATCCAAATTTCAAGGCAACAGGGCCCCAGTTCCTTTCTGGATGGAATCCAAATTAATATTATTAACACCTTCCACATTTTGACTGTCCCCAGAAAAGATGCAAGGCTTCTCTAGAATTTGCACTATGTAATTTCTAGGCACTGAAGATATTTTGCAGCCAAAGAAAACTCCTGATGGCATTGAAGACAGGTTGATAAATCTTAGGAAGGTCTTTGGTGGCAAAGAATGAAGCAGGAGAGAAGCTCTTACACAACTTAGCTTCTAGTTTCTATATATTCATTGTGACATTACTTCTATGGCATCATAAAAAACCAAGCAATTCTTATTTAAAATGTGATAAACTATAAGGTCTCAGAAAACTTCTTATAATTTCAAGTGCATGTATTCATGTGGCATGAGATTGAAGCCCCTTACCCTTCAACTTTTGACTTGCAGATTGATCCTCTCTGAAGCTCAGATATTAAGCACCTGAAAATTTGCTAAATAACTTACCCGTTCCCTATGTCTGTAATTTTTTGAAATGAGATGGTTCTATGACCTCTCATATCTTCCCCCGCATCTCCCTCACTAACCACTTGCTTAGGTTCTATATATAGAGAGAGCAAAGGGAGTCCTTCAATCAAATAAATATCAGCATCTGTGGGCATGGGACCAGTCTTATAGAATAATCTAGAGCAAAACTTCAAAGCCCCAGTTAAGATCCCTTCTCTTACTATAGACCAGACCAGGCAAGATTCCCTCTGAGCCTCACTTTGGTTCTTCTACCTTTCCAGAGATCTGATCTCTCCAAAGTAGTCCCTAGCCTTGAAGCTTACAATCATGCACCACTGGTGTTAATAATTTCTTATCTGGGACATTGGGTGTCATAGAGGGGGCACAAATGGAAAGAGAATTTTATAACTTGTAGAATAATTATCATATATTCTGCCATGCCATTCTGTCTTTGCAGTCATTATTTTTCTGTCTCAGGACTTTAGATATATTATTTTTGTGATGTACTAATGTGATGACTTGTTAACAGGTGTGGCATGTCTGAGAACTCCAAGTCATAATCATCTCATCCTAATTCTCTTGATACACTGTTTAGGAAAAAAATGCATCCAACATGGCTGCCAAAACAGCTTCTCGGTTTAGCCAGTATCCTGGCCTCTTTGCATGTGTCTGTGACTACTTGGCTATCTCATCTTTGCTGAAGTTAATGGCTAGTTATTAGGACCACACTTAAGAAATAGCAGCTCCTCGAGGAATGGCATGGACTCTTGATAGCATTCTAAGCTCTTGAGTTCAGAGCCCTCCAGACTGTGGAATAAATTAGCAATGCTAGAATTACCAGCTCTGTGTTTTGCTGACCCACTTTAAAGAGTGTTTACATCTCCTGACTCTTGATCCACAATACTTATTTTTATATGTTAGTTTATATTTATATCCTAGAATACTATTATTTTATGGAATATTCCATTTTGCTATCCCGATTAGAACAATATCCTCCATCTCGCCATCTAGGGATTCTGATAACCACAGCTATGGGAAAATCAATGCTAGCTTATGGCCACAGATGGGCCAGCATTGGGTAGGAGTGAAGAATTGATGTGGAACTAAAATAAGAAATAGATGAATAAATTTCATAATACATTTTTATAAAATAATTTTTTTTGGGACCGTTTCACTCTTGTTGCCCAGGCTGGAGTGCAATGGTGTGATCTTGGCTCACTGCAACCTCCACCTCCCGGATTCAAGCGATTCTCCTGCCTCATCCTCCCAAGTAGCTGGGATTACCACCATGCTTAGCTAATTTTGTATTTTTAGTAGAGATGGGGTTTCTCCCTGTTGGTCAGGCTGGTCTTGAACTCCTGACCTCAGGTGCTCTGCCCTCTCGGCCTCCCAAAGTGCTAGGATTACAGGTGTGAGCCACTGCACCTGGCCTAAAATAAAAATTATTAATGAAACCAACTGGAGAGATTCCATTGCTGTTACCTCATTCCTTGACACCCACTTTCAGTCATCAATGAGCTTTGGCATCATGGTAGTTGCAACATAAAGATGGTTCTTTTCATACAATGCTGGAGTGTCCTCATTTCTCCTGTTGCTTAAAACATTAATTGTGGGCTGAGATATCTGGCTCAGGGAAAAGACTAATCAGTGTTCAACATTTGCCTTCGCTACTTAGTAAATAATAGCATGATCTTGGGAGAAGCAGCAGCTTGATTGAAACCCCCTACTTTTTTTTTTTTTGCTTTTATTTCCGCCCCTATTTTTTGTTTTATTTTGAGATGGAGTCTCGCTCTGTCACCCAGGCTGGAGTGCAGTGGTGCGTTCTCAGCCCACTGCAACCTCCGCCTCCCGGGTACAAGCGATTCTCCTGCCTCAGCCTCCTGAATAGCTGGGACTACAGGTGAGCACCACCATGCCTGGCTAATTTTTGTATTTTTAGTAGAGACACGGTTTTACCATATTGACCAGGCTGGTCTTGAACTCCTGACCTCAGGTGATCCACCCACCTCAGCCTCCCAATGTGCTGGGATTACAGGTATGAGCCACCACACCTGGCCTTTAATTTTCTTCATCTATAAGAAGATAGTAACAATACCCTTTTTACAGGGTCATTTGGTGGATTCAGTGACAACACATATAAGGCATTTAGCCCAATGCCTCACTTACAATAATCATGCTGTTTTTCTCTCATGTCTCTTACCATAGTAACTTGAATCATAGCTTCCAAATCTCATCTTGTAGAAAATTTTTCCAACTTTTTTTCGGTTGATGCTAATCTCTATCCATCACATTCTGTGGCTGGGCAAAGAAACAGATGAAATATGCCATATGAAAATGAATCATGCTACATGCAAGATAGACAACTGAGCTTTTTTCCCTCTTCCTCCTCCTTACTACTGAGTTGCTGAACAATGTCTTTATTCAATAAATATTTATGGTGTGTACCTATTATGCACCAGCCACTTTTCTAAGCAGCTGAAGATATAGCAGTGAACAAAATAGAGAAAAATTCCTGCCCTCTTGGAGCTTATATTTTAGTGGGAAGAGACAGATAATAAAGAAATAAATTAGTAAAACATGTAATTATCAGTGCAGTGTAGCAGATGGTGGTATGTGCCATGGAGGAAAATAAAGGATGGAACTTGTATAAGTAGTGCCATTATATGTGTATGTAGTGGCAATAGGGAGGATCATTTTTAATTAGGTGATCGTGTAGCTTGAGCTCTACTCCTTTACTCATTAAAAAAGAGAATCATAATATTTTTAAAAAGTCCAAGTTGTCAGATTGGCAGGAGGCAAAAACAGTGTTTAGAAAAATTGGGACTTTATATCCTTGACCAGCATTCCCTGGACCAATGCTGGAATTAGTAAAACTGGCTCTATTGAATTATTGTTCTGTTCTCTGTGAGGTCTCTTCTTCCAACTTGATAGAAGAGACTCTATGAGTGAATAGGAAGGTTGAAGTTGGAGTCTGTAACTAGCCTTGACCAAGCCTCACTGATGGCTCAGACCAGACAAATCCCTTAGAAGATGAGGGAGGGAGGAATACAATGAGGTCTCCAAGATAAGCCTGCTAGATCTCAAGAGGAAATCTACTGTTGAACATTTCCAGTTGTATCAGAAAACATGACTCTTATACACAGTCCACAGACTGAGGTGGAGGCCAATAAAATAAAGGCATATTCTTAAATATTTAGAGTCAATTAGGAAGCATTGACTGAAGCATAAAATTCTTCAGTCACCCTCAGACTCTAGCTGAGATGCCAGAGCTGGTTCTACAATAAGTCTTCTATGCCTTAAATGCCCACCAATGTGGCAACCTTGACCTGGATTGGGTCTAAGCCCTTAACTTTGACTATCTGTCAAGTCGGCTGACTTTCCTGAATTGGCATTTGCCTCAGCTCAACCACCCTGTGCTTCTGAGTTGTTTCTACTTTGCCATAAACCAGTGAAGACATACGATGCTCTGGTCAAGTTCCTGAACCGTCACCCCCGCACTCTGTTTCTCCTTCCTGTTCATTCAACGGATGGCTCTTTATTATTATTTTTACTTTACGTTCTTGGATACATGTGCAGAACGTGCAGGTTACATAGGTATACATGTGTCATGGTGGTTTACTGCACCTGTCAACACATTATCTAGGTTTTAAGTCCCACATACATTAGTTATTTGTCCTAATGCTCTCTCTCCCCTTACTCCCCCCACCTCCTGACAGGCCCCCTTGTGTGATGTTTCCCTCCCTGTGTCCATGTGTTCTCATTGTTCAACTTCCACTTATGAGTGACAACATGTGGTGTTTGTTTTCTTGTTCCTGTGTTAGTTTGCTGAGAATGATGGTTTCCAGCTTCATCCATGTCCCTGCAAAGAACATGAACTCATTCTTTTTGTGGCTGTATAGTATTCCATTGTATATATGTGCCACACTTTCTTTATCCATTCTATCACTGATGGACAATTGGGTTGGTTTCAAGTCTTTGCTATTGTAAATAGTGCTGCAATAAACGTACGTGTGCATGTGTCTTCATAGTAGAAAATTTTATAATCCTTTGGGTATATACCCAGTAATGGGATTGCTGGGTCAAATGGTATTTCTGGTTCTAGATCCTTGAGGAATCGCCACACTGTCTTCCACAATGGTTGAACTAATTTACACTCCCACCAACAGTGTAAAAGTGTTCCTATTTCTCCACATCCTCTCCAGCATCTGTTGTTTCCTGACTTTTTAATGATCACCATTCTAACGGACATGAGATGGTATCTCATTGTGGTTTTGATTTGCATTTCTCTAATGACCAGTGATGATAAAATTTTTTTCGTATGTTTGTTGGCTTCATAAATGTCTTCTTTTGAGAAGTGTCTGTTCATTTCCTTTGCCCACTTTTTGATGGGGTTGTTTTTTCTTGCAAATTTGCTGAAGTTCTTTGTAGATTCTGGATATTAGAACTTTGTCAGATGGATAGACTGCAACATTTTTCTCCCATTTTGTAGGTTGCCTGTTCACTCTGATGATAGTTTCTTTTGCTCTGCAGAAGCTCTTTAGTTTAATTAGATCCCATTTGTCAATTTTGGCTTTTGTTGCCATTGCTTTTGGTGTTTTAGTCATGAAGTCTTTGGCCATACCTAAGTCCTGAATGGTATTGCCTAGGTTTTCTTCTAGGGTTTTTATGGTTTGGGGTTTTACAGTTAAGTCTTTAATCCATCTTGAGTTAATTTTTGCATAAGGTGTAAGGAAGGGGTCTGCTTCTGTTTTCTGCATATGGCTAGTCAGTTTTCCCAGCACCATTTATTAAATAGGGAATCATTTCCCCATTGCTTGTTTTTTTCGGGTTTGTCAAAGATCAGATGTTGTAGATATGTGGTGTTATTTCTGAGGTCTCTGTTCACAGATGGCTCTTCTAAGGAGAGTTGCTTCGAGTAACTTTTTTCCCTATTTATCCCTCCAACTTCCCTCCTGAGGTCTGGACTTAAGTAATAATTTTCAGTATAGTGGGATTTTGAAGAGGTAAGATCTTTTCTTTTTAGTCTTAGTTGAGAGACAGTATCTGACTAACCATCTCTAGCTGGCAATTCTCAAATTTGTATCTCCATCCTTGACATCTCTGCCAAAGTCCAGATTTGTACATCCAATTGCCTTCTCAGCATCTACACTTGGGTTACTAACAGTTATCATAAACTTAACTAAACTCCCAGTCTTCCCTTTAAGCCTATTTTACCAGCAATCTTTGTCATTTAAATTGATGCCAATTTCATCCTTCTAGTTGTTCAATCCAAAAACCTTGGAGTGATCTTTGTTTCTTTCATAGCCTACATCCAGTTCACCAGCACATCTTGTTTGCTTTACTTTTAAAATGTCTTCAAAATTCACTTACATCTCATTAACTCGACTGTTACCACCAAGCCACCATTATATTTCAAGTGGATTATTGCAATAGCCTCTTCAGTGGTCTCTCTGCCTGTAGTCTTGCCCCATATGTGGTTTGTTCTTCATATAGTGGCCAGAGGGATTCCTTTTTTTTTTTTTTTTTTTTTTTTTTTTTTGAGGCAGGGTCTCACTCCTGTTGCCCAGGCTGCAGTGCCATGGTGCAATCACGGCTCACTGCATCCTCAGTTTCCTGGGCTCACATGATCCTACCACCTCAGCCTCCCAAGTAGCTGGGACTACTGGCACACACCACCACACCTGATGAATTTTTTGTAGTTTTAGTAAAGACAGGGTTTTGCCATGTTGCCCAGGCTGGTCTTAAACTCTTGGGTTCAAAGACCCTCCCACCTTGGCCTCCCAAAGTGTTGGAATTACAGGTGTGAGCCACTGTGCCCAGCCCAAGATTTCTTTTAAATGTAAGTGATATCATGTCACTCTTCTGTTCAAATTCTACCATGGATCCCATCTCACTTAGGATAAATGCTCATGTTTTGCTTTTAAAGTCTTAGAAGTGAATTTATACTAGTGACTTCCTTGCTCTAGTGCTACCTGATATTTTGAACAGTCTAAGAATCAAAATAAATTAGGGTTACTGTGCTGTCAAAAATTCAGGCCAGTAACAATCAGTATAACCTTCCTGGAATCCACTGTTTATTCTCACAAATTTGAACTCTGTCTATTGAAACTATTTATCAGTTTGGTTAATGAAGATTATCTCTGCTGTATCTTTAGGAAAAAAAGGGACTGCTATGCAACTAAAATGTAAACAGGAAAGAGCTTTAGCATTCCCTTAGGGTTGAAAGGCCAAATTGTTATTTATTTTCTGTAAAGCACTTATAAATTCACTTTGTGTGATAAACATGTGGTCAAAATCAATTGTACTGAATGCAAATAGTTCTTGACCAGGGAAAGCTTTGAATTTCTCTATGCATTGTATTCCTGATACCTTTCCTGGTTCTGTCAGCAGCATTACTCAATAATTAATTGAACAAAACATTCTTTCTTTTCTGATGTTTACCAAAGTTATCCGCCAACTTGGGGAACTGGAGGAGGTTTCTCCTATAGGTATTTAGCAACCTCACCATTTGTGACTCAGTTGGAAGGATATAAAAAGTTGAACAGTAAGAGAAATATGGATTTCAAAGTCTATGTACTTTGCTCTAGCAGAATAAAATTCCACCCTCAGGTTTCAGCCTATGAAAAGGGAGGTTTCTAGTTGTACTCCATGGTTATCTAGTTTCCATTTAGGTTTTAGCAGATAGGAGATCAGAAACAGGGAGGAGATTTGTGGAGGGCAGGGCTACTAAAAGTTGATACTCCGAGAAGTGATTGTGAACTCAGAATGTGCAGAAACTGCAGAATTAATAGCAATAAAGCTGTTTGGAGCCATTTAATGTAAAGCCTTGAAGACATTGTTATATTATAGCTTAGCCAGTAAATATTGTTTAAGATGATGACACTGAGTCATCTGAAAAATAACTCTAAAATAATGTCCAGGCAACATCCCTATCAAGATGGAATATATTGAAGAAAAATTTCTACCTAAAATGGTTTACAAATGTATAACAGGTGTAACAAAGTAGTATGTTTTAATTTTGCTTATGTGGGCCTGCTTATTCTCAGAATATGACACATTGATGAGGACTTATTAGACATACATGAGGTTAACAGACAACTGAACCCATGACTCTGTGGAGAGAAAAGTTCTCTTAAACAATCTGGGATCAAAATGCAGCCCTATTGCTTATCAGTTGTGGAAGTTTGAATTAATCATGGGAACACTTGGTTTCCTTAATTATAAAATGGATTTCACTATTTCTACCTGTAAAGTTGTTGTGAAGACTTTATGTACAAAGCCAGGTACAAAGCATGTACACCCGACCAAGACATCTGTAAATATTGAGAGGGGAGTCATTTACCTTTATGACTTTCCCCTTCTTCCTCAAGGTAGCAGTGACAGACTCATGTTTTCTCTTCTCTGTATGTAGGAAGTTTTATACCAGGACCTGACCATGATTGGGTGATCAAAGCACCCTGAGAGGTTCTCCATGGCTGGGCTCATGTAGACTACTGACTGACTCCCCTTTCCTTTCATAAATGACTCTACTCATTCCATTGGTGAGCTCCTCCATCCTGCTGTTTCAGCACAGACTAGCAGACTTCTCCTACAATACAGGATCCTATAGTCCAAATGGACCTCTGAGTCACACTCCCAGCCAATCTCTGTCTGCTGCAATGTCTTTAAAAGATGACCTTGCAGATGGTTTGATTAAACATTCTAGTGTGGGAAGTTCCCTAATTATTACACAACTCCTTTCATTTCCAGTGGCTTTTATTACTAGGCTTACAGCATTATTCTCTGTGTTCTTATGTATTAATTCACGTAATATGGCATCCCTACGAAATGGATATAAAACTATCATTGGCTTTGAAATAAATTAGGTGCAGGGAGGATATTACCTGCGTAAAGTCACACAGCTAACAAGTGACAGAGTAAATCCACTATGCTAAGTCTTCTTCTAAATGACAGTACCATGATGGAAGAAAGCTGTCCACCCTGTCTTCTCTTCGTCTAAACTATTCCTCAAATTATATTATTTTAGATCCACCTACTCTCTTATTTATTTTCCTCTGGATACTCTCTTGTGTGTCTCTGAAATTGTGGTTCACAGAAATGAATGTGATGGTCTAGATTATTTTGTATCTAATGCTTATATCAACAAAGTCTAATATAGTATAAGATGTACTTACAGGGCCAGTACATTTTGCTGGGCCTCCTAGTTGTATTTGCAGCTCATAGTAAGCTTTTATTCAACCAGCTTGACTGGGCTGCTGCAGTAGCTCACTTACTAGTCTCCCTGCTTCTATTCTTACCCCTTTAGAATCTATTCTCTAAGCAGCAGCCAGAGTGACCTTGCTAAACCTTCTGCTAGATCATTTCTCTGCTTGAAGCCTTCCAGTGTCTTCCCATGTTGCTGAGAGTAAAGTTAAAGTCTCACAGTTAATTGTCTTTAAGACCCTCCTGATGTGACCCTAGTTTCTTCCTCAACTTCACCTCCTGCCACTTTCCCCTGCACACTGAGCTCCAGTCACAAAGACCTCTGATGTTCTTGAAGTTTGCCTACATCCTTTACACTTGCTGCTCCCTCTGTCTAGAAAAACTTCTTCACCCAGCTATCTGCACAACTTTCATCACTTCTCTCGAGTCTTTGCTCAAATGTTACCTTCTCAGAGTGGCCCTCCTTATAGAAAATTCCTCTCCCCACCCCATAATTCTCTACCTTCCATTTCTTGCTTATTATAAGTCATGGCATTTATCACAAACTATTTGTGTCTTCCCTCTGTCCTCACCTCATGTAATACAATATTTATTAGCTTATGTTCAGTATCTAGAATAGCATTTGGCATATAGTAGGTAGTCAGTAAACAATGGTTGAAGCAAGATTCTTGTTGTTTTGGACATGAATTGTTGTTTATCAGAGGACTGCCTAATCCTGTACTGTGTGGTTGTTTCAGGGGACATTTCGATCTAGTCTTAGCATTTTACATTTTGTTAAATCCCTTATTGAAATGGAAGATACACTATGTCTTTGGATATATATATTTTTTACTATTATATTCTATCAAAGGGGGAGATAGGGCAGGCAGCATCTGACTTATTCATAGTGAATTCCTAATGGACCAGAGATATATTTTTCCGAGTGCAAACCGCATTCTAAAAATTATACTTTATAACTTTACTAGGTGATAAGGTCAAACTCTTCCCCTCTACCATTATGAAACCCACCTCCTCCCTCAATCTTATTGAAAAATAGAACATCTTTCCTCCATCTCTGGTCTTCTAATTTTTTTCTGATTCTCCATTTTTTTTTTTCTCAAAGACAATACATTCCTTTAGGCCAATTGTTTTTCTGAGTCTCATTCCCTGAGTTTTTAGTGAATTCTTTCCATTCTCACAATGGGCTCAGAGAGAACGCTTCTGGGTAACTATCAGAACAAAAATTCCAGTAATTCAGTCAGCACTTGCCATTCTGGGCTAGTTTTTCTACAGAATCAGTGTAGACAACTCTCCCTTTCCCTTGCTTCTCAAAGTTTCTTGGCTTCTAGCATTTTCTTGCCTCATTGCTATCCCAGGCTCCTTGTTCAGTTATTCTTAGCTTTCAGATTTTATATCTTGCTTTCTCCGTTTCAGTTTGATCAGGTTTATTTTCTGCCTCAGTGAATTGAATTTGGACTACTCCCATTTTTTCCACTAAACCCACATGTTTCATTCAGGAATTTACCTGTGTAGAAATTTATTTCTGCTTTTAATAAAATAACATTTGAACTTTTTGTTCAAAGACTCATGTGCTGCCCTCTTTCTATCCTGTTTTTTCTCCTAATGTGTGCAAGAAGTGAGTGGATTTAGGCTTCCTGGAATGTGAGCGAAGCCTTTCTGAAATTTCCGCACTGATTTTTTTTTACCCTCATCTCATTTTCATTTAAAAGTATGTATTATTATTACTTAAATTTGTGAACTGCTTTATTTCTCAAAAGGCTAGTATATTTTGATTCACATCAAGGGAAGTAAGAGTCTATCTCTTTTGATGCAGTGTAACTAAATCTGTCGTCTTCACTGAAGCACAAGGCCCTCTGCCACACCACTATCTATCTCTCCACTATTGCTCTTAGACTGTTGACTACAACTTAGTTAAGAGCCTATACTCTAGAATCAGAGTACATAGATCCATGTCCTGATTCCATCATTTGTTAGCTCAGCAAGGTATAGCAATTTATTTAAGCGTAGTTTCATAATTCATAAAATGGTGATAAAATATTTGCCTATATGTTTTTTGTGATGCTAAAATGAGACATTATAACACAAAGCACTTTGAACAGTTACTTATAATCATTTTTTTCCAATACAAAACTTTGGAATAAGGAAATGCTGTGGACTTTTTTTAAAGATTTGATTATTGCAATGTCACCTGAACCTGGAAGACTTGTTTTTCTGGGTGAAGAAATATTTTCTCTGTGTCAAAGTTTCACAATCATAGTCAAGCAGGCCCATGAACGCTGCAATTTAAAGTGCTCCTCTTTGATCTGTGGCACTGATACATACACCTTGGTAATGACGACATTGAGCTCACTTCTGAGATTTGACGAGATAATCACTAAAATCTCTTTGAATTCTATGTTGTTGTGATCCCATGGCTACAGAGCACCAGGAGTTGACATAGACACTCTTTGGATTTCATACCATATGGAGGCTTTCTTACATCCACGTGACCTTGATTGAGTTTTGAATAGGAAAGTGAAAGAGAAGGAGGCACTCAAAGAAGTCAGCCTTAGAACCAGTGTGAGAAATATGAAATGAGCCTTTTTAAGTTTTGCAAAGGCAGATGAGGAGAGCTGACCGGTGGAGTGGAGAGTAGTCATAATTTTTAAAAAGTGGCCATGGAAATTAAAACTGATCAGAAATATGAATTCCATAAAGACAAGGGCAAAGTCATGTATTTGGAAGGGAAAATGTTATCCAAGTAGAGAGTTTCTGTGAATATGACCTTGAAATAAAAATAAATGAGAGATAACTGACTATTTATGAAATTGTCTGAAAAGCATACAAACACCAACATTATCTTCATGATCTCTAATTTTAGACCTCTTTGGTCACTCTAAAATTAAAACATTTTCCGTGTATCTTTAACAGCTTTCTAGGAAAATATTAACCGAAAGTACCGGTTTTGATCTGGCCATAAAGTGACAGGAGAGCTAAGGTTCTTTAGAATTAAAGAATAACGTTTTCTTATTTGATTTACTTTAAAAAATTATTCTAAAATGTGTTACATATCTGTCTTCTCCAGGATGAACTTTATATTGGTTCAGCAGATTGTTTACTGTGTTCTTCTTCTTTTCTTTTTTTGGTCTTTCCTGCTCAGTGCCCAACCCAAGTTCAAAGGCTGATAAGAGAGAAAATCTCATAAGGAGGTTTTAGTCTAGGGAAAGTCATTCAGTGGTTGTGATCTTGGCTCACAGGGGACGATGTCAGGCTCTTTCTGGCTCCTTCTCAGCCTTGTTGCTGTAACTGCTGCTCAGGCCACCATAGAGGAACAGGCCAAGACATTTTTGGACAAGTTTAACCATGAAGCTGAAGACCTATTCCATGAAAGTTCACTTGCTTCTTGGAATTATAACACCAATATTACTGAAGAGAATGTCCAAAACATGGTGAGTTCTCGTGGCTCTATAGGGCTATTTGTTGCTTTTTAAAGATTAGATTACTGCTCATGAAACTGAGAAGGGAAATCAAAGAAATGCTCTGAGTTGTGAGATTGGATGTTTGCCTCCATAGCTCTGATTTTGGAGCCTCAGATAACTAAACTTAATTGACCTTGGGGTTCATTTGGGAAAGTTATGAAATAATTCACTGGTCTCAATCCAGATGCTTGGAAACAAGTGAATATTCTTTATAAAGTTACCACCATAATTCTCATCACAGTCAGGATTTCAAGGCATTTCGTGGAAATGCCATCAGTTATTGAGTTAATATGTTCTTTTAGCCTACAATGTCAACAGGAATATCTAAAGATTCTCTACACATGATATATCAACTGAAAAATGCAACTGGAGGCTTAGTGAAAGAACTAACTAGTAATTAAGCTAATCAGGGCTGGGTAAGGCTGGACTTGGAAATTCCTTTCGTCTTTGTCACAGAGCTCCAAGGGACTCCCAAAGGTCACAGAATCCAGGCAGATCCTTCCAAAACATAAACATAAACAAAAACAAACAACAAAAACTGTGATTAAACCAGTTCTGACAAATATCAGAATGTTCTGGGAAAGCCAGATGCTTTGTTTAACAAGTGCAAGGATTTAGCAATTTCTTCTCTCACAGATCCCAAAACAGTATCCTTCCATATTTAAGTGCTGAGAAATCAGACAACTTTATTTAAGAAAAGATTATATGCACTGACTCACTAAATTAAACACAGTGTAGATTTATTTTAATGAGACTTTCTGATGATCAACTTTATGTTTTTTGGGGTTAACGATTAATGAACTTCTTAGAGTAAATAACTTCCTGTGTAATCCCCAGTGTTGAACATTTGCTGATCAATAAGGCACTCTTAACTGAAAATAAGTAAATACTTGAAATTACTGGCTGGGTGCAGTGGCTCACGCCTGTAATTCTGGAACTTTGAGAGGCTGAGGTGGGTGAATCATTTGAGCTCAGGAGTTCGAGACCAGCCTGGGCAATGAACTCCACATAGCAAAACCCTCTCTCTACAAAAAAGGCAAAAATTAGTTGGGTGTGTTGGTGCACACCTGTAGTCCCAGCTACTGGGGGAGGCTGAGGCAGGAAGATTACTTGAGTCCAGGAGGCAGGAGCTGTACTGAGCTGAAATTGTGCCACTGCCTGGGAAACAGAGCGAGACCCTGTCTCAAAAGAAAAAAAAAAGAGAGAGAGAGAAAGAAATTACCATTAATATTTCTAAGGCCACTTAGTACTTCTAATCTTGGTTTTTGTGATAGGCTTTTTACCTCAAAGAAGGTTTGCAAAATCTGGAAAACAGTCTTCCATAAAATAAATATTTATAATATGCCATGAAGTAGATTTTTGGCAGCTCATTAATACACAGGCAAACATTTGGAAAAACGATTCACACTATAACAAAAGCATAGTTCTGCCACCCAAAATATTGTTTCTTCAATAACCACTTAAGCCATTGAGGTTTGTTATTTGTTATTTAGTACATAACAAATACCTTTTGTTATGTAATACTACATAACAAAGTTGCTTGTTATGTAGTATTATGTAACAAAAAAACAAACAAACAAAGTTGTTTGTTAAGTAGTATTAGTGTAGCAATAAAGAACTGATGCAGGAAGGGAAATTTGGGCTGCATGACATGTGTATGTTCATATCCTATCAGAGTGACATGATTGAGGATAATCTACCATTCCCATATTGTCCTATGGTGTAACTTGCAGAAGTCAGACTATTTTTGTCAGCCTATGGATCTGATCTAATGTGGTGATCCTTATGTCAAGCTGTGAGAATATACCTCAAAATAATAGAAGTCATCAAAACTTGATCAGCATAGTGTCATAAAGCTGCCAATGTAGAAGTGTAGAGAGGTCCATTAGATAAAGATAAGGAAAAAAAACTTGGTAAAAACAAGTTTCCAAAGCTCTCTCCCTTTCTCTGCCATCGTGGTATGTGTGGTTGACTCCATTTCTCATCAGGTCTTCTTGCAAGACTTTCAGGATCAAGCAATTCCTGGCTAGAAAACAAAAGCAAGGACACTGTAGCTATTTCTTAGTGAGTTATCAGAAGCCATGAAAGAGAGCATGAGGCCCATACTTTTTTTTTTTTTTTTTTTTGAGGCAGGGTGTCACTCTGTTGCCCAGGCTGAAATGTAGTGGCATGATCATGATTCATTGCAGTCTGACTTCCTGGGCTCAAATGATCTTCCCGCCTCATTTAACATTTTTTTTTTTTTTTTTGTAGAGACGAGATCTCACTTTGTCACCCAGGCTGGTCTTGAACTCCTGGGCTCAAGCGATCTTCTTGCCTCAGCCTCCCAAAGTGCTGGGATGACAGGCATGAGCCATTGCACTTCATCTACCACACTTACTCTTTTTGTGTTCTCTAGAGCTTCTTCTGCCCCTGCTGCCAGGGCCCCTAGGGTCCTGGGCATGCCCCATTTCTGGACCTATTTATGTCTCCAGGGATAGAGTCACAGTGAACTCAGAGCAGGGCATGAGTTAATTTTAAACTGCTGTTCTGTATATACCCAAGGAAACTTCATCCCTATCTCTAATGAGTCTGTCCCATGCCCCTTAATATACATGAACACCTTCCCAGAGGTACAAGAGTCGGGGAGGATCACTGTGCAGCACATAGAATAAAATTCAGTGGGCGAGCACTTTTTTTCCATGAGATAAAATTCATAAAAAATAAAAATATTCATACATATTAAAAATTTTAAATGTTAAAATATTAAATCTCCCATCTAAAATAAAGAAAAAAATAATTTCTTAAATCCCAAGCTTCAGTTATGGAATTCACATTCTTAAAATTTACATTACTTAGTTTGTTAAATGGAATGTGTGTGTGTGTGTGTGTGTGTGTGTGTGTCTGTGTGTGTGGGTGTGTATGTTTTAATATGCAAGTACCTGGGTGTATTTAGAAAGTAACCAAGGAAGCTTTTGTCTTTGAACCCGATGTGGTTTTGACAGCTCTATCTGAAAATTGGGCTGGCATATGGGGGCCAAGGGTGAAGGTTTTCCTGGGAGAGTTTTGGACTCCAAGGTAGTAGATAGCTGCTAAAGATTCCATTCAGTTTTTCATTTTCTATCTTTGTGGAACTCTCACACCTTCAAGGGAAGGAATTGTTTAGAGGTTACTAAAAGTATATAGCCTGGTTTAGGTGATAGCGAGCTACAGAAAAGAGAAAATAAGCTGTCAATACTTTAAATCTCGAACAGCTTATCACAAAAGGATTTTAATAGTTTAAATACAGTTATCACAAATTTGGGTAGAGACCACCAGACCTCTGGCTTAAATCCTATATTTAATTTACGTATATAGTTAGGGTCAAAAAGAGCAGAGTATCTTTTTGAACTTTTTAAAATATAGTTTAGGATTTTACACCTACAGTCCTTGAAATTACAAAAGATCTCTCACAGGTTGGGAATATGGTATCCATTACAGTTATAGATGGGGTTTAAAGAATGTTTTAATTTCTTGTGATTATCTCGAACAATGTGTGCCTTACTCCCAAATCTCCCTGTATGACTACAGAAACTGTTGCAGTTTTAGTTGCTTCTCTCCTGCCTTTGGCCAGAGATAGTGTGGAATGCTACCAATTTTATCTGTAATGGTTCCTTTCAAGCCTGGGGCTATGTAAGCTGCTATACACGTTTCATTTCATTCATCATTCAGCCTACATATAGCTACTGACCACTAAATTATCTGATAGGTATGCATGAACTGATTCTTTGCATAACTGCTAAGCTGTCTGTTTTATTTAGGCTTGGGAGTAAAGATATGGAATAAATTGTAATAAATTGTGAATAATATTAAAAGAATAGCTTGGCAAGGAATAATACATCCTCAGGGGCCAAAATGCAAGGCAACATAAAGTGATTTTTTTCTGGTAATATAATTATAACACGTGTAGGATGGTAGTGATAAATAAAATCGGATAGCCTCAAAGTTCCCACATGTAGTATGATAAACAATGTTCTAAGACTGAGGCCTTTGGGAGATTATGAGTTATTTCCTGTAGATTGAGAGCAAAATTATTCCTATGATTTGGTATGAAAGTTTTACCAGAAATTTTGCTTCACAGTAAATCATCTGGATTGGGTGAAGACGGGTAGGGATTGAGAAGTGTGTCAGGTGGGTTGCATAGATGAGTCCGTGCTGCAGACCAAACTCCTCCTCCCATAGCTCACTTCTTCCCACTCCTGCATGTTAGAGAGAAGACTGGAATGTGTCAAATACAATCTATAGGATAATAGTTCAGAGCATTAGCTTTGGAAGTAAACACATCTGGGTTGATGCCCTGGTTCTTCTAATTTCTAGCTGTGTGACCTAGGGAAAGTTAGTTATCTGCTGTGTGCCTCATTTCCCTTATTTGTAAAGTTGAGACAATAACAACTCCCTCACAAGGTTGTTGTGAAGATTAATCAAAAGCAGTTTCTGAGAGGTTGTGAGTGTTCAGTAAAGAAAGAAATTGCTTTCCATTTTTTTTTTTTTTGAGACAGAGTCTCACTCTGTCATAAAAGCTGGAGTACAGTGGCACAATCATGGCTTACTGCGCCTCAACCTCCCCAGGCTCAGGCAATCTTCCCACCTCAGCCTCATGAGTAGCTGGGACTACAGGTGAGAGCCACCACATCTGGCTAATTTTTGTATTTTTTGCAGAGATGGGGTCTCGCCATGTTGCCCAGGTTTGTCTCAAACTCCTGGGCTCAAGCGATCTCCCACCTCAACCTCCCAAAGTGCTGGGATAACAGGCATGAACCACCACAGACAGCCTATTTTCCATCTTCACTGCCATTGTTTCTTTATGTCTTGTGTGGCTCATTACTGCCACTTCCATGCACCATTTCCATCATGTCACATGCGTACTCAAAACCTTCAGTGACTGCCTAATTCTCAGAGGGTAAAAGTGAAATTCCTTGGCCTGGAAAATGCAATCATGCCTGAACTTCTGCCTGTGGCAGCTGTACTAGTTATCTGTTGTGCAAAAAGTTACCACAAGCTTAGCAGATTAAAACAATACACATTTATTGTCCCACAGTATCTATGGGCTAGGAGTCTAAGCATGGTTCAGCTGGATCTTCTGTTTCTAAGTCTCATATGGTTGCATTCAAGGTGCTGGCTAGAGCTGTGGTCTCTTCTGAGGCTTGACTGGGGATGAATCTACTTCCAAGCTAATGCAATCGGTCAAAGGCCATCTTTAATTATTTGCCATGTAGCCCTTTCCATAGGCTAGCTCACAACATGGCGTCTTGCTGCAAGTCAGCAAAGGAGAGAGTCTTCTATCAAGATCAAAGTTAAAATCTTATGTAACAGAAACATGAACATCCTGTCACCTGTGTTGTATGCTACTGGTTGGAAGTAAATCACAGATCTGCTCACACTTATGGGGAAGGGATCACACAAGGGTGTGACCACCAAAGGCAGGGATCATGGGAGCATTCTTAGAGTCTGTCTGCCACAGGGCCAGGATCAAATGTTGGTGGTTGATTGCCAGCTACACTGTTTATTTCTCTGAGCCCCTTTCTTTACGTATAAAGAAGAGAGAGAGAGTGATTTTCTACCTCATAGTGTTATTGAGAAAAGTAAATGAGGTAAATTATTTTGCAAAATATTCTCTACTCATCCAACTCCTACCTAGTTTAAGGACTGTCTTATGTTGCAACTTCTGCATGAGGGCTTGGCCAAATATAGTCACCTACATGCATTTCTGCTTTCTTGCAACAGAAACTGCTTGGCCCACTCATAATGTGTACATTATTATATACTCTTATGTTTCATTAATGAAACATTTATAATGCATATCTTATCTGTCTGATAAAATTGAAAGCAATGTAAGGACAAGGACTTTTTCCTATACATAATAAAATATCAAATAAATCATAAAATAATAATAAATAAATAATAAAATAACTAACATTTGTTGAATGATTGGGATATGTTAGGCACTCTTGTAAGCATTTCATTTTTTGTTAATTCTTCTAATCCTTACAACAGTCCTTTGAGGTAAGTCCTATTATTACTTTCATTTTGCGGATAAAACAACTGTGACTGAGAGAGGCTAAGGTATTTGAGTCCAGGAGTGGAACTCTTACTTTCCTCACATGCTATCTCTTTTGTGTGGTCTGTAGCAGTACAGTATACCAAGTAGTTGCTCATTTTGGTCTTTGGTAAATGGAAATGAATTTGTACATTGAGAAAGGACTACACTAGAGTAGTGTGGAGAAGTCCACTTTCCAACTGGTGTTCAAGATGCGGGGGAGGGGAAATGTGTCCTGGCATCATCACCTGCTTGATGATTTCTTTTGCTGGTAGAAAAACCACCATGGCTACCAATGGCCATTTTCTGGGAAGTCTTCTTTGGGAATTCTAACTCAAGATCAAAATCCTTGGGCTAAGTCATGGCAGCTAGGAGGTTACTGTGAACTGGTTCTCATTTCTTATGGTTCCCATTGTTATTAGGGGGCTGTATTCTCATTATGTCCACTCTGGGCTCTACTAGATTCTCTTTTTAAAGCACTCGTCTTTCAATTCTGGCCAACTCACCCATGTCACAGCACTAAGGCTAAAAATTCCAGGGCCCCACAATGTGGATTATCTGTGAGAACTCACTTCCAGCTCTGGGGGACAGGACCCTTGGGAAAACCAGGCAACAGGCCAAGAGAGAGTGGTCAAAAGTGGCCTGGTCACTCTTAACCTAAACACTGACCTTCAGCAGAGTAGAGAACTAAATCACTCAGGAAATATTAAATGCTTCACCCAATATTCTTTGGACCATATCTTCTGTTCTCTTGATCAAGCAGTGCCATTCCAACTTCAATTTTCTTTTATGCCATTTCAGAATGTTGCTGGGGAAAAATGGTCTGCCTTTTTCAAAGAACAGTCCAAACTTGCCCAACGTATCCACTACAAGAAATTCAGAATCTCACAGTCAAGCTTCAGTTGCAGGCTCTTCGGCAAAATGGATCTTCAGTGCTCTCAGAAGACAAGAGCAAACGGGTACGTTTGTGAACATTTTAGCATTGATCCCAAGAATTGAAATATTTGGGAAATATTAAACATCAATATCACCCACAGCAGCTTCCTTTATTTGCAAAGATAGTAATGCTGACATTACAAAAACTCTCTCTATGCCTAGGTAAGGTGACCATATAATTTATTATTCAAACTGGAATATTTTTGAGAGTGAAAGACACTAGTAATAATTATATTAAAACACGGAGTTAAACTGAGATTGTCCCTGGCACTGTGGTGTGTATGGACACCCCCTAGTGTTAGGTCACACTCTTGAAGGATCAGGTAGCCTCAAGAATACAGTTAGTTTATGCCAGTGGTTCTCAACTGGGAGTGATTTAGTCCTCTGGGGATATTTGACGATGTCTGGAGACACTTTTGGTTGCCACAACTGGGGGATACTATTGACATCTAGTGGATAGGGATGCTGCAGAACATTTCACAATGCGTGAGATGACCCCCGACAACAAAGAATGATTTTGTCTGCAATGTCAACAGCGAATTTTTTTTCTGTAAAGGAACAGATAATAGTAAATATTTTAGGTTTTGTGGGGCACATTGTCTGTGTTGCAACTAGTCAACTGTGCTGTTGTATCAGGAAATCAGCTATAGCTAATATGTAAATGAACGAGTATGGCTGTATTCAAATAAAACTTTACAAAAACAGACAGCAGACAGGATTTGGTCTGCAGAACATAGTTTGCAGACCCTTGATATAGCCTATTGAAATATTTTTAATCTAAAATATCTAGCTATTTAAAAAGAAATACTTTCTCAGTTGCTTGTCCTCTGGAACTTTGTATGTTCTAATTTGTGTATATAAAAATAAAAGTGCGTCATATATTGAGATACCATCTCACGCCAGTTAGAATGGCGATCGTTTAAAAATCTGGAGACAACAGATGCTGGAGAGGAAGTGGAGAAATAGGAACACTTTTACACTGTTGGTGGGAGTGTAAATTAGTTCAACCATTGTGGAAGACAGTGTGGCAATTCCTCAAGGACCTAGAAATAGAAATTCCATTTGACCCAGCAATCCCATTACTGGGTATATATCCAAAGGATTATAAATCGTTCTATTATAAGGACAAATGCACACGAATGTTCATTGCAGCACTGTTTACAATAGCAAAGACTTGGAACCAACCCAAATGCCCATTGATGATAGACTGGACAGGGAAACGTGGCACATATACACCATGGAATACTATGCAGCCATAAAAAATGATGAGTTCGTGTCCTTTGTAGGGACATAGGTGAACCTGGAAACCATCATTCTCAGCAAACTGACACAAGAACAGAAAATTAAACACCGCATGTTCTCACTCATAGGCGGGTGTTGAACAATGAGAACACATGGACACAGGGAGGGGAGCATCACACACTGAGTCTGTTGGGGGGGGAACTAGGGGAGGGACAGCAGAAGGTGGGGGAGTAGGGGAGGGGATAACTTGGGGGAGAAATGTCAGATATTGGTGATGGAGAGGAAGGCAGAAAACCACATTGCCATGTATGTACCTATGCAACAATCTTGCATGTTCTTCACATGTACCCCAAAACCTAAAAGGCAATAAAATCTAAAATGCAAAAAAAAAAAAAAAAAAGAGAAAAAAAAAAAGTGCATCAAAAGGGCAAAGATAAAGCCATGTAAAATGTATCTTTCTACAAGTTAACATTTATTTTTCTGCATTCTTTGGGCCCAATTGTTCAACTAATTATCAATCCACTCTACCTTACTCATTCTATGTTTCTCCATTTTTTTCCCCCACAAGGACATTATGAGAAATCTTGCCCATTCACATATAAACAGCCTGGTCTAGTTTAGGTGGAACCTGAAAATTCTATTTTTTAAAAGTCCCCAGATAATTCTAATGTACAGCCAGGACTGAAAACCACTGAAATGCATGTAAGAGCTTAAAGTGTTTGGTAAGAGAAGGGACTCAAGGGTGCTTTAGATTCAATGGAGAGGAAGCAATGGAGATTGAAGAAGAGGTAGAGACAGACCATGAGGGATTTTGTGCCATGGTAAGGGATTTAGGTTTAATCTTTTGGACAATGGGATCTTGTGGAAGTTTTAAGCATAAGATCTATTTTATGTTTTAGAATGACTCTCAAGGCCGAGCCAAAGGGCAATAGGAGGAGAAACAGATCCTTTAATCCAGTGCTTCTTAAATCAATCTGAGGGAGAGAACCATTCCCTTCCTCCCTCCCTCCCTCCCTTCTCTTACCCTACCTTCTTTCCTTTCTCCCTCCTTTATTCCTTTATTTCCAATCCATTGCAGACGAATACTTGGTTAAGTTCATCGATTACATGCTTAGATGTCATGGAAGTAGCAAATTGTTTTCAAAAGTTTATCAACATTTATTCTCTTAATTTCTGTACTTATCACAGAATGGAAACAAACTATTTGCTCATGTGCAGTGTGCCACAGATTACACCTGGAGTAACACTGCTTCACTCTGTCACCTTCACTTTACCTACAGGGTAAAATTTAAACACTTTAGTATGGCATAGATGGTCCCTTGTGATCTGGCCCCTGCTTATCTCTCCATTCTCATGTCTTTCATTTCCCCTAATGAACACCATTGCTCCAGTTTCATTCAACATCTCACCGTTCCCCTGGGAGTGCTTTGTCTTTTCCAACCTCCTGTCATTTTTTTAGGCTCTGCTTTCTACCTCCCTTCTCTACATGACCAATGCCTACTTCTTCTCCAAGACCCAGCTCTATGTTTCCTCCTCTTTGGATTCTTGAATCTCCAGGTTATTAGTTATTAATTTCTCCCTACTCCTATACTATCAAATCACTCTTTGGTGACAGTTATAGCACTTGTCATTCTGTTATATATTAATAGTTATTGATCTCATGGCTGCCTCATTGTCCTATGACCTTTTGGTCTTTGGCTTGTTCATTTCCAAATTGTCAGAGTGTAGGACATATTACAGGTTCAATAAATGCTGAATGAAGAAAATGCACTTCTCTGCGTATGTGTAGATAAGAAAAATTCTTTGGATTTTGGTAGATCTCGTTATTTCAATTACTCCATATATATTTATTATGTGCTTATAACACTTCGTGCTAGTTGACAGTGGGGAAACTTAACTGGGATATTCCTTCTCTACATACAGAAAGATACATGACACAGAAGTAAATTGCTGTATTTTGAGGAATCGAAAATCCTGTGGCCAAAAGGATATCTTTATATTAGCATTCTCTTCAGCAAAATTTCCATTGTTAACATTGTTTATTATCTTTAATTTGCAGTTGAACACAATTATAAATACAATGAGCACCATCTACAGTACTGGAAAAGTTTGTAACCCAAATTATCCACAGGAATGCTTATTACTTGAACCAGGTGGGCTACTAATTTTGAGTAGTGATTATGAAATTCACTTTTCTCCCAAGTTTTAAAAATGATTGCAAATATGTGTTTCAACACATAGATACTCTTTTAACTTTTAGTAAAACTTCCTTGTAAATTTTTATCACATTTACTTAATTTAATTGAGTTAATACTTAAGTTATTTCAGTGGTTTATTTCCTTTGCAGACATATTTTGGAACTATAAGGGCAAGGAAATGAATGAATCATGAGATTTTATTTAATCACTTTATGACCTAATGTCTGCCAACCTTACTTTTAATTCTTTAAAGTTAGTGTACTTGTTTACAAATAAAAGTTTTACAAATGCATCTTTTCTTCTCTTTGGGTGCTTTGGGATAACAGGTTTGAATGAAATAATGGCAAAGAGTACAGACTACAGTGAGAGGCTCTGGGCTTGGGAAGGCTGGGAGGTCTGAGGTCGGCAAGCAGCTGAGGCCATTATATGAAGAATATGTGATCTTGAAAAATGAAATGGCAAGAGCAAATAGTAAGTTTGCTAATCTGTAGAGGTCCTGAAGCTCTCTGTGTGGCCGCTGGGCTATTTCTTCTGCATTTCCAAGCCTGCCCTTTGATATGAGGGATACCCCTCAATTAACAATCATCTCCTGAACAATTCAGATTACCTGTTTTAAAAAGAAATTACTGGGGAAAAAGAAAAGGTGCACTGGCATTCTACAATTCAAGAAGCTCAAGAATGAGACTCGACTATAAGGCCTAAAATAAATTATCCAGGAATTATGAATTATAAGTTATCCCGAGATCACGGGCCCATAAAAGCTCCTGAGGGAGTCTGGGGATTAAAGAGGGGATCCCATTTCTCATGATGAGAGACACAGTCACTGTCTTTTGCCTAAAGCCCCACAGTTCACTTTCAAAGGTCATTTGTGTGTCTACCTTAGGGTGATGCCCCAGAAAGAAAAAAAATCAGATTAGGCTGAAAATTTATTATTTTCTGCAGTATATATCGCAAATTATGTGGTCATAAAAATCTTAACATAGGAAGGAATTTCCATATCTCTTAACTTATTCTCCTCCCAGAATAGTGAGCTGAAGTCATGGTATCATGATTGACATTGTGCTTTGATGATTCACTGCCTGCCGAGGTTGAGTAAGGAAAACTTTTTTCCCCCATTGGTTGTTTTAAAATTTCTTCCACTGCCACTTAGATTCAATATTCTTAAGCCTTAGGCAAGCTGGAGACAATTGCTTATCACCATTTTAAAAACAATATCCTGGATGTCCTTTCATCCAAATATTTATTTCTCTTCTCATCTTCCCAATCATCAATTGCCAATGTGAATGTAAAAATAAAAATTATTAAATTATGTTTACAAACTTTATTAGCTAATATTCTAACATAAGCTTGTGTTTCCTGATGGTGAGATACTAAAGGAAGCACATAGAATCATGCTATTGATACATATAATTTGCAAACACAGTTCCACTGTGGCAAAGTCTAAGATGAGTTGGGTCTGATCTAAAAATTACAAGACCCTGAACAAAAGAAGAATTTAAAAACTTAGAGATCCAGTTACATATTTTAAAGCTAAAGATATAAACTGATGTAGCAAGAGAGTAGACATCCACTGTTAAGAGACTAGGAGTGTGCTTTTTTCGCTTGCCGGCTGTGTGATCTTGGACAAGTGATTTAATGACTCTAAGCACAGGTTGTCGGTGGAAATATAAACTGGTGAAGCTGTCATGGAAAAATAGTACAGGGTTCCTAAATAAATTAAAAATAGAATTACCATATGACCCAGCAATCCCTCTTCTGGGTATATACCTAAATTAGATGAAATTACCACTTCATAAGGATATCTGCACTGCCATGTTCATTGCAGCATTATTCACAATAGCCAAGATAGGGAAACAACCCAAGTGTTTGTCAAGTGATGAATGGATAAAGAAACTGTGGTATGTATATGTAATGGAATATTATTCAGCCTTAAAAAGAGGAGATGCTGTCATTTGCCTCAGCATGGATAGACCTAGAGGACATTATAGTAAGTGAAATAAGCCAGACATAAAAAGGAAAATATGGCATCATCTCACTCAAAAGTGGATTCTAAAAAAAATCAAATATACAGAGAAAGAGTAACAGTGATTACCAGGGGTGAGGTGAGGGGGGTGGGATAAGGGAAGTAGGTTAAAGGATATGAAGTAGCAGATATGTAGGATGAACAAGTCTAAAAATCTAATGTACAACATAAGGACTATAGTTAATAATAGTGTTTTGTATTCAGGATTTTTGCAAAATGAGTAGATTTTGGCTGCACTTCCATGGGAAGATAATGTTTAACTATATGAAATGATGGATATGTTAATTTGTTTTACTATAGTAACAATTTTATTGTGTATGTATCTCATAATATCATGTTGTACACCTTAAATATACACAATAAAATTTATTTAAAAATAAACTCTGCGCAGTGGAAGTTATAATAATTACAATTTTATATAGTTGTTATGCTTATTAAATAAAATAACACATTTAAACTCCTGGTGCAGAGCAAGTGCTTAAATAGATGTTATTATTTGTTTGCATCCCTTTGAGTTGATGTTTATCACAATAAAAATGAGATGTCTTTGCATTTCTTTTAACCTCCCAGCAAGGCTAATCTATTTATATTGTGCTTTCTCTCTTTCTTTCCCTTATGTTCTTCCCTTTCTCTTAAAACAAAAACCAGATTATGAAGACTATGGGGATTATTGGAGAGGAGACTATGAAGTAAACGGGGTAGATGGCTATGACTACTACCGCAACCAGTTGATTGAAGATGTGGAACGTACCTTTGAAGAGGTAACCAAGGAACTGTACACAGAAACAGTTGAGGGGCAGTGTATTGGAAACAGGGACAGTGACTAAAGGCATTCTGGCTTGTTCTTAACACATTGGTCAGCCATTCCCAGGCCTCATAAAGTAATGGAATATTAGAGTTTGAAAAGATTTTAGAGAATAATAGAACAGCCCCTACAGATGCTCAGAATTGTCTGCTTTCCTCCTCCTTTCAGTCACTGACCATTAATTAACAATAGAAAGACTATGAGAATGAAATATTATAAGAAGAAATGGCCTTCTAAATTATAAGTAGCAATGATCTTATTGAGCTACCTGGGGCTGGCACTGTCTTCCTGTGTTAGCAGAGCTATAGACTTTGCTTTCTTCCTCAGAAAAATTGATACTATTAACTTGAGTAAGGTAGTCTTCACAGGGAAGAGAGAGTTTTGCGAACAGAAATGTCCCATGGATGTTTTCCCTTCATTTTGGCCCCATGCCTCCCCTTTACCTGCACCTTCAAACTTCTGATGTGAGTTACTCTGTCACAGCCATAGTTTGGCAGAGGTATCAAAAACGGAAGTAAGACAAACAATTAATTCCCCGAAAAGGAAATGAGCAGAAGACTTGAATAAGTACATCATCAAAGAAATAACACAAATGGCAAATAAGCAAATAAAAAATTATTAGGGAAATGCAAATTAAAGCCATGATAAAAATCCACTCCACACCCACCAGAATAGCTATGATTAAAAAGACGGACAATACCAAGTATTGGGGAGAATGTGGAGATGCTGGAGCCCTCTTACACTGCTGGAAGAAATGTAAAATGGGGCAATCACTTCAGAAAACAGTTTGGCAATTTCTTAAAAAGTTAAACACACACTTACCATATGCCTCTTAAGTTTCTGTATGAAATAAATGAAAACATATATTCTTATCCATAGAAAGATATACACAAATGTTCATAGCAGCAATATTCATAATAGCCCCAAACTGGAAACCCAGCTGTCCTTCAACTAGTGAATGGATAAACAGACTCTGATATACTCAGAGTGGCTGGAGGTAGGAGTGGAATCTGACTACAAACGGGTACAAAGAAATTTTTGTGGTTATAGAAGTGTTGAAAAACTAGATAGTGGTGATGGCTTCACAGTAGTTTTAATTTATGGAAACTCATGAAACTACACACTTGAAAATGAGTGAATTTTATAGTATGTAAATTACACCTCAATTTAAAAACAAAGGAAGAATAAAAACAAAAAAGTAAAAACAATCTTAAAAATGAATATATACATTTTGCATCTGCTTTTATTTTGGGACCTGTGTTCTTCAAGTATGTTCATTGATTTATGCAGTGGAGCTAGTTATCATCAATATCTAGGAAGAAGGAATGCTTTTAAATTCTCCAGAAATTTGAGAGAAGAAATTATAATTTGGGGAAATTCTACTTGTTTAAATAATCTCCTATTTCTAGTGTTGCAGATTGGAAATTAGAATTGTCTACTCTTGGTCTTAAACTTTCTTCCTGCACTTTTCAGATTAAACCATTATATGAACATCTTCATGCCTATGTGAGAGCAAAGTTGATGAATGCCTACCCTTCCTATATTAGTCCAATTGGATGCCTCCCTGCACATTTGCTTGGTAAGAAGCCCCATGAATTCTTTGTGTACTTGGCGCTTTGCTATTTCTAACAATAAGATTGCCTTCTTTGAGTGAGGCTTAACATAAAACTTTTGAAAAATTCTGTAAGTGGTTAGTAACATGATAGAAATCACATTTTGAAAGCATTTTCTTCAACCAAAAGTTTGTCTTAAATAATTCTCTATTGTATTACTTTTCTGTACATAAAGAGTTATTATTTTGGCTGCAATTCAAAGGATAAAGGGGTTACTTAAGATAACTAGAGAAAGAATTCCAGGCTCAAATGAGACTGGAAATGGGGAAAATAATTTTTTAGTGTTTAAGTCGGTTGGCTAAGCTCTTAAGGTGGAATTTCAGATTTTAGTATCATATTGTCAGAGGAAAAAAGCTTGGTTGGCTGGGTGTGGTCAGAGGTAACAGAAAGGTATAGCTTGGGCAAAAGCTTCCTAAGTTCATTCTAAGTTCATTGTAATTTGGGGAAATTGCCAATTACTCTTGCTGAAAAATACTTGGCTTGAAATCATATAAACGAAGAATGAAAGAAAGTGGCCATCTTCCCCCTCTCCCACCACAGCAGCTGAGGCCAAATAAAATATAAATATTTGAAAATTTCATGCTATGCATACATAGTATTTCTACTGTAGTCAAGCTAAGTTACTGGAAGCTAATCTCCTCCACAGCCAAACCTGTCTGTCAGGAGAGAATGCGGAGAAAGGACCTGTGGAGACTTTTAACTCTAAAGTAATATGGAAATCCTTTCTACAATGTCAATGGCAAGCATTATTTAGTAATTCAGTTTCTGCTTAACCCTTTCTGGTGTGATGGGATAATTTCTTCATTCCAATGTAGACTAATTTATTGCTACATGGCACCAATGTAACACAGTTCTACCTTATGTGGAACTTAAGCAACACCCCCTCTGATGCCTTCCATTCATTAGTCCTATTTCCATGCTATGAGGTTACCCAGAATGTCAATTCCTATTCTACAAGATGACTTTCCAGATATTCATCAAGAACCATCATATAAGATACAGCATAGTACCTGGCACAATACATTTTAGTGACTATTATTGCTATTATCATGTTTACACTATTTTCTTTTGTCAACTTTAATATCTTTTATCAAGCATTCCTTAAAACCTTACTTTTCTAATTGCTCTCTTTTGGATGAGCTATACTTTGTCAATATCCCTCCTCAATTATCATGCTCAGAGATGAACAGTTACTCCAGATGAGATCTGGCCAACATAAAGAAAGACATGGTACCATGACTGCCTTTGTTGTAGACACTGTACTTCTATTGATTTAGCTCAAGGTCACATTTATGCTTCAGAAGCCATGCCATACTGTTTGTTCCATCACTTTTGGTCTTTTACATGTGGACTTGCTTTAGCTTAATGTCACACATATGTTTTTATGATGGATAGGTTTTTCTTTTCTTTTCTTTTTTTCTTTTCTTTTCTTTTTTGAGAGGGAATCTTGCTCTGTCACTAGGCTGGAGTGCAGTGGCGCAATCTCAGCTCACTGCAACCTCCGCCTCCTGGGTTCAAGCGATTCTTCCGCCTCAGCCTCCTGAGTAGCTGGGACCACAGGCACGTGCCACCACCCCTGGCTAATTTTAGTATTTTTAGTAGAGACGGGGTTTCACTATGTTGGCCAGGATGGTCTCGATCTCTTGACCTTGTGATCCGCCCACCTTGGCCTCCCAAAGTGCTGGGATTACAGGCGTGAGCCACCACGCCCGGCCAGATTTTTCTTTAAAATTTAAGCATAGGACTTCACATGTATCACTATTAGATTTTATCTTTTAAAATATAAATTTATGGAGTACTTTTTTTTTTTCAAAATGGAGTCTCGCTCTGTCACCCAGGCTGGAGTGCAGTGGCTGATCTCAGCTCACTGCGACCTCTGCCTCTTGGGTTCAAGCCATTCTCCTGCCTCAGCCTCCCGAGTAGCTGGGATTACAGGCTCAAGCCACCATGCCTGGATAATTTTTGTATTTTTAGTAGAGATGGGGCTTCACCATGTTGGCCAGGCTGGTCTCGAACTCCTGATCTCAACTGGTCTGCCTGCTTCAGCTCCGCAAAGTGCTGAGATTACAGGAGTACTATTCATGAAGTTTGTTGCCCTATTTCTTTGGCATCAGGATTCTGGTCCTGCTATTAGATTGACTTTTTCTAGATACATCTCTTTAGGGTCCCTGGCCTTGGAGTACAGCTTAACATTTGTTTGATGTTTATAAAGTCACCAAGTTAATTACACTAGTACAGGAATAAAAGTGGAATTTGGTTACCAGTGAGTAAAGTTCCTGAATGATGATTTTATATGATCTCTTTTGAAGCCAACACTAGGAATTACTAACAGCTTAATTTGTAATATTTTGTACCATCGATGGTGGAGTATAGAAATCTCTTTCTAATTTACAGTGTCAATGATAGTCTATAAATTTAATAAATTTTGTCTGTATTTCTGCTGTTTCTGTCATATACTAACAGATTCTTTCTTAAAAATAGGTGATATGTGGGGGTAGATTTTGGACAAATCTGTACTCTTTGACAGTTCCCTTTGGACAGAAACCAAACATAGACGTTACTGATGAAATGGTGAAACAGGTAGGAAGAGAAGCCCTTAAAAACTAAATCTAAATTCTCAACTTCATTTATTTTTATGTCATCCTTCTATTTTTATTTTTAAACCATGTAAATAAAAAAGTTAAGCTAATTGAAATTTGTTTTTTATGTAGCTATATTTTCATGGAAAAGCAGTTTACAATGACCTCAGATACCTTGAATTGCAGGTGTAGTATTGATCTCATTGAAATATATTTAAAATGGAGATTACCTGAGTTTTCCATTAAGCAGTAAGATGCAGAATTATCAACTGGTTGGTATCACTCTTTCCAAAGTTTGTCATTGCTAGGTAACCAGCCAGTAATCTCTATGGATAGTAAAAACAAGAATATAATAAGGGGATTTTTTGCGTATTTAAAAATTATTAATGTTAAATATATTACAATAATCTTTAAAACAATTTTAAACAACACCTTTCTTACTACTTTGGTTTAATTATTTAAATGTGCTGGGTTCCTCAAAACACTTGTAAGTACATAGGCCACAGACCCAATAAAGCAACTATACAATCGAGACTACAAAGCAACCAGCTAACAACAGCATGACAGGAACGCTTCACGTAACAGACAGAGAGTGGCAAACTGGAAAGTAAAAGAAGACGTAACTTTCTACTGTCTTCGAGACCCATCTCACGTGTAATGACACCCATGAGCTCAAAGTAAAAGGATGCAGAAAAATCTATCATGCAAATAGACCACAAAAAAGAGCAGGGGTTGCTATTCTTGTATCAGATAAAACAGACTTTAAATCAACAACAGTAAAAAAGACAAAGAGGGTGATTACATATTGATAAAGGGTTCAATTTAGCAAAAAGATTTAACTATTCTAAATATATGTGCACCCAACATTGGAGTACCCAGATTCATAAACATAGCACTTTTAGACCTAAGAAAAGACTTAGCCAGAAAATAATAGTGGGGGACTTCATCACCCCACTGACAGTGTTATACAGATCATTGGGGCAGAAAACTAACAAAGAAATTCTGGAAATTCTGGACTTAAACTTGACAGTTGACCAATTGAACCCAAGAGACATCTATAGAATATTCCACTCAACAACTATGAAATGTACATTCTTCTCATCTGAACACAGAACATACTCTAAGATTGGCAACATGCTCAGTCATAAAGCAAGTCTCAATTAATTCAAAACATTAAAATCATACCAAGCATATTCTCAGACCACAGTAGAATAAAAATAGAAATCAATACCAAGAGGAACTCTCAAAACCATGCAATAACCAGGAAACTAAACAACTTATTCCTGAATGACTTTTGGGTAAACAATGAAATTAAGGAAGATATCAAAAAATTCTTTGAAACAACTGAAAACAGAGACACAGCATACCAACATATCTGGGATGTGGCAAAAGCAATGTTAAGAGGAATGTTTATAGTGCTAAATGCCTACATCAAGAACCTAGAAAGACATCAAATTAATAATCTAACACTACACCAAAAGGAACTAGAAAAACAAGAACAAACTGATATCAAAGCTAGAAAAAAAAGACATAACTAAAATCAGGGCAGACCTAAATGAAAGTGAGACCTAAAAAATCATACAAAGGATCAACAAAATGAAAAGTCAGTTTTTTTTAAAGGATAAACCAGATGGAAAGACCTCTAGCTAGATTAACAGAGTAAGAGAAAAGATCCAAATGAGCACAATCAGAAATGACAAAAGTGGCATTGCAACCAATCCCACAGAAATACAAAGGATCCTCAGAGACTACCATGGATACCTCTATGCACACAGACCAGAAAATCTAGCGAAAACAGATAAATTCCTAGAAACATACAACCTCTCAAGACTGAATCAGGAATAAATTGAAACCCTGAACAGACCAATAATGACTTCTGATATTGAATCAATGATTTAAAAACCTACCAACAAAAAAAGAGCCTCAGATCAGATAGATTCACAGCTGAATTCTACCAGACATATAAAGAAGAGCTGGTACTAATTCTACCGAAACTATTCCAAAAAATTGAGGAGGAAGTTTTGCTCCCTAACTCTTCTATGTGACAAGTATCATCCTGATGCCAAATCTGGCAAAGACACAATGAAAACAGAAAACTACAGGCCAATATCTTTGATGAATATAGACACAAAAATCCTCAATAAAATACTAGCAAACTGAATCCAGCAGCACATCAAAAAGTTAATTCACCATAATAAAATAGGCTTTATTCCTGGAATAAAATGTTGGTTCAATATACACAAATATGATTCATCACATAAATAGAATTAAAAGCAAAAACCATATGATTATCTCAATAGATGCAGAAAAAGCATTTGATAAAATCTAACATCCTTTCATAATAAAAATCCTCAACAAACTAGGCATTGAAGGAACATACTTCAAAATAATAAGAGCCATCTATGGCAAACCCACATCATACTGAATGGGCAAAAGCTAGAACCATTCCCTTTGAGAACTGGAAAAGACAAGGATGCCCACTTTCACCACTCCTACTGAACATAGCACTGGAAGTTCTACCCAGAGCAATCATTTAAGAGAAGGAAATAAAAAGCATCCAAATAAGAAAAGAGGAGGTCAAATTAGCTCTCTTTGCTGATGATATGACTCTACCTAGAAAACTTTAAAGATTCCTAGATGTGATAAATGACTTTAGTGAGTTGTGAGGATATAAAAGTCAATGCACAAAAATCAGTAACATTTCTATATATACCAATAATGTTTAAGCTGAGAGCCAAATCAAGAACACAATCTCATTTACAATAGCCACAAAAATTAAAACATCTAGGAATACATCTAATCAAGGAGGTGAAAGATCTCTACAAAGAGAAGTACAAAAAACTGCTGAAAGAAATCATAGGTAACACAAACCAATGGAAAACCATCCCATGCTCATGGATTGGAGGAATCAATATCATTAAAATGTCTATACTGTCCAATGCATTCTACAGATTCAGTGCTATTCTTATCAAGTTATCATCATTTTTCACAGAATTGGAAAAAGCTATTCAAAAATCCATATCAAACCAAAAAAGAGCCCGAATTGCCAAAGCAATCCTAAGCCAAAAGAACAAAGCCAGGGGCATCACATTACCTTTTAACTATACTACAAGTTTACAGTAACCAAAACGGCATGGTACTAATACAAAAACAGACACATAGACCAGTGGAACAGAGTAGAGAACCCCAGAGGTAAAGCCACACACTTACAGCCATCTGATCTTTGACAAAGTCAACAAAAATAAGCAATGGGGGAAAGGACTCCCTGTTCAATAAATGGTGCTGGGAAAACTGGCTAGCCATATATGGTTATGCAGCTTCACTTTTTATTCTGCAGTGGACTTTTTCCAGGAGTATGTTATGTATGTTAAAATGTTCATTGCATTGCCTCTTACAGATTTAAAACTATTAACAAGCAAAGGTTCAGCAATGCATAAACAGTAAATTATGGTGCAATTATCTGAAGAAATTTTATAACGCAAATAAAAGTATGATGCAGAAGAATGAAACTAGAGTCTTACCAATCACCATATAAAAAAATAACTCAAGATGGATTAAAGACCGAAATACAAGACCTCAAACTATAAAAATCCCAGAAGAAAACCTAGGAAAAACTCTTCTGGACATTGGCATAGACAAAGAATTTATAAGCTCTCAAAACCAATTACAACAGAAACAAAAATTGACAAGTGAGACCTAATTAAACTAAAGAGCTGCTGTACAGCAAAAGAAATCAGCAATAGAGTAAACAATCTACATAATGGAAGAAAATATTTGCAAATCATCAGATAAATGAAAATCAAAACCTCAATGAAATATCATCTCACACCAGTCAGAGTGGCTACTATTAAAAAGTCAAAAAATAACATTGTCGAGGCTGCTGAGAAAAGGGAACGCTTATGCACTGTTGGTGAGAATGTAAATTAGGTCATACACTATGGAAAGCAGTTTGGAGATTTCTCAAAGAACTAAAAGTAGAACTACCATTTGACCCAGCAATCCCATTACTGGGTATACACCCAAAGGAAAACAAATTGTTCTACCAAAAAGACACCTGCACTTGTGTGTTTATTGCAGCACTATTCACAATGGCAAAGACATGGAATCAACCTAGGTGCCCATCAATGGTGGATTGGATAAAGAAAATGTGGTAGATATACACCATGAAATACTATACAGCCTTAAAAACAATGAAATTGTGTCCTTTGCAGCAACATGGATGCAGCTGAAGGCTGTCATCCTAAGTGAATTAATGCAGAAACAGAAAACCAAATATCACATGTTCTCACTTATAAGCTAAACCTTGGATATACACAGACATAAAGGTGGGAACAATAGACACTGGGGACTCCAAAAGGAGGGAGGGAGAGAAGAGTAGCAAGGGCTAAAAATCTTCCTATTGAGTACTATGTTCATGTCTGGTTGATAGGACCAATAGAAACCCAAACGTCAGTATCACACAATATCCCCTTGTAACAAACCTGCACATGGATTCCTTGAATCTAAAATTAAAATTTAAGTTAAAAAATTCTCAGGTCAGGTACGGTGGCTCATGCCTGTAATCCCAGCACTTTGGGAGGCTGAAATGGGTGGATCACAAGGTCAGGAGATTGAAGCGAGCCTGGCCAACATGGTGAAACCTCGTCTCTACTAAAAATACAAAAATAATAATAATAATAAGCCTGGCATAGTGGCATGTGCCTGTAGTCCCAGCTACTCAGGAGGCTGAGGCAGGAAAATCACTTGAACTCGGGAGGCAGAGGTTGCAGTGAGTCGAGATTGGGCCACTGCACTCCATTCTGGGTGACAGAGTGAGACTCCATCTCAAAAAAATAAATTCTCTATGTTCCCTTCTGTTGATGACATGATATTATAGTTATAATTATGTATTTTTGTTTATTCAACTAAAATTCGACATTTCTGAGTAGAATGCCTAATTATACTTCTATTTGGCTTATAAAATTTCTTCAGATAATTGCACCATAATTTGCTATTTTGTGCATTATCAACATTGCTTGTTAATAGTTTTAAATCTGTAAGAAGCAGTGCAATGAACATCTTCATATATGTAACATACTCCCAGGAAATGTCTATTGCAGAATAAAATGTGAAGTTGCAAGGGCCTCTAAACTCTTGCAGCTGTTCTAGCTCCACTTTGCAGTTGAGGAGCAGTATAGGATCATCTTGATGTATGTCTTTAATCTTTCTAAAGGGTCTGCACACCCATCTCTTCTACTGTCATCTCTAAGACTCAGGATAGGTATTGTGACAGCTTCATGCTATAGGTGAGGAAAATGAGGCTCAGGTAAATGATTTGCTCAAAGTCACAAAGACAGTCATTGGCAACTAAGGATTGAACTCAGAACTCCTAATAATTTCAGTCTGGTTTTCTATTTGTTCATTCATTGTTCATTCAACAGATGTTAACTGTATTTCCTAATATACACTGTTTTGGTATCGGTTCATTCTGCTCAAGAATGTCATACTCATCAATATCAAGTGCCAGAGAGTAAATCCTTAAGGCTCAGTAATTTTTTAAACCATCGATAGTCTCATATCCTGTTTCTTATTCCCAGAGATGACAGAGGAGAAAAACTAGACTTGACTGGTCTTTGATATGAGAGGAAGTTTTCTGTTACTAAAAGTGATTCATAGACTAGCTGCCAATTACACAAACTTAGCTTACCTGATGTAAGCCTTATCTCCTAAGCATGCTTGGTCAGCTCCTGAGGCACTTGTTCCCAGAATGGTTTTCTGGGTGGCAGATGCCTGCTGCTGCCTCTTTATAGTTCCAGAACATTCTGAAAATTTGGACTTCATACAGATCATAAAGCCAAGGCCCAACTACCCATTGGTGCTAGGCCACATCTAGGCCTCTTTGATTCCAAAAGCCTACGCCTTCAGGTCTACCTTATAGTTTACGTCTTCCACCAAGTCTAATAATTAAATAAAGCTAATTAACATATAAATTATCTCACATTTTTTTTGCAGTGGGAACATTTGAAATGTACTCTCAGTGATTTCAAAATGTACAATGTTCTATTATTAACTGTATTTACTATGCTGTGCAATAGATCTCAAAAAGATAGAACCAACTTACTCATCCAGTTTGAGACTTTGTACACTTTGACCATCATCTTCCCAAGACCCCAACCACATAGCCTCTGTAACCACCATTCCACCCTCTGCTTCTACCAGTTCCATTGTTTTAGATTCCACACATAAGTGAGAACATGTGGTATTTGTCTTTCTGTGCCTGGCTTATTTAATTTAGGAATGCAGTTATTTTGATGGCTGGAATTAACAGTGTTCTCTTTTCCCAGGCCTGGGATGCACAGAGAATATTCAAGGAGGCCGAGAAGTTCTTTGCATCTGTTGGTCTTCCTAATATGACTCAAGGATTCTGGGAAAATTCCATGCTAACTGAGCCAGGAGATGGTCAGAAGTAGTCTGCCACCCCACAGCTTGGGACCTGGGGAAGCAAGACTTCAGGTAGTGGGGCTGATACTTACACAGGTGATACTAAATGGGAGACAACAGAGGCAGGCTGAAATTTAACTTGAATTCTTTCTCTGCCTTTCTGAGCACAGAAAAGATAAGTTAATTCTCCTTGAACTAAGGCTGGGAGTCTGGGGGAGCACATTTGGGTTTTCCCAGGAAAAGAGGATTGCCAGCAGGCCCTAACTTGAACCTTCAGACAATCTGCTTTCTTTGAAATATCCATTGGCATTGTATGGTAATGGGAATGGTTGCACCCATATCAGGAAATATTTGGTACTAAGATTTTTGAAAGATGGACATGTGAATCAAACATTGATCTTCCCCTCCATGTTTCACTCTTGTGAGTAAGACAGAATAGGTGAATAAATAAGCTTGGATAGAATGGAGAAAGTGGTACATGTCATAAGAGAGACACAGAGCATGCTCTATGGAGAACAGGAAGAAAACTGACCACACTTGCAATAGGAGATAGGATCAGACAGTGCTTTACAAGTGGGATTTGAGTTGGGTTTGGAAAGACAAGAAGGATTCAGATACACAGGGTTGGGAGGAGGACCCAGGCTGTGAGAACAGCAGGATCAAATACGGAGAGGCAGGACCTGACCTGTGTACTGGAGTCGGCAAGTTAGGCTAGAATGAGAAATACATGAAAGAAAGTTTGTGTAATATGACAGAATCAGCACAGGCTTCAGAATCCTAGGTGTGTCACTTAATGACTCTGCAACCTTGGACAAGGTATTTAACCTTCTTTGGTTTCAGTTTCCTTATTTTATAAAGTAGAATAGTAATTCCCAGGTTGTAGGCTTGTGAGAACCTTACATTGGATTCCCTAGCTTGAAATGGAGATCGCTATACAAGTGATTCATTGAGGAGAGCTCTCAGGCAGAGGGGAATGAGGGAAGCAGGCTGGGACAAAGGATGGAGGTAAATAAGGATGTGATCTTTGCTGGAAACTTGGCCTCAGCCTTATCCCATGAAGCTCTCTGGAGCATAACTTGAGCCACAGACTAGGTCACACATCAAGACAAGGGGGCTAGCTTTTTATATTAGTCTTTGGCTGTGGACTGCCCCACAGTATGGGGGAGCATAACTCCCATTTGGCCAAAGGCAGTGAAGGGAGCAGCTGTTGGCCCTTATCAGCTGTGACTCAGGTAACTAGGGGATGGTGGAGAGAGTCTCAGCAGGGCCCCACCAGCATTGACTAGGGTAGAGATTGGCTCTACAGTCCTTTTCTGGAAAGGGCCAGATAGTAAATAGTTTAAGCTTTGCAGATCTCTGTTGCAACTCCTCAGCTCTGCCCTTGTGACATGAAAACAGCCATAGACAGTACACAAACAAATGGATGTGGCTGCGTGCCAATAAAAATTTATTTATAAAAACAGATGACCAGCCAGCAGGCCATAGTTTACTGATGCCAATACTAGAATGAGACTTAAAAATGAGAAGGTATAAGTAAGATTTGAGCACAGAATCTTATATAGAGTAGGCAGTAAATAGATATTAGTTATTCTTATAATTATTTCAAAAGAGAATAGAGAGAAACCAAATTAGAAAAGCAGGTTGGGGTTGTGAAAGGAAAACAGATTTACTGAGCATGAGATGAATACATAATTGACTATTTCCCTACCTGCTCCCTTTGTCTTGCAATGTGTGGATTACCATGCCCTCCCATTATCTCCTCCAGCTCACTTTTCTCCAGTAAATATTGAAGCCCTCAAAATTATTTTTGGAGAAGGCACAGACCACAGACTGTTAAATTCTGTGTTCTTTTCTTCTGGACATGTTCTTAAGCTTGGCAAAATAAACTTCTGAATTGATCGAGACCTATCTCAGATAGTTTTTGGCTTACAGTGTCATATTGTTGTATAAAAGGTGGCTGAGTTTATTCTTGAGCAATGAGGAAGCCTCAAAGGATATTGGAGGGGGTAGTGACATGATCCAAGTGGTATGAAATAAATTTGGGAATCTACTGAAATATGACCCCTATACCCACCTGAACAAAAATGCTCTTGCCAAGTTAAAAAGGATCACCATCTTATTGCCAAATGCAGTTCTTATCCCATTGGGCTATAGCAGCATTAGACAAGATTTATGAGTTGTCTTTCAAATGCTATTTTTTTTAATGACTTCTACATTGTCATTCTCTTCCAGACTTCCTTGACTTCTTTGATTGCACTTTCTCTGTCTGCCCTGAATAATCTTCCTCTCCTGACTCCTTAGGTACTTGGACCTTCTAAAGGTTTATCTTTGGTCCTCTTTTCTTGCATTCTATTCCTGCTCCATGGGCCATCACATCTGCTTCCCAGAGTTACATGCTAATGATTCCCAAGTTTCAGTTTGCAGCCCCTTCTACTATTTCTCTATCCTGGCAATACCAAACAGCTTACAGTGTCCTGAATGCCACATTTCTGTCCCCCTACCCCTAAGCCTTTCTTATTGAGCACTAGGAATGTCAACTTCTGTGTTGTCTACTGGGAAAACTCCTACACATTGATTTAGGTCCAAATTGCTTACTGCATCCTCAGTTATGCCCTTCTTGGTGCTTCTAAGGGACTGTGACTATGTTCACTCATTTTTATGCCCAAGGCTGTGTGTACTGATCACTTATAGAGTTTGCCTCAGAAGCCTTGTAGCAGAGAACTCTGCTTATTTGTCTTCCTGTTAGTCTATGACCAAGAGAAAAGGATTCACCCCTGCCCATTGCTTTATATTGAGCAACTAGTACTGTTTCTAGGACATAAGAGGTAGGTACTCAAGAGTCACTGGTAAATAAATCTTGGAAAGATGATTCATGCTACCAAAGCCTCATACAACTCCACTGCAATGGTTAAAAGAAAGTCAGTGAGATTCATTTTCATCTTGTCCATTTTCACGCAGGATCCTTATGTGTACAAAGGTGACAATGGATGACTTCCTGACAGCTCATCATGAGATGGGGCACATACAGTATGATATGGCATATGCTGCACAACCTTTTCTGCTAAGAAATGGAGCTAATGAAGGATTCCATGAAGCTGTTGGGGAAATCATGTCACTTCTGCAGCCACGCCTAAGCATTTAAAATCCATTGGTCTTCTGTCACCCGATTTTCAAGAAGACAGTGGTATGGACATTTTCTCATGGCTTGTTTTGGAGGTTCTTTAATCTGATATGGGCAAAGGTATTTATTATTTTATGTAGGAAAAATTTACTTTTTGCCACATAAGGTATAAGGAAACTAGAAAGGTAACTGGAAATTACTACTGGTGAAAAAATTTAAGTATATATCAGAACATGTCAACTTTTGGTTTTGTATTATTGAAAAGGGAGTAAGAGAGCTAACTGAATGAATGGACTTGGGATCCTGTGAAATGTCTAACAGAAGTTTTTTTCTTAAAGATGATGAAACAGTTTCACAGAAGTGAAATGGCTTGTCCCATTAGTGTCAGCATTCTAACTAAACCCCTCTGGTTCTAGGTGAAAACTTCCCAAAACTTTTGAGTTGGAATAGATTCTAAAAACCATATTATAAAGGAGTAAACTGAAGACAAGAGAGGGAAAGTAGCCTGAAGTCAAAAAGCAATGTAGTGGCAGAACCAGAATAAGAGCCCTAATCTAAAGTCTTTTCCATAATATTATGCAAAGCAAAGTATAGCTTGAAATTTTGGAATTCTTAAAGAACAGGTGGTTTAATATCAAGATTAGAAGGGATCGAAACATTTTGTTCATCCTGCCGAAGTGTGAATTTCCCCCTATAACATTCCCTTAGATCTGTGCTATCCTTCAACATCTTTGCTGGAGGCAGCCCATTTCCTTTTTAGACGGAACATGACAAATGTTCAGGAGATCCAATTTCTTCAGTGAGAATGCCATGGCTTTTGATTCTTCCTCATAAAAGGAGGACAAATAGAGCCTAATACCTTCTTCTCTTCCAGTGTATTCTCTCCCCTCATTTTATTATTTGTGACATAAAGATCAGCTCCACTGTCTGGAGCATTTGGTCGATAAGGTCAAGGTCATGAGCTCCATCCTTGAGTAAACAATTCACTTTGCCTTGATCTCTGGCTCCAGATCCCTGGTGATCCCACAAGGGCCTGGGAGTGGGCCAGCATAAGGCCTGTCATCATGTCTGAAATAGCTTCTGTAAGCACAGTCCTAGTGCATTATAGACCAGTAGCAGCATCCTCCCATGAAGAGAGTAACAAAGGTAATTAACAGTAACCATACCTGCTTCCTAATTTTAAAATATTATTAATTCAAGTCAATGAACAGGTATTTTAGTATTTTTAAGTATTCCCTAACAGCAGGTAAAAATGATTGATGACTATGTTTCTTAAGATGGTATTAGATCAGTGATGAAATAATCTGTAGAACAAAACCGCGACATGAGTTTACCTATATAACAAACCTGCACACATACCCCCGAACCTAAAATAAAGGTTTTTTTTGTTTGTTTGTTGTTGTTGTTTTTTAACAAAGATAGTATTAGACATGATTAAACCACTGATTTGGAAAACTCCTGCTTTTTTTCTTGACTCTGTCCCTGATTTGTGAATAATGCTAAATAAATTCCTTTATTCCTTCCATTTCTCCCTCCCTCTTTGTCTTTCTTTCTTCTTCCAAACATATTTATCAAGCACATACTGTGTGCAAGACATTTTTCTAGACACTAGAGACACAGTGATGTGAAAAGTAGATAACATCCCCTGCTTACATTTCAATGCATTGCCTTTGCACACTAGAGATGAGCTCCACTGCCTCTTTATGTCACTAATAAAGAATAAAATGAAATAACATGATTTATTAAAGCATTTTAAATTCTTGGTAAGGAAGATATCTGTACATTTAAAGTACATTGTACTTTTCATCATCCAGTGGATGGTGCCCTCTAGGGAGGCTCTTTTGTTTTATTTCCCCCTCCCTGGCTTACAGGCTTTTCACTAAATCTGTTTAGTATTTGTTTATTTAACAAAGACTCACAGAAGGCATCACATAGCAGACATGGGACTAGGTTATACAGCCTCGAATGAGACATTAACAGTCACTGACTTCATGGAGCTTTCCAGAATAAACAGTGTGACTGGGAAAGTGGATGAGATAGCTGTAATGAACTCTGATAAGAGGTATTTAAGGGAGGAAACTGAAACTAATGAAGAAAATGAGGATTAGAAGTAACTTTGGGGTTTTATTTACCTGTTCTGTCCCAGGGCTTTAACCTACTCCAAATCTCTTAGCTGAGAAAATAAATATATACATATCATTATGTGTACTGTCAATTTTTCTCATGTAATTATCCTTATAGTAAGTATATCTTGAGGAATAATATTTTGAGATTAGGAAAATTCTCTCTAACACAAAACATCCATTGTCATCTTCATCGTAATATTTATCCTTTTCCATTTTACTTTCAGAAACAGAAATAAACTTCCTGCTCAAACAAGCACTCACGATTGTTGGGACTCTGCCATTTACTTACATGTTGGAGAAGTGGAGGTGGATGGTCTTTAAGGGTGAAATTCCCAAAGAGCAATGGATGAAAAAGTGGTGGGAGATGAAGTAAGTCAATGAATATGCAATCAGTAAAATGTTTTCTAATGAGTTTGCTGTGCATTTAAAAGAATTTGACTGGTGTGTATACACACACACACACACACACACACACACACAGGCACACATTAACTCCTTTTTGTATTTTCAGTTTTTTATATTTTATATTTTAGTCTTCATTTGGGTGCCATCTTCTCAGATAAAATTTCCTTGGTCAGGTGACACTACTTCATGCTCTATATTCTTAAGTATTGGGTCACTCATTAAACCATGATATTATGTTGAAAGTGATCAGTTTATTCATTTTACATATTCTTTTATCCAGTCTTTTAAACAAAAATGCTGACCCCACATTTTAGGCAAAGCACTGGGGATCCAATGCTAATAATTTCAGGTATGGTCCTTGACCCCCAAAAACGTTTAGTTTATGGCAGGATGTGGAAAATGAAACCACTGCAATGTGTAGTGTGATGGGAGGGCACAGGATCCATGAGTGTCCAGGGGAGATGCAAAGCCCAACTGGGATTGTCAGTTGAGGAGAGGCATTTGAGTTAAGGCCTGAGAAAGATGTGGGTGTGGAGGGGAACACAGAGATTCCAAGCTAAAGAGAACCTGAAACATTTGGGCAACAGTGACCATTTCCATAGTTGTAGCACTACATTACTCCTTGCTGTGTCACAAGTTCCTCACACTGTGCCTGTCATATGCAAGTATGAAATAAATAGGTTTTTGGATGAAAGAGTTATAAGAGAAAAGAAAAAGAAGCAAAGAAAGGAGAGAGGGAGGGAGGGAATGGAAAGGAGAAAGAAATCTACCTTTTTACCATCTTAGACCCTTGTCGATTATTTTTTCTTTGTTTTTCTTATATTTTCTTTTTGAAGTGAAGAACTCATGTGTAACAAGCAGTTCCCACATGCACAGGTTTAAAACAGTACCCTTCTTCTGTCAAGATTCACTCTGTTAACGTAAATCTTACTTGAGAGGAAAGAGGTAGCACCTATAAGAACTGTTTCTAGTGTTTAAATATGACTAAAGTTATGTCTACAATGACCCTGCAATTTTAAAGGAAAAAGGCATTCAGTTTAAACAATGCCAAATACACGATTTTGCTACCATTTTTTTTTCTGGCTAGATTAATCTTTTGATCCCTCTTAGCTTATTTTAAAGGTACATGGAATCAGATCCTTAGAGTGAGTCATTAATGCACTAATTGTTCCTTTCGTTGTGCAACAAATATAAATGAATTCTTTCCTTAGTGGCAGGCACCATGTTTGATGCTGGAATTACAGAGAAGACCAAGACACAGCCCCACCCTCTAGGAGCTCAAGTCTGTAGGGCAAGAAATACTATAGGTGAATAACTACAAAATGAGGAGATAAATGGCAAAGTAGGTACAACTAGAGAAGGCTAAGGGAGATAGAGGGGTTAATTCTGCCAGAAGGTGGATGGGATCAGGGCCAGGCTTCACAGAGGAGGGAATGCTTGAGCTAGGTAGGCTTGGAGAATGAGTAAGATTTCAATTTTATTAAATTCTGTCTGCCAGGAGTACATGGACTGTGGCGCCTGAGAGGAATTATTAGGGCTTTCACTGTACATTTTTGGCCATGCAATGTAGTTTATGAATTTTATTAAATCAGTCTTTTGAAGACATAGCCATTTTCTAAGGGTATATTCTGGCCGAATTAATTAAAACTAAGAGATAACCACATACTGAGCTCTACTGTCTGATTTTTTTACACTGTTTCTATTTCACCTGACAACCAATTCCAATATAAATACCATTGATTGGCCAGACGCAGTGGTGCCTGTAATCCCAGCACTTTGGGAGGTTGAGGCGGGCAGATCGCTTGAGGCCAGGAGTTCGAGACCAGCCTGCCCGACATGGTGAAACCCTGTCTCTACTAAAAATACAAAAATTAGCCAGATGTGGTGGTGCACACCTGTAATCCCAGCTACCTGGGATGCTATGGTGGGAGAATCGTTTGAACGTGAGGCGGAGATTGCAGTGAACCAAGATGGCACCACCGTACTCCAACCTGGGAGATGGAGTGAGACTCCATCTCAAAAAAAAAAAAAAAAGATTGATGAAACTGCACTAGTTATGCCCAACTTTACCTGCTTGTGATGGGTGATCCACAGCTAATGTATTGTTTTCTTTTCTCCCCAAAGGCGAGAGATAGTTGGGGGTGGTGGAACCTGTGCCCCATGATGAAACATACTGTGACCCCGCATCTCTGTTCCATGTTTCTAATGATTACTCATTCATTCGGTAAATTACAGTTTTCTTGTTTCTGTTTAACTTCTAGGGTTTGTGGACAGCTGTGCTAATAATGACAAAAAGCAGGGATAAATGATCATTATAATTTTTCTATTTCTACCCATAACTACCAAGCTCAATACAGATGCTCCTTGCTTTACAATGGGGTTACATCCCAATAAACTCATCATAAGTTGAAAATATCTTAAGAATGCATTGAATACACCTAACCTGTGGAACACCAAAGCATACCCTAGTCTACCTTAAACATGCTTGGAACACTTACATTAGCCTGCCATTGAGCAAAATCATCTAACACAAAGGCTATTTTATAATAAAGGGTTCAATATCTCACTTAATTATTTAATACTGTGCCGAAAGTGAAAAATAGAATGATACTTACCATTAACATACACAGCTGAAAGCACTATTGTAAAGTCGAAAAATCAGAAGTCTAACCATTGTAAGTTGGGGACTGTCTGTATAGATGATCAGTTTCAATTCAATTTAAACTAACACAGTTTATTGGGTTAAATTAAACTTGTGTGAGATCTTGTTCCTCTCATCAAGAAATCAATAGTATCACTGGGAGAAATAAAAAGTAGTTTTGTTTATATTCTTGTTATTGGCAGTTTATTGTGCATTGTAATAGAAAGATAATTTTTAACTTGAAGTCCAAAAATATATGTTCTTCACCTAGTAACCCCAGTCCTTGAATTTGCTGGACCTCGGTTTATTTGTCAAATGAAAACAATGTTATTGACCTGTTGTTATAAGGATGGATTCAGATTATCTACATGAAAGGACTATTAATCTGTAAAAGACAAAACAAATGTGAGCTAACATTTAACATAGTAATATTGCCACGTTCATCAACGAATGCATAAAACGCAAATAGGTTATGACGAGTATAGCGTTAATGTCTGGAGAAAGAGATTTGATCAGTATCTCTTTGGTTACTTGGGCCCCAGAATTTAAATATATGCCCCAATCTATGACTCCAGGATGGTAAATAAAATGGGACTGCTTTTTTGTTTCTTTGTCTCTTGTACAGATATTACACAAGGACCCTTTACCAATTCCAGTTTCAAGAAGCACTTTGTCAAGCAGCTAAACATGAAGGTCCTCTGCACAAATGTGACATCTCAAGTTCTACAGAAGCTGGACAGAAACTGCTGTAAGAAATACCTCAAAATGTTGAACTTCCCCTAGTATTCATTATTACTTCATTATTTCCATGCCTAGGTTTGAATTGATTTCTTTGTTCCAAAAAGAAAATTTTTTGGCCTCAAAATGTCCTCATTTACAAACCAAACACTTAATTCGTGGTCAGACAGGAACCTAGACCATGCAACGATTGGATAGGCCACCTCTTTTCTTCCTATCATAACTACAGCTCTCTATGTGGTAATTGGAAGGAAAGAGCAGTTGAGGGAAGAATATATCCATTAATATGCATTATTTTCTTGTCTGCCAGGAGCAAATTTAGCCAAATCAAAGAGAAGCCATAGATCATAGATGTAAATATATGTACATCTGGGATCCCTCAAAAGGCCCGGACCCCCTCTGCCGAGACCAGCTTGGTCGTAGAGACCCAAACCCAGGCGGTGCTGAAGGAATTAATAAACAGAAACAAATAGAGTGCAAAAGTGGGGATCAAAGTGGGACCATCAGGGGACTGACAGCATTTCCCAGCTGAAAGCCCAGAGCAGACTCTGACCCACGTATTTATTCTTTGTGAACAAGTGATCATTTTTAAAAAGCAGGTGCTCAGTGTTTCTTCATAGAATAAAGATAGACTAAACAGGCAGATAGTGCCTGTTCACTATTAAAATAGAAATAAGCTGGAAAGCACTCTTTGCGAGTCAGCAATGGGGACAAGGTCAGATATCCTGTGTTTTGGGAGCTGGTTTAACTAATGCATGACCGGTACATACTGCCTGCTATTCTAGCAGTTTTCTTGCCTGGGGGATGGCTTGGTGTTCCTTGCCATTGCCTCTCAGCAAACAACATATACTCCATCACACACACATCAAGACCTTCTCCCAACACCCCTCTTTTTTGTGTAGCAATATGCTGAGGCTTGGAAAATCAGAACCCTGGACCCTAGCATTGGAAAATGTTGTAGGAGCAAAGAATATGGATGTAAGACCACTGCTCAACTACTTTGAGCCCTTGTTTACCTGGCTGAAAGACCAGAACAAGAATTCTTTTGTGGGATGGAGTACCAACTGGAGTCCATGTGAGTACACCCAGTTGACAAGTTTTACACCCATTCCCTGTCTACTTCCTCTAGTCTCCTTTGGTCCCTGTCTCATGAGGACTTGTGACACAGCTGAGAATGTTTTTCTCTATATAGTACCTGCTTCTTTCTCTGCTAGGGTGACAGTTGCCATTTTACAGGAGAAAAATCACATTTGTTGAGCACCTATGTATGAGACATAGTGAAAACAACTTTGCAGACACACACAGATGCATGCACATGCACACACTCTTTCAAGTCTGTTTTATTAGTCTCATCTTTTAAATATAGATTATAACTGTCTCCAACCAACTGCACTTGAATCCTGCTTTCCAAAGACAAATATTTTTAACAATGTTAATGCTATTATCTCTTCTTTCTGGCAGTCACTTTCATGTTTTAAGTAATTTGCTTACATTGCTATTTTGTTATTGCTCAGTTTTAAACTTTCACTTTGGTCCACCCTTCCACTTCCACTTCTTGCTCTTCCAATAAGATTTTTAATAAAACAGTTTTCAATGTTTACATCGTTATGCCTGAAGAACCAAGTAATGTACTATTTTTTGTCCTTTCTTATGTGGCTTTTTGTTTGTCCCAAAGCATCTACTTGCCTGAATTTTTTGGTTTACCTAATTTGCTATTTACATCGTATTTGTTTTTTTCCCAACGATTTCAACACATCTATTCTTTTCAGTCTCATTTTTTTCCCCCTAGAGACTTCCCTCTTGGAGTCTTACATCTTCCTGTCCCAGCCTTTGTTGTTCTCCTGGGTTGAATCCCACTGCTTCCTAGATTCCACTTCTTTCTCGGATTACCTCTTGTTTTTCTGAAGCACAGCCTCCAAGTGACTATCTTAAATGAGGGCACATGGGGTAGGAGGATCAACTATTCTCCAAAGTGGTTTAAACCACACCCTAACTTCCATTCCTCTTGTTTTTCAGCCCAGTATTATTTTCCCACCGTCACCTGTGCTTGAATCCCAACCCTCTTTTGGATTATCTGGCTCTTTGTGGGTCTGTGCTCCCTCTGTGTACAAATTAGGTCATGGCTTCCTGTCCCTGAGAAAGCAGTTACCCCTCTCTCATCATTTTTCCAAAAGTCTGTTGATACCTTTAAAAGATCCCTTTACTATCACTTTAATGGGATCTTGGGGAGGAAAAGAAAATAAGCACATGTGGGCAATCTGTCATCTGTAATCAGCAGTCTGTGATTTCTCTTTAATCAGATACTGACCAAAGCATCAAAGTGAGGATAAGCCTAAAATCAGCTCTTGGAGATCAAGCAGTGAGTATTCTGGACAGTGAATTCATTATTTTTGAGTGCACTGTCGTCACTTAAATAGGACACAATGAAGCCATTTCAGTGTGATCTGAAAGAGGAGAGGCCATGTGGTTCTCTTCAAACTGTAAGTCCCAGATTCTGGTATTGGCTTTGGGTTTTTAAAGTAACCCATTTCTTATTGGATAAGCTATTCCTACTTTTTATTACCTTGAAGGGGTTATGAACGTCAATGAGAAAACATCTGTATCAATCCTTAAGTAACAAATACCAATCCTTTCAGTTGACTCTTGTCATTATTACTTTCATTCTAGAAAGAGAACATGGTTATATTTTGAAAGGTAGTTTGATTTTAGAAGCAGCACAGTTAGTTTTTTTTAGTTTGTTTTGTTTTAGTCAATCATCTGTATCCTGGCTTTACTCAGAGTGTGGCCCATGGGCAGGCAGCATTTGAATCACCTGGAAGCTTCTTAAAAATGCGTAATTTCAAGCCTAGCCCTGGACCACTTAATCAGAATCTGCATTTTAGCAAGTCTCCAGGTGATTTGTACATACAATCAAGACTGGGAAGCTCTAATTTAGAACACTGCTTCTCAAACTTGGTTGCACAGTGGAGTCACATGGGAAGTTTAAAAAATACTAATGCCTGGGTTATACACCTCCAGAGATTCTGATTTAATTGCTCTGGGTATGGAGTCAAGAGTTTGGCATCAAGATTATTTAAATCTCCCCAGGTGATTCTAGTCACAGCAAAGTTTGAAGAACCACTTATTTAGAGAGATGCATTTTGGGAGTAACAAAATATTTTGCAGGAAATTATATTATTTATACCTTTATGTGAATTATTGACTTAGCTATTGCTCTCTCCTTAACACCTGTCTCAGGTGATCTAGTCTGAGGAAGTAATAGCTTTGATTGGGGAAAGAGGAGAGGAGAGAGTAGTCTCAGGTCGATGGGGCTCAAAAGCCTGAGAGTGGGCATGGCACCCTGAAGGCTTTGCAGGGTTAGAAGTCAATTTGGGACTATTGGATAAAATGGTCCAAGATGCAACAGCAAATTGTTGTCTGCATTGGATAGATCCAAAGGTTGTGTTTCTACCCCCTTACCTTTCCTGAAAAATTAAACATTATCCAAGATTCAACAATACTTTTAGTATAATTTTCATAGATAAGACATCAAAACATAAATAACTCAGGAGTAAAACGATGAACATTCAAGAAAGACAAAATGAAAATGGAAGAGCATTGCTTTCCAATCTGTAAGAGTTCAACTTCTTATTTCTTAATCATTGGGTGATTGCGGGACTATTTCTCTGTCATATTTTTATTAGCTCTTCCTTGGCTTAGTAAATTTTAGTCTTGGCAGATCAGGATATTTTTCAGTTATCTTTTTTCTTGACATTTATGCTCATTCTTTTTCCATGCAGTGAAGGTTGGTAAATAGTGTTCAGACGGTTTGATGGTGTAATGTTCTGAGGCCAATTCACTGAGAAACAATCTGTTTTGATGAAACGAGATCGTATATTTAGTGCATCTATACATCAGGGTTAGAATATCTGCTCAGTGCAAGCTATTTCTAGTGAAGTCCAATTGGATGTATTATTCTGAGAACTCAGCCTTTAAAATCTTTTATATTTTATATTTATAGAAATAGCCAGACTGTTATTAGTAACAATATTAATATTATTACTATTAAAGGAACCCCCCAAACCTGGATGAAACCAAGCTGAAATGAATGTAACAATTCTCTTGTGAAATATTATAATTTTTAAAGGGAAAGGAGAAGCATAAAACTAGTGCCATTTATTGATTCCTACTGCCAGCTACGGGAGGAAAGAGTGAATGCTTTCAAGTCTTTAAAAGCTATCCAAACATAAGCTATTTGTTTAGCACTGGAAAACAAGCACAAACAGATTAGCTTGCTGTTTACAAAGAGTTATTTTTTTATTTGAACTTTAAGTTTTTCTTTTACACTTATAGATAAGTACATTTGAGGACTTACCATAAAAATAGTAAAAACTGATTTTATCCACAATGTACAGACATTTTTGCTACAAACCCCACAATTTTTGTTTGACTCCTGTCTGTAAACCTACACTCAGGGTGTTAATTTCAGTTTACACCAGACTAAAGTAAAAGGACTCATTAACCCAATGTTTCCTAAAGCATGGTTGCCTGACCAGCAGTATTACCACCACCTGGGAGTTTGTTAGAGCTGTAAATTCATGAGTTTCATCTCAGGCTTCCTGAATCGGATGCTCTAAGGGTGGACCCAGCACTCAATGTTTTAACTAATCCTTCAGGTGATATGGATGCACACTCCCATTGAAGGTCACTGACTTAATGAATAGCAAGAATCTCTGGAATATTAAGAATAATTCTTGAAGATATCAGATTATAAATGTGTCTTATGAGTCCAGCTAAGCGGTCTTTCTTCTGAATTCGCAGTATGAATGGAACGACAATGAAATGTACCTGTTCCGGTCATCTGTTGCATATGCCATGAGAGCATATTTTTTAAAAGTCAAAAGTAAGACGATTCCTTTTGGGTGAGTTGATTTGCTGGGTTCTCAAGTTACTCCAACCAGGATTTCTCTTACTCTTGAGTCTGAGGAGATACTCTGCCTAAACTTTTCTTCAACTGAAATTGATAAAAATCTCCTAGTAACTTATTCTTCTTTGGTATCTTGGAATTTGGGTGACTCCATAGAAGGCTGATCGTGGCTTATTTGACTTGTAGATTGCAAGAGTATTTTTCTTACTAAACAGCTGTCACTCTCAGAATGCTCTCATACACCCTCAGCACTGAAAGAAAAAACAGCAGAACTCCCTGCCTTCATTGACCTTATAATCTAGTATGTATGCTGTGTGTGTGTCTGTGTAATATGTAAGTGAAATATAGTATAATTACAAGGTACTAAGTGCTAGGGAGAAAAATATAAGAGAAAAGGGTCTGGGGAGGGCTGGAGTGTGTGTGTGTGTGTGTGCGTGTGCGTGTGTGTGTGTGCGTGTGTTGGGCAGGGGGGGAGTTCAGTTTTAACCAAAATGGTCAGAAAATACATCACTAATATTTGAACAAGTATATGAAGCAGGAAAGAGAGACACAGAGAGAGTGAGCCAGCAATGCAGACAATGGGGAAAATGTCTCAGCTGGGGGAAACAGCAGGTGCAGACCCTGAGGAAGGACTATCCTCAGCCTGTTGAAGGAACAGCAAGGAGGCCAATGTGTCTGGAGCAGATTAGAAGATAAGTGGAGATGTGGCCAGGATGATGTTAGGGCATGGGGGCAGGAGGGAAAGACGAAAGGTCATATGGGTCCTGAAGGCCATTCTAAGGACTTTGGCTTTTATTCTGAGTTAGATGGGTAGTCACTCAAGGGCTCTGAGCCACATGATCTACCTTATTTTGTACTAGGACCACTTGACAGCTATGAGAGCACAGTCTTGTCACATCATATGGTAGACCCCACTCATTACCTTCATCCACGGGTGCAACACGATGTTTTCTGCTGGGTAGGACCAGGTTGTGGGTGTAAGTCTCTGTGTGGTACTGAGCCATCTCTGCCCATCACATTGTTTGCCACAGTCCTGGGCCATCAATTATCCCTTGTTGATTCTCCTGCTGTTTTCAGTTTGAAGTCTTTCTATCATTGAAAAAGTTGTGGGTTTTATACGAAGGCAGAACAAATAGTGTGAAGACTTGATATCACAGTTTTTATGTAGTTGATTTCATGTGCTTTGGGCAGCGTTAATTTTTTTTTTTTTTGACAATTACATCCTCCCATTGTTTACCCTCCCCCATGCCTCTCTACTCTGTGATCCTCTCTCTAATCTCCTTTTCGCCAGCAGGGGAAGTCTTCATTCTCTTTATTGTGTCCCCTGTGCCACAAGTGAAGATGTTTGTTTTGTTTCTCTACAGGGAGGAGGATGTGCGAGTGGCTCATTTGAAACCAAGAATCTCCTTTAATTTCTTTGTCACTGCACCTCAAAATGTGTCTGACATCATTCCTAGAACTGAAGTTGAAGACGCCATCAAGTGATATTTTACTTTCATCTAGTGATGAGGGGGGTTACCAAACACAACAATAGCCAGTATTTTGTGTGTTTTTCCTGTGTGTCAAGCATTGTTCTGAGTCATTTACATGTGTTACCTCATGCTACAAACTCCATGTAATTTCAGAAGGATCCTGTAGCAAGGGAGTAATCTTGATTTGAGTTCCCCCAGATGTAGGCCCTTACAGAATGGAAGGAAGACTATAGATTACATGTTATCAAGCAAGTTACCACTATGGGCAACTAGATTTCAGTCCTGCTAGGAAATCTGGAGAGACTGTGTAGAATGTGCACCTGAATTGTCCCATCAGAGGATTGAAGGAGCTGGGGTATTTATTTACCAGTTTCTATCAGTCATTAGCTGAGAACTGCTTCCAGGTGGCATTAATTCCCCAGCATTTCAGCCCTGCAGGCAGGGCAGATCTTGTGTTCTGAGAATGCTCTCAGGCAAAGGGAAGCAAGTGCTGGCTGAAGAAGGTCTGGCTAGAACTCATGGAAAATAGTAAGTGCAGAAGCGATATGGACAGGAATTGCCATCATTTGCTCTAGGGACTTTGATGTAGGATTCTTTTAATTGCCTAAAGCCTGAAACAAGGTGGGCAAGCACAGGATTCCTTAGATATTGCTTGGCCTCTACACTGGGTGAGGGACTTGCAACGAATGTTTAGAAGAAACAGTTTGTGCAATTTGCCTCAATTGTTTCCCACAACAGACAGCAGGAGTGAAGAATACATCAACCTTGCGGATGTTTTCCTGTCATCATAAAAAGCCTTAATATACCTACTGCTTCTGGGCAGCTCACTAGGTGGCCCTCTCGAGCTGCATCAGACTCCTGTTTATCTTTGGAGCAGATCTAAGACCTGCTGGGCAGGGTGTGCCTATAAAATCTGGCTTGGTTGGGGTGTATGACCCAACTGTGCCCAGAGACTCACTTACTGCCTCCAGAAGACTTAAGTCTGTCTTAGGGAAAACTTCTAGCTGAGCTCTTTATGAAAAAGCTCAGCCTTCCTGGATAACCAGCTGCAAACTACAGGAGACCTCAAATTCTGTTTCCAGGATGACCTTTTTCAGATCTTTTCAGGCTGAGGTTGCCAGGGGTTATCTGACTAATTCTGCATTGACTTCTCTTCCTCTCTGGTGGACTCTGACCTTCTGACCTGGACTATATCCAAGGGTCGGAGATGAGATGCCAGACACTTTGATCTTGATCCAGAATGTTCTCCATATCACTGTTTTTTGTTTTTTTTTTTAAACGATCTTTGTCCTTTTGCCTCCATAAAAGTCAGCCATTTCCCATCCCACTGCTGAAGAAATTGGCAAAGGTTCCCTTTCTTATGTTCCTCTCCAGTGCTACCTTTGAATGCCAACACCTTTTATTTGGAAAATAGTGTGATAAGACTTGGGCATAGGACTTGATTCACTTGTATAATAGAAGAGGTGTATCCAATTATCCTTCCCATTATTTGATATAAAGTCATTGTAGATATACTCTGACAAAAGGGAAATTCTTGCCAAATATGCTAACTTTGCCCTTAAACACAGTAGTCACAAATGAATAAATGCCAACCAAATATTCCAATGAAGCCATTGATAAACCTAATCTAGGTTGCAAGGCATGAAAGATGCATGCTTGTCAAAAACTTCTGTCTTTAATTGGACCTTATTTACTTTGCTCTCATTATGATTTTAGGTGTATATTCTTATGATAAGCTCTGTTAAAACCTTTCAGGAACAATGATATAAAGAGTAAATAACTACACACGATTTTATTTTGTCTAAGTGGCCCCTTTGCTGTGTTTTGCTTTTGCAAATAGGATGTCCCGGAGCCGAATCAATGATGCTTTTCCGTCTGAGTGACAGCAGCCTGGAGTTTCTGGGGATACAGCCAACACTTGGACCTCCTTACCACCCCCCGTTACCATATGGCTGATTGTTTTTGAGAGTCGTGATGGGAATGGTAGTGGTTGGCATTGTCATCCTGATCATCACTGGGATCAAGAGATCGAAAGAAGTAAGTGGCCTTTCCTAGACTATCTGAAAACAGAAGGATTTAGAGAACAATAACTGGAAAATTTTCAGTAAGTGGTAGATTGTATAGGCAAATTACTTAAGTTAGACATTTTGCACCTAAATACTCTGATGAATTTCCTAGCAATTTACTAGATGTCATCAGCAGTTCACCCTCCTAGCAAGCCCACACAGTAAGTATGTGGTCTGGGATTTATTAGCTTGCCCTAGTACACTCCATCCCAGCCACAGTGTCATTTCCCTCCTACAAAGAGGCACTGCAAACTCAGCAGCTATGGGTGGGCTCAGGGAATGGTTCTCACTGCTGAATCCTTTTCAGTCTAAAAGTGACCCTGGAGAATGGATTGCTGATGGGTTTGAACTGTGGGATTGTTCAGAATGGGCTCTGAGATTTCTTTCAAACTGCTCCTCTTTGTTGTTGTTTGTTTTTGTTGTTTTTTTTTTTTTTTTTTTTGAGACAGGGTCTTGCTCTGTCACCCAGGCTGGAGTGCAGTGGTACAATCGTAGTTCACTGCAGTCTTGATCTCCCAGGCTCAAATGATCGTCCCACTTCAGTGTCCTGAGTAGCTGGGACTACAGGAGTATGCCACCACACCCAGCTAATTTTTGTATTTTCTGTGGAGACAGGGTTTCGTCATGTTGCCCAGGCTGTTCTTGAACTCCTGAGCTCAAGCAATCCGCCTGCCTCAGCCTCCCAGTGCTGGGACAGGCATGAGCCACCGTGTCCTGCCCAAACTGCTACTCTTTACTCACCTTTATTTCTCATGGGGTAGCTCAGACTCCGTATCATTCTCTTAATTCATGGTGAGGCACGCTCCAATTTCTTCTTGAACTGAAGATCAAAGTTCATAGAGGATTTAAATTATTAGAGACCCGATTTCTAGTCTTCTTTGCTGTTAGCTATTTTGCTTCTGACCTTGAGAAACTGACTCTTGCTGGGCTTATGAAATGAAGGTTAATATTTTATAGCACCTAACAAAACTCTATGTATACCTCAGGTTATTTAAACATATTCTTGATTGGATCTCTATATGTGCTAGTCTGTTTTGCTCAATTTTCTTCACTATAGAGATTTCGGTTCCCCAAAATAGCTTCATCTAAAAAACTAGGCATTGAATATGTAATACATTCATATGGTTAAAATGAAAAAATATTAAGGTGAACATGAAGAGTCTTCCTTATTACCTTTTGCCTGCAACTTCTCCTCCCAAAGCCAACCAAAATTATCAGTTTTTTCAAGAGATATACAAACATACACACATATATATAGTCTTTTTTTTCTTTTTTCTTGGATATATATATATCCTTTTTAGTATACAAATATATGCTTTTTTAGTGTATATGTGTGTGTGTTTATGTGCATATATATATATATATATATATATCATTTTTAAGTATACAAATGTTAGCAGGCTAACAAGGTTCTGCGTATTCTTTTGTTTTCCACTTAATGGTTTTTAAAAAATTTTTTAAATTATACTTTAGGTTCTCGGGGTACATGTGCAGATCATGCAGGATTATTGCACATGTACACACATGGCAATGTGGTTTACTGCCTCCATCCCCCCCCGTCACCTACATCTGGCATTTCTCCCCATGTTATCCCTTCCCGACCTCCCCACCCCCCACACTCCCCCAACAGACCCCAGTGTGTGATGCTCCCCTCCCTGTGTCCATGTGTTCTCATTGTTCATCACCTACCTATGAGTGAGAACATGTGGTATTTGAGTTTCTGTTCTTGTGTCAGTTTGCTGAGAATTATAGTTTCCAGATTCATCCATGTCCCTGCAAAGGATAGAAGCTCATCATTTTTCATGGGTGCATAGTATTCTATGGTGTATATGTGCCACATTTTCCTTGTCCAGTCTATTGTCGATGGGCATTTGGGTTGGTTCCAGGTCTTTGCTATTGTAAACAGTGCTGCTATGAACATACATGTGCATGTGTCTTTATAATAGAATGATTTGTAATCCTTTGGGTATATACCCAATAATGGGATTGCTGGGTCAAATGGGATTTCTATTTCTAGGTCCTTGAGGAAGCGCCACACTGTCTTCCACAATGGTTGAACTAGTTTACACTCCCACCAACAGTGTAAAAGTGTTCCTCTTTCTCCACATCCTCTCCAGCATCTGTTGTCTCCCAGATTTTTTAATGATCGCCATTCTAACTGGCATGAGATGGTATCTCAGTGTGGTTTTGATTTGCATTTCTCTAATAATCAGTGACGATGAGCATTTTTTCATATGTTTGTTGGCCTCATACATGTCTTCTTTTGAAAAGTGTCCGTTCATATCCTTCTCACACTTTTGGATGGGTTTGTTTGTTTGTTTGTTTGTTTTTTTCTTGTAAATCTGCTTTAGTTCTTTGTAGATTCTAGATATTAGCCCTTTGTCAGATGAGTAGATTGCAAAAAATTTTTCCCATTCTGTTGGTTGCCTGTTCACTCTAATGATTGTTTCTTTTGCTGTACAGAAGCTCTAGAGTTTAATTAGATCCCATTTGTCTATTTTGGCTTTTGTTGCCATTGCTTTTGGTGTTTTAGCCATGAAGTCCTTGCTTATGCCTATATCCTGAATGGTTTTGCCTAGGTTTTCTTTTAGGGTTTTTATGGTGTTAGGTCTTATGTTTAAGTCTTTATTCCATCTGGAGTTAATTTTAGTGTAAGGTGTCAGGAAGGGATCCAGTTTCTGCTTTCTGCACATGGCTAGCCAGTTTTCCCAACATTTATTGAACAGGGAATCCTTTCCCCATTGCTTGTTTTTGTCAGGTTTGTCAAAGATTGGATGGTTGTAGATGTGTGGCATTGCCTCCAGGGCCTCTGTTCTGTTCCATTGGTCTATATCTCTCTTTTGGTACCAATACCATGCTGTTTTGATTACTGTATCCTTATAGTATAGTTTGAAATCAGGTAGCGTGATGCCTCTGGCTTTGTTCTTTTTGCTTAGGATTGTCTTGGCTATGTGGACTCTCTTTTGGTTCCATATGAAGTTTAAGGTGGTTTTTTCGAGTTCTGTGAAGAAGGTCATTGGTAGCTTGATGGGGATAGCATTGAATCTATAAATTACTTTGGACAGTATGGCCATTTTCACGATATTAATTCTTCTTAACCATGAGCATGGAATGTTTCTCCATCTGTTTGTGTCCTCTCTTATTTCCTTGAGCAGTGGTTTGTAGTTCTCCTTGAAGCGGTCCTTAAATTTTTATTTATATAGATGTGAGCCACCACACCCAGCCCACTTGATGTGTTTTAGAGATCATTACACATTAGTTGCACAAAGGACTTTTCCTTTTTTCTGGCAATATAATTTCCCACTTCACGGATGGATTGTAATTTTGTTAACCAGACGTCTATTGATGAACTTTTTCTTTTCTTTTCTTTTTTTTATTTTTTTTAGACAGAGTCTTACTCTGTCACCCAGGCTGGAGTGCAGTGGCATGATCTCAGCTCACTACAACTGCCGCCTCCTGGGTTCAAGCGATTCTCCTGCCTCAGCCTCCCGAGTAGCTGGGATTACAGGCACCTGTTACTGCGCCCAGCTAATTTTTGTATTTTTAGTAGAGATGGGGTTTCACCATCTTGGCCAGGCTGGTCTTGAACTCCTGATCTCGTGATCCACCCACCTCGGCCTCCTAAAGTGCTGGGATGACCGGCATGAGCCACCGGCCCTGGCCTGGTGAACTTTTATGTTTCCAAATATTTGTGTTTTTTTTTTTTAAATTGTGATGGCTTAATATAGTTAATTTCCTGTGTGTGCCAATATATCTATAAGGTGAATCCTAGCAGTGGGTAAGCTGGATCAAAGCATATGTGTAATTGCTACTTTTGATAAATATTGCCAAATTGCCCTCAATAGTGGCTATACCAATTTATACTCACGTCAGCAACTTATGAAACTTCCTGTTCCCCCTCTCCAGCCTCCTTAACACAGACTGCCCTCAAACTTTTTGATCTTCATCAATACAATTGATTTTAACGTCACTATATTAAGGTGGCCTTGCTCTATTTAACAGGAAAAATGAAGTAAGAAGTGAAGAAAATCCTTATGCCTCCATTGATATTGGTAAAGGAGAAGATAATCCAGGATTCCAAAACAGTGATGAAATTCAGACCTCCTTTTAGAAAAATTGATGTTTTTCTTCTTGAGGTGATTTTGTTGTATGTAAATGTAATTTCATGGTATAGAAAATATGAGATGATAAAGATGTCATTAAATGTCAAAACTATGACTCTGTTCAGAAAAAAATTGTCCAAAGACAACACAGCCAAGGAGAGAGAATCTTCATTGACATGGCTTTCAGTATGTATTTCTGTCTCTGGATTTGACTTCTCTTTGTTTCCTAATAAGGATTTTATATTAAAGTATAATAGGGAAGGTGTGTGCTTGGTCTCACAGGCTGTTCAGGGATGATCTAAATGTAAATGTCTGTTGAATTTCTGAAGTTGAAAACAAGGATCTATCATGGCAGCAAGTGTTGGGCCTTATATGGAATATGGATGGATCACTTGTAAGGACAGTGCCTGGGAACTGGTACGGCTGCAAGGATTGAGAATGGCATGCAGTAGTTCACTTTCATTTAATCCATTGTGAAGGATGACATGCTTTCTTCACATTAACTTAATCTAAGTACTGTGGTGATTTGCCTACAGTGATGTTTGGAATGGATCATGCTTTCTTCAGGGTGACAGGTCTAAAGAAGAGAGAAGAATCCAGGGAACAGGTAGAGGACATTGCTTTTGCACTTCCAAGCTGCTTGATCAACATCTCTCTGACACACGAAACTAGCACCAGGGGCCTCCATGAACTACCAGAGCAAGCCTGATAGAAACTCATTTCCACTGTTCCCTAACTGTGGAGTAAATGGAAATTCCAACTGTATGTTCACCCTCTGAAGTGGGTACCCAGTCTCTTAAATCTTGTATTTGCCCACAGTGTTTCAGTAGTGCTAAGCATAAAGCAGACACTCAATAAATACTAGATGTATATACTCCTTATGCTTACTTATGTTCTGGGGCTTCTTTACATTTTGTCTGCTTTTCACTTCTATGAACAAAGCTATCATCTGAGTGTCTGGGGCTTCTGACCGCCCAAATGTCTCAGGATATACTGCAAATTCTCAAATTGCTTTATTGTAAAAAGCAATTTTAAAATTAGTCCCAATAAGTTATGTACAGTGTATATACCATCAGGTTAGGAGCCAAACCTGATGCTGCTTTTATATTTCTCACAGTCCCTACCCGAGTGTGAGCACATTTCCTACATACCTGAAGATTGATTAAAAGTAGATTAAATAGATTAACGTATCCGAACTCTACCCATTAACTCATTCTATGTGGTGACTAGCATAATGTTAGAATGACTTTGTATTTAATAAATTCTGTATGGTAATGGTGGATCAATTAGCCAAGTCAGGAGAGCATGACTTTCATAATCTATAAAATGGCCTCAAAATAAGGGTCATTTGAGGATCTTTGATGTCTTAATCATCTGATACCCAGGTAGCAGAGATAGGGTTCTTTATTTTATGAGATCCAATCAACATTTTGCATCACTGTCTGCATCATCTTGGGCCCGCAGCTTGGGGCAACATGCAATATAACTTATTCCTTGGCTAAGCAACCATTTTATAGACAGTTTTTTCTTTTATCTTGCCTATGTCCCATCTTCTTTAATATGTTGAAAATCTTCTGTCAAGCTACTGCTATCTAAACATCTTTTGCAGTGGCCGCCTGGTCTTTATGAAGTTCTCAGTCCTTGTCTTGGTTCAACACAGTGCAAGAGTAATTTCTACAGGAACCAATTTCATCATCTAACACCTTCAAATGAGCCTCCCCCAGACATGGCAAAAAGGGCCCATGTGCATGTGACATAGTGTCCAACTGTAACACAGAAAGAAAAACCTGCTTATTTCCATAACTTAATTTTTGAGTTTTCTCCAGAACAGTCCTCACTGTGCCTACCAGGTAAAGCTTGTAGTTCTTCTCCTGTGTAGCAGTATCCTCTGAAAGGATGGACACTCTACAAAGAGGGACCTGTACCTGGGCCTAGGATGGAAGTTGGCAAACAATGGCCCATGGGCCAAATCCTGCCCACCACCACCTTTTTTTTTTTTTTTTGAGATGGAGTCTTGCTCTGTCACCCAGGCTGGAGTGCAGTGGCACAATCTCGGCTCACTGCAACCTCCACCTCCTTGGTTCAAGTGATTCTCCTGCCTCAGCCTCCCAAGTAGCTGGAACTATAGGTCTGCACCACCACACCCTGCTAATTTTTTGTATTTTTTAGTAGAGATGGGATTTCACCATGTTGGCCAGGCTGGTCTGAAACTCCTAACCTCAGGTGATCTGCCTGCCTCAGCCTCCCAAAGTGCTGGGATTGCAGGCATAAGTCACTGCGCTCGGCCACCCCACCACCTGTTTTTGTCTAGCCTGTGAACTAAGAATGATTTTTACATTTTTAATTGGAAGTAGAAAAGACTTCGTGATAAATGAAAATGATATGAAATTCAAATTTCAGTGCCCATAAATAAAGTTTCATCTGGAACCCAGCCACACCTATTCATTTTCATATTGTCCAGGGCTGCTTTCATGCTACAGAGCAGAGCTGAGTAGTTGAAGTAGAGACAGTATGGCCCACAAAGCCCTTTACTGCCAAACCATGGGCTATAAGGAAGCAAGGATTCAATGAAATTGCAAATGCAAAAAGGCCATTGTGGAGCTCACAGCCAGAGAAACATAGTGATCAGGCCAGAAAGGGCAGGTGCTAGCTTCCTCTTCTGTGGTGTCTCTCAATGAACTATTCTTCCTCATTTTGAAATCCTCGCTCCACATTTAGGTAAAGATGGGGCCTTAGATCCAATCTCTCTTCCTCATAAACCCACTCCCAAGATACAGTGGAAAACTGAGAAACTCAGCTTGCTAAATCTACTATGTTGGTATCTTAACAAACTCAGGTAGATATGAGGCGAATTTTGCCAGACCCTCTTGACTTTGTGTTTGACTTCTGCCAGGTCAGAAAATGCTCAGCAAGACTGCGGAGCATTTGTTGGATTTTACCTAGCAAGTGATTTATCTGAACTTGCTCTGCAGCCTTCCCTTTGGGAAAGTTTCTTACCACATTGTCTGCCTCTTTCATCACTGCCAAAAGAGTATAGACAGAGTCTTTGCTTAAGAAAAAACAATAAATTCTGTAAATCACCACTAAACACAGTTATACAGCACTAAAAAAATCATTATGTGGGCGGGTGCCATGGCTCATGCCTGTAATCCCAGCACTTTAGGAGGCCGAGTTGGGCGGATCCCAGGTCAGGAGATCAAGACCATGCTGGCTAACACAGTGAAACCCCATCTCTACTAAAAATACAAAAAATTAGCCAGGCGTGGTGGCATGTACCTGTAGTCCCAGCTACTGGGGATGCTAAGGCAGGAGAATCGCTTGAACCCGGGAGGCAGAGGTCGCAGTGAGTTGAGATCACGCCACTGCACTCCAGCCTGGGTGACAAAGCCAGACTCCATCTCAAAAAAAAAAAAAAAAAAAAAAAATCATTATGCATGTTTGAAATACTATGAAAAACTGACAGGTGCGGGGGCTCACACCTGTAATCCCAGCACTTTGGGAGACCAAGGCAGGTAGGTCACAAGGTCAGGAGTTCGAGACCAGCCTGACCAACATGGTGAAACCCTGTCTCTACTAAAAATACAAAAATTAGCTGGGTGTGGTGGTGGGCGTCTATAGTCCCAGCTACTCAGGAGGGTGAGGCAGGCAGGAGAATCGCTTAAACCCGGGAGGCAGAGGTTGCACTGAGCTGAGATTGCGCCACAGCACTCCAACCTGGGCGACAGAGCAAGACTTCATCTCAAAAAAAAAAAAAAAAAGAAAGAAAGAAAAAAGAAATACTATGAATAGTGTTCTTTTTACTTGGCTCCTCCTAGCATCACTGGACTTGTTTTCTGATAAACCTCTAGTGGTACCTTAAGTTGTTGCCTGACTTGATTTTTGCAAGTGGGCTTCTAAGCAGGGCTTTGGTTTCTTTTCATAGTAAACAATTCTGTATTGTTTGAATTTTTGCAGCAAGCGTGTATTTTGTTATAAAGAGGACTTTTAAAAACAGTAAATATACAAAAATAAGAAGAAGAAAGGAAAAAATCTTCAAGAGGGAGACCAGAAAGACCCAGCTTGTGCATGAGCTCATCCTCTGAGTGGGGTTCAGGAAAAGCTGGCATCCCCATCGGACTCTGGGTCCATTGAGAAGAGAGTTTGGGTCACCTGTTCTTTCTTTTCTCTTGGGTAGGAAAGAACCTAGCATACAGTCAACACTACAAAAAAAAAATACTACAAAAATAAAATATACAAATGCCCTGTGATTATTTTGAGTTATAGTTCATTATAAATTGAGATTTGTGTACCTCTGTAAAAAATAGAAGACTGTTAACAAGTGTCAATTCTCTGTTGAAATGAAGGAATTATTAATGAAATGTCAAGAAACAAATAAGCAAGAGGGAGTGCATTGAAACTAGCTGGTGGCTGAAGGACAGAGTGGGATGAGAGAGGATATGAATGTCTCTGAGAGGAGATGATTGACTGATCTCTGGAAAATAGCAGCATGGTTTAATTGGGGTGTCTCTTCATTGTAATGGTGCCCTCTACAGAATCTCTGTCTCTCCCTTCTCGACATTATAGAAAGACAATGGAATACTCAGAAAGAGGTTAAAACCTGTGGGTTCAGTAGCAGGCCGTGAGGAAGGGCATTCCCAGGTACAGTTTTAAAGCTGAAATACTATGTAATAGGCATGAGAAGCTAAAATAGTACTTCTGCATTTTTGTGTTAAGATAGCAGACTGAAATACAAACTTCAGTTATCAAACTAGCCAGAAGCCCCAGATCCCCAAACTCAAGGATTTAAGATGATTAGAAAGCAATAATTAATTCTAAAAATTGTACCTTAGTATCTTAAAAATTTGCTTTATGTGAAACCTATTTAATATATTATTTATTAATATTATTTAACTTTAGTTTTATATTTTATACATGACATAGAGAGTCATTGTACTAATCTGGATATTAGATGAGAATTGTGCCATTTAGATTGAATAATGGACCACCTAATGATACCCCACCATGTAATGAGGTCCCCTAGGACAGTTCAGAACAATTGCTTCAGTAACATCTGGGAGTTTGCTAACAATACAAATTCACAGACTGCGCTCAGACCTCCTCCGCCAGGTTTTATGGAAGTAGTTTCTAGGAATCTGTTTTCATAAACTCTACATTTGATTATCATGCATACTAAAGTTTGAGAACACTGAAATAGGAAAGCAAATGTCCACATTTCTGTACTTGGTAGTATATTTAATTTTTGTGACAGTGACAATATAAAGAAACGAATGAATGTCCAATAAGTAATTTTTCAATTCTACTCAGTCTTTACACGTGTAACACAGTCTCTATATTGCAATCTGAAAATGTGCTTCTGCTATAGGCTGGAAAGTGTTATATCAGGAGCAGCATCAACAAAATTACTAATTTGATCTAAATTTCAAGGAAATCTTTTGTTTCCTGCCTTGTTCATTTCTAAATAATAGACAATAGAGAGAACACTATTAAAAACTAGCTAAATTACACTATGCTTTGCTACTTTCCTTAAAATGAATGAAAATGGTGGCCAACATCTATATTCATTCTTATCAGCACTCCTAATTTCTTCTTCAAGGCTTGTCTTTTTCCCCGAGTGGTTCAATGGAAGACAGGAGTTGCTGAAATGTGGGGACGCTTTTCTGGAAGCTAAACAAAAACAACAAAAACCCAATGTTTTAGATGGTGAAAGTTATGATCTAAGATAAAATATATAAAATATTTATACCTAAGTCCTAAAGATAGCAACTTTTAAAATGTGGAAACACAGCAGACATTTCAACTGAGGTCAGGAAGCAAGGCAAGGATGTCCAATATAACAACCGCTCTTAATATTATGTTCAAGGTGTCAACCAATGCCATCAGAAGGCAAAAACAATTAGAGCCCCAATAACTTCTTTATTTGGAAGGATTTTAGTGTATACCTGGAAAATCTAAGAGTATCAATGTTAGAACCAACTTAAAGAATAAGGAATTCACCAGGAGAGCAGGATATAAAACTAACATACAAAATCAATAGCCTTCACATATACCTACAGAAACCAGTTAGAAGATATCATGGAAGAGAAAACCCCATTTATAAGAGCAACACCACCAAAAAAACCCTAAAACACTAAACAAGTTTCCCCCTTTAAAATGAGGACGACTTTAAAACACTGCTAAAAAACATAAATGTAGACTTGACTATATAAAAAGTATTCCAGGTTAGGCACGGTGGTTCACGCCTGTAATCCCAGCACTTTGGGAGGCTAAAGTAGGTGGGTCACTTGAGGCCAGGAGTTCAAGACCAGCCTGACCAACATGGCAAAACCCTGCCTCTACTAAAAGTGCAAAACTTAGCCAGCTGTGGTTGTGCACAACTGTAGTCCAAGCTACTCGGGAGGCTGGGACATGAAAATCACGTAAGCCTGGAAGGCGGAGGTTGTAGTAAGCCTAGATCGTACCACTGCACTCTGGCCTGGGTGATAGAGTGAGACTCTGTCTGTAATTAAAAAAAAAAAAAGCCTCCCTCATTCTACACTAGGACAGATCAGTATCATAAAGATGTCAAATTTCCCAACTTAAAAATATAAACTAAATACAATCTCCCCCAAAATATGAATGACCTTCTTTCAAGCTAACCAAGTTGATTATTTACAGAATTAAAAAATATGTAAAAATGGGTAAGAAATTATAAAGTAAGGTGAGCAATGAGGGGTGCTAGCCTACCTAGTGTTCAAACATATCATAAAGTCTCTAAAGAATCAGAGCAGTGTGGTGCTGGCACATAAACAAAGAGACCAAAGAACAGAAGAGGAAGTCTCCAAATACATTCAAGTACATATGGAAATTTAGTATAATGTTAGGGTGGCATTTCACCACCATTAAGGTGGTATCTCATTCCTGGTAATAAGATGGTCTTTTAATAAATAGGGATGTTTATTTTGTGACTTTTCCAAACCATAAAAAGACTGAAAGAACATTCACAATTTTCATTAGATTTTGATTCATCCTTCTGGTATTTCTGTAAACAGAATAGTCAGAATAAACAAACAGAATAGTCACATAAAATTTTATCTTTGCAGCCATATTTAATACCACATACCATAACAAACACAAACTAGATCAGAAACATAAATGGAACATAATGCAATCATAAAAGTATAGAGGAAAATCTGGTCAAAAGTCATTACAATTTGGGCATGAGAAAGCCTATCTATGACAATTTCCAGAAGCAATAAAAATAAACATTGACATATTGAGCTATATTAAGAAAAACTTTTGCATGGTCAAAACAAAAAACAAAAACCACCCACCCTCAATCAAATAAAGCTGATAACTTAGATAAAGTATTACTCTCCTTAATTTGTAAAGATCTTTAAAATCTGATAGAAAAAAAGACATGACAGTTCAGAAAGATACAAAATGATCCTTAAAAACATAAAAGGGCTCAACCTAATAATGAAAGATATATATATATCTTTCTTAAAGCTGGCACTAAGATACCATTAGGTTTTCACTTATCAGATTGGCAAGAATTATTCAAAAGCTTGACAGTGCGCGTCCATTGGTGAGGTTGTAAGAAAACAGGTACCCTTCTTACATTGCTAGTGAGGCTACAGCTATGGAGAGGAGTTCATATGCTACTTTGTCTTCATAAGAGAGAAAGGAAACAAGAAAACACACATCTATACACATGCTTGTTTTTGCATACAGAAATACCAGAAGGATGAATCAAAATCTAATGAAAATTGTGATGTTCTTTCAGTCTCTTTATGGATTGGGAAAGTCACAAAATAAAATCTAAACAGAAGGGAAACCCCAAATCTATAAGCTCTGCTGTATTAGATGACGATGCTTTAACTGGATATTGTTGTCGTCTCTGTGCAAACCTCTCTTCACAGATCTTGCCACAATTCACACGCTTTTATGGACCAACCGTGAGAAGAAGGCAGTTCCTCCCAATTTTAGGGACCCTGTCTATCCTATGGTGCAGTCACATTCTCAGGAGCTAGAGTAGGGAGGGCCAGGGAGGTTCTGGGGCTTCAACTGAAAAACCCTTGTCTGCTCTTCTTCATCTGACAGGTGACAGCAGTAAGTCAGCCTAGTTGTAGGCAGTGACCAACTCTACACCCAGACCCAGTCTGACCCTCTTAGGGCTGCCTGAGAATCTCTAGACACAACACTTTTGTTTGTTGTTTTAAAAGCCTTTATTCATTTTTTCATCAGGGAAAGGACAATCTCAATGTCAACTTGTCACCTAATCATAAATTTGAACTTCCAGGATTCACTAAACCTAGACACTGCACCTCCTAAAACATAACTTAAAAAATTCACTTCCTTCCATTCCCTAAAGTTACATAGTTGGATATGTTGAATGAATAAACACAATCCCTTCCAACAGCCAACATGGCACTTGGCGTAGGTGTAAGGACAAATAGCAAAACAGCAGCAAAAAAACCAAGAGCATTGTAACTTGATAGCCCAGCAAGTACAATCATTGTAACAAAGTTGTAGGCACCAAATTACAAAAGGGGCACTCATCAGCATAAGAAACTTACACCAGTTTGGTGACACGACCCGTTGTGTGAGGTCAGCATGACTATGTCTGTGAACATGTATGCCAATCCCAGTAGCTAACATTGGGGCAAAGCTCCCCAAATCCAACTAACTACACCTAATGCAAAATTCAAAGCTTTTCTTTATCCAGGTCCTCTGACACCTGGATATAAAATGGTTTCTTTTCAATGCACCAGGAGGTCCACTGTAATGATCTCAGTCACATTTGGATTGACTAACACACCTAGATACCTTTTCCACTATCCCTATGTCCTAATATGAAACGTTTAACTACTCAGTTCATGCACTAACTGTGTTAAAAATTAGGTCTACTATCATGACTTTTCCCAAACTCACACAGCATTAACAGTTAACTGTAATACAACTTCCTCAGAATGCCCAAACAGAAAATATTTTGTTCAGTCTTATGGTGGCTGTGAGAAACAGAATACAACTAAATCTCATCTTTGCCACTATTTCAAATTTTAATCTAGCTTTTGACCAAAACTCTATACCTTTCTGCCAAAATCCTTGAGTTATAACTACTTTCAATGCTCTTAAACCATAACTCTACTAGTTTTACAGTGCCCTTTCCTGTGCATCTGAATTTTTATCAAGAATTAAAGCCATGGTGTTACTGATTACAAAGCTTTTTTAGGTAACCACTGATTAAAACTAAAGTAAATTAGCAATTCAAAATGGCTTTCCAGAGATAGGAACAAAGCAAAGGAGCTACTAACAATTTTACTACAATCCAGAAGAAACATGGTCTACTAGAAAGCTTCCACTAATCACAACACTTATGTCTTCCTCTAGGACAGTCTTCATATAACCAGAGGGAAAAACACATTATTGAAAGGTGTGGTAGAAACCTCAGTTGACAGGGAGAAGATGAAGTCTTAGAGCATAGAATACATCTACAAATTGGGAAAGAGGGTGATGCTGGCTGGCTATTTATAAAGGACCAGAGTTTCTCCCTATGGACCAATACTCCCTACAAATCAACTGTGCCTTAAGTATTGTTTATTTTAAATTGCATTTTGACAGAGCTATATAGTACCTGATGCAGAAAAGCAATCATATAAGGAAGCATTTATTTGGAGTTTAACATGAAAATCATTCAAATAAAATGTGTATAAACAAATCCACATTGACTCGTAACACAGATAGCAAAGGACAAAGTAAAAACAAAGAAAACTAATTGGCAGCTATATACAGTTGGACACAATTGTGTCTTGTACACTAGAAAGTCTTTTACAAAATAATCATCTTAGATCAACAGAAGACCAGTCTTCAATGTTGTCCTGCAAGATAAATGACTTTAACATCTCCTCCTGTTCTCTCCAATGTTCTCCTTTAGTATGGCTGGTAATTGTTTTGGTGATTGCCACCCCCCTCGAGATGCCTTGCCATAAGTGCTCTGTGGCCACTGTGGTCTGCATATCCCTGTCCATATCCATAGTTCTCATAGTCAACATTTGGGGTAAGAAAAAAGGTGGGGAAACCTTATATACTGTTCCAAATGCTGTAGGGTGGGAAATTACGGAGTGCTCATATTCCAGGCAATAATTTAAGGCTAATGAAAAAAATATTGTTATGTGACTCTTTCCAAAGTGGGAAGTCTAGGCTCCGGTACAAGAGATGAAGAATTATTTAAGTTGTGTGCATCAATTTATTCTTAGCATCAACCACTGCCTGGTGCATAGGTGCTTTGTAAATATATTAATAACAATATATATTAACACAATATTAATAATAAACGATGGCACTGTGTACTGGGGCACTGTCCAGATAGGATTTGTGATGTTAAAATTTATTCAATCAACACAAAAATCCTATGAGGTAAGTGTTACTTTACAGTGAAGCACTAAGATAATAGGTTTGTACAAGTTTCCTATAACTAGTAAGTGATCAAGGGAAGGATTCAACCCAAGTATTCTGATGCCAGAACCCACAGGCTTCACCACTACACCAATTCGCCTTTTACTAGTGAATCAATGAATGCAGCATTAGGCACTTTGTCATCGAGGAAGTACCATATAATGATTATGAACTATGGGCTCTTAGATTAATGTTCTCAAAAGCCTCCTCTTTATCATGTGACTGCTGAAAGTCTTCAGTGGCTCCCTCATTGCCTATAAAAACCCAAGACTCGCACTTGCTCCTTGTTATTCACCCTTGTAGAATTTGAACCATACCTACTCTTCCAAACTTAACCTCCAGCCCCTTAACGATAGCACCAGCCTAGCATGCCGTGCTCGTTCCTGCCTCCACACCTTTGCTTGTGCTGTTCTCACCTGGACACCCTTTGACAATGTCCTCCCACTCACATACTTAGGAAATTTTGTAGAGATTTCCTGCTTCAGCTCAGGTACCAATGCATTCAGGAAGCTGCTTTTTCTCGGGAAACTGCTTTCTCTTCCTCTGAGCACTTCTTGTATTAGGTTGGTGCAAAAGTAATTGCGTTTTTTGCCATTGAAAGTTATGACAAAAACCTTGCCTTCCTAATTTGGGGTAAATACAAGGCAAAAACTCTTGTCTTTCTAATTTGGGCACATAATTGTAAAATGCTTGGTGTTTTCAGTCTCACTGTTGTGGGGGGGGTGTGTGTGTGTGTGTGTATCAAGACTCTGAGTTCAGTGAGGGCACAAATAGAGGGCCTCATAATTCCTTAACAAACCTCCATTAGTTCTATGAACTTAGTGGATGCTTTGCAAATTAATTCCTGTCTTCCCTATAAGATATCCTTATCTTTTACTTGCATGGAATATTTTATTTATTGTTTGGGAGGCAAAGGGAGAGAAGACAGGATAGTGTTCATGATGTGTTCTCTACATGTGGTTAGATGTTCTCTGCTACAAACTTTCTCACTCAGTAGCTCGTATAGTGTTCTTCCGAGTTAGAACAGGGACACTGGCACTAGCTAGCCTACCTCTTACTAGCCATGTGACCTTGCGCAAGTCACTAACCTTTCTCGGGCCTTCGATTTACTCTTCTGTTAGTTTTAGCAATGATAATACTTACCTCAGTGTGTTTCCTGATGCATAAGTAAGTTAATATTTATAATGTTCTTAGAACACTGCTGGATATAAGTTGTTGAGTAAATTGTTTGGCACTTGCATTGCTTGTTTTAGATTGCAAACATTTTTGAGGAGAGGGGCTGAGGACCATTTTCTCCTGCTCCGTAGCAGGTGCTTTCCCTCAGAAAAGCTTTGTCACAGTGGTGATGCAGTAAATCACCCAGACGTGCCTGGGACCCCCTTCCAGCCCATCCCGGGGGATACACTGTCCTCGTGCCAGCATCTGTACATGATCTGGTAGACGGTGTCCGATGCCAGTTGGGGCCGGTAGAGCCTGTGGCCCTGGGAGACCTTCAGAACCACCTGGGAGTTGTCATATAAGTCATAGGGCTGCTTCCCCAGGCTGAACACCTCCCACATCAGGATCCCTGCACCGCACCAAAAGTGGCCCAGATAAAAAAAGGAAGAGAGCTATTATCACAAAGTACAGGGTTTGTGGAGTTAGTTTCACACAACAGGCCAGGAAGGCTATGGGGCAGAGCCGAGGGATCCCTGGGAAATGAGTCCCAGCGAAATGAGCGGGGCTTGGAAGGTGAGCCTGTGTCATCCCTTCTGGAGCCTGGGGTTTCTTCCCCATGTTCCCTGATACCTGTACATCTGTGCTTGCTGGAAAATGGGTGAATGGCAAGGGCAGCCACAGAGGAACTGCTTGGGGCCAAGATATAATTCTTGAGCTGCTCCTGGGAATTGGCTGGGATTTCATTCAGCCTCAGAGTGACAACTGCCTGTATAGTGAGCCCCCTGCCCCAACCCTTGTGAATGAATGATTGATGTCCTCACCCTTTCTGTCTCTGCTTTGGCAGCTGCATGCAACAATTTCATTGTACAATTAGATTACTTTTCAATGGACATTTAAAGATAAAATCATTGACAACATTCTCCCTTCTATTGCTGCAGTGGTCTTACATGGGTCAGGAGCGCTTTTGGAAATCTGATTAAAGCCACTGGGCTTCCTTTCGGAAAAGTGAATACATAGCATTTTTTGTGCTCAGTTTTTAGGATGTTCATAGTCCCCAAAACTCATCCAGGAAATTGCAGACCCCAGGTTAAGAAATCTTGGTTCTGGTCATGGTGGTCAGGAGGCTGGCATTTGGGATGAGTGAGTCATGGCCTTTGAAGTTGACTTCTGTCACTTACATACTGGATAAGTTCCTTAACCCCTCTCAGCCACAGGTTCTCTGTCTACAACATGGGGTATTTGCACCTCATGGACTTCCTGTGAGGATTAAAAATAGGATAAAACGCGTAGAGCACTTAAAAGAGCACTGAGATGTTTCAGGTGCTCTCTCAGAGGTGCCAATTGTGCTGTGCTGGCCAAGGTCAGAGAATTTCAACAGTCAGCCAGTTTCAAATATTTATAGTAAACCGACCTTACAAGTTTTATGACTGCTTTTTTCTTTTAAAACACACAATCTAAAATAACCATCCAAAAGAATGCAGTTTCCTCAAAACTTTCTCTTTGGAAGGCTACACACTTATTTCAAAATAGCTGTGGGGCTCTTTTTATGGGAATTGCTATCAGAGGCCCTGATTCATTTTGGGTGTCCTCACTGGTATATATTGTTTACGAATGAAGTTAGTGTTTATAAACAGCCAGAAAATATCTGGGGGCCAACTTCTATTGCATACAGTAAGGAATCAAGCTGGGTAGACTATCTTTTGGTCAAAACAAGCTGTAAGTATTAAATAAAGGCATTGATTTTTTGTATCATTTGTAATTAATGTATGCTTCTCAAAATTAATTTTTTTTTAAGATGGCCTCTTGCTGTGTCGCCCAGGCTGGAGTACAGTGGCACAATCTCAGCTCATTGTAACCTCCACCTCCCAGATTTAAGCAATTCTCGTGCCTCAACCTCCCCGAGTAGCTGGGGTTGGTTGCAGGTGTGCACCACTGTGCCCAGCTAATTTTTGTGTTTTTAGTAGAGACAGGTTCTGGCCGTGTTGGCTAGGCTGGTCTCGAACTCCTGGCCTCAAGTGATCTGCCTGTCTTGGCCTCTTGTAGTGTTGGGATTACAGGCATAAGCCACTGCACCCGGACTCAAAACTAATTTTGGCAACAAGATACAAAAGTTAATGAGCACAACATGGCATCAAGTATTTGCCAAAATGCTATCTTTGTGATTTTTTTCTTTTTCTGTGTGTATTTGATAATCTTTTTTTTTTTTTCAAACAGTGAACAATGCCACTTTTACAAAGGGAATAGTTAGTTTTAAAAATTATGTCACATAGAGAAACAAATGACTAATTTTTCCCCTTTTCAAAGACAGTCTTGTGGGTGACAAGCAATAAATCAAATTACCCTTTAAACTAAAGCATGAAGTAGGACTCAGTCACATTTGGATTACTTATCCTGGGTCCATCCAACAGTGATTGAAAATAGCCTTGATATTCTCACAACATGGAAAAAATCAGAAAATGTCACAATTTAAGAATTGTTTCCCTTTTCTGGCCGGGTGCGGTGGCTCACACCTGTAATCCCAGCACTTTGGGAGGCCGAGACGGGCGAATCACCTGAGGTCGGGAGTTCGAGACCAGCCTGACCAACATGGCAAAACCTCGTCTCTACTAAAAATACAAAATTAGCTGGGCATGGTGGCGTATGCCTGTAATGCCAGCTACTCAGGAGGCTGAGGCAAGAGAATTGCTTGAGCCCAGGAGGCAGAGGTTGCAGTGAGCCGAGATTGCACCATTGCTCTCCAGCCTGGGCAGTAAGAGTGAAAGTCCGTCTCAAAAAAAAAAATTGTTTCCCTTTTCTAATGAACTTTACTAAATTTTAATATAGATATCTTAGTATAAGAGTCAGCAAACTTTTTCTATAAAGGGCCACATAGTGAGCATTTTAGACTTTGTGGGTCATGCAGTATCTGTGGCAACTACTCTACTCTGCTCTTGTAGCACAAAATGAGCCATAGACAATACATAAATGAATGGGCATGACTGTGTTCCAATAAAACTTTAGTTACGAAAACCAGCTGACCTGGCCTGTAAGTGACAGAAGTCGACTTCGAAGGCCATGTCAGTTGGTTTTTGTAACTAAAGTTTTATTGGACCCAAATCTAAAATATAAATTTTAACAGAGAGGAGACTACTTGAAACTAGGTACAAGCCAGAGAAAGTACCAAGTCATGTGTGGTGTTCACACTAAGAATTGGTCAACTTAGAAGGGAATGGCTATCACATTACTTTCATGCAGACAGTCGATGACTCTTCAACTTTTTGGGCTTAGCAAAAACTCAGATTTAGCTTTCAATGACTCCTTTTAAAAAACTGTTTCAAATCTTCATTGGAAAAACTTTCATCCTCTTAGATGTTTCTAAAGACAAGATCTTAACTGTGTTGCCCAGGCTGGATTTGAACTCCTGGGCTCAAATAGATCCTTCCACCTCAACCTCTGAATAGATTTATCCCCTTTGATTTTATGAGAAAGTGCTAGCAGGACGTAAATTACAGAACGTGTGGAAGACATCCTAATACCAAACCCAAGACAATAAATCATCTTCTTCAACCACTTGCTTGTCTCAGGTTGTATGTGTAATTTTGTAAGCATTCAAGGCCCTTTTAAAATGGACGTTGCTACTCTTGTGGTTTCCTGTTGTGGAAGTCATCTTACGAAACAGGGCCAGGTCCTATGTGGCCACATCCTTACCAAATGCCCATACGTCTGACTTGCTGCTGTATTTGAAGTAATGAAACACCTCTGGAGCTGACCATTTGACTGGAAATTTTGTTCCGACTGAACTGACATACTGGTCATCAAGAACATACCTATGGGGGAAAAACACATCAACACAGACCTTAAGCCGTGGTGGTACAGGCTGATGAAGGACACAGAAACCACCCAGAGTCTCAGTCAGTTGCCTCAGCTTCTGGAACTTTTGCTTCCTTTCAATGTGTGGGCTTAGCTGGAGGCTGCTTATGATTTGTAAGCATTTTAAAAATGATATCTAACTAAATAAGCAAAACCTGAAGGTAAAATGTTTGGTAAATATAAAAAAATACAAAAAAGTAAAAATAAAATCATTTAGAAACCCACCCTAAAGATAACCTGTAATTCTATCACTCAAGGCACATTTTTGTTTATACTTTCTGATCTTATTTCCCACATAGATAAGTTGAATAAAATTTGGTTTCTGTTATATTGAGATTTGCTTTTATTTTTCCCTTAATGATATATCATGAGCATTTTTCCATATGGTTACATTTCTACTACAGCATCATGTTTAATAACTGAATAATATTCCCTGTTATTATTCCTTGTTATGGAAGGAATTAAACATAATTTGTTTAACTAGTTAGATTGCTTCTAATCTTCTGCTGTTACGAATGATGATGAACAAAAAAATATTCTATGGATGTATCAAAACCAAAATACATGTTCAAGAATGCTCACTAAACTCCTTGTTTGTAATAATGATAAAATGAAAGCAACCTCAATGTTCCCCATGTTGAGGAATAATTAAATATATTATGGCACACTAATACAATAGAATAGCATGTAGTCATTAAAAAATGAGATAAGTCTTTACCAAGATAAAAAGATGCTCATGGTATATGGTTATGTGCAAAAGCAAGTGTGTATAATGTAATTCCATTGTTTTGTGAGAACAAATAGCAAATGTGCATATTTGTGTATATGATTGGATACTCTTAAGAATGAGGTCTGAAAGGATACCCACCAAACATTGGAGCAGTGGTTACTCCTAGCACTGAAAATGAGGGGCAAATTGTCAGAGTAGGTAGCTAGGCAGACAAGAGCAGGGCAGGAGAGGTCCCCACCCCCAACCCAGTAATGTTAGGTGACCGTCACATGATAGGCAGTTGTTAACCATCTCTCTAAAATAATAATTGGTCGCAGCTGGCTCCAGGGAAAGGCAGTCTCTCAATAGACAGAAAATACCTGAAGGTGGTAATCAACAGCTTCCTGATAAGATCTAGGAGTCGGGCAACCGGGGTCAAACATGCACACTAAGAGGCAAAATGATGGAGTTAACTGGTATATGACCTTCCTCTAGAAATACTCGACTGGTAAAAGAAAAATACCTCAAATGAGCATGCGCACAACCTAAGTAAACACACCATGCATGCTGCCCCTCCCAAGTGCTGGCAGGCTACAGCTCATACAGACAGCTTCCCCTAAGGGAAGAATCAGGGGAGAAGAGATTAAAACCCTTGAATTATGCCAATGTATGAAACCCTAAGCCAAAGGCCAAACAGGGCAGTTGGATCTCTCAAGCTGCCCTCTTGGCCCTCTTCCAAGTGTACTTTACTTCCTTTCTGCTCCAAAACTTTTTAATATACTCTCACTCCTGCTCAAAAACTTGCCTCAGTCTCTCACTCTGCCTTATGCCCCTCAGACGAATTCTTTCCTTTGAGGAGGCAAGAATTGAGTTGCTGCAGACCTGTATAGATTCACTGCTGCCAGCAATTCTACTTTCTACTTTATACACTACTGCTATTTTTCTTATAATAAATACATATTATTAATATTATTAATAAAAGAAAACATCATATATTTGCCCACAAAAAACACAATAAAAACAAACACATAATGACTCTTAATTAGAGAAAATAAAACGACAGAAATTATGGCAACTGGAATTTTGGATATAATTTATACACCAAGTATTTTAGAGATCTCATTGTAATTTAAAACAGCTGGTTGGAAAGATCATTCTTTTAAATATTAACAATAGTATTAATAAACTACACTTTCGTAGGATTACATACAGTAGTTTCCATACTTTTCTCCCCAGAACCCCTCAGCTCCCCAGACACTACCAGATACCCAGACACTACCTTGGCATTCCTGGTTTGGGGATGCTTGTGGCTTAAACCTTCCTTCAAACTAGTAGGAGCAAATTAAGTCACAGGCATCTAATTGATGTGGCCACAGAGCTTCATAACCAGCGGGCCCCGGTACATGGCTTCCAGGATCTCTTACTCAGAACAAGATCTCTTGTCTCCCTTTTCTAAAGCTGCAGAGAACGTGACAGCATGTTCCCTGGATGCTGGCATAACAGCCAGTATTCCTGCTTTTAGAGTAAAGGTGGGGGATCAGTTCCCTTGACCTGGGAGCTTCTCCCTACTTTAAGGACCTGTGAGCAGATTTTTGTTTCTTGCCCTTGAGAAAGCTACACATTTGGAGTGTCAGTGTAGGGGACTCAGTGTATGGTGGCTGAAGTGATGGTAGCTAGTACACAACTAAAAGGACATCTTGCCAATATTTAGGGCTCCCAGAGGAATTATCATAGCTTTCATGGTATGTTCCACAGGGGTCAAAAAGCACCCCCTAACACTGAATTTTGGAGAAGACATTAAAAAATAGATCCTCCTATGGCATTTTAGGGCCATGTTTGCTAAATATAAACCTGGCCTTGCTCAACTCTTCAGATCTTTTTAAAACTACATTATTCCTCTTCAGAATCACATGAGCTTATGTTGAGTCAATACAACTTTATAGTTGTATTTTGTCTCAATATCAGGGATATCTACTTACCCTCTAGATGAAACTGTGGGCATTTTGAGGGCAGAGAAATATCCTATTCATATCAGTATCTCCTGCAGGACTGAGGTATTCAGTAGGCACTCAATAAATGTTGAATAGAAAGGTCAATGTGTATGTCTTCATTTTCTATGTAAAACTATGAAAATTTGCTCGGAGGCTTAAATAGTATTAGGATTCAGGATTAAGTTAGAAGAAGACTTTAAAGTAACTATCATAATCAAAATAATTGTCCCAAATCATTAATTGATGGTAGATGCCCACCAAGAGAATCTCAGAGTCTAGTTTTATGCCTTACTTTGTGATGCAGAAAATCTAATGATGTGACAATAAAAATTTTCCTAGCATGAATCCTCTGCCCATCTGAACATCATGTTTTTTGAAATGAAAAACAAAAAAAAGCTAGCAGATCCTTGATTGAGTTAACAAATTATAAATATTTCTCCATTCATTTTTAATGGCTGAATAGTACTCCAAAATGCTTGAGGGGATGGATACCCCATTCTCCATGATGTGATTATTTCACATTGCGTGCCTATATCAAAACATCACATGTACCCCATAAATATATGTACCTACTATGTACCCACAAAAATTAAAAATAAAATATTTAAAAGAAAGTTAAAAAATCAAATAATGTGCCTGTAACATATTGTATTTAAATTTAGGATATTTCATGGAATTTATTTAGAAGTTTAGAAAGTATCAGATTGTTGAAGGAACTAAAAGTGATTCAGATAATTTCTGAAGGACAATCCCATCTTATAAGTGAAGAAATGAGGTGAAACATGTTTCACAGGTAGTTAGAGGCAGTATGGGAGGGACTTAGGTTTCTAAGCCCCTAATTCAGAGCACCTCCTATATCCCCCACAAGGCCTTCAATTATGATGGTGTTCAAATGTGAATGGAAATCCCCCTTTTACTGTTTGCCCTTTTGGAATTGGCTTACCTTGTCATTCCAAAGTCAGATACTTTCACAGAGAGATCACTGTCCACCAAGCAGTTACGAGCAGCCTTTAAAGGAAAAACAAAATCACCAAGTAGTGAAAGTGACCAAGAATCTCCTGACACAGAGTCAGACATTTTCCTCCTCTTCAGTAGAATTCTCAGCAAAATGTAAGATTATCTAGCACAATCCCCAAATGCTCTAGAGTTGTCTGTTCTTTCCTTTACAATTTTCAATTTTTTAAAATAAAAATGTTCTCCCATGAGTACTTTCAACCAAGCATCCATCCTTGTCAAGCAACATGAAAAGGTATTACACTTTAAACACAGAATCTTAGCTTATCAAGGAAAGATGAGAAATTTCTAGAATCTCCTTTTCCACCACCAGATACTGTGCATTCACAGCTCTTTGAAGTCATAAACGTTGCACCTGCGATTTAGGGAACATGCTGGCCTAGTGTGCATGCAGGTCTACTGTTCGGTGCAAGAAAATCTCTAAAGATAAATCCCAGTGATACCAAACACAGCACTCCCAGCTCCCATCCTGATCCAAGACACACAAATTTTATTTCTTTTTGTTTTCATTTTCAGTTATTGCATCAAATGACTGCTTTAGAACTAAGCCCTTCCTGAAATAAAGATCAACTTGGGTTTAGTGGTTCTGAGAAACACTAAATTGGCCAAAGTCTTTCCTTTCCATCTGTTCTCCTTCATACCACAATGCAGCTATGTAGATCTTAACAACTTATTTTATTCTCACTGTTCTTTCCATACTTCAAATATTTTTACATTGATTTTTGTAAAAATGTCATTTGCTTAAGCAATCCACAAGTGAGCAAAGTAAAAGGGAAGATGCCCTTCTTGCCTTCCCTACCAGTGACCCCATCCCCAGAAGTGGGAGCCATTTTCCAATCGCCAAATTACAATGGTTTTGCTTACCAAGTCCCTGTGTATGAATTGGTGGCTCTCCAAGAACGCCATGCCTTCACAAACATCGTAGCACATTTCTAAGAGCTGTGAAGGTTCAAGTCCTTTCCGTAACTCTTTAGGTAATTCAGCAAGCAGCCATTGGTTATATATTCAGTTACTATGTATATGGGGTATTCCTTTGAACACACTCCATAGAATTTAACCAGCTTGGGATGGTTGAGTTTCCTGGAAATAACAGATTTTCAAAGTTCAATGCTCCACACTCCATTTTCTACATGTATTGAAAAAAAGTCGCTCTCAGATTTCTGTTTGTTTTAATTCCCCCCCTTTCACTTAAACAGAGAAAGAGAGAGAAAAGTTTAGGATCTTATATTGCAATCACAATTAGCTCTGGAGGCAAAAAAAAAAAAAAAAAAAAAAATGCTGCCTCATATCAGACGTTGGTGACTCCAGCAGCAATTTAGCAGTTTGTGGATACTGTATTCAACTTTCCTACAGAGAATCAGGGTAGCAATGGTCTGTTGCACTGGAAACCCTGTTTACTCTCATGGCATCTTGGGAACTTCCATGACTTATTTAGAAGAAGCCACACTCTAAGAACAATCACTTCTGTTTTATTAACTTTTACATCTAAATATTTCATTGTAAAAAAAAGTATACCAGAACACAAAGGATATAGGTTAAATGAAAATATTGCCATGTTAGGGAAGTCAGATGAGGTTTGATTTTCTTTCCTTTTTTAAAAAAATCATTTGACATTATTTTCATTATTTTTCAATAATAAATTTATAAAATACCAGATGATGTAACACTTTTGGTAGGTCAGTGATGGTATGGACATTGTTTTTTTTTCATGAGATAATTTTCATTTTATTATTCCCAGTGCCCTTTTTAAAATGAGGAAGTTAAGTACAAGAAAATGGAGGGTAATGTAGCTGTAAGTTATTTATTTAGTAATCAGATGTTCCAGATGGAGAGTATTTAATCTTGCGATTGAAGAGTCCTTAGTACTTGTTATTAATTTAAGTAATATCAACCCTAAATTCTGTACTAGCCTAGAGCTTAAAAGAAATCAAGCAAACCTTCTTGTAAAGTGTGATTCTCTTACCATAATTACCTTTCTCATGATGTCTTTTCTCACTTCTCTTGTTTTTTTTCCATTTTTGAGATGCGCAGGTTGAGCTAAATGTCTAATGGCATCTCTAGCAGTGTGCTGCCATGTCACCTTTACCTCACACAGTTCCCGAACTGCTGCTTTACTCTTTTACTATCTTCACAGTTAAACATAAAGTTTTGAAAGTACTTAGTAACTCCAATTACTCCTTCTTCTCCGTTCTACATTGTATTTCAGTGATTTGGACACATTTTTGCATTGGCATGTACTTTACTCTTAGATTCTGAGCTGACTCTGAGTGATCCATTGTACAAACAAACAGTGCATTAGTGCAGTTGTTAATGAGTTTGGAGGTATTAGCCTTGTTGGGGAGATTAGTCTTTTGTCTGTAATATGAATTACAAATAATTCTGCTCAGTTTGTCATTTGTCTTTTAATTTGCATAGGGTTTTTATTTTTTGTTGCCATGCAGAAATTGATTTTTAATTTTTTTTAAAAATTTACATTATACTTTAAGTTCTGGGATACATGTGCAGAATGTGTTACATAGGTATACATGTGCCATGGTAGTTTGCTGCACCCATCTACCCGTCATCTACATTAGGTATTTCTCCTAATGCTATCCCTCCCCTATCCCCTCCCTGCCCCCAGACAGGCCCCAGTGTGTGATGTTCTCCTCCCTGTGTCCATGTGTTCTCATTGTTCAACTCCCACTTATGAGTGAGAACATGAGGTGTCTGGTTTTCTGTTCCTATGTCAGTTTGCTGAGAATGATGAAACCATCATCATCCATGTCCCTGCAAAGGACATGAACTCATTCTTTTTTATGGCTGGATAGTATTCCATGGTGTATAATGTGCCATATTTTCTTTATCCAGACTATCATTGATGGGCATTTGGGTTGGTTCCAAGTCTTTGCTATGGTAAATAGTGCTGCAATAAACATATGTGTGCATGTGCCTTTATAGTAGAATGATTTTATAATCCTCTGGGTATATACCCAGTGATAGGATTGCTGGGTCAAATGGTATTTCTGGTTCTAGATCCTTGAGGAATCACCACACTGTCTTCCACAATGGTTGAACTAATTTACATCCCACCAACAGTGTAAAAGTGTTCCTATTTCTCCACATCCTCTCCAGCATCTGTTGTTTCCTGACCTTTTAATGATCACCATTCTAACTGGCATGAGATGTATCTCATTGTGGTTTTGATTTGCATTTCTCTAATGACCAGTGATGATGAGCTTTTTTTCATATGTTTGTTGTCCACATAAATGTCTTTTTTTGAGAAGGGACACTCAGTTTTTACAAGCTCATTAACTTGTTCTTATATGATTAATCTATTTTTTTAAACAATTTAAAGGATGATTCTGTAATGTTCAAGTGTGTAAAGAAATCTAAATTTAACATGTGAACTTTTAAATATTTTAATAAGAATGTATTAAATTTTTAGTTAGTTATTTTCTTCCTTCTTAGTTTAACTATAGGGACAATGCTTATCAATTTACTCAAGGTGATGAGCTTGGGGGTGTTCATGTTTTAGCAGTTTTAGAGACCTGCATGGTACTCAACACTGCTCCCTTCAAAGGGAAAGCTTGTGATGGCACAAAGGTCCATCACCCAATAAAGGAATATTCCTTGAACAAATTCAGTCACCAGGCGGCTCAAAAGTGGGGACACCATATTAACTGATACTCCCCAGATGATAAGCTTCAGTTGAACTCCTTCATTTGGGATTTGACTTTTTCCTATTGTGGCACTGTTGGGCATCATTCTTTGATTAGGTGAATTTTTTAAATGACTTCTTGTTCTTTTTATGGATACCAGCTCGGTAATGGCAAAAATCTGTTTTAAAGTTATACCAAGACACAGAGGTTACACCATGAGCCTGTAAGCGTGAGAAAAATCTGGTAAAAGTTTCTGCCAGATTTTTCTGTCCTACAAAAGGCGGATATCAAGGGCCCCCTCCTCAGTTTTATGACAGTTCAATCACCAAAGGCAGAATCAGTTACATAATTGCAGGCACCAGTGCAAAATGAAAATGCAGGAATCCTTGTTTAAAAATCACAAAGTGTTATTTCAAGATGGCAACAGCAGAGCATTAAACCAAGCACAGGGCCATTATAGGTACTGGGGCCCCTTGTAACTGCAGATCTCATATGCCCATGAAGCCAGTGGGGGCCAAAGGCCTATATTCACATAGCATCTCTGCTTCCAGATAATTCTGCAATTATGATAAAAGTGATTGTTCTGACTTTTCTGGTTCCTTTGGTTTTCATAAAAGAATGACTAATGAGGCCAGGTGCAGTGGCTTATGCCTGTAATCCCGGCACTTTGGCAGGCCAAGGCAGGCAGATCACAAGGTCAAGAGATCGAGACCATCCTGGCCAACATGGTGAAACCCCATCTCTACTAAAAATACAAAAATTAGCCAGGCGTGGTGGCACGTGCCTGTAGTCCCAGCTACTCGGGAGGCTGAGGCAGGAGAATCGCTTGAACCCAGTAGGCGGAGGTTGCAGTGAGCTGAGATCACACCACTGCATTCAGCCTGGTGACAAAGTGAGACTGTTTAAAAAAAAAAAAAAAAAAAGACTAAAGAAATGGACCCTAGAATGTCTGCCTGGGTTTGTAGCTCCACTTCCCCCCTCCACCTTTTTTTTTGCCACGGAGTTTCACTCTGTCACCAAGGCTGGAGTGCAGTGGCACGATATTGGCTCACTGCAACCTCTGCCTCCAGGTTCAAGTGATTCTCCTGCCTCAGCCTCCCAAGTAGCTGGGACTACAGGCACGCACCACCATGCCCAGCTAATTTTTGTATTTTTGGTAAAGATGGGGTTTCACCATATTGGTCAGGCTGGTCTTGAACTCCTGACCTCATGATTCGCCCACCTTGGACTCCCGAAGTGCTGGGATTATAGGCGTTAGCCCCCGCGCCTGGCCTGCTTTTCCACTTTTATCAGCTTGCTGACTCTGGACAAGTTATTTAACATTTCTGTGCTTCAGTTTCCTGTAAAGCTAAGGTAACAATGGTACAACCCTCATAGGTTTCTTATGGGGATTGAGTGAGTTAATATTGATAAAGTGCTTGGAGAAATGCCTGTAAACACTGTACAGTATAACTGTTTAAGTAAAAATTTTAAAAGTGCTCTCAATCTCTAGCAGGGTAGGATTTTTAAATTTCAGCTATTTTTGACCAGAGACCTGTTATAACATCATTTTTCATACCATACTGATTGATTCTGTAAAAGTAGAGTGATCAACTGTCCTCATTTGCCTGGGGCTGAGAGGTTTCCTAGGACACAAGACTTCCAGTGCTAAAACCTCCTAGACCTTGGCAAACTGGAATGGTGGTCACTCTACAAAGTCTGATTTACTATTTTGTCAAGAATAGGGGAGAAATATATATATATATGGAGAGAGAGAGACAAGAGAGAGAGAGAGAAGACACAGAGGGAAAGAGAACACATATGTATTGCCAAGAATTGAAGACTGTTGTGATGGGAGCTGAGGCACATTAGGAAGAGTATTTTCATTTATCAGGTGAGAAGTAGGGTGAGAAAGTGATTTTTATGAGACTGTATTGAAGGTACGAAGAAGGAAAAGGATATTGTTGGTAGAGCATTAGTTTTCAGTACTGCATTATTTCTGGGTGGTAGCCCCACTCTGTTCTTCATCCCACCTTACACCTCCCCAAAGGGCAGGAGGCCACAGGGCCAAGGAGACATGCCTACTTAGAGCCTATATGTCCCCTTCTCAGCTACCCTTGGAGAACCAGGACTCTGAAATCCCCCTGTCCATGTAGTCCTGAGACATCTTTCAGGACCTGTGCTAACTCTTCCTTGAGGGGTCTGCCCCTTAAGGGTAAAGCATGCTACCCCTAGCCAAGATCATTAGCCACTAGATAATTGTTTGTGGGAGACAGAGGGAGCTTGTGTGTACTGAATGCTGTGTTTGCACGTAACTACTGAGGCCCCTTATAGTATAGGATGGAGTTGGGTGTGGGAGGAGAAGAGGGAGGGATGGAGTTTGGAAGACCACAGGCCAGAGGCTGGTTTCTTGTAGAGTCTTGGGAATTCTAAATTTGAATATGGCCCTTCAGGTTGTTTTGAAGGTATATTTGCCAAAGTAGGAGCATAAGACTGATTTGATTTAACAGTCGGTTAGTTCAATTTATAACTTCTAAATATTTATGTCTATGAAACAGTATGTGGACTTTTGCTACAGGCCTTGCAAAGGTTAAGGGCAGGCCTATTAGTGCTAATGTCCTCCCATGATGAGGGCTAAACAGCTATTCCTTGAGAAAAACTTACATCATAGTCTGGGCCTCCTAAAGAATTCATCTTCCGACATGGAGCCCTCCTTGATCATCTTAACAGCAACATCATACTGCCCCTTCCACTTGCCCAGCTGGACCACTCCAAACTGGCCACTTCCCAGCTCCTTCAACAGGGTAATCTCTTCTCTTTTCAGTTCCCAGATTCCTAACAAGGCAAGACGGACATTCTTTAGGATGAGTATAGCAAGTTTTGGGTCTAACAGCTTCCCAAGTGATTTCCTCTCCAGTGGGAGTTTCACAGTGACAATATAAATAAGATTTTTTTATTTTAAGTTGATAAATTTAAAAAAACCCTTAATGATGCGGTCTTGTGGCCACATGATAATAGGACCAGGACAGCACTATTCTTGAAGTAGCTACAGTTATTTGACAAGAGACTCAGAGTAAAAACAATTTGCCAACCAGAGGCATCTTGGAGAGGCTCAGCACCAAAATGTAATTGATCTCCTTAGGTTGGTGAAACACTGTTAGATTTTTTTTTTAATAAAACAAATTAAACTGTGATCTATGTGGATGTGATCATCCTAACATACAAGGTTAAATATTGGCTCTGCTGAGTGGGCACAAAATCCAGGAAAAAGAAAGGACAGACGTGGGGTGCTGGAAGCTAATGATGGGGTCTAATAAGAGAAAACAAATTGATGATTTTTTGATGGCGCTAGAAGCTTACAGATTTAGGTTGAGAGATTTTTTTTTTTTAAAGGAAATCCTTCCGGATACAATCTGAACAGAGACCACCTTCCTGTCTTTCTTCCTTTTTTTTTTTCCAGTAAATTAACCATATATTTCAACCAAAAATTATGGAAAATCAAGTTTAAGAGCCCAAGAATGTATCCATACCATTTCCCAGGGACACAGAGTCAGGGACCTTGTTGGCCTTTGTTGACACAGGGTGGCGGAGCCGTGTGATGATGCCTGCAATGGAATCAGCATGGTATCATCACATCATTACATCATATCCCATCACATTACATCATATCCCATCACATTACATAACATTGGCTCACAACTAGTCTCTTACAAAAGTAGCTGAAAAGGCAGAGTTAAGAATGTTGTGATGCAGAGAGAGAATCCATTCATGTTATAGTTGTATTAATTTGCTTAACTTGACTAATTAGCTCAATGCAAAGCAAAAGTTAAATGAATAAAACACTGTATGTGATTTTTAAAAATCCCATAGAAATTAGTTGCTTGATGGAATCTTTTAAAATCCACCCCCTACTTTTTTGCTATCTCTTTCCAATCCAATAAATACGTATATACATAGTACATACATTTGACAAAAAATTCAAGCAATGCAGGAGATAAAAAATAATAAGCCATACAAATTTTTAAAAACTGAGCCTATCACTAAGTTTCAATAAATGGTCATTTTAATTGTTTATATTGAGTTACAGTAAAACTGGGTTAAAATAATTATAAAATTTAATAGTGGCTTGAAATAACCCATTAATAATATATGTACATATGTTTTTTCCTTTAAATGTGAAATGCTCTCCAAGTCGGGGGACCTATCACACGTGCTTCTCCCTCCTTCCTTTTTCTATATATTTGTCTGATTTTTATATGAGTAGTCTCCAAATTTTTAAAATCCTTCCCTTCTATCTTTTTTCTTGTTTCTCTGCTTTATAAAAATCCTTCACCTTTAATCAGCTAAATTAATTAATTAATTAAAATGTAAAAACTAGTACATTTCTATAAAATATATATTTGGTGTGGATTATAAAAATACACTCACAAACAGAAAATGTAAGAGAATGAGGTAAAAATCAAATCGAAATAGAAGTCTTAATGTTTTCTTCAGATATCCTGTGAAGTTTCCTGTGCATCCTCTGCAGTGGAATCATTCCACTTAGAGAGGTCTCTTTGTACAATACCTTTTCCAAAAGGTACTTCTTAGGTACTACAGGTTAAAATAAACAATTGAGGAAATTGGGGGCAAAAAGACACAACAGTAGAACCAAAACGAAAGCCAGAAGTGAGGCCAATTCACCTACGTGCATGCAATCAAGTCATATAAAGTAGTACAAATTTAATGCTGAGCTTATGGCTTATTTTTAATCATTGTTAGAAATTCATCCAGTCACTGCTCTTAAGTGGCACTATTCTTAGAAAACAGAGGGTATTTCTAGATGTATTTCCACCAGTTGATTAGGCAAGAATTTAGAAGACTAATAGCACCCAGTGTTGATGAGGATGAGAGAAATTGTTGTTACTGGAATTGCACATTTCTGAAAAGCATTTGGCAGTTTATAGATTTTAAGTATTCTTAGCCTTTGCTCGGAAATTCCATTTCTAGGGATTTGGCTATAGAACCAGTCATATGGATGGACAGAGCTATGCATGCAGTATTGCACAGAAAACTATCTATTATAGCATGAAAATATTGAACATGATCCAACTGCTAATCAATAAGAGGGCTAGGTCAATAAATTACGGGGTAACTATATGATAGAATTCTATGCACCTGTTAAATAGACCTTAAGTAAGCTTTTTGTATTTGCATGAAAAGACCTCTAAGCATGTTGAGTAAAGAAAGCAAGCTGACCAATATGTGTAGAATGATCTCATCTCTGTAAAAAATTTAATGTATATACATAATACATAATTTCTATTTATATATGTAATAATTAGTAAATGCTAGTATCAGCATGCACAAAACCCTGTCATAATAGACGATTGGTCCATATATCCAATGATATCTATATTTCCATAATATTTTAAATTTATAATCCTCTTGCTTTTATACATAGAAAAACCCTACAAATATTTTTATAAAGAGAATTTCTCTCTTCTGAGTCACCCAGTTTACTTAATTTCATTCTTTCTGACATTAAGGAGGGCATACTGTTATATTCCTGGAAATGTAAGTTAAAAATTATGATAGGCAAAGGACTGGAGGACTATTTTCCCACTTACATGGTTCCTTATATAATTAAGACTATCAGGAGGATCAGTAGTATCCAAGAAACTGGTATTTATCAAACAGGGCCCATAAAAGAAAAACTAAAATAAATTATCTGCTGAATTGTGTTGATGATAATGAATAAGCTTTGGAATGGAATCAAAACAGTAGTTTTCTGCCAGGTATAATTTGTTTTAGCGTTGTATGCACATGGTAATGTTTGACAGTTCCTTTTTTATCACTAATAACAGAAAGAATGTTAGAACATTTAAATAAATAAACAACTGAAGCTTGATTAAGCAAGGGTTAAATACTTATTTTAGATGTATTTGCAAATTTTGGAGAGGGAAGTTAGCGTGGGTTTCTCAGTCTTGATATCTGGTGTTTTTCTCAGTGTTGACATCTGGTGTAACCATAACAGTAATTATGGAAGACAGTTCTCTGAACTCAATGTATCTTTTTGTGCACATATAGAATTCACGTACAGTAAAATTTCCACCTTTTCAGGCTACTACTCCCTTAGTAAGTGTATAAAATTGGAATCTTTCTTTGATGATCGAGAGGCTTGTAGTTCTTCAGGATCATTATCCGAAACAGAAATTCTCTAATAGGATAATAATGGAGGGTGGAAATGAGGGAGGTAAAGGTAATTAGGCTGTTGGGTATTCTCACCCCAAAACATGGTAGGGAGAGTCTTTGGGGAGTGAAGCATGCAGGATGAAGTAGGTGGACATGTGAACTCTACCTTCTCCACATAAAACACTTTTTTCTTTTCCTCTCCTTTTATAAAATAATGTTGAATTGATGCATGCTCATTTAAGCTAATCAGGAATAATACACCTGTCTTAGATTGTAACAATGACATAGTGATCAGAATCAGGCTTTGAGTTCAGTTTTATCACTTGCTAGCTACCCTATGTGGTTATGCTTGGCATATAAGAAACAGTTTAATAAACTGTTGCTGTATAGCAAACTAACACAGGACAGAAAACCAAATGCCACATGTTTCTACTTGTAAGTGAGAGTCTAAATGATGAGGACACATGGACACACAGTGGAAAACAGTAGACACTGAGGCCTACTTGAGCATGGAGGGAGGGAGGAGAAAGAGGAGCAGAAAAAATAACTATTGGATACCAGGCTTAAGTACCTGGGTGATGAAATAGTCTCTATAAGAAACCCCCACGACACGAATTTACCTATATAACAAACCTGCACATGTACCCATAAACTTAAAAGCTAAAAAAAATTAAAAATTGTTGTTGTAACATCAACCGAGTAAAAATTACAAGTATAAAAGGAGAAAGGGTTCTTCTTTTGCTGCAAAATGTTTAATGAGTTTTTGGTGACAGCATAGACCTCACCAAAGGCCATTGATAAGGTTTCATAAAGAGGGCTTTGTAATCATTTCATTTTTTATCTATTTGCTGATTTATCTATCTGACTACCTTAAAAAATGAATCTGGAGTAAGAAGTCTCACTAGGAGAACATGTGATACCAGGTTTGTCTGAAACTGCAGGGCCAGAGGCCACAAAGCTTTTGATACTTAGTAAACAAAATCTTCTCCTGATTCTTACTAGGTTGGCTTTAGCTAGCATCCAGCTGTTACCATGCACAAAATAATATATGAGATACACAGGGGACATGGATTCTGGCATTAGAAAGTGCTGTTGCGACAATTGAAAGTACATCCTGTTATCTCAAGTGTAGGTAGGCGCCTTGTAAAAAAGTCCCAAAATAAAGTAACATTTCTATTACTTAATTATTATAAATCTACATACACGCACTGTGGGGTAGGGCACATGGGATAGACACCAAGGCAGGCGATCATTTGATTTAGCTGCTAAAAAGGGTTGCACACATAGAAATTTTTTAAAGATCCTAATCAATATTTGACCAGATTCTCATTCCAAAACATTGGAGGTTCAGTGTAAACACAGAGGTGTAGATGAAGGAACATGACTTGGCTATTGGAAGCCCCAGCTTCAAATTAGTCATTTATTAGCTCCAAGTAGGTTCTTTATAAGCTCTTTTTTAACCTCTAATCCTCTCATCTGCAATATGGTGTAAATAAAAACAAATTTCCTATTTGCTTTGGAGGATGATTAGAAGGAAAAAAGAGCTAACTCTCAATGAGAAAGTGGCCTGTAGAACTCTGGGAGGAGGATTCTCATGATGATTTGCATGAGGTGACTGTGGGGTGTCTTTTATGCCCAAGTGTTAGGGTACAGGGAGTGGAGCAGGTAGAACTACTCTTCCCCAGCAGCAACAACAAAAATAATAGTAATTACTGTTAGTTTATTAAGTGCTTACTATGTGTCAGGCACTGTTCTGGATATAACATATGAATTAACTCACTTCACTCATAGAACATAAAAATCATTATGTTCCCTTTGGAAATGAAAACTGAAGACAGAGGTTAAGAAATTTGCTCAATGTCACAAAACCCTGAAATAGTAGAGCCAGGATTTGGATTTAGAAGTTTGGCTTCAAACAAGAACTTTTAACCACACAAAAGAGAACAGAGCCCTGGAATGAAGCTGTGTAGAGAACACAGCTGCACCTGAGTCAACCTTCTGCTAACTCTGCAGGCAGTGGAAGTACTAAGAAGTAGACACTGGAGTAGGCTTCTCTGCTCAGCAGGTGGCTAGGGCTGAGAGTATAGAGGCTCCATTGCTATTTTCTTTCTTTCTAGGCTTAGACCTGAATGAAAGGGAATCACCCAGGAGTCTTTTAATAAACATTTACTGAGGCATGCTGTGCTCTAGGCACTCTGTTACTGCCTGGGTTGGGCAAGAGAGCATTAGCCAGAGAATGGCCTCTTGAAAGTAGTGGGTGCTAGTGCAACTACAGATGTTCACACTCAACGGAAATACTTTGATCTAAAATTCCAGAGTTTAAAGATTATGTCTTATCTCAAAATGTGATTATAAACAGCATATTCAAAGAAGATACACAGAAAGATAAAAGAAATAAATCCTTATCATACTTACTTCACAGCCTTACTAAATAAGGACACTGTGTACATTCCTGCTTGGCTGGAATTTCTAACCATAAATGCTCCTTCTTTTCCCTGAAAAGGAAGAAAAATTAAGAAGGAACAGAAAATATTTTCATTATTCTTGAAAATGATTTTGTATGGTAGGTGGTTGGAAAATAAATCTTTTAGATCGACTTTATATGTCACAAAGGGCACAGGTTTCTCACTCAATCTCTTTATAGATCTGCCCAATGTATATGAACACTTCCAGTTAATGTTTAACCCTAGCACATACTTTTCTGGGGTGTTTTGCTTAAGTAAGCCTAATGTTTTCATCTTTAAGAAACAAAATTTAGAATCATGTATCACCATGTCATGCCCTTGGAAGGTTTTAGAAAACCAAAGGTCCAGAATAAATTATTTTTAAAGTTCTATGCTCAAGTTGTCTTTCTCAATGACTTGTGCTAATTCTAAGCAGATCAACGTTCAGAAAGAGCAGATTATAAACTATGAATGTGACAAAACACCAAATGAAGTCATTACATTCTCACTAGCACCCCTCAAAGAAATAAGTGTAGTGTTTAGTGTTTTTATCAGGTTAAACTATATCAAAGTGTCATTTTTAGAGATAAAAAGAGTTTGCTATTGGCATCCCATACCAATTAGTAATAAAATCAGGTAAACATATTCTGTATCACAGCTGCTGTACTCTGGTCTAGGTGCTAATGAGCAGTGACAGAGCTGAGGTTAATGGCTACATTGGCAGCCTCCGATAAATCATCTCTCTTATTCATGCCCTGAGCAGTCCCCCTCCTGTACTGACTCTAGGCTGAGCCATGTTACTTGCTATGACCAATGGGACCTTAGCAAACACAACAAAAGCAAAGACTAGATAAGTGCTTGCACGGGGCTCATCCTTTTCAACCACTGCCTTGAGATCACCATGCTGTGAGGCGGCTCAAGGAAGACACATGGAGAGGCTGCTTGGGGAAGAACTGTGGAACTCCAGTTTACTGCCTCAGCTAAACCCAAGCCCCCAGTCAATCTACCAGCCAAATGCAGCCATAGGAGTGCCCATAAGCAAAACGTGCCTAAGCACTGCTGGCCCAGCTGATTCACAGAATCATGAGAAATCATAAATCCCGGTTTCAAGCCACTAAATTTAGGAGTGGTTTATTATGCAGCAATAGATAATGGACACAGAAGTTGTGGCTAGACATAAAGGGTCTGGCAACCCACAGACCAGACAAGCAACACTACAATGACTTTACTATATAATTAACAGCAGGGTTTCTATGAGAAATGCATCAATCTCTGGGCCCCAAAATACAAAGAGATTCTGTGAGGCTGTTTTCAAGACAAGACTATTTACCTTTTGTCTGAGTAACTGTTCAGATTGTGATCTGGAGATGTTACCAGCAAACCAGCTGCAAAAGCAAAAAAAAAAAATTATGTTTGAGAATTAATAAGCTTTAGATTATATAACTTGACACTCAACTTTCTAATCTGTAAAATGAGTCATTGGCTTATGTCAGGGGTTTCCAAGCCTAACTGCCCAAGATAATCATTTGAGGAGCTTTTCAAAAATACAGATGCTTAAGTCCCCACTACCAAACTCTGATGTTGGGGTGGGGCCTGCACATCTAATTTTTAAGTGGGCTGGCATTAGGAATCTTTGGTTTTCTTCTAGGTGACTTCTAAGTTTTCCTACATTTTATCATTTTGAGTAAGGGCTAGAGATTAGACCTATGAAGAACATTCCAATGGGAAAGTCAGGGCTGCCAAGGATGAAAGCCCTTGTCTCCCAACCATATAATTTCCTTGTAATAATCTGATTATAGCATCTATTTTCAAATCAAATGCTTTTACTTTATATGTGGAGCTCAACAGGCCAAGAGCTGTTTCTCATGTGAGGGCAACAATGTCTGTGGCCTTTGGGCTTTAGACAGAAAGTCCTACTAAGGAAATGAGTAAAAGTAGGGCATGAGGTTGGATGTGGTATGGGTTTGGGGGAGTGGGGAGGACCCCCTGGCTAGAAGATGACATCTGCAGAGGAAAGAGATACAAGAGGAGAGTGAGGGTAGAAGGGATAAGTCGTAGGAAAAAATCAATACGGAAAGTATCAAAGAACTGGGCAGGAATGGATGGGAAGTGATTCTCTGTATGAGTTTTGGGAAGAGGTGTCAGTTGGTGAACAGTTCAATAAAGTATAAAGAGCCTTAGGTCGGGCTCGGTGGCTCATGCCTGTAATCCCAGCACTTTGGGAGGCCGAGGCGGGCAGATCACAAGGTCAGGAGTTCAAGACTAGCCTCATCAACATGGTGAAACCCCGTCTCTACTAGAAAAAACAAAAATTAGCTGGACATGGTGGCTCGTGCCTGTAATCCCAGCTACTTGGGAGGTTAGGGTAGGAGAATTGCTTGAACTGGAATCTGGGAGGCTGAGATTGCATTGAGCTGAGATCGTCCCGCTGCACTCCAGCCTGGGCTACGGAGTGAGACTCCATCTCAAAAAAAAAAAAAAAAAAAGTCTTAGGCCAGCCAGCTTGGAGGTTTGGGTTCTAGGCATAACTTCCAATATGTAATTGTATGACTTTGAACAAGCCACTTGGCCTCATTTGATCTTGGACTTCCCCACCTGTAAAACTAGGGAGAGGGTTGATCTTGATAAGTTTGAAAGTCTCTTGTAACTCTACCATTATGAATACTGTATAACTAACACTTGAAATATTAACTGAGAGTTTTTCTTGTTAGTCAACATTTTAAGGTAATACTAGCTAATCAAAAGGCCCTTCAGGGGTTATGATACAGGATATATACCTACAGGGGAATATAAAGAAGAAAATCAGGAATTGGGAGAGAGGTCTGGAAAGGCAAGGTGATATAACCTATATACCCTATGCATTATATCCCCACACACACATACAAACGTTGCCTGTGTCATAATTTTGCTGAGGCCTACCTCTTATTGTTTTAAAGAATGTTTTAGCATTTCAATGACAGAGCAGCAGAATCCTACACCTAGTTTTTTGTTTTGTTTTGTTTTTTTGACAGGGTCTCATTCTGTCACACAAGCTGGAATGCAGTGGCATGATCTCGGCTCACTGCAGCCTCGACCTCCCGGGCTCAAGTGATCCTCCCACCTCAACCCCCCAAGTAGTTGGGACTACAGGTGTGGGCAACCATGCCTGGCTAATTTTTGTATTTTCGTAGAGATGAGGTTTTGTCATGTTGCCCAGGCTGGTCTCAAACTTTTGAGCTCAAGTGATCTCCCTACCTCAGCCTCTCAAAGTACTGGGATTATAGGCATGATCCACTATGCCTGGCCACGCCTAGTCTTAACACATGATTTTCTATCTAAATCTCAGTGCTTAGTGCATCTGTCCTTCATGGAATTGACTGGAATTGCTCATGAAGTTATGGCCATAAAACAAATACTCCCATGACACTGATAGAATAGGAAGCTGGGAGCTATAGTCCCAGATCCTATAGCTCTATAATCCTGAGCTCCCTTTGGTATCTCTTTGATTTTGAAGAGGACAAGTCTTCCCTGAGAATTTCCTCAATGTCTGTCTCTCACACACCACTTGCATTTAGAAAAGATGGGAATAGAAACTGTCTAAATGGTCATATCTGGGCTTACTCAATCAGAGAAAGACTTCCAATTTATTTAAATGCTAAAGACTGCAATCCACAATTAGAGGTTGACTGCCATTGGTTTAAGTCCTTGTGCTTCACTAAAGTGTGATTATCTTTGGAAATGACCATGGGTTGGTCATTCACAGTCTTTTATGTCTTAGTATGAATTATTCCATCAATACTTTCCTGAGAATAGATGTTAGGGAAGAAGGTAAAGCCGGAAGAGAGCTAGAAGGTGATGAAGAGACCATGCCACAAAGAGATGGAGGGTATAGCACATCTTCCCCAATGCAACAGGTATGGCTAGGGCCAGGCTGTCTTAGAGATGAGAGGAGGAGTGAAAACAGTAGCATGTACTTTGTAAAAGCTCTCGCTTCACATGTAACCAATAAATCAATAATACAACACTTGTACAAAAACAGAACTGGAAGCATGCATAATCCTAGCGTCCAAGTGAATTCTGTGCCATTTGGTATCAAGTGTCTAAAAATGCAATATGCTCTATTATTCCTACCTCTTCTTAACACTAATCTTTACATCTAGGAGATAATTATTTGTCCCTGTTTGTAGAATGATAGACCCTTAGATTTTGGAAAGAATCTTAATAGCCACTTAGGCCAACCTTCTAGTATATTGGGGGTGACTACACATTCTTATTTGCCCAGAAGTCTAGTTTATGCCTGATGTCCAGGTGTAATTTTAATTTTAATTTTTGTGAGTACATAGTAGGTATATATATTTACGGGGTACATGAGATGTTTTGATGGAGGCATGCAATACATAATAACCACATCATGGAGTATGGGGATCCATGCCCTCAAGCTCCTTTGAGTTACAAACAATTCAATTATACTATTTAAGTTTTTAAATGTACAATTATTATTAATGGGTATAATTTTTAATAGTGCGCTTTTCTCTCTCTAAAGTATCCCAATGTTGATGTTAAATGACATGGTTGGCTGGGAACTGTGGCTATAATCCCAGCACTTTGGGAGGCCGAGGCCAGCGGGTCACCTGAGGTCAGAAGTTTGAGATGAGCCTGGCCAGCACAGCGAAATCCTGTCTCTACTAAAAATACAAAAATTAGCTGGGCATTGTGGTGGGTGCCTATAATCCCACCTACTCGGGAGGCTGAGGCAGGAGAATCACTTGAACTGAGGAGGCAGAGGTTGCAGTGAGCCGAGATTGTGCCATTGCACTCCAGCCTGGGTGACAAGAGCGAAACTCAATCTCAAAAATAAGTAAATAAATAAAAATGACAAGGTCATCCTAAGAATAGAGATCTGTCGACATAAATATGGCCATGTTCCACGGTCTCATTTGTGCTACCCTGTAAAATTACTGCATCATTAATAACTTCTCCAAAATTATTACTCAATGTTAATAAGAACTTTCAAACATCACCTTAATTAGAGGTCTCCAGGAAAGAAATGATGAACAAAAACATTGTATGCTACGTCTACAAAGACAAAACAAAAGGAAGGTGATGCTGGGCATATGATAAATCCAATGAGTATTTGCAGCCAATTTAGATAACCCAGTTTTGGGAAAAATATTTTCATTGGTAACAACCCAGTTCATTGTCACCTGTCATCTAGATAAATGGCCCAGAACTTCACATGAGTTTACCCACATAAATACAGCCTTCTGAGGTCTCAGGCATCTGTTTTATTGTCTTTGAGGAAGAGAGTAGAAGTATCTATATCTGATTTTAGAAGAACGCAAAAGACTTTCAATACTCACTCATAATTATCCAGGTTTTCCTCTTCTTCAGATGAACTTGACTCAGGGAATCCCCTTAAGAAGAGTTGGGAAAAACATGAGTGCAAAAAAGCACCAAGAAATAATCCAAGTGCCTAACCATGCAATATGAAATCCCCACCCCCCGATTTTATCCACCTAAATAATATTTCGACTGTTAGGTTTCTCCTTCTGCACTTGGGAAGGTATCAACACAGCGACAGTAAAGACAGAGTCACTCAAGAGTTGGGCTCATGCCAAGTTTTAATGAGAGAATGGCTCTTTGATACAGGAGGTCCCCAGGAGGCCCCCACAGGAACTTGTCTTTCTTTGACTTTTTCCAAAGAGTGGGCTCATGAAGTAGATGAAGACTCCTTCAGAGATGGCTGTAGGATAAAGTTAAAAATATATTGGGTTGTGTATATAGCTATTCTTAGGGAAGAGTTATTCAACTCTAGGTTGCTTTTCTTCCTGCTAGAGATGCCTGAGTCAGGAATATTAATATTTGTACTACTACAAGTCATCTATTCAGGGTTCAGAGAGGCAAACTACATAGACTTTTTTGGTTTATATTTACCTTAAGTATAAAGCCTAGCTGCAAAATTATTGCAAGTTTTGGTAAGTTTTCCTGAAAATGAAAGCATATTCTGGGTGTAGAGGAATAACTGAATTTGATTTACCATGAAATCTTTGAGGTGCTCTGATTTACATTTCTTTCTTTTTGGTTACTGGATGCAATGTCTTCACTGCTGCTACTACTGCAAAAAAGAGACATTTCATAAGTTTATAAACGTATGTCTACTTATAAATTTTAAATGACAAAAGCAATTTTGTTCAGATATGTTTTAGCTTTATTTGACATTTTGACCCACACGTTTCACTTGTTTGGGAAATTTAAGCTAATGAGTTACTTTCACATTTTGGTTCTTTCAGGCATTCCAATAAAAGCAGTCGTTTGGCAACATTTCTAAACAAAAGAAAATTGTTAATAATGGTTCATAATGATTCCAAACAATAGAAAATCTAGATTAATTTAATAAATCATCTTGACTGGATTTGCCCTGATTTTCTTATAGGTACGCAAGAATTCTGTCACTTATATATTTTTAAATAACTTGTTTTCCTCTTTGCTATTATGACTACAATTAAAATTCTTGAAAATGCTGATCTTGCTGCTCCTTCTGGACACAGATGGATAAGCAGGATTTTCATCATCCTCTGCCATAAATCATTTTATCCCTTTTACTTGGGGTATTAAGCAGAGCATGAGGAAGTGCCTACCTCTCAAAGTCTAAAGGCTGTTTTATTTGGAATGTAGGACCTATTTCCTGTTTGCCTTCATGGTCCAGACTTTTTTTCAAAACCACAGTTCATAGAAACAAGCTTCCTTAGCAAGGAAATGCTCCACTGGCTCAACTTCAAGGAATGCCTAGAGAAAGCCCTTAAGCACTAACATGCCTTTCTCTCTACCGTCCCAAAGAGACTTGCCCACTAGAATAGCTTTTATTTAGCCTTGTTATTTTTAAAAACACGTGGAGAATGTCCATCAGTAGTGCATCACTTAGGTTTACCTAGTATCTATATAATGGGTACTTTACAGATATTAAAAATAATCAGATAAGTTGCACAACAATGTAAATGTACTTAACACTACTGAACTGTGTGCTTAAAAAATAATTAAGATGGTAAATTTTATGTTATGCATATTTTACCAAAATTAAACAAAATAAAAAATTTAAAAGTCAGGTGTATCCTCATATATTCGAATAAGAAAAATGCTGAAGATGTCAAGTGAAAAGAACAACTGTCAAAGAAGACTGTATCATGAGAATTTACTTGCTTTTGTATGCACATGGCCACATGTGCATAGAAAACATTTTAGGGGAATGTAAATAGAATATTCTCTAATATTCAGATGCTCTAATGGGAGCATAGATTATCATACTAAACAGAAAAAAGATGAAAAAGAAGCTAAGGGGAATAGTAATAATGACAGAAAGTTGATAAAAGTATGATCTCATATATGAGCTGAGAATCATGGCTGCACTTTAAAAACTCAAGCTCCATGAAGATCTTTTAGCAATTATTATAATTCACTCGCAGATGCAATGCTGCTCATGCTAAGAGGCAATCAATCCTTTGTTAAAATAACTAGCTTTCTGAAGTTCTAGGGAAAATCCACAGTTGGGACTAAATCTAATGAGGTGCAAATCTAAGGGAGTGTCAAAAACTCAATAATCAAGATAAATAGTATTTTAATGAAACATTTTTTAAAATAAAAATTAATGCGAATATCCATGATGAACAAAATGTTGACATTTTAAATAAAGATAGGATCTGACAATTTATGAGTTAGTAGCTGAGCAGCAACCCCCTGTGAATCAACAGTTCTTCCTAGTTATTTGAAAACAGGTCAGTCAGTTTCACCTCACACCTCTCTCAATGAATCACTGGAGTTTCTGTCAGGGAGGGTACCTGGAACACAATTAACATGACTTTCACTCTCCTTGCATCTGGGTTTACTGATCCTCTCCTTCCATAAGAATGGTGGGCTACAGGCACACCAATGTAACCCCTTCCCTCAGGCACCAGGTATAGATTAATACACTAGGATTCTAGCTCCACTTTGGCATGAAAGGGACCATGACTTGTTATACTGAAAAAAAATCAGAAAGAATACACTCACATTATTTCAAATTCCATATACCCTGTATTATTGGAACTTTGAGTAACTGGCTTTAGGCAAAAATGATGAGGATGGAAAAAATGAAGGAATAAAAGGACATGTGGAAAAACTAAGAAAAGAGATACACGGTGAGTCAGAGAGATGCTCTATCCACTGTGGGGAAAGGCAGACATGACTACCTTGCAGAGGTGGTGATAACTGAGTGAGAAGATGGCAGATAATAGACAATGTCATGGGGAGGAGGACTGAGGCAGGAAATAAGGAAGGGGAGTCACTTGACCCTTTCCATTTGGTCATCTTGCAATTCAATTCAACATTTATTGGGCATCAAGTGTAGAGCAAACTCAGTGCCAGACCCAGAGATAAATACATACACAATTTACTTATTGCCTTCAAGGTATTTTCAATTCTGGCATTAGATGGATTCTTTAGGCTAAAAACCATGAGAAGACTAATCAGGTCAGGAGAGGTGAGGTTGTACATTCTAAGAAGGCAAGCCATGGCCTTGCTTGAAATGCTGTTTGTCATTTGGCTAGCGATGCTGAAGCACATTATAAAAGTAAGCCCATCCTAAGCTCTTTCATATAAAGGATAGATTTGAAAGGCTCTGTATTTTTTCAATGTGTACATATTTGGGGGAGAGAAGGAGGAGAAAAGGAAGGGAATACAATGATCGTGTATTGCTGAGATCATTACATTGGATAATCTAAGTGGAAAGTCTGTGCTTCTCAGCACCAGTGGGGCCACTGCTTCCCCAGGCTTCTGGCTCAAGCACTGAACATTTTCTGAGAGGACAGCCCTAAGGCCTAGATCAACAGCTTTGAGGCGGAGGTCCAGGACAGTGGGGCAGTGTCTACTCTACATGCTGGGCAGCCCGTCTGAAAGCTGGGGATTACCTTTTCAGTTTTCTTACTTGCCACCAGTCAGGGCAGTCTTCCCTTGGAATATACTGCATGTGGACGTTTGGCTGGGAGCCGTAGATTTTCTTTGAGTCGCTGTCGTATTGGGCTAAAGCGGTACTTGAAGATGGTGGCTGGGAGCCATAGTTTTTCTTTGAGCGGTTGTCATATTGGGCTAGAGTCATACTTGAAGATGGTGCATCCATTTTGAGAATAGGAACTGCCCGAGGTATCTTCAGCTTTGGAGGGGAAGAGATTTTAATAATCACAGTGAGACACAGATTCAGGTACCGGGAACTGACAACTAAAGTATATCAGTGTTTGAAAGAGAGAGAAAAGAAGGAAGGAAGGGAGTGAGGAAGGGAGGAAGGAAAGAAGCCATGAAAGAAGAAAGGTATGAGCAAGGATATGGAGTAACTGGAACTCATACTTTTGCTGGTTGGAGTATGAAGTGGTACAACAACACTGGAAATTTGTTTGCAGAATCTACTAAATCTGGGTGTGCAGCATACCCTATGACTCATTAATTATATGTATATACTCAACAGTGAAATCAAAAGACTTGTAAAAGAATGTTCATAGTAGAATTATTTTAATTAGATAAAAACTAGAAACTGCCTACATGCCCATCAAGAGGATAAAATAATAAACACGTGGTTGTTGAAGTCTGAATAATGGTCTCCTGAATGTGTTCATGTCCTAATTCCCAGAACCTGTGAATACCTTACATGGTAAAAGGGACTTTGCAGATTGGAATTAAGTTAAGGATCTTGAGATGGGGCGACTATTCTGGATTTTGTGGGAGTGGGCCTGATGTAATCCAAAGGGCCCTTATAAAAGGGAGATAAGGTGGTCAGAGATTAGAGAGCCGTGAGAATGGAAGCACAGGTCAGAGAGCAGAGGGAGCTGTGTGACCTTTTGGTTCCGCAGACAGGGGAAGGAGCCAGGAACCAATGAGTGTAAATACCCTTTAGGATTTGGAAAATGCA